>OY787660.1:28594478-29794478 GCA_963678985.1 Spisula subtruncata | reverse complement strand
GTCGCGTTTTCAAATCCGCTAAGTATAATATTGATTCTAATCATTGCCTATTATTGCTTTTAATCCCGTGTAAATAACTGAAATATAGTCCAGCTGGGGTATTCTGACAGTGATGCCATCGTTAATGTATACCCAAAAGATTAAAACCATTGCTTTAACAAGTAGAGTTTAGTTTTGTATTGAACTGCTGGTATAAGCTTTATACTTATTTATACCGTACTAGTGGAAAGTGCCACTGCGTCACTGTATTTTTATCCTAAATGGTCTGTTGTTTCATTTAAATAAAAAATTGGTCACTTGTATCACAAAAATGTATGCTATTTCCTATGTTGCAATCACTAATATGCAAGAATGACGTCTTGATATCCTAGTGGTAGAGTGTCCGCGTCGAGTGTGGGGGTACGGGTTCGATCCCATGTTTCGCCATACCAAAGAGTAAACATACTCTAGTTCCAATATTCCAAAATTAAGAAGAAAAGTCCTCGAATATATTGATCACCCCTCGTAAATGGTATCAATATTACCATCACAAGACGTTCAGTATAATAAGCAAAAACTTGGAGCTCTTCTCTTTTTGTTTATTTATACAATTTTGACGAAGAATGTAGTGAGGAATTTTGTGTCGAGGAAGATTGAAATGAATTGTAAAAATCGTTTCGCAACCAACTTAAAATAAATTAGTACATGCATAAGCTAGATGTACACTTGATATGTACTTAATTATTTTTATACACCATGGTCGCACTCAAAATAACATTCTAAGAAGTATGGCTTTTATGTGACCTTGCTTTCCTGTGTTATATCTCTAGTTAGTTACTCACAAAATGACACAGGACAGGGAGTTGCCGAGTTAAGTTTACTAGTATATGATTTCTAAACTACCTGCCCAACGGTCTGTAGAATTCATATTAATATGATACTATTGAGCCCGCTTCCACAACAATACTAGATTATGGCACGGTATCGTGTGCATCGTCTTACATTTAATTTAATGTTTATTCATTATTGCAAACATAATAAGTAAACGGTGCGTTTAATTAACGCTACATGTAATTACATCTAAGTTTGATGTAAATAGGTACAGCTTATTTTTACAATCTCATTATCATTATTAGTATTGTGTATTCAAACGGAGGTCTAATTTGTGTGAGTTCAAATAAGTACCGAAACCAAACAAACCTATTAAATTATTAAACATGGATTGTTTACAAAGTGTACTGCCATGTTTTATAACGGTCATCCACTCAAGAAAGCGGATGTCGATTAATGTATGTGAAAACCTAATCTGAATTCGAGCTTCTATAACTCGACAATCACTCTAGCAACATTTGAGGCTCCCTTAGATTAGGGCGAGTCGAGTTGGAGTGGAGGAACGACATGTGAATATGGGCCTTAGTCATCAAATCCTTGTCTGATTTATAAGTGAGACAAGTGATGACTGTAAAACATGTATGCCTCCATAGCGGCGGAATAGTCAGAAATGGACAAGTCACATGGACTCTGTAATTCGCCATTTTGAGCTATCGATGCCATATACTGTTGTTGACCCACCTCCACGGAAAGTTTGAAGATCATAGGATAAAGCCATTTCACCCCTCATCATCATCAACTATGGGGGCAAACCTTATGGGATACTTATCTTTTCATACTGTATATCACTCGTGTTACTCCGCGTATAAAACATGCATACTTTACTATCATTCTTGTGAATCTACTTTGTACATATGATCGGTGTATAGTATTTGTGTGTGTGTGCCGGTGACCTCAAATACAAAAAAGAATTCAACAAATACATCCACAGCCATGCTTGATTCGTTGTCTGAGTTCTATCAACTTGGCTGGCTGATTTCTTTTTGCGTTGAAATATTGCATTTCACTGTTAAATGCCAATACAACGATACGGCAGACACACTAGCTCTTTCCACGTAGTTAATGTTATTTCACCAGACTGTTCGATTCCACAATATCAGCTGTCGTTAGACCTCCGACATTGCTATTCACATTACTAGTATAAACATGTCTTATCAAACTAGTGATAAAGCTACATTTCATTTCCAATCAATATTTTAATTTATTCATATTACAAAGTGTATGTATGTATGACGTTATAAATCATAATTAAAACACATTTAATAATGAGGGAGTTGTCTCTTTTGAAATTATAGAAATTTGTATTGTTATTATGTAATAACAAACTAATTACGAGACGCTAAAGCATACACACATTTGTATTATTATTTTTATTATTATAATTATACTTATTATTATTATTATTATTATTATGTATTTTATTTTATAATTATGTATACTATCACAATAACGCGAAAGAAGAAAATATTCATAGTTAGTAGGAGTATAAGAATATGCACATAGATCACATGACAATGAAGGAAGATAACTTAACATTGCGTGATAACAGCGGTTTAAATTACATTAAGTTAAATTCAGCATGATAAGCTATAGAATAATAATCAATATAAGAAAAACAAAATATTGCACAATATTTGACACAATTGGTGAGCTAGCAGAATAAATAGGATAATTGCGATATTCCAAACGACTTTCTAGTTTGTTTCTATCACATTATATGTCACACTATATACAGCATGTGTCTAGAATGATGTTGATTCCACAACAGTTTCATCTTCATCCGTTGGATCATCGAGTACAGTCGTTTCTTCATTTCCCGTATCGACTTCAGCTTCGGCATCAGAAAAATTTGGTCCTACGTCGACTTCACGTCTTGTATCAACATCTGCATTTCTCAAACTCACACCAGTATCATCTTGATCTGCTGAATCTTGTGCAGCTTCGTCAGGCTGTTCCTTGTCACCACCAAAATCATCATCGGTTTCAGAGGTGGCAGATGTGTTAAATATGACTATGTTTGAGCTGGATGTGTTAAATGTAACGACTTTTGAGCTGGATGGTATTGGTTGGTTGACTTCTTGATCACCAGTAATACTTGAAGACCCACCAAGAATAAGCGGTCGGGATGGTTTGGGACTTGATGTCATGACTGGACCATGTTCATCGAGTGCTAAGAGTCCACCAACAGGCTGGTCGATGTCAACCTCATCTTGGTCAACAGAATGATCAATGTTGATTGAAACACCAGTATGGTTGGTTGCAGAATGCACGGATGTGTTGCCTACACCGCTGTCTATACCACTTGGTACCCGGAAATCTCTGTTGAAACGGAGTTCTTCGCCAAAGTTCATTCTCATTTCTTGCGACTCGTTCGGTTGCTCGATCTGATTTCCTCTAAAAGTACATACCAAACACATGTTAATGTCACCATACATCGTCCTTGATATACAGCTAGAGTAAGAATTATAATATAACTGATTTAATTGTATAGAGCTATATTGACGATATTTGTTTAAAAATTTCAAAACTTAAAAACAAGTATGCTTTAATTTCTATTAGTTCCTTTTTCGCTTTAACAGAAACCCTCTCTGTGATTTTTTAGACATGCTAATGGTCCGTTTTCATACGAAAGTGTTGTAGAACACCCTATGAAATTATTAGAATCGTCTATCTATTCGACGGTTGGACCAATCCAAAGTTTTAATTTGCAATTAAGATAGTCTAGTATCATACTAAAAACGATGCAAGTAATTTTGTTGACATTAAATGACCGTTAGATAAAGCTCTATACACATTAAGAATGAATACGAAAAATACGACTGGTGAGTAATGCTCTGACGTTCATGATGAATCCAGTCATAAGGATGTTTATAGTCTATTACACTTTAGCGTATAAACTTATCTCACTTTTGACGACACGTCATATAAACATAAAAATGTGCCTTCAAATACATCAATTGTTTATGATTAGTTCATGTTAGACACATTGCTAACAAAACTACGACAGGATAGACTTAAGTTGTAGATACATGCAGATCTTTCTTGATAAATCAATAATACGTAATTACTGAATCGATGCTTACATTTCGGTCTCTTGATACTGTGGGTTAAATGCCGCAGCTGCTGTTATAGACGACATTTTACTGGACTGACGACTTCTCAAGGTACTCAGTTCGATATCAAAACCATCCTGTTCTTCTTTCTTCGCTTCATCCATTTGACATTCGTCATCGTACCTACAAACATTACATTTTGTTTTTAGCGAGTTTATAGTCCGAGTATTTTGATGTAGGATGCTACAAATGGACGACCTGTACATTTCATATACTACACCTGTTTGTTCCCAACATATACCCTAAGACTATCAACAATGATATATCAACTGTACCGGAGATTGCAAATAGACCAACGGGGCGGTATTTTCGATTTTGACAACCATCTTGGACACCATTGTAGATTTTTCAAAACGACGTCTCGAAAATAGTCAGCATAACCATAATTGTTTAACTATACTGAGTTCCAAAAGTTCTGCATCGTAATTAAAATTGTTTTTAACAGTTAACTTAAAAGAAACTTTTTAAGAACACTGTCCATTTGTGTACCCTTAGTGTTAATTTTGATACCTAATTCCGTTGTGTTTCGTCACGCTTGAATGATCACACTATCACAAAGGATAAAACGTCTATTCAAGCAAGCATAATTTGGGTTTTTCCTTTTCGACTTAATTGTCGCTTCCAATTTACTTGCAATAGGTCTGTGATACGAAAAAACACAATAAGTTAGTCAAATACGTAAGCAATGTACGCTTAATTGGATTGCAAAAATGGATATGGTGAACGTACTTGTGTATAAGACGCTAAAGGCTTGTGTTTCACTACAACTACTTTGTGTCGGATAAAATTGACATGCTTCTATCATAATAAGACTGTTGTATCATCTCCATCCGAAAAACCTGTATATGAGACATTAAATGCTGCTATAATTTTGCACCAGGTACAATGGCATTGTTGTAGCTTAATTGTAGTCCACCCATCATTCAAATCATGGGAAACTTTCTTTCATTTTGCGTTTTTTATGACAAGGCGGTTGTTTCCTAAAATATGACCTGTTGTACAGACTCTATCACAACACCAACACTTGTCTGTGGTCAAAGATAGATAATTTGTGGTACTTATGTCCTTAAATTACCTCCCTTATACTTCAAAATAGAAGTTCATCGTTGTGTGTACTTTGGAATCGTTGGATGGTGTCACATGTGGTTTTATTATGGATTAATAAATATCTTTAAATCGATAAATGTCATAGATTTATATCAAGTGCATATCGATCTACGCATGCGCATATGAATCATCATAAATAAGTGGGAGATTCTAATGAAAACGACAAACAATATGATTGATGCGGAACTTTTAGAACTCAGTATAGTTAAATTGAATGGTAGGAGTTGCTCTAAACATAGAATTTTGGCAGCAAATATCAAGGAAATACTATAGTTAAGTAATACATGAGGTACTGATTCGAAGATTATTGATGATTGGTGTTATGAATAGGGCCTACTCCATAGTATGTTCCCATGGGCTGACAGTTTAAACTTTATTTGTAATCGGTACTATATAAAGACGGACTACTATATAGTATATATTACATGTACAAAATGTTTTGTTATTATTGGCACACGATGGATAAACTGGTTTATCTTTACAAACGTGAAACGTTTGCTACACACACATCCTGTTAATATATAGTTATGTAAGTATGCAAACACTTTATAAAGAGGCTACATATTAGGTTTCCACATATTCCATATGGGCCTCAAGTATGTTTACCTTGACGATGAGTAGAGAGCAATGAAAAGTGCTGATCCAGATCCGAAGAATATAAATACGGCCATACAAATCAGTAAGATTTGTGTACTGGTAATGGCAGAAGGATCATATATCGGGTCCTGAGACTCGTGGTATGCATGTATCTCTGGTTTACTACCAAACATGTCGGTAAGTTCCGTAGATGCATTCTGTAATAGCCTGAAATGTAATCAAAATATTTTAGAACTCCCCGTAAACATGTCCAAAACAAATACACTAAAAGCTTGATTATTATTTTCATAAAATAACACTATCATACTGACAAATGTGAGTATTAACATAACACTAAAAACCATCTCAATATAAGACTTGGTTATTATAGCGTCACCCCAATTGCAAGCCCCGCCCGAATGAAAATACTCGTGAGGCACATATCTTTTCTCTTGCAATATGTACAATATCAGTACTATATAGTGATATAAAGCTAATAATATAAATCGCTTGCCTTACTTTAAGTAAAAGGAAATAATGTTACCGCCTGGTTTTGCCCTTGGTGACCAAAAAAATGTTATTGTGATGCCTATAAACTACCACTTAATAGATACTAGTATATGTCATATGGGGTACATTTCCATGCCTACCAAATCCTTGATCTAACATTGTACATGCGCGGCCCTCAATAATGGCCATACTTTACTTGACGATAAGGGCAATCGATTAGATCAAACTATATTAAACTCGTGGGTAATATGGTTGGCAATCCTTATTTTGCAATTAAAGACCTTGATTTTGGCACTGGGCCAACTAGATTTGGTCATAGTTTTCTCAGCATGTGGTTACTGATTTTTAAGATATCTGACCATATTGTACCCTATTACATAATAATATGCAACATTGCACAGCATGTTAATTAGTTTACAAGAGGCCCTAGTATTAGATAAGAGACAACAAGAGTTCCCTTTATGACAGGAAGTTATCAAATATCTGTAGGCCTATAGTAAAATTAAATTGATATACATTGTATAAGTTTTTGTAATATTTTATTGTGATAAAAAAAACCTGAACCATCAAGATTGACATAATTTTGTTTGTGTTGCTTGAAAACGACTGTCGTGAGATTAGACACAAATGCATGCAAATTAATGCACAATTATAAAAGTGTTTAAAAAATCTGAACATATATAACTTATATACCGGTTGCTGTATGCCTCATGATTAACATTTCTTAATAATATATTCAATGAAATGAGTGAATTGATATTATTCATAAGATATAAAAATGTTATTTTTGATGTTGGTTTTGTTTTGATGTTTTGAATTAAAAAAAATAATTTATTAACTAGATCTATGAGTATTATGTTATCTTATATTTATAAAAAAGGTATATTCACAGACATACACTCAGAATTAATATTGAGTACCTCTTTGGTATAGTTGCTTAGTTTTATTTGTATCTGGTTTGGGTGTGTATTTATTTAAATAACTCTTAGGGAATATTAATAACTAAAATAGTAAATATTTTGACAAATAGTTTTTACACACTTAAACCAGATGGAAACAAAAATCAAAGAAATATATCTAATTTTACAAATTAAACAAACACACAATGGTAACACATATTTTCAAGGGTACATATTTCAGTAGCACATTATTGATTATCAGTAGCTATATGGGCCTCGGATCCCTTACACTGACCAGTTACAGCGTTTTATGACCCCAGATAATCACTGATAGTGATCTCATGCTGGCATAATGCTGGCATCATGCTGACCCCTCTATAAAGTTCTGGACCAGAAACAAAGAAGGGAAAATGTAGGGCTTTAAGATCAATATTGAATACCATCCAAGACTAGATTTAGAGATATAAAATAAAAGTACTGGTCATACCTTTCCATATCAGAATTAGATACTAATGAGAGGTTGCCTGACGAATTGTAGAATCCATGGAAGTGAAAGTCAGTTCTGTAAAATCAAAAGCAGCTGAATGAGTAACCTTTCATTACCATAAGTTATGCGAGGAAGGTCAGTGGAGCGGGTCATCGTCTTGACTTTGTTATTTACGTATTATAAAGCGAACCGAGTTCACCAATTGACCGATATAGAGTAGCCTACATGTTGGGTTTCAGTACGAAATATGCGTTGAATAGTTCGATTAGGTAACTAAAGCTTTGAAAATGCAGAGCATGATTTCTGGTCTCTGCCATTATACGTATAACTGTATATGGTATTGTCGAATTGAAGCAAAATCTTGGCAATGTATAAATAACGACGGTATTTGATATTAATTAAGAATGACAACGATAAGATGAATATATGTACATACTTGGATAGGTCCACGTGAATTAAGTTGTCATCACCGCTTCCAATATGGCCTTCAATTTGATCTGTTTGTATGTCAACTCCCAGAATTCTACTCATATTACTGCAAGTATATCAACAATGAAATAACATTTGGTTAAATTTAACAACTATGATATAATCAGAGTTAAACTATTGCCTGGCAATATTTTGAAAATTCATAAGTCAAACTATTGATTACCTATATTTTGGAAAAGTCAAAAGTTTAACTAACGATTAGCTATATTATGGAAAGTCATACGTTAAACTATTGATTAGCTATATTTTGGAAAGTCATAAGTTAAACTATTGAATAACTATATTTTGGGCATAAGCTGTCCCCAAAGACTCCTAGAAAACAAGCACAACTAGACGTAATACATGACAATTAGCTTATTGATACGCTCAGTACATTCGAAGCACTGTGTCATCGTTGATCCATTTGAGGTTATTTCACATTAATATTATATCCCACGGTCGCTTGTTCACATTCTCTTAGTAATCATTCCTGAGGTAGCTCTACCAAAAGCGAGTCATCAGGGCACTGTTTTATCAAAGCATTTACGCTAGCGTAAACCTAAGTTTTCCTAAAATATTGCGTACGTCGATAATATTAGCGTAAATGCGTTTTACAAAGATATTTTTGTTCACATTCTGTCATAAGTTTTAGCTTATGTCTACGCCAAGGCTGGGCAACCCTAAATGGCAAATATGAACGTAAGTGAAGAGTTTTTAACACGCACTGATGATTTTTGACCGTCGCATGTTATTTAAGACCGTCATTTGTTGTTTTAGACCGTCATTTGTTGTTTTAGGCCGTGATTAATCATTAAATCTTGACGTATTTTTATTCATTCTGGTACCCGTTATATTTGTTATATTGGTTATATTGTGTCCCGAGTTACGTTCAATCTTCAATATTTTTGCGTATATGTATGCATGTACTTGCGATCGTTTAGTAAAACACACTTACGCGTTTGCGTAAGGTAGATATCTATGCGTAAATTTACGCGACATTTACGCATTGTTAGTAAAACAGTGCCCTGGCTCCTAGATATTGTGTACATAGAATACGACTTTATAGAAAAATTTATTAAATTAACAGGTAGTGTATGTGTATTCATGGTGCTTAGATAAACAAGATACTAGTTTACACGGCCCGTTTGATTATATTAAAATGTCCAAACCTCAATCTAAAGCAATGGAATATTATTGTATGGTATTACATTTTTGTAAACAAGTGATATAATACATAATGGTCGTGCACGTTTAAACACATGACAGATAGATTTAAATGACTTACGTGATTAAGTCATTCTTTCTGGCAATGAAATTGGCCACACTTTTATCAACGATCAGGTAGGGTTGATTCTCCGTCCTCACGACATGGATCTTATAAACAAAACAAAAATGAAGCAAACGTCAATATATTGCTCACGGAGATTGTATAATAAAAACAAAATCAAAGTTTAAATTACATGTACTTACAAGATATATAAACACAGCGTCAAACATTGATACACATTGATACACGACAGTAGGACTTTAATGAACTCCTTTTGTGTATATTTGTGTTGTGATGTTTCTGTGAAGTGTCGCTTTCAAAGTCAAATTCGTAATTATAATTTTGTACTTGTTTCTTCGATACGAGAATGCCCAAGCATTATCTACCATGTCACTATTTTTCATATTGTATTGTGATAGCAAATAAAGTGATGTTCTGTTCTGTTCTAGTTATTGACAAGTACTACGTTGATTCAGTCGGGTAGCAGAATTTGAAATGCCAACCGAAGTTGGCAAATTTGGCATATAAAATGTTTTTCCTTATTCTTATAGATGCTCATAAGAGGTTAGGAAACTTATTAATACGTGTCCTGTATCTTTGGGGAACTCTCTAGATACAAATGGTGTTCAAAATGGCCGTCGATGATGGTGTTCAATATATTAAGTTAACAGTGTTTGGTCTTCAATCGTTTCAATATCAAAAACAAAGTATATTTAAGTCATAATTGCATGTAACTAAGCTTCTACTCATTTCCAGTGGGAAAAATGCAATAAGGTAAAGGTGTCGAGTTTGAGACGAATTCGACAACTGGTAGTATACATGTGGTGATGTGGCGGTGTTTAGTGATTACAAATGCACAGTCCAATAAAGTCATTCATGAACCTTTTGTCCTTAAAGCAGAATATAACATTACGTACAGATAATGTAAGTGTCATATGTGTTACTTACCAATACATCAATGACAGCCTTGTCACCCGTCTTTTCGTTGTCATATGCTGTTACTGTCAGGCCTAGTACCTTTTCTTTAACAGAAGCTATAGCTACTAAAGTGATTATATTTCCTGTGCGCTGGTCAACACCAAATACACTCGAATGTCCGCCGGTGATGTTATATCGTATATTCCCTGCACCATTTACATCCGGGTCAAATGCCTGGGGAAAATTGAATCGTGAAAGAATGTTTAAGTTTGTTTCATTTTCACAAGCAGATTACTGGTAACTCAAACGAATATTATAACATCATTAATAGGTAAGATTGTTAAAATTTGTTTCATTTTCCCAAGCAGATTACAGGAAAATCAAATGAATACTACTAGTATTACATACTGAAATATCAGCGTTATTTTATTAATGATACTGTATTTTTAAGTTAGATTTCTATGTACGAGGGTCATTCAATAAATTCGTGGACTGCACTCGTCATTTTAATACACATTGACACAGAGAGTAACTAATTACATCACACTAAACGACAGCCTTTCTGACACCTTACCGCAACCACCACACAACGGAAATATATTCTGACGTCAGCGACGTTATTGGCGTTTTGTTATTTCTCAAATGGTAAACCCGAAATTGAAGTATGTCATTAATATCGAATTAAACACAAATATTTAAGTTGTTTATTATTAAATAGATCTACCACAACATTTTATGTATTCAAAGTTAAGGATTAAGCTGGACTTAATGGTTGTATGATAAATTGAAACGCATCGCACATTTTGACTGGCGTTCCCTCAAACGTCCTTATGTCTTTAAATTTCGTTCGATCCCTGTATCAATTTTAATACCATGCTGCTCTTAAGAAATTTGATTTTGTCACTAAAACACAGGGACACTGAATACTGCATGCTTTCCGTTTGCTCTCATTAGCAGCTTATGTGTGTTTGTTGTGTATTTCCAAGACAAGTGCACAATTTATTAGTTGCATGAATTTGCTGGCGTAAATTCATCGGTATTTTGACGTAATTGAAAACGTGATAGGCATAGATCAAATACTTCTCAATTCAAACTCAAACGACCAAACAACTTAATAATTTCACAAAATATTATGATAATATCTTTCAATAATCTGGCAAACATATGGGAATATAAATTAAATAATTCGGAAATTATAACTAGTTGAACGAGTAAAAAGGGTACGTTACGTCGGTCGGGGGTGGTAGCGCGTTACTTCGGTAATACAACTGCTCATGACATGTTACTGTGTTGCATAATCAAAGATGAATTTGCATCTACGGTAGGTAATAGATAAATGTTTATAATGATATGAGAAATTATTATTTAAATATGAATATAATAAAATGATAACGATTGTCTACGAATATATTGAATGACCCTCGTAATATACATGTACAAATTAAGTGAGTTGCAAAAGTTCCGCATTCAATATATGGTGTGTCTTTTTTACTAGAATCTCCATCTCCAACTTATTTATGATAATTCAAATGCGCATGTCTAGAGCGATGTGTACTCAATATAAATACACGACAGTTATCGATTTGAAGATATGTATCGATCCATAATGAAACCACATGTGACACCACCCCACGACTCCAAATTACACACAAAGATAAACTACAATTTTGTAGTGGAAGGGAGGTAATAATCGTAAATAAAGACCATAAATTATCTATCTTTGACCACAGACAATTATTGATGTTGCAATAGAGTCTGTACAACAGGCCAGATTTTAAGAAACGACCGCCTTGACATAAAAAACGCAACATTAAAGAAAGTTTCCCATAATTTTAATGTTGGGTGGACTACAATTAAGCTACAACAATGCCGTTGTTCTTGGTGCAAAAATATAGCAGCATTACCTGTCTAGGTCAGCGGCATTGACCATTGACCTGTTGTCACGTGGTACGTCATATACAGTTTTTTTCGGATGGAGATGATACTACAGTCTTATAATGATAGAAACATGTCAATGTAATAGACACAATGTATTTTTAGTGAAACACCAGACTTTAGCGTCTTATATACACGAGTCGTTCACCATTATCCATTTTTGCAATCAAATTAAGCGTACATTTCTAACTCATTTGACTAACTTATTGTGTTTTTTCGTAACACAGACACGATGCAAGTAAATTGGAAGTGAAAATAAAGTCGAAAATGGAGAACCTAAATTATGCGTGCTTGAATAGACGTTTGTACCATTTTTGATGGTGTGATCATTCAAGCGTGACGAAATCCAGTGGAAATAGTTTCATTAAAAACACTAAGGGTACGCAAACGGACAGTGTTCCTAAAACGTTCTTTTAAGTTAACTATTACAAAAAAATGAATTTTTAATTAAGACGCATAACTTTTGGAACTCAGTATAGTTTTTTTAGCGTTTTCAATTTGTTAGAGACATTACTTGTTTTGTTCAAAAAGCCTGCATCTAATCAATGTAAACATTGTTTGAAAACCTGATCTTGTTTTCGTCAAAGAATGTGAATTAACTGCGATTTCTACAATTATTTTTAAAGTCATTTTTTGTTGTTGTAAGGGGTGACCATTGCACCAGAAATCGATTTTAGTAATAAGCATTTGGTAAGTATCATGCCGAACCAGCAATTCAATGTTGTTGTTTATGAACAATTTGTTTGCCCCTGCGACATACCTTTAATGTAGTCACAATGTAATTAGCTCTAACATTATCAGGAACACCGAACACACGTTGTTGTGAATCGGGAAACTTCGGTGGATTATCGTTGACGTCCGTCACATTGACGATGATTCGTAATAATGATGACGCACCTGTGATTAAAATATACTTATTTTAAATATGCTAAACTTTTAAAATATTAATAGCAAGTCCAACAAGGCACAATCAATACAAATATATAATACCTCTCAATAAGTAGCAAAAATGAAGCGAAACAAATAGGCATTTCTTTTCGTGTCAAATACTTGTATTTTGATTAGCATCTTAACCTTTTGATGTCGTGTCAAATGTTATGTTTAAGAAAATTTACCGAAGTTAGTGCTAATAATTGCCGTACTGACTATTACAAGTATTTATCTTACATTTTATGAACGTTGAAAGTCTTAAATTTTGAAGGCCACACACGATTGGCTTATATAAAAAATGCAGGCGATTAATTGATGTATCTGAATGTAACAGACTAAGTCAAGGAGACCCTGTTATAGTTGTGAAGTAATGTAACATACATGACCTGCAGACGTACCTGGAACGTCTCTTTTACGTCTAGTTTCTGCCGACCTTGCTGATACTGTTATAACATACTGTGAAGCAGTTTCTCTATCCAGCGCTTTGTTACATCTTACGACTCCAGTGTTACTTTCGACAGAAAATGCATTGCTTTCTGAAATGTGATCCGTAGTGGTTACATCAAGTGGTAAAAATAGTAATAAAACATACCAAATATGAAAACCAAGATACAGCTAATACAAGTCCACCAGTGTCGTAGTACGATGTCGTGATTGTTGATGTTCATGATGTTACAACTTTTATAAAATTCAATTTAGCATAGGCAGATGTACTTGGACATTAATTGTCATATTGGGTCGCCAATTATATTAGAATTGGAAATAAGGCATCTTTAATAGACTTGTATATTGAATGTTGAAATAGAGACGAGACTTGGATTTGCCGATACCTGACCAAAGGTGGTAGATTCGTATGCGACAGAGAGAAAGTGCCAAACAGAAGATAAGCAACCTGGGTTAATAGTAATTCGTACGCTTTGAAATATCATTAACTATTAAGTTCACGTCTTCGTTCATTTAGAAATAGATTACTTTACTTTCAAAGTTATTAATTATATTAAATATGCAATGAAAACATGTATATCACTAGATCCGCTTGCTTAATATCACATTGACAAATATCAAATGCTTGCAGACCGTTATTAAAAAGACTGAACATTGATACAACTTCAAACCATAGTAAACAACGGTTTTATAGTTGAGCTTAATCATCACTATGTGGCCTGAAGTGTGTGTATATTCATTTAAACAATTGAAGTTCGCAATGTCGTATACGTACCTGAAGGAACCACACTTTCAATAGTGTAGACGATACTTTGTCCAGGTAGAAATTCCTCGGTTGTGTTTAGGTCGACTAATATGGAACCTGCTTTTAGATTTTCTACAACTCTCACTGGAATTTCTTTTTCAGGGAACAAAATCGTGTGTCCTCTGGTGTGAACGATTACCTAGTAAGAAATGTGATAAGTTATTTCAATATGTGTCTTTAATAAATATAAAATTATGTTTGCCCACTAGTGTGGTGGTACGACATCGTGATTGGTAATGTTATTTGTAAGATCTATGACATGCATATCTGGTTGTTTATGTAAAGGAACATTTTGCAATAAACCGTTTATAGCCAATATTTATGTCCGTCGCATTTTATTTTACAGTGTACCATTTTGACAAATTCTTCACACATAGTATACATGTATATGTCGTAAACATTGAAAAGCATTACATGTTTGGTTATAAACGTATTATACTGTCACGAGATGTTCTTATCAACGTATTAACTCAAATGATATTTGGCAACAGTAAACGTGCTTTGGAGACAAAGAGGGTTCCTAAGAAGCATACATACAAAAAGATAACATATTTAGCAAACCTACCTCTTAACAACAACAAAATAACTACACGACAAAGATTATACTGATAAAATATAACCGTATATTTATAAAGGCTTTGCCTACCGTACAACTTGCTGTTTGATTAAGAATGTCCTTTGCAGTGACGGTGACCACAAACAGATTTCTGTCAGGTGACAAGTTCTTACTGAGTGTCAAATTATGACTTGTCACTTTAAAATATGAAGCATCTTGTCCTAAAATAAAAACATTTTAACTTTAAATCTTTTAAAATTGCAGGATACGCGAATTTGGTTTAAAATATAGTGAAATCTAGACATAAATACACGTGTACTATTCAAGCTGATAGTTTGGATGCAATCAGGATGAATACTGTATGCGATGACACAACCTTTAATCTCATTCAAGGAAAATGATCATGTTCTGGGATAAGGAAGATATATGGTAGTAATAGAACCTGTACACAGTGAACTAGCAAATAAGTTAAAACCATCAAACATTTTGATTTTGCTCTAGTGGTCTCACAATAAACTGATCTCAACCAATCCGTATTGTAAAACACTTTTTACAGATCGTATAAGATCTACTCAGATAATGTGATAACATCATATTAGATCTAGTATATCAGGATGTATCTATATATGTGATAACATGGCGCTTATTCCACCATAATAATTTAATACTATATGCATTTTATGTACCATATATCAACATATACTTTTTCTAAACAACGCAGCCCTAGAGTTCTTAGCACAATATGACGCACAAAATTTCAGAACTGTCATCTTCTACCTGCAATACTAAATTCCACATCTTTTACACCGGCATCAAGTTCTATCAAAGATGCACCAACAACTGCCAGAGTTGAGGATACTGTTACTTCATATGTGTCAGATTCAAACTTTGGAAAATCATCGTAAACATCAATGACGTTCACACGGACAGTCTTGTTGGCAAATAATTGTGGCTCTCCTTGATCCTTTGCTTGAATCGTCAGATTATATTTTGGTTTCTGTTCATAGTCTATACGTCCACGAAGATATACATCACCACCTTAAATAAAACGAAGTTAACTGTTAACATATTGCTTTATTGCAATTCAAAAACAATATCTAAACAACAGAAAGACGGAAACATAGCAATCCATATAAAGCAGGTTTCAAAAACAAACAAATCAAAAACGATATCCAAGGTACATATTAGCACAATGAATAGTGTACAGGGTGTCTCAAAATACATGTCCGCATGTTGAAGAGTCATAACTTTGCCAAATGTGTTAGTAAATTGATAATCATTGACTCATATGAAAGCTAAATTTAAAACTTGTGAGGTGAATTATATCATGTGTCAATAGTCGAACAGTTGATGACGTCATATACGTAATACTAACGTCATTAGCAACGGACGTTCTAAAATGTCCGAAAAGGCAGACATCATAGTTTGTACGGTAACATGGGTAAAATTTATATCATATGTGGGCATAGTAATAGTCAGTCGTATCCTACTATGCACACACTGACTGAGAAACTGATCAGGGGTCATTAGAAAATGAAATCGGAAAATCGGACGTATTTAAGGGACGAACACATTTTATAAACAATTAGGAATGAAAAATTAATATTCACACATTTCTAGGCATATCATATTCGTAAAAGATCCACCAATCGCCTTGAATGAATACATTGGATTGGATGTATAGCGGTATGTCTAGCTGATCTCCAACAGTCCAGAAATAGTCATATAGTGTAACTTGAAAGTATAAATTAGTACTTAATGAGGTATCAATCACCAAAAAACCGCCTTGGTAGGAGAATGAATTTGGTAATGCTTCTTTAATTGAAATCAGGAAAAAGTAACCAAACAATCCTAAATATTTATTTCTTCTTATAGTATTTGAAAGTTAGATTATGCAGTTCAAGATATGTAAATTTGTAGCTATATCAAAACTCAAAATATCAATTTGTGGAGAAAATGGAAACATCACATCCGACTCAAAGGTATGTGAACGTCATAAAAATCGTCAAATGACGTCAAACACAGGTTTTTACCGAATTGGGGTTAGCTACTCAAAATGCATTCTATAGGTTTCGTATGCATTATTTTGGATACTTGTTTCGTAATTTCTACATTGATTTAAATGCCCTTTGATCATACATATAAATCAGATATGTAAAGCAATACATTACGGAGTGATACGTCCTCAACAAGCGGGCATGTATTTTGAGACACCCTTTACAATTAAATAACAAATTCACCATAACCATTATCAGCATGATTACCACCAAGACCGATATCAACTTCAAAATCATTAATTGCATCACTGACACTGTCTACAGCAAATCAAATAACATAATCAAAACTATCGGTATGAACATAATCATCATTAGAATCCTATCACCCTTAAAAATCTAAATACATTTTAACAATATTAACAACATCAGTATTTAAACACCAAATATATCTATATGCCCACTCATCATCACAACACCATCAACTCTGTCTTTATCGAAGTTAATATCATAATCATTAGTTTCAAGATACAAATGTAGTTGGATACAAAGAACAAACTTATTCCACTTTTTATTTTCGGAAGTAAACGGCGTAAGAATAAAATAATAAGTGCAATTAGTTTCTGTTATATTATAATAAAGAACGCAGTCACTAACTCAATGCATTGGTGACGAATGCTGTAAGTGTTGAAACGTCGTAAGAATAAAATAATAATTGGAGTTAGTTTATGTTTTTATATTTTGGTGAAGAACACACTTACTGAATGCATTGATGACAAATGGTGTTAGTTCTTTGTTTATTAGTTCATATATGATTTCTCCATTCCAACCTGAATCCTTATCAGCAGCAATCACGCTGAATACCTATCAGAACGAACGAACAGAAATATGTCATGGTTTCATTATACATGTATGACAATCACCGGACGTAAACACCAACAAAACACACGTACGTATATGTCTGAGACAGGCTATTAGTATACGGGTCCTTTGTAATTTTGTAATTACGTTCTATATCATATTATGCAAATAATCAATCAATAGTTTATATCGGATCGCAATGATGTATTTTTCATTGTGTTAGACAGTATGAGCCTGTACATAGTCGGCTCGCAATAATGTAGTTTTCATTTTGCTAGAAGGCATACGTTATTAGTAAAATATGGACATCGAACCTTCGGGTAATATACAGACGTAAAGTGAGTAAATTTATAGTATTATTTATTATTTAAGTAATCTTACAAGATGATGAGCATTACCTTTTGAGGCAGCGAATTTTCTGTTATATTTACTGCTGTGATGTTGTCAATTAAGTATGGCACATTGTCATTTTCATCTGTTATAGACACATTCAAGAACACAGAACTGTTCCTTCGATGTGGCACCCCATAATCGCTCGCCTGTGAATATCGAAAACACTAGTAATAAAATCACGACAATAACGTTAATCTTAACTCTACACAAATGGACATGTTCGTTCAACCAAACCTTATAATTGTTAAAATATCACCAAATACCGATCACTGCTTTTTATCTTTATCACAGCATTAACAGAAAAGAAGATTGAATCGAGTATTGCTGAAATAATGTTTAATATAGATGCGGACATAAATCATAAGGTTCCTATTCGGTTAATCCTTTGGCACATGTCCGGTTGCGCGGGGTTGTTTGACTGACTTAACGATACAGTCCCCACTCCAAGTCATGGCACTACTTGGGGGGGGGGGTAAACACGTACTTTGAAGAAATTCTATTTAGTAAAATACGAGCTTTTTCACTCATACATGATATATCTTACCACAATTTCAATAATGTATTGGTTCACATCTTCGAAATTAAACGGCCCAGACGCATTCAGTATGCCAGTTGTATTTTCGATCATGAACAAGCCATCTACAAGAAAAAGAAGGTGTCATTTACATGCAGGCTACATATTATCACATTCAACCAAACAATAAATGTTCAAGTACTGTTTCCAAAACACATACGCCATACAAAGGAGTATCTTGTTTGTGCTTGTTTCGATCTTATTCTTACATCCCCAGTAGTTTATTATGAAATCAACAGGGAGTTTTTTTTTAATTAACCAGAAACATATCCAAACATCTATTCAGGTACATTTTCTGTCACAACTACAAATGCACATGATATGAACTACAGCATCACCTTACAACCGGCATCATCAAATTGAACTTTTTCATGCTACAAATCTAAACATAATTTAACTCAGAACACACTGTTGCTTCCTTTTTAATTATGATTGCAATTACCGTAGTCATCGACTAACGAGTATCCAATGCTTCCGTTTTGTCCACGATCTTGATCACTAGCGGTAACGTTAAAAACATGGGGCGATGAATTCTCTGGAATTTTCACGATGATACCTTTGTTATTGAACACTGGGCTGTTGTCATTAACATCCGACACCGTAATTTCCACCTGATGATATAAAATAGGATGCATTTGTAAGTTACCAATGTGCACATATCCAACTATTTGTCCCATTTGTATTGGATGTGTTTTCAAGTCGACCACAGTTACCTTTCCTTGACTGGTGTTATACGGTTTTAATCTGATCGATCTTATCTCGATATTGCTTAATCGCACTATGCTAACTCAGCGGGTTGTCGGAGTGTATAAATTAATGTATATCCTTTGCTGGAGGGGTTTTGTGCGTTCAGTTACACTTTCGGTAGTTTTGACATTTTGTATATGATGCATACCAGGATCTTTTTTATGGGCATAGCTCTGTCATTATGAAATTTAGTTTATAAGGTAGGTATCATCAGGAACATTTAAATGCTTCGTTGGTATCATTTAGAATTTGTTGATCATGTGTGAGGAAGCTAACAATTATGCATTTGTTATACTAGTAATCGCAATACATGTCACGATATGTATACTTATTATCATGCATATTCTATGGATGATAAAAAAGAAACGGTTACTAGTAACTGTACAATGCTTGAGTATACAGTTTAAATGAAATTTAGCAACCACTGCTGATTTTGTACGGTTTGTTCAGTTGCATCTTCAAGCCATAGACCACACAATTATGGAACTGGTTTTTTAATATCTTGAAAAAATAAAATAGTTATGACAATTTTAAGTTCGTGAAATAGAACGTATTTTTCTTGAATTAAATAGGAGAATATTCGCGCGCTCGCGGACCCGACAAAACTCCAATTTTCCCTCTAATTGTCACAAATATTTCAAGATATCAGGATGAAACATTTGTTCAACTTATATTTATGTTGGACAAGTGCTTTCAAAGTTATGAAGAGTTGAAATGTTAAACAAATACTAAGTCAGTGTTCAATGTTTTAAACAAATCATAACATCAATCATATATCACATACAAAGAGGACTTTGGATTCAGTTACAGAAGCATGTAGTTTTAGCGACCTTTAAAACAAAACATTTGTAAACTTGAGTGCGCGAATCATTAGCAAGTGATAGATGATAATTTTATTCTACCATCGTTATTTCTTTGAATTTTCGAAAACAAATGTAGAACTTTTATTTAACGTTCTGGTCAGTGATTCTTACTTTACAGTTACCAAACAAAAGCAACATTTCCCTTTTTATTTTTCTATTATATTATGAAAATAAAGAAAATGTCTACTTACAACATCAGATGTCTTCTTGTTTTTCCTATTATTCAGTCAATAGCTCCCCTTTCCTCACCTTTTTTGACGTTTAATTTTCATTTTTACAATTCGTATATATTCAATTAGGTGGTACAACGTGTCAATTAACCAGTTTATTTAACAAGTGTCATAGGAATGATATGATTCTTCATTTTTATGTCTCAACTGTACGATTATTATAATTTTAAATTATGCGTGAGCTTATGACATTTCACTTTATTTTAATGCATGTATTAGTTTCCAAATCGGCAATAAAGTCAAAGTTTCAAATCTCTAAAATCACAATAAAGTATGTATACAGGAAATATAGTGGTTATAACCCTTCAAGCGAATGTACCACTTTTATTACCCCACATGCTGTGACAATCGCAGCGGGGCGCGTCATAAAACAATTAACAATTAAATATGTGTATTATTTTTTTACTAAAAAAGATGATACCAGTTTTAAAAAACCGTAAAAAGGGGGCAGATCTAATTATCGCATTTCTTATATCAAAACACCAATCTGACGGGAAGAAATTAAACTATTAATCAAGTTTGCACAAAATATATTCCCCGAGAAACAAAAGAACTACGGACAAGAAAGTAACCAAGTTTGATATCAAATCCGTTCATTTCCTTCTTAGTTCAATGTGAGTGATAGTCATGTTAAAAACCTTTAAAAAGGGGGCTGATCCCATAAAGATACAACTATGAAATTTAGTGCATTATTTTGTAGACATATCAAACTACAAAATATGTTTGCACATAAGAAATCTATCAAATAGTTTTTATCATATGGACAATTTTACGTGGAGTCCCCATGCCTTCCAATGGTAAAAAAATTGTCAAATGTGCGAATACAAATGGGACAAATAGTTGGATATGAAAGTGTACAAGAATGTTTTAACAAAGTAGACACTTTCATCACGTACTTTATATAAATTTTCATTCTCAACAAAAAAGCGGATGGAAATTATAGTTTGAACTGAAGTACCGCGAAAAAAAATACAAAGTTTGTAATAAGAAATTTCTAATATATTGTTATTATATATTGTACAAATATTTCATATATTATTAATTAATGGTACTTGCAGTTCATAAATAATGAGATGTGTTTAAATATTACCACAGCAAATGCCGTCCGCTCCGGTATTCTCCCGTCCCGTACTTTGACAGCAAATGTATATTGAGCGACGTTTTCTCGATCAAGTGGAACACGTGTAGTAATGGCACCCTGATAAAAATAAAAAATGTCCATACACGTAGCAGTCATAACAATTGTGATCAAGATTATTGTAATTAACTTGTTTCGAATTCAGTTGTCCGTTGCGTAATTGCACAGGTCACGGACTTCAAATGTACTGAAGCGAATTATGCCTTTAACAGAACAAAAATACATTTGCGGATTAATTGATAACCTTAAAGGAATACAATCAATAGTTTACTCATCCACTCGTAACAACCTCTTCTAAGTTTAATTTCCAATGTTAACAGAAAGTACGTAAATTGTTTAATATCGTACAAAACAATATGCAACTCCCAAATAATGGTCAATAGGGCTCACAAGTTACCTTGATATTGGATGCATTATATACACTATATCAGTGTAGTGATAGTTTCTAATCATCCCCACCCTTATGGTAATATATCCTTATTTAAAATGTACCATTCAATGTTTGAGTCAGTATTAAAAAGACTTGTCTGGCATATACTTGTTTGGGAATGCAACGCTCTGTGACTGTCTTCAATTAATGCATGGATAGGTGCTGAGGCTTTGTTTCATTTGTTTATTACTTTTTTCATTGACTTACTCGCCCATCCCGCCGTTGCGTTTACGATGAACTTCAATATAATTAAAAGGATTGTTTATGAAGCGTATTAGGCTAAATAAAATTTTAAAGTAAATGCGTACCGTTTTACTATCCATGTTGAAATCGTTCCTCGTATTTTCATATCCACTGATCAGACTGTATGTCATATGGCTGTACGTTGCATTGACTGTCCTAGCCAAGCAAATGCCGACATAAGAATCTATTTCCCGAAACAAATAAGAACAATTTATTTTTCATACTAAAATATTTTTGATAGACATACTTCTGGTCAGTTACAAGATCATATTCTTATTACCGTTTATGCATAGTTTTTGAAAACAAGTGTCCTACTGCTTAACGCTAAGAGCATGCCATGGTTTAATTCTCAAGTTACTAGTTTTCTAAAGCCGATTTCAGAAGATCAGCTGTTCAACCACCCTTTTCCATTTTAATTTTCTGTGATCATAAGTACAAGTAATAATCGTAATAACGTTCATGTTCAAGTGTTTCAATTAGATAATTGGCAAATCTGCCTCACTCGATTACAACAGACAAAGATATAATTCACAATTAAAACTGTTGAATTTCATTTGTCGTCCGATAGCACTAACCGTATAAAAAATAAAGCTTATCGACAGGGAAGGTGGTTAAAATAAATGTAATAATGGTGTCTTACCAGAAGGCTCATTTTCAGGAATGGTGAAATTGAACACCATTTCCTCGAATACTGGTGCATCGTCCTCATTAAGAGGTTCAATAAACACACGAAGCGTCATATTTGTAGAACGCCCTCTTCCATCGGTTGCGCTTATTGTTAAGTTTAAGATAGCTGTTTCATTACAGTCAATAATTCCTGCATCAACTGAAGGAATATTCAGCAATGTATTCACAACAATGGGTTTATTAATACTCACAACACCCGAGCGTTCCCCTATATCAAAGTATTCCGAAACTGGAGAATCTATAATAGAATAAGAAACCGTTCCATTTATCCCGAAATCTATATCTTTAGCGTCGATTAACTTCAAAACAGAATGTTCCGGCACCTTTTCGATCGTATGGCTTTCAGAGCATGTTGTATTTTCAATGCCGTCTACAATGAAGACTGGGTCGTTGTCATTTTGATCTAAAACATTGATGTAGATTGAAACAGATGATGATAACGGTGTTTCTCCCTTGTCAGATGCTATGATAGTTAGCGTGTAATGGTCTTGTTCTTCCCTGTCTAAATATCTGGTCAAGTTCAACTGACCTGTCTGTGTGATTGTAAATAAGCATGAATCTGAAATATATAGCATTGGAACTATAACATTTAAGTTACAGTAGTAATATTAACAGGAACATAGCTTAATCGTTCACTAACAATACATATGCATATTTCACTTAATAATGCCAATAAAAAAGTGTGTTTTACACGAAGCTGCAAGTAAATATACTGAATTTTTAACATATGCTGGTTAATAAATATGTTCGGCTTTCTTTTGACAATGAGAAAACATCTAATCAATTAAACACATTGCCACAATTCAATATTTACGGAAACCTAATAGTTTTATTTCTAATACGAACCATCTATCGTAGCCCCGCTTGAATCATCGCAATCAGTGTTGTGTTTACTGGAAGGTGCAGCTATATTATCACCTATCAGTCTTAAGACGACCTCGCTGTTGACTGATCCCTCCTTGTCCTTGTCAGCAGCAGTGAGGTTCAGTATAACCCCGTATTCTATATTCTCAGTGACATTAATTGAAATGATTTCTCTTTCTGGAAGTCCAAAGTCTGGTGCATTATCGTTTACGTCATCAACAAATATGTCCACTCTTGTGTAGTTGAAGTTTCTTCCATCAAATGCAGATATATTCAGCACATATTGTATGTCCTTTTCCCTGTCGATTTGACCTCCAACATAGAGAGCCCCTACAAACATTTTGATATATGTATTTTATCACATGACTTTCCTTGTATCCAGGTTAGTATAGCCAGTACGTATAAGATATACGTACCACGTGTAGTATAAGCTAATGCGTTTTTCCAATTAATCAATGCGTATTTTGCGTTTTTAGTGTCATATGATAAAAAGAATCTATCACTCGTTGCCAATTGATATATTTATATTAAACTCGTTCAGGAAATATTATTAGGCTCGCCAAAGGCTCGCTTTATAAAATTTCCAAAACTCATTTAATATAAATTTATATCAATTCACAACTCGTGATAGATCCTCTATATACAATTACCTACGTTTGTATACATATTAAATTGCGAATCTGCAACAACCTAGAAACTGTCGCATATGATTTGAACACTTTGTTTTTTCGTTAATTTTTCCTTTTTCGATATTTCTTCATCGTAAACACCATTAACAATTCGCAACAAAAAATTATGAAAATATTGTAATAGCGGTGTGATTAAATCACTATATGTGATGTATATATCTAATTATATTATCTTTGTTACTGGTTGGTGCTTCATGCGCAACTCTGGTTGACATGGCTTAATGCACAACTCTGGTTGACATGGCTTAATGCACAACTCTGGTTGACATGGCTTCATGCACAACTCTGGTTGACATGGCTTAATGCACAACTCTGGTTGACATGGCTTCATGCACAACTCTGGTTGACATGACGTTCGATTTGAAGACATTTAAAACAACAGCATTAAAACTGAACCATAAAATTCGTACCCGTAATCCCGTCTATGTAAATTGGACTAGCGTCATTATTTTGAACGGTGTATGTTATATCAGCAGTGCCGTTTATATCTTGATCTGTTACCGAAACTTTGCCTACATATTGCGATGCATTGGCATTTTCTGTAACGTTGAATGTATACAGTGATTCAGTGAATTCAGGGCTTTCGTCATTGTCATCTCTGATATAAACGGTTAACGGAAGAGAAGCAGACATGTTGCCAATATCATGTACCTCGACCTGAATAAGAAAACCACTATTCGCTATACTTATAATACTGTTATAACATGTGTATGTATCGAGTTTGGTTATTGCGGTCACGAGGGTAGATGTTTTACGGGTTTTCCATTACCGACTGGAATTTACTCTTATTTCGGTTCAAACTGAATACTTGCACATGTCCGTTTCGTATTATCATAGTAGCTTCCAATCAAACATATTTCTTCATTAATTTCTTATTTAACTTTATGTAAACTTTATTGCATTGGTCATCCTACTAGAACCTCAATATAAACGAGGACTATTATACTAAATAGTTGACATATATTTCAAAATAAAGGGGACTGGATAACAGGCTTAGTCTATAACAGCCTTCTCATTGAAACTAGGGTTGAACTATTCTTTGACATCATTCATTGACATCATTCATTGAAATCATGACCAAAGAAAGAAAGATAATACCATCACTGATATAATTATAATTCTGTTCCTTTTACATACCGATAGATAATAAACATCCTGCGTTTCTCTGTCCGTGGTGCCACATATATACACCGATACAGGGTAGTCGTTAGACATACAAATAGGACCATTTGTAACATTGAGACTGTATGTTAATCCTGCTGTACCATTCTCACCATTGTCAATGTCTAAGGCTACGATGCTTGGGGCCTGAAAAATGTTAGATTACAATGCAAAAACGCAACACCAAATCGGGCAGGCAAGGCAAGATTGGTCAGAAGAAGTAGATCATGAATGACAAATAAAACCACATGAAAAGTCATAATGCAATCATTAAAAACCTACAAGATAAAAGTTAAACTATACAGTTAAAAGTAATTAATCACACGGATATCAGATATTATGTCGCCTCAATCATACATTATGTCGCACACAATCAGTCATTAAGTCGCCTCAATCAGACATTATGTCGCCTCAATCAGTAATAAGTGATTCAATATTTTCATTATATTCTAATAATAGTTATATTAAAATAACTTTAAGATCATAAACTTTATAATAATCGTTGTCTTCATTTGAAAGCTTGTCGTCGAATGTCCACTAAAAGTAACAGACATGACACCACTCAACAGAAACAGACAGGCTTGTGAGCTAATACAATACTTTCTTGTACCTGACAAATGAAAGTTATGAGAGGAACGAGAAGCGATTCGTAATGTTTCTTTGAATACGTATAGCACCGACAATGTACAAATTAATACGACACCAATGGAAATATTACCACTTCAATGATAGAACCACTCGCAGAATTTTCTACAACTCTTGCAACATAGCCATCAGCTTCATGAAACAGTGGTGGATTGTCGTTTACATCCAATACGTTAATGGCAACAGATACACAACTCTAAAATCATAAAGAGCTGTACACGTGTTTTGTATAATTATATTGACTTTGTATGAAATGACATTTGGATATAGTAACGAACACTGTATTACGAAAGTAATAAATTAAAAACCTAGGGGTATCATTTAGTGAAATACATGTAGGTGCAAGTTATTGTTTGTCATCTTACATATATTTTACATCAAGTTAAATTGGTTCAAATACAACTTTTCATCAATGTATTGTTGCTGATAACGGTGCATTAGCGAAATTCTATTGGGAAATAATGGGTCTAGTAATCGTTTCGTTCCTTCTGTGCAACACTGTTGTATCTTATTATATACTATAAAGTGAGACACAGCATTGTTTCGCAAAATGAACGATTTGATAGTCTACATTTATCTTACCTGTCGGGGTTGATGTCCCATGTCAAAGGCACATACAGTAAGGGTAAATTGGTCATTCTTTTCACGATCGATATTTGCAACGGCTTCTAGCACACCACTTCCATTACCTTGTGTATCCTACAAGATACAATAAACAACAAATTGACAAGTGGCATAAATACTACATTGGTGATAGAAAACTACCTATGACGTAACCGATAAACAATAAATTCATTGAAGATTTTATTCCACCGAATACCCCAATAACTGAATACGTATTTAAGCTGGTTCCCCACCTTTTCGTAAAAAGACAAATCTATGTCAGATTGGAATGATCTTTTGTTAGATTGTAGTATGATATGCAAGTTTCAATTAGATTAATGCCGTCAAAATCCTATATTTCTCTTTTTCCGAAAAGGTGGGGAGTCACCGTAAGGGAAAAGCATCACTCATGTACATTGACCGATTTGAGGATGGTACATTCTTCTAATACTGATTGACAGAAATAAGTATTATTTTCAGTATCGGAAGCGTACACGTTATAACAAATGATGTACTCACCATAACAAACAACGAATGACTTCCAGCAATGATACTGAATGAAATGTTACCGTTGTTTCCCAAATCACTGTCAGTGGCTAAAACTACTCCAACTTTACAAGGTGTATCTGTGCAGTTACATTCTACCATTTCAAATTCATAAGCAGAAACATTGAACTGTGGTGAATGGTTGTTGGTATCCAGTACACGAATCAGTACGGTTGTCTACAATAAACAAAACTATATGATCGAATTGGACAGGTAAGGCAGCAATAAAATTAACCAGCCGAGCCCCAGAAAACATGAATTGCATCACATGACACAAATACACGGCACAGTGACCCTGGATAATCTAGCGAAAAAAAAAATTTTAATTTTACGACATATGCTTACTTTTTGTTGACTTACTCCAACATTGCTTAAAATAGCACAAGTCATTAAAATGTGATCCACTGGACCAGGGATGTTAGTAAATCAAAAAGTAAGTTGTCTACCAATATAATATCATTGATGTGAGTATATGTGCGCACTTTCATACGTAGAAGTAAATAGTCGGTTACTTAAACATGTAAACATTAGAACTGGTTGACAAATATTCTTTAAAAATGCTAGGGTAAGTGATCAACCTGTATGAAACTGAAATAGCACCAAGTGAGCATTTGCAACTAGATATACAAAACCAACAACGTTAAGAATGAACATGAAAGTTAAACATTTTATTTGACAAATTTTATAGAATATACGAGTATAAATGTTTTTTGTATTTGAGCACATTCATAATACATATCGTTTTAAACATTTTGAACATTCGGTTTATTTTTGTTATTTGTTTTCAGTAGCAGCCGTCTTTCGGTAATAATATAACCCTATACTAAAGTATTGTACTATGAATTAGTAAATCACAGATGTAAGACTTTAGTGTGTACCCCTTACATTTCTTCTGTATTTTCCATCATATGCTACAGCTGTCAAAGTGATGTTCTGTGGTTGCATTGAAGATACATCTCTCAGAAATATTTCTCCAGTTTTCCCAATGCGAAAATATCCTGAAACTGTTTGACAAAAAGTTGTATATAAACTGGTATGTGGTATTAGATTGTGGTGCTGGTAGAGCTACTATGGTTCGTTTGAAAGACTATCTTATTACCATAAAACTCATCTGAACACATATCAATAAAACATGTTCAATCATTTTTGTGATCGGATTAGCTAGCTAAATTGCTGGCTTATAATGAGAAGATCATAAGTGTCACCTAATACGACTAATGCATATTTGAAATCTACATTATAAGGCACTTCTTAAGAGCCTCTCTCCATGGAAGTTGGAACTTGTCATGTTGACCAACGTGAAGTTGAAAAAGCTTAGTTTACTATAAGTAAAGAGTGATTGTCAGACAGGTTTTGTTGTTTTCTCAAAATATTGGTTTTGAAGTTACGACCTTCTCATTCTAAGCCAGCGAAATATACGTAATAACAACCATTGTGATGCATTTCCAGCGGAAAGTATATATGAGCCGTTCTCCAGGAAAACCGGGCTTAGTGACAAAATTGTTAAAATGTTGATAATATATGGTTAGAAAGAAGAGACTCTCGTGAACAGTTTCTGAAAATTTGACCAAATAATTTCCATTACTTACAAAGTTATAGACTTTTTAAAACAACCACTACCGCCTACTGCATGAGTAACGTCGCGAACGTCATTATGTACGTTTTTGACGTCACGTTAAGTGGCATTTCGAAGATTCATTATCTGAGAATTTTTTGACGTAAACTTTTGAAATTGTGGCAGATTTTAGGATCATGTTCTTATTATAATTAAACCTGTACAATTTGTGAGTGTTCGCTAACATGGAAAAATAGCAAGTGTTTTTAACCACTTAGCCCTATTTTTCCTTGATATGAGTACTTTTTAGAAACCGATCACCATAGCAACGACAGAAGTTATTTTAACACAATTTTAAAGAAAACTTGAAGCTAATGGACAGTACAATACTATCAAAATACTTAAAAACGAAATCAAAGGACATGATTTTTTTCTTATTTTAGACATTTTTGTAGATCTCATTGCATAATTACAATATGATGTCATTAAGCCCGGTTTTCCTGGAGAACGGCTCATATCTATGTCACATTTTTGAGTAAACAAAAATAATAAATTAATGCATTTTATCAATATATCAAAATTTGTTGGAAGTGGTGATATTTGCAGTTGCCTTCTTATCACAACGATTCTTTTTAACAAAATATTTAGCATATGCGATCAAAGATGTAATTTTTTGTTAAAGTTTTGTTTTGTTAAATAAGATTGACGTAGCATATCTACAGTATCAGTGTTGTCATAAGATCTTACTTTCTTTCTTCTTGTGTTGTTAAATTAAAAGAGAAAAAAATAAAGATAAATAAATTACCATATGTATCATTAAGTAAACTGTAGGAAATGTTCCGATTTAGAAGATTAGCATCGTCATCAATTGCATGCACGTCACCTATTGAAGAACCCGTCTTCATTACATCATCAATGATTAAAGTGTACTTGTTGCTTTCGAATTCTGGAGCACAGTCGTTTTCGTCATCTATTGTTACGTTTACCTTAATGAAATATCGTATAACAAATGAATATTCATTGACGAGATGCATCTACAAATATTTTGAAAGGTATTCATGCACAAAGAAATGCAAATAATGCAGAATGACATATCATCAAAATAGATAAGAGGACATTGGAGAGGCGAGATAGCACAAAAAACAGTCAAGTAACAACACAACATAACTATCCTGCGCAATGCCCACACAAAACCCAAACAAATTATTAAAAGCCGCATAAACACAGAATGACCCCATTTCACAACGTTAAAGATGCAGTAACGATTGCCAACACAAATCATTCTATATTTTGTGACCAACAAAGTAGGCTGCTTCTTAACATTACTTCCTCATTTGCAACGGTGTATTTCGAAACATTAGAATCAGTAAGTACAACACCTAACAAGAAAATACATGTGACGTTAATGCAGTGTTATCTACTTAATTATAATTTATTTAAGGAATGGAACATTACGTATTTAACTACATACCGTGATGTTCGCTAACAATATATCATGATCTATACTCTTGCCATAAATCGACAACAACGTGCTTTCGGTTGTTTCTCTGTCAAAAGCATTTATCAAGCTCAAAACGTTCTGAAAAAAAAATATGAATTAAACATCGTCGAGAATCAAGCTGAGTTGTCAATAAACAGATAAGTTGAAGAAGAGCAAATATTTTCCAATGCTAAGAATGAACAAATATAATATTATCTCAATTTACCACCGGAGTACCAGCTACTTATACTTATGCTTATTTTAGTGCACTATAGATCAGGCAATATCTATACAATGTACATAAATTAAAGAGTGGAAGGCCTCCTGTCATTCATTTTTTAAGTATTTTAGATCTGATCCTGTCTCTTAGATGAATTTGTTTCATTGAGCCTTGGCTTATATACATGTAAATATATACGGAAGTGAGAACAGTTGTAACTTACATTTGTGGTCATAGCAAACATTCCATAATCGGCTGATGGTTGTATTTCGTAAAATGTTTCATAACCACCAACGGTCTTGTTTAGTCGTTTCAGATCCATATGAACGACATTTTCACGCACATTGACGTCAATATTCAATGTTTCTATTCGTGGAACAATGATTGTGAACGGTTTAGTAACGGTAAGGTTCCCATTGTCTGTGACTGTCAAACTGATAGAATAATTACCACTAGTATTATTTTCGGTCATTGTAAAAATAGTTCCATCAGAAAATACACCGAACATGGAGTTTGCTCCATTCCCCAGAAGAGTGTAAGTTAGTTTGTTGTAACGAGCATTATCGATATCGGGGTCAACCGCACTTACATTGAGGATTGTAGTATTCATTGCGATGTTCAACCCTACATAAACATCACTATCACTACCGCCAACAATATACGGCGGTTCATTAATGTCTCTCACATTGATGGTAATATTAGCTCTAGTAGTCTTAGGAAATACTCCGTGGTCTTCTGCTGTTACAGAAAAGTGATATATAGGCTGTGTCTCATAATCGAGAGGATACGAGCTGTTAGATAGTGATAATATTGCTGTGGTTGAATTAAATGTAAACATGTTTAAGTAACTATCTGGTGCGGATATAGAATAACTAACATTTCCTGCTTGGCCCGGGTCTGTATCAGCAGCTGCGATTGATATGCTTAGTGTCTTATCATTCTCGTTAACGGTTTGGTTAGTGACGCTATCGTCGAATGTTGGGGCAGTATTTGTGTCCTCTACAGTGATAATTATATCCGTTTCGTTTTTCTTTGGTGGAGTGCCACTGTCGATGACTTCAACAACCATTTTATATTCCTTTCTATTTTGTCCAAGACCGCGTTGAAGGTATACTTGTCCGGTAGTGGTGTTTATATCAAAATCGCTTTTACTGTTTCTCAGAATGTATGTGAATCCGTCGTTAGTAATATCTTTATCGAACGCTGATACATTTAGAACCCACGCTTGAACCTCAGTCGTATCTTTGATTGTTTCTGCATAAACATCTTGATCAAATGATGGATTGTTATCATTTTTATCAATTATTGTTATATTAGCAGTGGCATTGTCCGAATGTATTCCATCTGAAACAGTCATTTGTATAAAACAAACACCGTTTGATGATTTATACTTTTCTGCATCTAAGTTCGTAGCAAATAATGATCCGTTGGCGCCAAAATGGAAGTCAGTGTTATCTGTTACCTCAAATTTCAGATTCTCTGTTCCATCCATATCATCAGCACTAACCTGTAAGTAATGACGAAAATGTAGATGCAACAGTCAATGTCATCATAGCTATATGTTTCCTTCTTTACTTCAGCAAGAAATACAGACATGCGATTTCGGTATTAAAGCAACCGCTGATGGGAAAATGTTGTAAGTTTAAAAACTTATATTAATGTTACAATGTTTATTTAGGTTTTGAAATCATCTGCTGTTGAGACGTTTAGTTTTTGTATCATGTTTAACATAGTTGTTGCAACATCGTGAGTCAATTCGGTCCGTCAGTTATTTGAACTAGTTTTGCTGAAAAAACATGAACCATTTAACCAGTATGAACTTGCTCTTCTCATAGCCACTGTTAGCAATTACATTATACGTGGTCATTCAGGTTTATTCCTAACTAATTATCCAATGACCTCCGATTTAGAGGCAAGATACAAAAATAGTGTGTGATCCAGGGAAACCTGACACGCTGTCCACGCTCTTACCAAATAGTCTCATTGGTTTAATCAATTAACCTTCTAGGTGTATAACACCGATAAAAGCGATACAACATGTTGGTGGGAAATACTGACAAACGTTTGATAAATTTCATGTGTGCCTTCAAGATACTGAACAGTGACTCCTGAATCGGAAGTAAAGATCCCCTCATTGCGTTCCATCCACTAATGGAATGAATCAATGTACTGGTATGTTCTGTTATTGAAACATTAACGCGTGTGACGGTCATATCATTTACGAAACAAAACACTTATTAATGTTTGAACACATCTTAAATACCTGGAAGACAGATTGGTTCGCCTCATTTTCATAAATCAATGCATGATAAGAATGCCTAGCAAATTTTGGCGGGTGAGTATTTGTTGCTTCAACATTTACTGTCACTGTGGTATAGTTAGTCAAAGGAGGATACCCATCTACAATGAAAACATATACATACATGGTAAACTTGTGGCGTATATTGTCTTTATTTACCTAATGTTCATGCCTTGTAACTTTGCCATTGATGGTATTATGTTTTGCACTGCAGCATGCATCGATGTGACTGCATAAAAGTATCGATACTTGTCCAATATTAGATTAATCAATGAGAAATTGTGGATACCAGTTATTACTGTTAGTTTTGATCTATTAACCTATGGCGTATTACTAAAGAATGCCAAGGTAAGCTTGAAACAAATTAACACAATACTAGTTAATTATTATTTAATTTAGATGTAAAACAATAGATGTAAGAAAGCAAGCAATAAGAAGACATACTAATTAAAATGTACCGGATATTGGTACTCGTAACGTATTAAATAAAACTTACTATCAGTAGCCTTTATTGTCAATTCAAGGACTTGACCACCAAACTGGTCTAAACTTTTGGCAAGCGCCATGTCACCGTTATTTTGGTTAATTGAAAACAAAGTTTGAACATTGCCAGCAAAGATGGAGTAAACCACAACGTTGGTTTCAGCAGTTTCGTCATCATCTGATGCAGTGACCTTTGAATTGAAACGAAATGGTGAACATATTCGGTAATGGTGGGCGACTTTATTATAATACTCAAGTACGAGTTCATATGAGGGCGTTCGAAAAGTAATGCAATTTGCTCTTTTTTATTGACAGAACCGATATATATTTTGTATTATTGAATTCAAGATTAAAATCATGTTTAGCGTCGGCAAAAGATACTACGTTCATGCACTGCAATATGATTGACCACATGGGCTACCTGGAAACGTACTTTTGCTATACAGAATGCGATTTAAGTTTATTTAATTAAAACTAATAGCATGAGACTAGTTCTAAAGAATGGATGTGTAAATCAAGCATATTCCTCTTTCTGCTTTTTTCTCCAAAACTGCTGTACAGTAGATGCCAATTGCAAAGAGGTTTTTACGTGTGAAAGTGACATACTGATCAGTTTCATTAACACATCGACGCTTTATGAAATATTTATCAAGTATTTACTACTAGTTATAAATTTACTCTACGTTTCGAACACCCATCGTAGTGAATTAATGACATTTGATTCTTGCTAACTGTTGATAAATTTGTATTTATGCGGCATTATACTCCGATACGCCCTGTGACTCCATTGAGAAAGTGTACATTATTTTCGTAAGTGTACACTTTTTGATTTGTAAGAAAGTTGTTTGTACAAAACATTTACTCAGAAAATAATTGGTCAATCATGACAAATCCGCTTATAACTACATGAACAGTTAAATAAATGACATACTGTAAAATCAATAATATTAGAGGGCCATTTAATTGTGTTAATTATGTGGATGATATCAACCACGAAAATCCTTTAAATTACATTGAGCTTTCCACGAAATGGTCTTTTTCACCAAATCCACAAATTTTGTCACATTGAAATTTAATTATTTTTACTCGTCAAAAAAATGTAGCTAGAAAATTGTAAGTCCACCCAAAGATAGTGCAATATTAGACTGTACTACTGTAAAACCATCTTATTTGTGGCTTTTACTCGAATCAATAGTGTAGATAACTAAATCATGAATTCCAATATTCTGATTTATTTAGGCCAGAACAAATTTTAGAGAAATTGTTTATTGTTTTGTAAACCGCAAAATGGGGAGCAAAATTTATATCATTGTAATGACCAAGAAAAGTAGAAATTAATTATAGCAATTGAAGCAAAGTTACAGAATATTCCTACCAAGCAAAATTTATTTTCTTATTATTCCCAAGAAAAGCAGTGCTTTTACAGTATTTTTTAAAGTATTTGTAACAATTTAACCGAATTTAAGATTTAGCTGTAAAAATTCATTGCGCAATTAATTACATGTACAAGAAACCTGAATATATACAGAATACAAATAGTTACTATAATTGTCTATCAGGTGAGCTTTATTCTATATATTAATATGACTGTGAGCGTCAACATGAGCAGCACGAATATAACCTTGTTATGTGTACATGTATTAGAAATAAAACAATACCAATATTTTCATAGAAATATGACAATTGTGAAAATAAGATGCATAAATTTCTACCTTTGTGCACTAAATCCTTTATCAATGAATGTAGAAAACTAGATACAAGTGTATTATAAGCACTTATAAGGTGTAAAAACACATTGACACTTGTGTGAATTTTAATCACAAGCTAATTAAACCTATGAATGGACATTTTTGGACAGTTAACTTAATCCCTTTGGTACATTATAGGCCAAGCACATTTTTACATTAGAACTATATTTTGTATGCTGCGAATGATGCTCTGTTCATGGATTGTGCAAGGAACTTTTGGATAACCATGGTCTCTCTGGGGATCATTTTGCTTTTTGTCGGAGTATAAGTCAGATACAGAACTTGTTATCGCTCAAAAGTGTCTTCTTACAAGTGTTATTGTACAGTTTCGGAAGGACGAACAACAAATTATCCTCGGCTTCGCCTCGGACAATTATGTTGTTTGTCCTTCCGAAACTGTACAATAACGCTTGTAAGAAGACACTTTTGAACGAAAACTAGTACTGTATCTAATACATAACGACATACCTTACTTAATACATACATTTTGAACTCCACTATTAACTGAGAAACAACAATAAGATTCAAATAACCTAATTGTTCAAAAGAATATATTACATTCATCATATCATGTTCAGTCATGAACTCGAGTAATTTAACCTGCACATTGGATACATGCACATGCGCCGACAACATTATGTTTTAATGGTTTGAACATATGCATAGGATAAAAGGCAGCGGCAATCAAAATCGTATCCACGGCTAGCAACATACATGTACTCATGCATGTAATATTAGTTAAATTTAGAAATAAGAGAATGTGCATTGATTTTTCATATGAATTTTGCTATGTGAGCAGATGACATACCTGAATTAAGATTTATACAAGAACAATTTATGCATTGTAAGTAACGTTATCGTGTATACTTGCTGTACAATACAGCATTATTTAACAGATTCTGCATGTAGGCCGAATTGTCCTGGACCTCCTGGTAAATTATACTTGCTATTTTGTACCGCGATTTTTTATGTTTTATTGCCTTGAAATATTACGAATACGCACATACTTGTGGTTGACTGACACAGCAAATGATTGCAAATACTATATCATAATTTATTCGTGTTTGTGATTAGCATCTTGTAGAGACAGGTAAGGGATTGTATTCGATGTTTATCTTACTTGACTTAAGGATGAGGACGACCAATCAGATCTTACTATATTAATTTCTTGGTCAGTAGCAAGCGATATGATTAAATATCCTCATTCTAAAAATAAATAAGATCATTATTGAATACAATCCCATTCTCAATAATTTGTCATGAATATAACCTGTGACAGTTCGAGAGAATCCGAAAATACAATAATTTAAATTATTGGGCTTATAGACAACATAAAAATATAAATGGTTATAACTTACTGTGAGAAATCGTTTGTTTGTTGGAAATGTTTCATTTATTGAAATATTATAGGTATCATTGAAAATCGGACAATTGTCATTCGCATCTAGAATATTTATCGTAACATCTCCATGAACGTTATTCTTCCCGTCACTTGCTTCAATGGAGCATACATACTTCGTTTCAGTTTCATGATCCAGTGATGTATGTGAGAATAGATCACCAGAGTTCGTCATATAGAACCGATCTGAAATAAAAATGACAAAGTAAAAAAACACACCTGTAGCAGATTTAGTTCTTGTATAAGTGATTCGGAAGGCTTATCCAAACAATACTTATTCAAATGTTTAGCATAAATATATTAATACGATTTAGAAACAGATCACAAGTAAAATAACAAGCATAAGTCCTTTTGCATTTGTCAAGAGCTAGCTGTCCATGAAATCGCCATTTGAAGACACATACAAGCAAATACGTGCACCAAATTAAGAAAAGATAACATGATGTCGTTTTATACTATTATAATTTTCCTAATAAATTACAATACTGAGCTGATATTCAATTTTAGAAGTTATCGTATTCGATATATGTTAAGCATTTACCAAAAAGTGCATCGAATACACTTCCAGCGATAATGCAGAGATAATTGACCAACACAAAATACTTCGTCAGGAAAGACAACATTCAACAGACACACGAGAACATGCACGGCAAAAAGAGCACACACAACGCAAGCACAAGAACATAAACATTAGCAAGTCGTTGTACTATTAAAACTGATGTTTCTTGTTCTTGTAATTCAAAGAGTCAGCATTTGACAAAACATTGCTTTCCTATTGAAGTAAATCTACGTATATAATAAGCAACATACCACTGCAATTTAGTATTGATATAGTTATAATTTTACTATCTGCATCGGTAACATTGATGAACCCGATATATTGTGGAATCAAGTGGTTGTTTTCGGTAACGTTGAATACATATGGCTTGTTGTCGAAGACTGGTGACTCATCATTGACGTTATTTTTAAACACGACAACTTCAGTATAGCTTTATGAATAAATGAATAATCACATTATAATACAATGAGAAGAATTTTTTTATTAACTAACACTGTACTGTATATAGACTTATTGCATTCAGTTAAATAAAAATAGAACAAAAATAATGCATTTATGGTACAATTGAATATTAAGTACTTGGAAAATAATTGTGATAATGGTCTTAACACTATATAAAACGGTGTATATAATATCTTAAATGTATGTATATAATATGTACCACAATGCAAGCTTCGAAGTATCACTAATTGAGATGTATGATCGAACATGTACTTATAAGTAAGTAATAAAGGCAGCAGCATGTTAAAATTAAACATACTTTTGTCAATTACGGTTTCGGAAACTTAACTTAGAGAAACGTGTATATGTTTATTATTACCTTGTGAAATTACCATCACTTGCAGATACATTGAGGAAAATCGGATTCGCCTCTATAGATTCAGAATCAAATTTTGAATTAACCGATATATTTCCAGTGAGGTTGTCAATCGAGAAAGTCTGAAATAAAACATGCATCATACATTCGTACAAAATGATTCGATCAGTGAGTGACCACATAAAACAAATAATTGGCAGAAGCTTATGGGCAGGAAAAGCATCATCACTCAACACAAACAGATCACACGAAAGACACAAAAAACACAGAAAACTGTGAGCTAGATTTCTCTTATAATTAACTGTATCATTGGAGTCATTATTAGTCTATAAATTGCATTGCTTAAATCAAGACAACTGTATTTGAAAGAGAGGTAAAGTGCTAGTGTTGGATAAACGAGCTCATTGTAGTATGTTACAGTACTAATGCACTAGTATGCTTAAGTGGCTGAGATTGTATCGCATATGGCGCCTTATCTAGCCCTCCAGATTAAATTCCGGGTGAAAGCACGCACATGCCTGTCAAATCTAAGCAGAAAGCTGACTGGGAGATAAAGGCTAATCTTTGGCAAATTAAAAAAAGCAATAGCACACTTGATACTCTTTAGGAACTTCACTGAAGTATAAACTATTTTGAAAACAAATACCTTAGATTGGTTTACAATACTATATTTCATAGTAGATGTCTCGTCAATATCTGTCGCCTCTACTCTACAGCCAAACAACCCGGTTTTGCCTTCGTCTATATTGCACTTATACAAACCTGTGAAAGAAGAATTAGTTATATAACAGTCAGATCCATAAGCACACGTGTACATCGACAATGAAATTAACAGAATACTTATTTAATTGATTTCATATATGTATTTTATCCTATTTTCATATGAATTGTAATACATAATGTAGTAACATATCAAACATACAAAAACAAGGAACAGGGAAGACAGCACTTAACAGGACGAGACAAGGACAAATGGCAGATAACAGACCAAGAGAACTCGCCACAATGCTCAACACAAAACTGGACGGTAATTTTTTTATCTGACGACTGAGTCTACGCTATCTATTCGTTTCAGTCCAGTGTGACTGACGCAATATAGGATGAGATAATCATATAGACGTACATGTATTATACACAATTTTGTTCAAAATCTCCCATCAGGAATGATTTTGTTTGCTTGTTGCCCTTACTGTTTCGATAACTGAGTGAATATGCTATACTGTGCTGCCTTAATACGTTAGAATAATATAGCATATCACCATTGTATTTGCCTAAAATATATATTGGTTGACATATGTAATAAAGCTTACTTTGAGTAAATATCGGCGGGTTGTCGTTGCAGTCGGTAATAGTCAATGTCACATTGGCGTGTGCATCTTTTGTCTTGTCCATAGCAGTGATGTTATCTGTTGCATAAATCTGTGAAATAATTATAAATGTTATACGTTTTAGAAACACATTAGAGACCAATGTAAATTCATACCAAACATAAAACACTCTTAGTTGTACATGATGGACAGAGTACGATATTACGAAAAGGTATGCATGTATATGTATACACAGGAATATATCTTTACATACATACACTTAGACAAAAGAGCCTCACATATTTGCAATGACAGTATTGAAATAATGTATCTAAATGTTGCATATGATTATTTGTGACTGTGCTGTATATTTGATTTGATTTAATATGAGTTTATGAAATCCACTATCGGCACATACCTTTCGGTAATTTGGATATTTATAAGACACTGACATATACCCCGTGATGTCGTGAAACGCGTTCATGATTTAAACGGGGTAAATTTGTCATACGGATAATTCGTCTACAAGCATTAACCAAATATTTAATTTTGATAAGATTTTAATGAAGATACAAAAAAATCCATTAATAAGATCTAAAGCATTCGTATCTTCCTACTTTGATATGTATACGTGTTAGTTGCGTTGTATAATATCAGGATATATATTTTATATCAATCACAGAGTCAACCCTGACTTGACAACTTACCGTTAAATGTATGTCTTTGTCTGACCTGTCATAATCGATACCACCAATAAGGTGTATGGCACCGGTAAACATATCGACGTAAAAGTTATTGTTTGCTTCCTCCATCCAGTAATATACAGTATTGTATTGCTTCGTAGAGTCGGCATCTGTTGCATGTACCCTGAAATAATCATATATCATATAAGGGAATGTCGTTTACAACTCTACAGTAAGCAGCATTTATTCATTCTAGCCTGCAAAGTGTGAATAGTTTTACAAAACCGAAATAGAAGTATTTGCTCTTAGAAACTAATATAAACTGAGACCAAACTTAACTAAAGCCCTTTAGTACCACCCTCTTTTGACGTAATTGTAATACTACAACATTTTTTGTTCAGGAGTTTGCAGATCATCGTGGATAAGTTTAATTTATCTTCACATAATTTGTTAAAAGGTCTAAATTATCGGATAGGTCAGACATCACTAATCAGAAACAGCTTATCAGGAAATCACAACATCATACCCCGACTACCGATACAGTGTACATGTATTTAAAATCAACGAACCAGCCCCATGCTAGATAAAGAAGCTGTATCAGTACACTTTGAACACAGTGTCACAAATTTGTTTCGTTCTACCAACAACTCCGATTAGATTAGATCAGAATCATATTTATAATATATTTTTCAATTGTTAAACCACAACGGTATAATTTCTTTCAGTCCATATGTTTACCTTAATACTTCTGCATTCATCTCACTGCACTCATTAACTTCTTTTTGGTAGTGAGTATCGTTGAATTTCGGTGAATAGTTATTAACAGCCTACAAAGGAAGATATCAGATAACGTTAAATATAACAAAAGTACATAAAATGACATCTTCACTCATTTACGCTTTCCTTATACTCGCCATTAATAAGGGTTTCATTACTATTATATAATCTGAGATCAAAGACCTTTTTCGGTAAGTGTAAGGATATTATTATATATTATAGTTCACCCTACTTCTTTGTCCAATCAAAAGCCAGGGATTTTCAAATTTTGGGACCACTTATTCATTTATTTGTGCAGTGGACATAATAACTATTTAGTAAATCCATTTATTAGGACAATTTGGCTGTTTCCTTATATGGAAAACTAGACCCGCCTACTCCCATAATTTAACTGTTATTCTATCAGCAATTTATAATCTGCTTAAGGTGATTCACCGGTGTTGGATTTTCTGTACAATGTATATAAAACCTGTTATATTTATAAAGAACACATTTATGACAATCATTCTGGAAAATCCCAACAGTTTTGCTCGACTAGTTGTTAAGATATTCTTGGATTTTGGGGACAACCCCTAAAAACTGATAATTGTAAGTTACCGAAAAACTTTTTCTTTAATCCTCATAAAATTTGGTATACATAAAATTTCGTATAAAAAGAACCAAACAGTAATTTTTATGTTATACTGTGCAAGTTATTTGATTTTCTAAATACTATTTTAAAATATGTTAATTTTCGTTTTTGAGTTTTTGTCTGTCTAACTCCATGGTTTAACGTAAAAAATCGTTGAACGACATACTGTTTCCATGCATGCAACAAGTCCTCAAGTAGAGTGACAAATATTGAAGTTTCATGCAAGATTTCATGACAATTGCTCGGTTAGTTTATTTTTATTACACTTTTAGTGATTTCAGAAATGCTGAAAACAGGGGAGGTAACAAAAATAATCAACGTTTTGCATCCGTTGTATTCAGATTTCGCGACCATTCTATTTTTAAAAACTAGTTCATACTTCAAGGTGCTTACAGTTTTAATTTGGGTACTTCTGCATGTATTAGTTTATATTCTGCAGGAATAAATGCAGGAATAAATGCAGGTATAAATTCAGAAATAAATGCAGGGATAAATGCAAAAGAACCGTCCTCTAAAATGCTCGGGATACTGTTTAACACTATTAAATAAGTTTGATATTGGCGCACAGAACTACGTTTTAAATACGTCGTAACCAATTCGCTAGATTATATGTTTAATATCATTCGGATTAAATTAGGGATTGAGCTAAGGGTGTTTCTGTATTTTCATTAAAAGTATATAATCGTAATAACTAGTCAGTAAACTCGGGATTTTAAGACATGGGAAGATGCTGAAAATCAATTTTAAGCATTTTGTATTATTTGATCTCGTTGTCAGACGCTCACAATACACCAAAGTGACTACGATTTTTAAACTTCCACCCAAAAGCGGTGAAACACCTTAAAACCTTTTCACTCTCAATTCTCAATAAATGGACATGCTATTGTTTGCATACAAAAGCATTGGAAAGCTCGCCAAAAGTGGGCGGGTAAACTATAAGCCGGTTATAGATCACATATTAGAATTATAAACAAATTAGAGCTGCGGGTCGCTAGCGCTCCCTTGCTCTAATTTGTTTATAAATCTAATATATGATCTATAACCTATACTTATTATCATAGATTCGTGTTCAAGTAAATCTTCTCGTTAAAGTATACAACGCGTGAATGTACTACCTGTTTACCCATTGCGGTGGAGACAACTGATAAATTCCACCCCTGGCCAGAGTATCTGCGCTCGGTTACTCGAATAAGTAAAACTACACAAAATATTAAAAAGCCACAAAATAGCGACGCCTACAACAATTCTGTAACACGTTTTGTACGACAAATCAAACACGAAATTCGAAAATATTGCATGACTTTTTTCGGAAAATTCGAAATCATATTTGTGGAAAACCTCTCGTATTTACCTTAATATAAATGGTCAAGCTTTGTGTATTGTTTTGTGTTCCGTTGACATTAAACGCTTCTATTATCACTACTATGCGACTTGATTTTGTTGAGTGTATGTCTAAGGCTTGTGACGAGATTACTCCCGATGAACTACTGATACTAAATGCACCTGTTGGGTCATCGTTGATAGCGTAGTGGATCTTTGATCCAACCCCAATATCAGCATCATCTGCCTGGGTGAATAAAAAGTTAAGCATTTATAGATGTTGTTGCAATAATCGAGATACCTACTGGTTTTCAACCATACGGTTTAGGTTCAACTCTTATATACAAGGTGCATATATAATAGCTTTGGAGAACCGGGCGTAAGATTATGGATTACTCGTCTTAGGTTAAATATGGATAATCAGTGTCACTAGCTCTATTAATTAACACATATATTCCGATAGCATTTAGCACATAATTAATAATTTATCACATGCATGAAGCAAACAACAAATTCAACTGCTAGAAGGACATTGAATTTCTTAAAATCAAACACATTGAATTTCAATATGGTTCGCCATGTAGACGAAGTCTTAAAAATATAACAACGTACATTGCTCAAAGTAAATAAGCATCAATAAATAATTTAGCTGAGGCGTACCTTTGACGTATACACATTTCTTCTAACATGCCCTTCTCTGATAGTAGACGATATGTGTCTTAAATATGACGGATAAAGTGGTGGGTTGTCGTTAACGCCTAGTACTGTTATCTTAACCATGGCTGAACCAGTTCTTTGCGGTTGACCGTTATCAATAGCCAACACAATAAACTGAATTACAGCATTGTTGTCCATGACATCTCGATCTAGTGGTTTTATCGTAATTGCCCCAGTGGAAGCATCCACCGATACATTTCGTATCCTTAAACGAAAAAAGAGTACAACGCTGGCTTAAACTACTACTAACGACCTTATAAGACTGGTACATATTTAAAATCTGCATCGTAAGGCGCTTCTTATGAGCCTTTGTTCATGAAAATTGAAACCTGTGTAGTTGACAAAAATGAAGTTGTAAAAGCTTGTTATTCGATAAGAAAAAAAATATCTGACAGTTTGTTCACAGTACCGAGTGTGAGCTTCGCTATCTAAGCCAGTGATCTCTACCTGATTGCCATGGTAAATTCATATCACAAACAACAAACGTTTTCGAATATGTAAGAACGATCCAGACAATAACAAGCTGATTATTTTAGAAAAACGAACGTTGCTTAAAGTCATACATACTAAATAAATATAAACTTCACATGAATATATACCAAGAGGTATAAACCACCTCATTGTAATTCGGCAACATTGTGTTCATACAAATAGTCCAAGAACTATGTGGAACCCTCAGGCATAAAATTTTTTTTTTCACAAACAAAAACTCCTCTGTGAAGTGGTCCGAACGATTACGGACGCAAACTATCAACATGCTGACGCTAGGCGCTTGCAACACCCACAAAGTCACATTAAAAACAGTGAAACCTTTTGGACATACATACCTTTATACCTTTTGACAGTTTTGAAACCTTAACGTTTAATTGTGTTTGTTTTTATATTGAGATTGAACAATTGAATTAATATATCTTATTATGTTTTATATATATTATAGAGGTGGTTGTTATGGAATAATGAACTTCTATAGATATTACCAAACACTGGCAGGATCAATACTGTAAGTAACTTCATCTAGATCCCCGTCTGTTGCCTACGAAAGTTACATAAACTAATTATGAGCAATATATAAAAAACAATTTTTTTATCACAAAAATACGTGTCATTTACAGGAGACCGGGGCACATTGGGATAAAAATTATATTTTCATACTTCTTAAAGATATTGGGCTAGCTCTTTGTGATGATCAGAGTATTGCCAAATGTAATGTATAATGTACAATGATGAATGACTCAAAAATATGTATACATACCAAAAACATGTAAATTATGATGTACACTTACGCACACTTCCAGCGCAACACCTATATTTTTCATGGTTTCTCAACGATTAATTAATGGATATGGTTCAAATTTTGGCTGTGAATAAACTAATACTCGATGAATGTCTCCTAACATTTTTTAGTTAAAACGTTCATTGAAAGATAAAAATAAAACGAAATAATGGGCGTCACTATAAAATGAAAAGTCACAAAAATGGCGTCATATAATAACACAGCATGACGGAGCTCTGGCTCCCAAAGCACGTAAAATACAGGGTATTTCATTATATATGTCACCACTACAAAATACTGCCTTGATCTCTTCTGATATCTTCATATACCAATGGAAAGCCAACATTTCATCATTTTATTCAGCATCTAACCTGACAATATTACTATCAATGCAACATAGAAATTAAGATTCCTGAAAAGGGCCATTTTTTCGAGAAATGTCAAAATGACGTCCATAATGAATTTGTTTCCCAGATTGAATAATTGCATGATGTAACAAGCTTTTAAAACAAAGATAATACATTGATATGAAAGTTCCATCCATTTTTGATCATCTAAAAACTAATGAGTGACGTTGTCGTTTTGGTTACCTGTTGCTAGACGAAAAAAGAATCTAACATAAAATATTACTTTTTTTACTTTTGTTTTACTTTGTCGCGTCTATACTAAGTAAACAAGTAACTGGTTTATTTGGGTGTTTTCTTTCAACAAATATTATTTTTAAGTCACCAACTGCTTTTTTCGTGGTATTATTGTAGACTCTATACGCGTGTTAGTGAATTTAAAACATTCTTTTGGAAAAAATTGTAGTCGAAAACCAGTCATCTGTTAACTTGACTACAAGTGAGAAATTCCAATGTATCTGCGTGGTTAAGTTCTTTTTTGCCTGGCAACTGGAAAGCAAAGTAACTATAACATTAAGTTATTTTAACATGTTGTGTATAACCTAAACATGCTAATTAATTCATTATTGTGTTTATAAACGTTATTAAACTTTCAATAATATCTTTCAATACTTGACAATCTGTGCTATCTATTTGAGATGAAACTAATTTTGAACATCATTTGAAAATCATCAAAATAATGACGTTTTGCAAGAATCTTATTCCTTGATTGTTTTGATAGTGGCATTGCATGTTACATACTGAATAAAATGGTAAAATGTTGGCTTTATATTGGTATATACTATATAAAGATATCAGATGAGATCATGCATTTATTCATGACATTGGTTTGTAATGGGGACATATATTATGAAACACTCTGTACAAGCAATACTGCAGAATAACAGCATACAAAATATGCCACTATCATCAAAGTCTTCGGAAATTTCAATATTATACAGGATTAGTTTAAACGTGCCGTCTATGCGACCAATGAGACGACTATCAACCCTAAAAAAACCTGCAAAAACACGCAGGAGTTTTGGAACGCAACCCAATTATTGATCAGGGAAAATGAGTTATCGATGTTGCAGATGTATAAATATATCACAAACGCCATGGATAGACACTCCAAATACTAATAAACATTAACTGGAATATCAATATTCGATTAATTTACTGTGATGAACCTTTTAGTAAAAACATCACCCAGTTTTTCGATATTTTCCATGACGTATTTTTGTGGGTTTTTTCAATTTACAGTGATGCTCGTTGTCTGAAATTCTTGTCATCTTGTCATGATTACATTTTAATAAAAAAAATACAATAACCTTAATAAGATATGTATCTATGGAAATATCCAATTTGTACTAAATCCCTTAATAAACAGCTGAGTAATACTAAAAATATAGTTGCGTTGGGAGTGTGTGTAAGTGTATTAACTTACGTTAACGTTGATTATATCTTGTTGATTTTCAAGTAAACTTATGTTGTAAAGCGTCTGATCAAATGCCGGATAATTGTCGTTTACATTTTTTATTTGAATGGTTATGTTTGCAGTTGTTTGATTGACTGTATCGGTTGCTATAAGCTGACAAATGTAGTTTTTGGAAACCTCGTAGTCCAGGGCAGAATTTGCAAATACATTTCCATCTACGTCTATGTAAAATTTATCTACAAAAGGAATTATTTCAGGTTATACGTTATATTCACTCACGTACTAATATACAATTGAAAGCGTAGTAAATGAAGTAATTATGATACTGACGTTTCCCACAGTACTTAATGATATTAAGCTTCAAATTGTAACATTTAATATAATATTACGTTGTATTCAATGCTATACAATACTATCATCAAATGCAAAAACATGCCGACATTACTTAAGTCAATCAACCTCGTCTTCAAATAAAAATATGACGTTGACCTCTAGAAAGAAATAGCTACTTTAATTGTTTATAAACATTTACCAGGATGAAACTTTCTGAAATAGTTGCTTTATTGATTGTATTAGGCAATAAAACGGTAACACAATAACCGCTTATGATTGTTTTTGTAAGTAATTACACGAAATAAGACATTTGAATATTGTTCCGCACCAACTTACCTTTACAAGTCAGGAATGATACTTCAAATGCACTGTCAGAATCAGTAATATTGATCCAACCAATGAAATAAGGAAAGGTGATATTTTCAAACACTTCGTATCCACTAGGTTCCGTAACAATCACCGGAGCAACATCATTAACATTCAACACTTCTACAATAACTTCCGCATAACTGTTAAGGAAAGAAGCTATGAAACATTAGACAAGAAGTGAATGCAAATTTTATAAACTCAACGGTGTGTAAGTCTCATGAATGAGAGATCTAAAATTCTATTTCCGGTGTCCATTTTGAAAAGGCCACTTGACGACTTATAATAAAGTTTAAGAGTTAGCTGGTATCATGCTCAGAATGTAAATGTACCAAACAAATCTAAAAGAAAATTAGAAAAGAAAAAATAACAAAGGCCAAAAAGTAACATTATTAATTAAATTGCTGTTTTAATATATATGCATATACATTTATATTCTATTCTTTAAACTTGCTTTATTTGAGTTATATATTCTACAGAATGACCGAATAGATAAAAGTTTAAAACCTCGTGTCTTGAGTGGGACCATATATGTTTACCTTGTGAATTTTCCATCGGATACGGAGATATTCCGATGAATAGTGTGGTTTGCCATGGCTTCATAATCATATGGTGATTGCACAGTAATGCAACCGTCTATATTGTTAATTTGGAGATTCTATAAACATAACAGATTAATAAGGTTTTTGATAACATCAGACAAACATGATACATTCACTACTGTAGCACTACTAACAATTACTCATTTTTCAATATCAACTTTATTCCTAGAGATTACTCGTTAATTCGAATTGAAATACAATGTATGTCCACTTATTTTCCGTTCCCCGGTCATTAAATTCGCATGGTGTATTTCTCTATAATAATATTATCGTAGACACCGTATTTATAATTGTTTGTATTTATTAACTGTGTATATAGTAAAAATTGTTAATTTGCTTCATAGCAAATAATTACAATTAGTGCTTATGGTTACATGTAAGCTGTATTTGAAAAAATTGATATAAACAAACCATAGAGAGATAACATTGAATACAACTGAAACAAACTTACTATTGACTCCGAAGAAATAATACTGTAACTCAGATTTGCCGCTTGAGACGCATCTGAATCTAGATCTGTAGCTATTACTTGGCATCCAAATGATCCTAGTGTATTCTCTTCAATGGAACACTGGTAAAGTCCTGTGTACACGGAAAGATGCACATACGGTGAGAAATACACTCGACATGCATGTATCTACTAAACGGGTATTACGGCATAACATGGTGCTTAGTTTTATGAGAGTTTAATGGATTTAATGCGAGATTTATGCAGGTTTTCTTCTACACAGTGTCGGCATGATAGATGTTACCATCACAACTGAACATTATGAGAACAAATGCACTCATGTAGTTGTCATTGAAAACAATAGTCGCATTATACGGTTTAGAATAAACGAACACGTATTTCGAAATTGTTGTGTTGCATCATATCTGATCAAAGAATGGTGTTTACTAAGCAAAGTTGTTAAGTATAATGAGAATACGAAGATGTCAGGTTTACCTTTGGTAAATACTGGTGGATTGTCATTACAATTTGTGATATCGACAAGTACGGTTGTAGAATCATTCTTCGCTTTCAATGGTCCTACGTCCGTTGCAAACACCTTGAACACATGTTTTAATACATAAGCAAGTTCTGTGAATGATTTCTTAAACTCTAAAAAATGCAATTTCGGCTAGCATTATACTATTTGAATGCACGAAATGTCGTGACATTTTTATACTCATTTTGAAATTACTAATTAGCAAAATCCAATAATCACTCCATAGGGAGTATACGTATAATAAAACTGAAGAGTATAACTCTTTTATTTGAAAGTTGTCGGCCTCACGGCCTTCATCAGTCAAACGATAACATAATAATTAAAAGAGGTATACACTTCAGTTTAATTATACTAATTAGCAATACACTGGATCTGATAGAAGATATCACTTATCGTGAACTAGTCATGAAAATGTTCTATATACAGTGACACAACATAACGAAATCATAATACTGATAATAGGAAGAAAATGTCCCTAACTGAGATATGCAAATTGACATTTGTAGTTGTAGTCTTTTCAGCTGTAGGAATCCATAAAAACGTATTACTTATGAATGGATAAACAAATGTGAACTATAGAAAGATAGCATCACATGGCTAAATGTACAAGAACACTTTACGACAGAGGTGGATAACCGCCTTTGAATATTTAAACGATTACATGATTAGTGGAAAACTGTCTACATTATATTATATACGAATCATACCTGAAACCTGAAATTCCTGGAGTTGTGAGGATTGTCATAATCGATATTTCCAATTACATAAATCGATCCTGAATTTGAGTCGATGTAAAACGTGTCATTCAAAGACTCCTCAATCCAGTAAAACACAGTGTTAAACTCTTTGGTGAAGTCATCGTCAGTAGCATGAACGCTAGAAAAGGACAACTTATATATAAATAACAGCTAATTTGTCCGAATATTTATATGAAGAAAAATGAATTGAAATACTTAATATTTAGTGTACGTTTTTCTTATTACAATGTGAATGCCTTAAAATATGATATGCTTATTCCTTCTATATTTTCCATAATTTAAAGCAGTGTTGTTGTCTTTGTTTCACAACATGCGTGTTTTCATAAGCGATACATGTTTATGATATATTAACGCCAAACATATGAGCTGTTCTCCAGGAAAGCCGGGCTTATTGTGAAAATATAGATGAATATATGATAAGAAAGAAGAGACTCTTGTGAACCGATTCTTAAAATGTGAACAAATTATTTCATACACTTACAAAGTTATAGACTTTTTAAACCAACCACTACCGCACAATTTTTGAGTAACGTCGTGAAAGTCATTGTGTACGTTTTTGACGTAACGTCAACTGGCATTTCAAATATCCAGTATCTGATAATTTTTTGACGTGAACTTTTAAAATTGTGCACATCATAGAATCATATTCTTTTTTTAATAAAACGTGTCCAATTTGTGAGTGTTTGCTTACAGGGAACAATTGCAAGTGTTTTAACCACTTAACCATTGATTTCCTTGATATGAGTACTTTTTAGAAAACGATCACCATAGCAACGACAGAAGTTATTTTTACACAATTTTAAAGAAAACTTGAAGCTAATGGATGGTACTATACTATCCAATTACTTAAATATGAAATTAAAGGACACGAGTTTTTTCTCATTTTAGACATTTTTCTAAATCTTATTGTATAATTACAATACAATGTCATTAAGCCCGGTTTTCCTGGAGAACGGCCCATATACGAGGGTATATCCAAAAGTAATGTCACTCCTCTCGTGGTTTATTTGTTTATAGGCCGATATGCATAAAAACGATATCAAAATGTGCAGTAGTTTATTTCTGATTGATATACACTCAACCGCTTTAAAAACGCACCACATATACAATATCGGTTTTAGTGATGAAAACGTCTATCTATGGTTATTTATTTTCGGATTAATAATCTTCAGTCAATACACAACGAGTTGTGTGATTTTCATGCCATTGTTAATAGTTTAAAATAAATTATGATATAGATAACACAGTGACCCATGAAAGGGAAAGTCACAATTTCAAAAGCAATTATAAGAGCCCGCTACATTGATTCATGTACCTGGTTTCTCCTCCTAAATAATAACATTTATTACGTAGCAGGAAAGAATTATGTTCAACGTGATGTTTCGAACCATTCAAGCAAAGCTTACCTTGAATTTTAAACGTTATGTGGCTTTGGCTATCTGGCTAATACCATACGACCGAGTGCGGGCCAGATATGCGCATTATGTGAAGCTAAGATGGATGCAAGCCTTATTTAAACTTGAAATCTTGGTTATGAGCATCAGACCGTCAGGATATTTCCCGTGGTGCTTGTATGACACCTCAAATCAACACTATTAAGGAGCTTGATGACAAAAAGTTGGGACATTCGGCTTTAAACGGGAGAAAACTCGTTAAAAAGTGTACTAAAATGATTTTCCTTTTTATTGACAATTATTAACAGAATAGTTATGAAAATACAATAATGTACTTTTGGCTTGGTTATTGACACCCGACATTCATTTGACACTGTGTGCAGCCATGCGGAACCAATTACAGTGGCACAACCTGTGCCATATTCCCTCATAGCTCGGGCTCAATACCTTTAGCTTGTTTCATCCAGGTCGGTCTTTGACTGTGTCATTTGCTAGGAATCGATGTTCGAAGCCCACAATAGTTGTATGGAGGCAGCTGAACAGCCATTCTCAAGCACCGATGCTCTTTTCAGTTGGAAGCGAAGGAACACTCATCTGAACAAATATTCGAGATATTCGCTGCATAAAAATACAATTAGCAAATACTGTTTCTGTTGTTTTTTCAATGTGTAAACCAACAAGGTACAGTTTAAAGACAATATTGACCACATAGGTCGACGCGATCGAGCTGCACGTGCAAAACATGCACAATCAAAAAAGTTCTATGGGCGGGGTATTCCAAATGGAAACAAAATCGTTTTGTTTAATAAGGTCAAGCTTATGAACTAAACAAACCCTGCAAACTATTAATTTTAGCAAAAAAATGATTTTTGAAAATTTTTGTTTCTTTTCAATAGTGGTGCGTTTTTAAAGCGGTTGAGTGTACAACGTGCTGCATTAGTCGATTATCATAATTGGATTATATGCACATTCAAAATACATCTAGGACGTCATATCGCCGCACACGAAAATTACGATTTTTTTCATAATCTTATTAATTTTCTTTTATGTGTTTCTATAAAAAAAATAATTCTCGAAAACAGACGATACTTTCGTGACGTGATGAAACAAATGTTTTGTGTCTGCTGCTAAAACTTCATTGACGTCAATCTATTTTGCAAATCGCAATCTACTTTAAACGAACTGATTACTTAGTGAAAACATTGCAGATTTGTGATAAAAAGAGGCTGCGCGTAGTAATGCACTTTTCCTATAAGTTATGAAAGTCACATACTAAACTTATCGTAACACACGAGACAAACATTTTCTCGTGCACATGTAGTATATGCTTTACGGGACATTTATAACCAAATCATTATCAACATTGAGTGGTATGAACGGTTTTTAGTAGATCCGTAAAGAACACTCTAAAGTATCTTTAACGCGGTATTTTCAACTCGACGTTCACAATTACGCTCCTTATGTGGTTAGTTAAAATTTTAGCTTTGATACTCTCTAGAGGACACTTAAAAATAATTCGAATTCGCAGAGAGTAAGTGTCGGGTGGGTTGCACATATTTAAAGATCGTGGAAATGACTGCATGATTTGGGAGTCGTAAGAAATTACCAGACATGAACGATTGCCGGATGAGTAGGCGTCAGCAAGTAACGTCATTATGACGTCGTTGACGTCGGACTTGTGGCGATGTCCGCAAGTACGCCTCATATAAATGTTCATATCTCAAGAACTTTTCTTTGCAGTATTGCGAAATTTGGTCATCATATTGCAAATAGACTGATGTTACGGTGTGAAAAATTGCGTAGTTTTATTGACATTATGCATGATTTTATAGCATCAGTGACATTACTTTTGGATATACCCACGTATATATATACCAATGCATTAAGGTCATGATCAGGTTAATGTTCCTGCATTGTATAAATTGGGCATACGTTACCACATGATACAGCTTCGCTTGAACTCTATAAGTTCGAATCCCACTATAATGACACTAATACTCTTAACTAAAAGTTACTCATAAGAAATAAACCAGTAAATTATTTATTTTTATTTTGCGTAATACGGACAAACACTACCACGAAGGAGAAGAATTAAACACGATCAATTGTTTCCCATTCTAAACCGATCCTGTTGAATATTGTTATCGTATTGAAAATTGTATGTGTATTCATTTCTATATTTGGGGAAATAAATACATTTATGTTCAAATTACTTTGTAAGACTCGAAATAATTACATATCGATGGCTTATAACCAGAAGGTCGTTACTACGTCTTACGACCTTATAAGGCTCATACATATTTGAAATCTGCTTCACAAGGCGCTTCTTATGAGCATATTTTCATGAAAATCTGAAATTGTCATGTTGACCAAAATGAAGTGTTAAAAAGGTGTTTTCCAATAGGTAAAGAGTAAATTACAGACAGTTTTCTCTTGTTTTCTCAAGATATCAATCTGGTAGTTACGACCTTCTTGTTCTAAGCTAGCGATAAAGGAACTTATGTTATTTACCTCAGTATTGGTTTGTCCCTGTCAACGCATTCTTGTATAGTTGTGTTGTATTTGTCCTGAACAAATTGTGGATTGTGATCATTGATATCCTGTCAACAGAAATTTATTACTCGTAGCACGCAATTATTCTTTGAGAGTTTCCTGCTTAATATTGATATTAAAAAGTAATGATCGATACATATAACTTAAAATGCAATATCATAAAAATGCCTACTATCTAGTCCTAATTAATGGCCAACCAAAGCACTTTTTATCCTTATCCTGTCTATTTCTTAACAGGAATTCATGAATGTGCAACAGGATCGTTCTTATTTGTTCTTACTAAATACATATGTGCCATTGTATAGCATTGGCATTCACAATTCTTCAAATATTCTGTACTACATGAATTTAAAATTCTAAAAATAAAATATACTAACAGTCTTCTCTTCAAAATCACTCTGTACATGATAAAAGAGACTAGTTCATTCAAAATAACTATGTTCATTATAATATTATGATGACTAGTCACTGAAAATAAATTATGTACATGGAATATGCAAAGGTAACTGTATTTTTGACGAAGCCATTTTACAGATAGTGATACTTAGATCTATATATTATGTATTTATATATTAATATTATATAACATTTACAAAATATTTTACTTCATTTTTTAGATTTTCAATGAGGCATTTACCTGTGTATATATCATAATTTTATGATTATCGTAAAAGTTAATAAATATTACCTGTATGTATACTGTGATATTCTGTTTATCCGATTTACCTCCATCCTTGTTTTGTGCCAAAACTTGTAAGTACATTTCCCCTTTATTTATTGATGTAATATGCAAAGATTTATTTATTGACAAGACGCCCGTCTCAGGATTGATACTGAAGGAGTTATTTGTATTATTTGCCAAAGTGTAACGTATTTCTGATCCAACACCAATGTCAGCATCATATGCCTGAAATTCCAATAAACAAAGATACATTAATGTAGCATGTCAGTGCATATTCTGGAGTGGTAGGAGTGTTTTCAAACACGTAAGTGTTTTCAACGTACGTGAACCTAGTCCAATTTCTGAGCAATAGCTATTAATATTTGGTAAAAGAACAGTTTTATTACTTTCAAAGAACATGCGACGAAAGAAAAGTAAATTGTCCATTCGATATGCAATGTATTCTTAAAAAGCCATTCTCAGAAATAAGAAAAAACAACATTTCATTCCAGTAAACAAATTTAAAATATAGTATCATCAAATTCCCAGTGTATAAAAAGGAACATTAAAACGATAAATAATCTATGCAATGGTCATATAGAAACATATTTTATTTTAGTGAGTAAGTAACGACTTAATTTATAGTAGATAACATATTTGGTGATATACCAATTTTCAATATGGTCTACATGTTATCGTTTACCTGAGATTTATACAACGACGAACTAGTGACACCTTCTTTAACGTACAACGTTACATGTTTGTTGTTATCGGGATATATCGGTTGATTATCATTGACGCCGACCACATTAATCGACACCATAGTAACACCGGTTTTTTGTGGAGTCCCAGCATCAACAGCTAGAACGGCCAGTTGTATAACATTATCATTACCCATTATATCTCTATCAAGTTTTTTTACGCTCAAATTACCGGTTGTGGCATCAATGGATACGTTACCGTTCCTGAAATAAATTAAGTTACATAGCTTGACCCTTGCCACATAAAATGGGCCGGTTTTGCATTGACATTTATAATCACAATGCATTTTCTTTAGTTCATATTAGTAGTAGTATTGTGAAAGTATTGGAGCCGGCACGCTGAACACATATGGTAGAGTGGTTGAATGCCAACTAGTTGTTACAACATATCGCATCTCGCTGGCTTAAACTACTACTAACGACCTTATAAGACTGGTACATATTTGAAATCTGCATCGTAAGGCGCTTCTTATGAGCCTTAGTTCATGAAAATTGAAACCTGTATGGATGACAAAAATGAAGTTGTAAAAGCTTGTTATTCGATAAGTAAAAAGTAAATACCAGACAGTTTGTTCCCAGTTCCGAGTGTGAGCTTCACTATCTTAGCCAGTGATCTCTACCTGATTTCATATTATATTCATATGACAAACAACAAACGTTTTCGAATATGTAAGAACGAACCAGACAATAACAAGCCGATTGTTTTAGACAAAACGAACGTCGCTTAAAGTCATACATACTAAATAAAGATAAACTTCACATGAATATATACCAAGAGGTATAAACCACCTCATTGTAATTCGGCAACATTGTGTTCATACAAATAGAGTCCGAGAACTATTTGGAACCCTCAGTCATATAATGGTTTCTTCACAAACAAAAACTTCTCTGTGAAGTGGTCCGAACGATTACGGACGCAAACTATCAACATGCTGACCCTAGGCGCTTGCAACACCCACAAAGTCACATTAAAAACAGTGAAACTTTTTGGACATACTTACCTTTATAACTTTTGACAGTTTTGAAACCTTAACGTTTTATTGTGTTGGTTTTTATATTAAGATTGAACAATTAAATTAATATATCTTATTATGTTTTATTATATATTATAGAGGTGGTCGTTATGGAATAGTGAACTTCTAACTAATGTATATATACTGAACAAAACAGCTAACCGAACGCTTTTTAAATTTTGAATATTTAAGTATCCTGTAAGTGTACAAACCTAAAATTGTGCATAGTTATTTCAATATAGATTGTGCATCTAATGCAACTTACCCCATAAAAATCCATACCACAATCACTCATCCATGACGAAAAAGCTTCAAATCACATTTTTGTACAATGTGATCGATTGCTCTCAAGTTGCACGAGTTTTGTGTGCATGTTGTGTAGCATGGATATTTGTTAGTAGGAAAAACAAACAATTTGTCAAAAACATGGCGCAATTGTCAAAGGTAGCTCGCGGAATAGCGGCCATTGCGCTCCCTGGAGGGTATCAATCGGACAGATCAGTTTTACACAGATTTAAATTATCACAAACCTTAGTTTCTTTTATTTCACGTGTGTGTGCATACCGATGTACATAAAAAGACATAAAGAAGAATATTGGGAATCACAGGAGCAAAGATAAATAGTAAATTCAAGTGGGATAACTCTTGTATAATTTTACTTCTTTTTAAGTTAATTCACAACATTTTTTCATAAAATTGTATTGTCATGCATTAGTGAAACACATTGACTTTATGAATTTGTACATATTAGTTGTAATGGGATTTTTACATGTGTTCGAAAAAACGTGTTTTCACTCAATTAAGTAAAAATGACAGTTTTGAAGTGCGTTCATCGGGCATTCGACAAATTATTAATGCTGCTATATGACCGCATTGGTAATAAAGTTTGTTTTAAGTGTATATTCTGATACCGGAAACAAAAATAAATATTAAAATATTGATAATAACACCAAAATTAAGTCAATAATTACCCCTATTTAGCCACACAAATATTCGACCAAATTACCTCCCTTTGACCATTGAAAAATAAAGTCATAATTTTGGAAAATCAAAAAACGCATGTTTTTGTGATTAAATCGCATTGTATCGAGTTTGACTATTTATTTTATTGATTATACGATTAGTCTTTAATGTGTATGTGTATTAATAAACCTAAAACCTTTTATTATGTAACGCATATTCACGAATTTCATGTTTATATGTCTGGTTCTGTTATTTCATGGTGCCGTGAACTTTCATTTCGCATTTTTGAAAATAAAACTACTTAAAGCGCACCTTAAGATTGTAAATAACAAACACACAAAATTTCGTGCAAAAATATAAATAAATAAAAAAGTTAAACGGTAAAAACCGCTGCAAATTTATAAAATATGTTAATTGTACATTTGTGAATTTCATCTTGATGGGTGATGTTATTAACTGCATATTTTGACGATGATGCAAATTGAATATTTTGACGGAATTTTACCACCTGCCTTCTAATGTTTTGATTATACTTCAGGCCAAGTTTCAGATAATTCCTATGAATAGTTCTATAAATATTCATAAAAATCATAAGCGTTCGGTTAGCTGTTTTGCTTAGTATAGATATTACCAAACACTGGCAGGATCAATACTGTAAGTAGCTTCATCTAGATCCCCGTCTGTTGCCTACGAAAGTAACATAAACTAATTATGAGCAATATATAAGAAAAACTTTTTTATCACAAAAATACGTGTCATTTACAGGAGACCGGGGCACATTGGGACACAAATCATATATCTTCATACTTCTTAAAGATCTAGCTCTCTGTGATGGTCAAAGTATTAGGAAATGTAATCCTTCATGTACCATGGTGAATGACGCACTAGACAAGTATAATACAAAAACACATGTAAACTTTGATGTATTAACTTACGTTAACGTTGATTATATCTGGTCGATTTTCAAGTAAACTTATGTTGTAAAGCGTCTGATCAAATACCGGATAATTGTCGTTAACATTTTTTATTTGAATGGTCATGTTTGCAGTTGCTTGGTTGACTGTATCGGTTGCTATAAGCTGACAAATGTAGTATTTGGAAACCTCGTAGTCCAGGGAAGAATTTGCAAATACATTTCCATCTACGTCTATGTAAAATTTATCTACAAAAGGAATTATTTCAGGTTATACATTATATTCACTCACGTACTAATATACAATTGAAAGCGTAGTAAATGAAGTAAGAATGATACTGATGTTTCCTATAGTACTTAATGATATTAAGCTTCAAATTGTAACATTTAATACCATATTACGTTATATTCAATGCTATACAATACTTATCATCAAATGCAAAAAAATGCCGACAATAATAAAGTCAATCAACCTCGTCATCAAATAAAAATATGACGTTGACCTCTAGAAAGAAATAGCTACTTTAATTGTTTATAAACATTTACCAGGATGAAACTTTCTGAAAATAGTTGCTTTATTGATTGCATTAGGCAATAAAACGGTAACACAATAACCGCTTATGACTGTAATCTGTTTTTTGTAAGTAATTACACGAAATAAGACATTTGAATATTGTTTCGCACCAGCTTACCTTTACAAGTCAAGAATGATACTTCAAATGCACTGTCAGCATCAGTAATATTGATCCAACCAATGAAATAAGGAAAGGTGTTATTTTCAAACACTTCGTATCCACTAGGTTCCGTAACAATCACCGGAGCAACATCATTAACATTCAACACTTCTACAATAACTTCCGCATAACTGTTAAAGAAACAAGCAATGAAACATTAGTCAAAAAGTGAATGCAAATTCTCTTAACTATAAGCGGTGTGTAAGTCTCATGAATGAGAGATCCAAACTTTGATTTCCGGTGTCCGTTTTAAAAAGGCCGCTTGACGGCTTAAAATAAAGTTTAAGGTTTAGCTGGTATCATGCTCAGAAAGTACCAATGCAAATCGGGAAAAAAATAACAAAGGTCAAAATGTAACGTTCTTTATTAAATTGCTACTGTTTTAATTTACTTCTATGCATATACATTTATGTTCTATTCTTTAAACTTGCTTTATTTCAGTTATATGTTATACAGAATGACTGAATAGATAAATATTTAAACCTCGTGTCTTGAGTGGGACCATATATGTTTTACCTTGTGAATTTGCCATCGGATACGGAGATGTTCAGATGAATAGTGTGGTTTGCCATGGCTTCATAATCATATGGTGATTGTACAGTTATGCCACCGTCAATATTGTTAATTTGGAGATTCTATTGATTGAATTAAATCCGCGCACGGTAAACTGGGTCTCGAGTGTTAAACTTTTGTTAGCTAAACTGGGATTTCACGATGCTTGGTTAAACCAAGGTGTAGTTAACGACACATACTTTCTGGCACTAGTAAAACAGAGGATCCGTGATACCTGGATTCAGGATTTTAATTGAAGATTAGAAAACTCATCAAGGGCGTTGTTTTTTAAAACTTTTTATAACTTTACTCACAATAAATATCTCGAGATTATTAATATAAAAAAATATAGAATATCTATGTTACAATTAAGAATGTCTTCTCATCGGCTATATGTAGAAACTGGAAGATGGAAAAAACCTCAACCGGTACCTTTTAATGAAAGATTATGTATTGCTTGCAACTTGTTAGAGGACGAATATCATTTTATCATTCAATGCCCAATTTATACTGAAATCCGGAGAAAATTTATTAAACCGTATTACTTGAGAAATCCCAATATGTCCAAATTTGTACAGTTAATTACTAGTGAAAATATATCTGAAATAAGAAATCTGGCCACATTCATTCATCATGCTTTTATAGAACGAAGACAACTACATAATGTGGTATCGTAAAATTAATGTATTTTATAATTGCCTTCTATGTTTGACAGACATTTAAACCAACCCTTTAAAAATGTTTGTATATTGTAGTACACTTATTGTCATTTGTCATACATAGCAGTACAAGTATTGAAATTGTTTCTTTTTCTTAATTTGCTTTTCACATCATTTATGAATCTAACAACACGCCATTAAGCTTGCCTTGTATTTCGTTTTGAAAAGGTAGGCTTCATAATGGAAACATTATATATTTTGTATACTTTCCAATTTTGTAATTCCTCTAAATAAAGAGTAGTTTTGTGCCATCATATCATAAGTGATGCACTATCTCTCGAATAATACGAGAGATAGTGCCTAACATATGATAGTACCATTACAAAACTACCACATCCGTATATTTTAAAATAACATAACTAAATGTTATCTTTTTTCTCATTCACTAGTTATACCTTGTAAACTTCTTGTGTTCCGTTTTCGGCAAGATGATTTACGCGGGTTAGAAATAATTCTAGCTATCATGATATCAGTAGATCTCCCCCATTTCATAGTCCCTGTTGAACATTTGTATATATATGTATGTCTTGTCTTTGCACGTATGTCTTTTTCATGCATGTATACTTGTTTGTTCTTCTTGCATTGAATTTTCGCACTAATTCTGTTATAAATGTATATGTATGGTATGTGTGCTCTTCAATTCCACTTCCATGGTGATATACATTGTATATCGCCGTGGGGGTGGAATTGAAGAGCATATATACCACATCCGTCAAGTTATAATAACATAACTGAGTGACATAACTAAATGTTATGTTATAATGTTGTGTTATATTTTATAATAAAGATGTCTCTCCCGAACCCGGGCCAAAATTTGTCTGACGTGTTACACACATAAACGATTTCTCTATGTTTGATACCATATAATATGAATACTTTCTCGCCATTCTATCACCATGCTATTTAATCAGTTGTAATATTGTTGTTTTGTAAAAAGTCCTTTTCAGGACTATATATGCAAATAAAATCTATTCTATTCTATTCTATATGTTTTACCTTGTGAATTTGCCATCGGATACGGAGATATTCAGATGAATATTGTGGTTTGCCATGGCTTCATAATCATATGGTGATTGTACAGTTATGCCACCGTCTATATTTTTAATTTGGAGATTCTATAAACATAACAGATTAATAAGGTTTTTGATAACATCAGACAAACATGATACATTCATTACTGTAGCACTACGAACAATTACTCATTTTTCAATATCAACTTTATTCCTAGAGATTACTCGTTAATTCGAATTGAAATACAATGTATGTCCACTTATTTTCCGTTCCCCGGTCATTAAATTCGCATGGTGTATTTCTCTATAATAATATTATCGTAGACACCGTATTTATAATTGTCCGTGTTTATTAACTGTGTATATAGTAAAAATTGTTAATTTGCTTCATAGCAAATAATTACAATTAGTGCTTATGGTTAAGCTATATTTGAATAAATTGATATAAACAAACCATGGAGAGATAACATTGAATACAACTGAAACAAACTTACTGTTGACTCCGAAGAAATAATACTGTAACTCAGATTTGCCGCTTGAGACGCATCTGAATCTAGATCTGTAGCTATTACTTGGCATCCAAATGATCCTAGTTTATTCTCTTCAATGGAACACTGGTAAAGTCCTGTGTACACGGAAAGATGCACATACGGTGAGAAATACACTCGACATGCATGTATCTACTAAACGGGTATTACGGCATAACATGGTGCTTAGTTTTATGAGAGTTTAATGGATTTAATGCGAGATTTATGCAGGTTTTCTTCTACACAGTGTCGGCATGATAGATGTTACCATCACAACTGAACATTATGAGAACATGCTTGATTTAATATGACATGGTCATACAAAGGAACAAACATTTCAAATAACCAAGTGTACACGCATTCAATTTATAGCAATACATAATGCGCAACACAAATAAGTTATAGCAGATGAAATGAACGACGCGTTTCAAAAGTCAGAAACTTGAAAATGATTTTCGGTGGGTTTAACAACTCACGACTGCACCATTCCAGCAACCGGCTATTTGTTTATTGTCACACTGAGGAATATCATCTAGAAATAATGTGACCTATGCATTTCACAGTTAACTGGCTTCAGCGTGCATTCAGAATTTCAACTTTAAACACATGTATATTGGGATGAAGATGGTAAATATCACAAAATGCACAAATGCACTCCAGTATCTAGCAGAATAACGGTTGTCATTGAAAACAATAGTCGCATTATACGGTTTAGAATAAACGTACACGTAATTCGAAATTGTTGTGTTGCATCATATCTGATCAAAGAATGGCGTTTACTAAGAAAAGTTGTTAAGTATAATGAGAATACGTAGATGTAAGGTTTACCTTTCGTAAATACTGGTAGATTGTCATTACAATTTGTAATATCGAGAAGTACGGTTGTAGAATCATTCTTCACTTTCGATGGTCCTACGTCCGTTGCAAACACCTTCAACACATGTTTTAATACTACATAAGTTCTGTTAATGTTTCCTTAAACTCTAAAAAATGCATTATACTATTCGAATGCACGAAATGTTGTGACATTTTTTTATAGTTTATACTTAATTTGAAATTACTAATTAGCAATACTCTGGAAGAAGATAGCACTTATCGTGAACTCGTCATGAAAATAATTTATTTACAGTGACACAACATAACAAAATCATAATACTGATAATAGGAAGAAAATGTCCCTAACTGAGAAATGCAAATTGACATTTGTAGTTGTAGTCTTTTCAGCTGTAGGAATCCATAAAAACGTATTACTTATGAATGGATAAACAAATGTGAACTATAGAAAGATAGCATCACATGGCTAAATGTACAAGAACACTTTACGACAGAGGTGGATAACCGCCTTTGAATATTTAAACGATTACATGATTAGTGGAAAACTGTCTACATTATATTATATACGAATCATACCTGAAAACTGAAATTCCTGGGGCTGTGTGGATTGTCATAATCGATATTTCCAATTACATAAATCGATCCTGAATTTGAGTCGATGTAAAACGTGTCATTCAAAGACTCCTCAATCCAGTAAAACACCGTGTTGAACTCTTTGGTGAAGTCATCGTCAGTGGCATGAACGCTGGAAAATGACAACTTATAAATAACAGCTTATTTGTCCGAATATTTATATGAAGAAAAATGAATAGTAATACTTAATATTTAGTGTACGTTTTTCTTATTACAATGTGAATGTCTTCAAATATAATATGCTTCTTCCTTCTATATTTTCCATAATTTAAAGCAGTGTTGATGTCTATATTTCACAACATGCGTGTTTTCATAAGCGATACATGTTTATGACATATTAACGCCAAACATATATATATACCAATGCATTAAGGTCATGATCAGGTTAATGTTCCTGCATTGTATAAATTGGCCATACGTTACCACATGATACAGCTTCGCTTTAACTCTATAAGTTCGAATCCCACTATAATGACACTAATACTCTTAACTAAAAGTTACTCATAAGAAATAAATCAGTAATTCATTTACTTTTATTTTGCGTAATACGGACAAACACGACCACGAAGGAGAAGAATTAAACAAGAACAATTGTTTTCCGTTCTAATCCGATCCTGTTGAATATTGTTATCGTATTGAAAATTGTATGTGTATTCATTTCTATATTTGGGGAAATAAATACATTTATGTTCAAATTACTTTGTAAGACTCGAAATAATTACATATCGATGGCTTATAACCAGAAGGTCGTTACTACGTCTTACGACCTTATAAGACTCATACATATTTGATATCTGCTTCACAAGGCGCTTCTTATGAGCATATTTTCATGAAAATCTGAAATTGTCATGTTGACCAAAATGAAGTGTTAAAAAGGTGTTTTCCAATAGGTAAAGAGTAAATTACAGACAGTTTTCTCTTGTTTTCTCAAGATATCAATCTGGTAGTTACGACCTTCTTGTTCTAAGCTAGCGATATAGGAACTTATGTTATTTACCTCAGTATTGGTTTGTCCCTGGCAACGCATTCTTGTATAGTTTTGTTGTATTTGTCCTGAACAAATTGTGGATTGTGATCATTGATATCCTGTCAACAGAAATTTATTACTCTTAGCACGCAATTATTCTTTGAGAGTTTCCTGCTTAATATTGATATTAAAAAGTAATGATCGATACATATAACTTAAAATGCAATATCATAAAAATGCCTATCTAGTCCTAATTAATGGCCAACCAAAGCACTTTCTATCCTTATCCTCTCTATTTCTTAACAGGAATTCATGAATGTGCAACAGGATCGTTCTTATTTGTTCTTACTAAATACATATGTGCCATTGTATGGCATTGGCATTCACAATTCTTCAAATATTCTGTACTACATGAATTTGAAATTCTAAAAATAAAATATACTAACAGTCTTTTCTTCAAAATCACTCTGTACATGATAAAAGAGACTAGTTCATTCAAAATAACTATGTTCATTATAATATTATGATGACTAGTCACTGAAAATAAATTATGTACATGGAATATGCAAAGGTAACTGTATTTTTGACGAAGCCATTTTACAGATAGTAATACTTAGATCTATATATTATGTATTTATATATTAATATTATATAAATTTACAAAATATTTTACTTCATTTTTTAGATTTTCAATGAGGCATTGACCTGTGTATATATTCTGTGATCGAGTAATGACAATTATACAATGAATCAAGCCAAGAAACATTAAAATTTTATGATTATCGTAAAAGTTAATAAATATTACCTGTATGTATACTGTGATATTCTGTTTATCCGATTTACCTCCATCCTTGTTTTGTGCCAAAACTTGTAAGTACATTTCCCCTTTATTTATTGATGTAATATGCAAAGATTTATTTATTGACAAGACGCCCGTCTCAGGATTGATACTGAAGGAGTTATTTGTATTATTTGCCAAAGTGTAACGTATTTCTGATCCAACACCAATGTCAGCATCATATGCCTGAAATTCCAATAAACAAAGATACATTAATGTAGCATGTCAGTGCATATTCTGGAGTGGTAGGAGTGTTTTCAAACACGTATGTGTTTTCAACGTACGTGAACCTAGTCCAATTTCTGAACAATAGCTATTAATATTTAGTAAAAGAACAGTTTTATTACTTTCAAAGAACATGCGACGAAAGAAAAGTAAATTGTCCATTCGATATGCAATGTATTCTTAAAAAGCCATTCTCAGAAATAAGAAAAAACAACATTTCATTCCAGTAAACAAATTTAAATATAGTATCATCAAATTCCCAGTGTATAGAAAGGAACATTAAAACGATAAATAATCTATGCAATGGTCATATAGAAACATATTTTATTTTAGTGAGTAAGTAACGACTTAATTTATAGTAGATAACATATTTGGTGATAAACCAATTTTCAATATGGTCTACATGTTATCGTTTACCTGAGATTTATACAACGACGAACTAGTGACACCTTCTTTAACGTACAACGTTACATGTTTGTTGTTATCGGGATATATCGGTTGATTATCATTGACGCCGACCACATTAATCGACACCATAGTAACACCGGTTTTTTGTGGAGTCCCAGCATCAACAGCTAGAACGGCCAGTTGTATAACATTATCATTACCCATCATATCTCTATCAAGTTTTTTTACGCTCAAATTACCGGTTGTGGCATCAATGGATACGTTACCGTTCCTGAAATAAATTAAGTTACATAGCTTGACCCTTGCCACATAAAATGGGCTGGTTTTGCATTGACATTTAGAATCACAATACATTTTCTTTAGTTCATATTAGTAGTAGTATTGTGAAAGTATTGGAGCCGGCACGCTGAACACATTTGGTAGAGTTGTTGAATGCCAACTAGTTCACGGTGGGGAATCACGTGGTTTCAATGGTAGGATCCACCAGAAAAATGGCGGCCAATTTACGTCGACTGAACCCATATTTTTAGTTAAATATATAACACCGAGACTCGTTTGTTTCTGGACACCCCGGCCAGCACGCAATGGCTTCTCCACTGAATCTTTTGGTACTCTACTTACCACGATTGATCCCGTAGTTTCCTCAAACACTTCGATATTGTTCCGTAAAAACAAAATACTAGCGGGGTAGACCTCACGATATTGACGATTTTTAACATATTATGACCATATCTCCATTAAATCATCCGTATTTCATTCGATTCCAATATGCGAATATTTCGCCAACATTTTCCAACACAAATACCTCCAGAATAGCATTAATTTTGCTTTTCAGAAAATATAACAGTCAATTTGCATACAAGATAGGACTCACGCTATGGGTAGGACGCACGATTGAACCTGGACAGAGCGCACCCAACATTGCGGTCGGTGGTGTTCTACGCTTCTATCGATCGAAATATGCGGAACGGGCTCATAATATATATTCATTTATACAAGTGTGTAATTAGTATGCTTGCTGGAATCTTTTGTTTTTGAGTTTTATACACTCACACAACACAAGTTGTATGATTTATACTATTACCAGCAGATCTGCCTGTTCTTCAATCTGTCTGTTCGTAGACGAATTCTCGTGAACGCAACTCGACCTGCTGTTGGTGCTGGAGTTTCCTAAAACTTTCATACGTGAGCAACATTGACCTTTAGATGTACATGAAGGAAAGAAATAAGTGATGGGTTGATTATGCAGATAATGTGGTCTTTTGCCAACGGGGTATATTAGTATGACAGCTATATATTTTTTATTCTTTTAAAACAAATAACATTAATGTATTAACAATACACGTAATTTGTGTATGTGTGTCGATCAATGTGTTGCAAAAATATGTTTCTAATGATAGCCACAACACACGATCTTAATGACGTCATTAATATATAGTGGGGAGCGGTGGCCTAGACTAAGAGGTAGGGCGCGCGCTTCGGGATCGAGAGGTCCCGGGTTCAACCCCTGTCTGGACCACTGGCCAATTTCTCTGAGCAAGACCCACATGCTCCACTCCACCATGTTGTAAAATTGTACCTGTGAGGGAAGGGTCTATTCCTGGGCGCCGCAGATCGATGTTGAATGTCGCAAACACAGGAGAGAAATTGTCTCCACAGGGAGACACGTTCGTAGGTTTATACAGGTAGCCCGATGACCAGGGAAGTTAAAATGTCAAAGGTTGCTTGAGCGGCCTAACAGCTGAAAGAGCCCTAGAAAATTGGTAACTTAACCTTATTATATAGCTTAGAATTATGGTATTAATTATGCCCGTATAAAATAACTTGACTCTCCAGTTAATCGTATATGAATCGGTTACATTTTAACGCATATTGCAAAATATTGTACGTAATATGTCAACACGTTCATTTCTTTCTTGCACTTCTTTCAGAGCGTCGAGTCGTCTATAACGAACGGGTTAGAATTAGAAGGACCACGATAACTTAATTACGATCAAATTGCATATTTTCAAAAAGGTTTCTCCAAAATGTCATATGTTTTTTACCGTTTCATGTTTATTAAATACAAATGCACTTTTATGTTATATGAGTCGAGTTCTTTTCAAATAACAAGAACATTTCTACCTTTGTATATTAGTGTTCAATATATTGCATGATACAAAGGCGTTACAGGAAGGACATTTCAACAAACCAAGTCAAACAAATTACAGCATCCTTATGAAATATTGATTATTTGATGTGGACTTTAGTTTAAACAATATTTATTTCCATAATTATGCATTTTTATGTGTTACATAGACAGATTGTTCAAGATAAGAGGTACATATACAATAATTAGTAACAGGTAGTTTTTATGGTTCTTTTGGGTAGAAATTGGATTTGTAAACAAGTCTTATATAAGACTTATGTTAATACATTTCCAAGGTGATGAAAATAATGGCTGGTTCGTACAGTTAAAGTAAAATGCATATTTAATTAATAGAATAAGATATAATAAATATTAAAGTGAATGAAAAATGGTGTTCGTGAAAAAGTTTGGTTGCTGCACCTTATTAAAATCTATCTTAACAATAAAAAATAATCGTCAATAGTTGTGGATACTATCTAGCTAGGGAGACTATGCCGTGAAACGTCGCGTGGCGACAATATATTGTTGGACTAGGTGGAAGATATTGGTATTTTCGTCAAAGGTCAAGTGGTCTGAGCCATAGATTAGGTTCTGGAATGTGATTGGACATGGCAGGTTAGCTAAGAATGTTTGTCTCTGTATAGTGTAGTTAGGACAATAAAGAAGGTAGTGACTGGTGGTTTCAATATCGCCGCATGTACAGTGCGGTGAGATGACTATTGATTTTCTGTAGAGGTCGTGGTTCAGGGAGCTACATCCGAGGCGCAATCGGGTGTGGAGAACTTGTGATTTTCTATGGCCGTTGATATAGTATGGTTTTGTTTTAATGATATTACCGTTTAGTTTGGTTTTGAAGCTGTTGAGTGAGGGACTAAGTTTAATGTCGTCTGGGAGAGAGTTCCAGTCGCGAATGACTGAGGGAAGGAATGAGTCTTTGTAAAGTTGTGTTCTGGTTTTTATGATTGGTATGTTGTTGTTGTTGCGAAGTTGATAGCGAGTTTGTGTCTGGTCAGGAACGAGGTTAGAGAGATATTCAGGTACGAGATTATGTGTCATTTTGTAAAAGGTGGTTAACTTTTGTTTTTTCCTACGTTCAGATAGTGTTTCCCATTTTAGTTCGTTATATAGTTTGTATATGCTACAAAGCTTGGTGGCACCTGTGACGATTCTTGCCGCTTCAACTTGTACAGATTCAATATTATGTTTTTCTTCATTCGTACAATTATCCCAGACAGTGTTGCAATATTCTAATAAAGGACGGATGAAAGTAAAGTAAAGTTTTTCTAGTGATTTTCTATTTAGGACAAATTTTAAGGATCTTAAGATTCCTATACGCTTCCAAGCTCGAGAGGTGCATGATGATATATGAGTATGCCATTTGCCTTCGCTATCGAATATTATACCTAAGTGTTTGTGCTCTTTGAATTCGTGTATTGGAGTGTTGTTCATCTTTAGTTCAGGGTGAAAGGGTTTATTTCTTTTCCGAGAGAACAGGACAGATTCAGTTTTATTGGGATTGAAATCTATTAGCCAATCTGTTGCCCATGAGTGAATATGTTCAAGGTCATTATTAAGTGCGAGGGCTGTAGTTATCGGGGTGTCGACGATCAAGTATAAACTAGTGTCGTCGGCAAAGAGACGTTTGTGGGAATCCACTCTGGTAACAATGTCATTAATGTATATTAAAAATAAAAGGAAGCCGAGTATTGAGCCTTGTGGAACTCCCGCTGAGATGGCACTCCAGGCAGATTGAGTGTTACGTATGACAACGCGTTGGAGTCTGTTAGAAATATATGATTCGAACCACTGAAGAAGCTGACCATTGATTCCAATGGAAGAGAGTTTAGATAGGAGACCACGATGCCACACACGATCAAATGCCTTTGAAATGTCACAAAAGACCATCCTTACCTCTTTGCCTTCGTCAAGGGCTTTGCAGATGTCGTTATAAATGTATATAAGTTGGTTTGTTGTAGAATCACCTTTAATAAAACCTGATTGGAATTGGGATAATATTTTGTTACGTATGATAAAGTTATAGATATGCTTTTGAATACAACGCTCCATGAGTTTCCCGATACAGCTAAGCAGAGAGATAGGTCTGTAGTTGACAGGATTCGAAGGGTCGGATTTTTTGTATACAGGGGTAACGTTCGCTTGTTTCCAGTCAGCAGGAAAGTAAGAGATGGATAATAGTCTATTAAAGAAGATAGATAAAGGTGTGCTGAGTTCTTTTGATGCTTCCTTGAGTAGTCGAGGACTTATACAATCCGGACCGGAGGATTTTGAGGGGTCAATGTTAGTTATTGCGTCTTTTACGTCTTCTGGTGAGACTGTAATGGCGCTGAGATACGCAGGTGGGATAGAGTCAGAAGTTGGTGGAGTTTTGTTATTGTCCTGGACAGTAGACTGTTGACAGAAGAAGGTGTTCAATAGATTTGCCTTTTCTGAATCAGTATTTGCGTGGGTATTTTGTGTGAATAGTGGCGGGATTGATTCATGTGAATTTGTGAGTTTTGTGACTGTTTTTGCTAGTTTGAACCATTTCTTTTGACTTAATGTACTTTCGTTTAGTTTATCTATTAGTTTATGCTGGTATTCTGATTTTGCTTTTCTGATTTCTTTTGTGATGTGGACTTTGTGTGCTAAAGCATAGGTTATACATCAATACATCATTTAAACAAGAAAAAAAATATAATACTTTTTTAAAGGAAAAATCTTCGAGCTCAAATGTTGCAAAAATAAATATCGACTCACATACGAATGACCAACATGGCTGACTAATTCTCAAGGGCAGGCTAAGCAGGTACTGCTTGGTCACTTCGCAGAATGGTAATTATCGTAGGCTCGATAACCACATCGATCGTATTTTTCATTCTAAATTACTTAAAATCAGTCCATACAATCGTCAAAGTTGATGACGTTAATAATAATGAAATATCGTTACTCCATCATGCAAAATGTACAGTATTACTCGCACTCATACATACTCTCCATCCAACAATCCGACTCCCACACACATTTTTACACATAACTCATACACACATACATACATGAACGCACACATACTCGCACAATACTCACATCCACGCATCCGTCCACACGCACGCACGCACGCACGCACGCACGCACGCACGCACGCACTTACGTGCACAAATATATATACAAACAATCAATAACCTACTCACTCATAAGATGTTTACAAAATATTTACAGGAGATTTCGATGCATCAGTGATGAAGGCATTGATATAAACATAATACATAATAGTTTACATAGGTTGTATCTTTGAGTTTAACGATTCATCATAATATTATCAAAAGTAAGTAATATACCGTATTTAGGAGAAGAATGTTATGTAACTGCAGTATATGTATTTAATTGTAAAGTACTTCGTCTCGTTTTTCTAAGGCTTCAAAAATAAAGATAGATAATTGTCTGCATACTATGGGTTGTTCTGACGACATGAGACTGATGAATTTCTGAATATTAGGGTATTTCCAGAATTTCTTATTAATATATTGTTTTCTAAGGTCATTATATAGGGGGCATTCTAGTGAAAAATAGAATTCGTCTTCCGGCTAATAATCGGCAAAATTTGCATTTACGTTCTGATCTTGGTGTTTTTTGTCTAGTCTATGCCATCTGCCTAATTATATTTCAAGAATCGAATAGAATAGATTTTATTTGCATATTTAGTCCTGGAAAGGACTTTTTACAAAACAACAATATTATAACTGATTAAATAGCATGGTGATAAATGGCGAGAAGGTATTCATATTATATGATATCAAACATAGAGAAATCGTTTATGTGTGTAACACGTCAGACAAATTTTGGCCCGGGTTCGGGAGAGACATCTTTATTATAAAATATAACACAACATTATAACATAACATTTCGTTATGTCACTCAGTTATGTTATTATAACTTTACGGATTTAGTATATATGCTCTTCAATTTCATCCTCACCGCGATATACAATGTATATCACCATGGAAGTGGAATTGAAGAGCACACATACCATACATATGTAGTATACATTTATAACAGAATTAGTGCGAAAATTCAATGTAAGAAGAACAAACAAGTATACATGTATGAAAAAGACATACGTGCAAAGACAAGACATACATATATATAAATGTTCAACAGGGACTATGAAATGGGGGAGATCTACTGATATCATTAAAGCTAGAATTATTTCAAGTCTGTGTGATGAAAGTCTAATTTTTGTTAAAGAATGCCTAAATTTTCTTACTGTAATAATATCGAGATATTCCTTACAGCCGTAATTTGAAAATAATTTATTTACTTGTTTAAGGGAAGTACCGAATTTACCATTATCCATGACCGAAGGTCAACTCTGTTCGCGTATAATCGTATATAGCCATTTGGAAAAATCCTGATTCTAATTGGCTTAAAAGTAACATGCTCTAATAGCATACTTGTATAAATAAACATTATGAGTCCGTTCCGCATATTTCGATCGATAGAAGTGTAAAACACACCCGACCGCAATGTTGGGTGCGCTCTGCCCAGGTTCAATCGTGCGTCCTACCCATAGCGTGAGTCCTATCTTGCATGCAAATTGACTGTTATATTTTTCAGAAAAGAGAATTTATGATATTCTGGAGGTATTTGTGTTGGATAATGTTGGCGAAATATTCGCATATTGGAATCGCATGAAATACGGATGATACAAAGGAGATATGGTCATAATATGTTACAAATCGTCAATATCATGAGGTCTGCCCCGCTAGTATTTTGTTTTTACGGAACAATATCGAAGTGTTTGAGGAAACTACGGGATCAATCGTGGAAAGTAGGGTACCAAAAGATTCAGTGGAGAAGCCATTGCGTGCTGGCCGGGGTGTCCAGAAACAAACGAGCCTCGGTGTTATATATTTACCTAAAAATATGGGTTCAGTCGACGTAAATTGGTCGCCATTTTTCTGGTGGATCCTACCATTGAAACCACGTGATTCCCTACCGTGTAGTTGTTACATGGCGCCATTTATTAGCTAAAATACTGTCTGAATACTACGTAACCCCAATTATGTGGTATTACTTGCTACCAGAATAATGGGTAGGATGCTTTTAGGATGACGGTGTGCTATATGTAAAATCTCGTATGCATTTAATATTATGTATGGAAATGTGGGTCAAAATTGATCATTCTAGCATCTCTTTCGGGTACTTATACAGAAAATGACCATCTAATAAGAAACAAATGAATGCATCACCATTGACTATTTTCAATGCTGTAGGTCACCTTCCCATTAACTCCACTGTCAGTGTCATTTGCCTGTGTTTGAAGTAGAGAAAATAGACTATAGATTCAAAATTTTATTTTGGAACATATAGATTATGCCTTCAATTTTTCTGAATTTGGGGTTGTGTGGAATAATTGCTAGTATTACTACAAGTCCATATCAAATGATATTATTTCAGAACAAATGGTTCGTCGCATCCTTAGAACAAACCACAACATCCTTTTGAAAATAGAAGCGAATCGGTTTATGACTGTAATAATGGTTTGAGTGAACAAATTTCTGGCAAGCCTTCACTTTAATCAGCATTAGCCACTCTTTATTTTTTATTATGTTCATATTAGATGTATATGTTTGGAAAAGTCACATTAATGATTGCCAGTATTTCGCAACATTTTGTCCTCATTTGAATAATAGTACTGGCATGAAAGCGTTTGAAATAATTGTTGTAGTTGTTTTTCTTTGAAATATATGTATTGGTACGTACATCAAAATGAATACTCACCCGTACAAATCCAATAGGTTGTGGTCCAGGGTGAACAACTGTTGTTTCGTTAACATCAAACACGTATGTTTTATTCTCAAATAGCGGGGCGTTATCATTGACATCTTCGACAATAATCAGAACAGTTTCGTTTACGTCCTGCAATTAGATGATTTTTTGAAGAAAAAAAGAAACATCGGACAGCGTAGGCAGTGACAACCGATTTTCATTCAAGTGTCAATAAGTACTATAACGTTTAAGAATCATTGGAAATAATATAACTTTATCTCCAGCTGCGAAAATGACAAATGAATAGGGAATGACAGGACAAAAAAAGAAAATTTTAACGCTAATACAGCCTTCAGCTGCAAATAATAAATTTAGCTTTCACAAAAGTCGACAAAAAGAAAATACTTTTGTTTATTATTACATTTATTCTTATCTTTTGTGATAATGCTGAATAAATATAATATCATTCAATAATGAAGTGTTTTTATTTATGTATTTGTTAACATAAGGTTTTCTTGTAAACTGCATAACTTAGATATGTTGCAACTATAAGTAACTTAACAGTTATTTTAAACTGAAATTCATAATAGTTTACACAATTATTTAGAACTATTTGCTAATTTCAGAACTAATTTGAACCGAAATAATTTTCGGCGAATGACATTTTCTATTTGAAATTAAAATTTCCTTAGCGATTCATGTGTTTGATCCTGTCATATGAAGCGTGTTTTATCGATTTAACATGTGCTAGCACATGATGAATTTTTAAAGGACTGTCACAATTTGGGTGGGAATTACTTTTGCTTATTGCACGAAACGTGCGTACAAATGAACAAATGTCTTAGTTAGATTACTTACATGTTTAGAATCCGTCACCGTAAGATTGATACTGTATGACGACACTTTCTCCCTATCAAGGCTGACCTTTGTCATCAGTCTAAGAAAATAAGAGAATGATACGTAATTATTATGTCAAGGCATCAAACCGACTGAAGTTGATGCATCCTTTACTCATCTATTACAACTCAATGAATGATAGTCAAGTGATGTTCACTGAAAGGCATCATAATTGACGGAATAAGTATTTGATAATATATGTACATTTGTTTAAAGAAAATCAATATACGGCTACTGTAATCATTTAAGTTTTAAAAAAGTTTTTACATTTCATGGATCATGTATGTGGCCCACCAAACTTGTAACGATACATTGTAAATATAACAGAAAAAATAGATAGTGTTTTATTTCATGCTCAAAATACTCTTTCTTTGCTGCCAATTTTCACAAAATATATAGTTAACAGTGGATATTATTTGTTTGACAAAGCGTGTCAGTATTCATGTTGCAATGCAACATATGTTTAAAACAGCTCAGGCATATTTCCAAAAGGGATCAACATAAAACGACAAAACACAATGATGAAAGCCAAAAGAGATAATCAACAGTGATATCTAGAATATGGAAAAGATACAATGTATGAGGAATAGAAGCTATTGCCATGGAATCTAATAATAGCCATGAATGGCTGCTAGATATGTCAGTAGCATTGTGTGACAATGAGTTTTGGAAATGCAATAATCATGTTAATTGTCTTACATAGACTGGTCTATTGTAAAAACGTCTTGATGTGTCTGAAGTATAAATGTCAGGTTGTCTGTTGGATCGTTGTCTTCAGCCTGCAACAAACAGTGTACATTATTGTTATTCAGAACATGACAACAGCACGACCAACTCTTTCAAAAAAGGTATAAGGAAATCGATCAAAGAGGGCAGCACTCAACTTAACCAGCTGAGCACAGAAATCAGTAACACCACAACTACACGGAGCAATGTCTACACAAACATGCAAGCCAAAGAAATTAAGCATGTTTTTTTAATATTTGTTAGCTTCATATATCACAAATAAAGTACATTTTTATGAAGGCCCAACATATTTCATCCTCTGTCGAATATTTCGTTTTATAGTTGCAGCCATATTAACAAACGTTATTTATCTTGTAAAGTCAACGAAGTTTATGGGTAAAAGTATGGGTTATGTCAGTTAATTTGCACTGATAAATACCCAAGGTGCAACTACTGAACACCTTTTAAAATTGTTTGCTCAAACATTTTTCACAATTACCGCCTTTGTTATAACCGAGTAGAATTGCACTCAAAATGCTACATCGGGACCTAGAAATGATTACGTTATAACCGATTGTTCCTTACATCCGATTTCGTTAAACATACTATTATATGAATTATTTGTTAAAAAATTCATTTAAACAAAGCGAAAAAGGCAGAATTATTTTTTAAAATACTTATACATAAATATCATGTACAAACTGAAAATAGGATCACAATGAAACGTGAGTAAATAATACAATCCTGTCATCTTAGTAAGTAGTTGATACATTGGCAAACTTTTCAAAAACAGTATTGATCTATGAGATTAACATCGCAAAGTTTTTAGTATTGTTGTGCAAGTATTTCTGGGTCGTGCGCATTAGTGATCCGTTGATATTCCCTGTATCTTACACCTAAAATTGCTGAAAACATTTATACGAGATACATGTATATAAAGACAAAATAAGGTTCATTTCAATTAGCATACCAATCATCTAAATATGCATTATACCTTTAGTTCTAAGATCATTGTATTAGGTGGAGTGGCTTCTGATATATTTATTGGTGATGACAAATTAACAAACACTGGGTAGTTCATGTTCACATCCTGGACATGTACGCGTACAATCATTGTAGACGACCTGGAAAACAGTGAAAGACCGTCAAAGAAAATGTTAAGAAGATGCAGGAATACTTCATGCATAGGCAAATATCTATATGCACAGATATACTACATACGAGTATGCATGTATTAGCTTCATAGACGATGATACCTGTAAATGTATTTGAAGTAACAAAGAACGAGAAGCAACGTTTGACGGAACGGGAAATATAGAAAATATTTATCTTTTGATGCATCATTAGATAAGTTCAAAACCATTTTATCAACCCTCTACAAAGTCAAAGACAAATCAATGAATCAACTATAGAACTCCAAAAGCACAATAATTTGCCTCTATAAAAAGCTTCTGTATTTCTATTTTCCCCTAATTTACTTGAGACAGGCTCAAACTAGAGTGTTTATTATTTCCATAAACACGCCTATATGTTTGATATTTAAAAAAGCATTATTCGATCCATGTACGCTTTAATTAGATTTTCTTCTCATACAATACCCCAAAAAAATATTCATCATTTAATTATTATTGCTTAGTGATTCAACGTCCGCATTGAATGCAAGATGGACCGGGATAGATCCTAGGCCGCGTCATAACACACACGAAATTATAATAGGACCAGGAATGCCCTTGCAAGAAGCTCAGAAATAAAGGGAAGCTGATATCTCTTCTCTGATGCGCTTGGTGCGATTGAACATATAAAGAATGATCTTGGATATAAACTAGAAAAATATGTTTTACAATCAATCTACATAAATTAGTATTAACTATAAACTAATTATATTTTCTGGTTTCGAAACATTTTATGAATATCTGACTGCTCAGATGCTAAACCAACCAAACAGTGACACTTTATGCAATTTTGTTTCAATGCTACTAAAAGTTGACTACTTAGACAGATGTGTTTTCTCTTTCTGACGTTGCAAGTTTGTGTTCAAAACACAAACCAGGTGCTACGAAATCGGAAGAAGTGCTACCGCGAACGTACAAACTTAGTATCATATAATGTAACTTTTACCTCTTGAATTCTTTTGCTTGATCTTCTACTTTGATGACCAGACGATAAAGAAATTCGAACGACTCGGATAGACTTTTGTCGAGCGAAATACAACCACTTCTGGAGTTAATGGTGAACACATTTAATGGAGACACCTTCGAGTCCTGTTCAATACTATACCTGACTATTCCATTGTCACCTGCATCGTCGTCAGTCGCATTAACCTGAAATTAGAAATTATGATTTCGATTAGTCTGCATTGTAAATTATCGACAAATTGGTATAAATTAACATTTCCCTTGATATTTTATGCCGAATTGAACTTGCGACAGAAGTTGTTCTGACAAGTTTTCTAGACTAAACAAGTAGTGCTTCCTTGTTGTTCCACAATCATTTGGATAAGTCCCAGTTAGTGGAGAACATGACCATACATTTGTAGTTCCTGCTTGTTAAATCGTTTGTGATGTATAAACCTTTGTAAGCTTGACATCGTTATTCATATAGAACAGAATGTATCTATAAATATAGCTTACAGTAAAAATACAGACGTCTGCTGTTTGTGTCTTCGTAATGTTGATATCCTCAGTATTTCCTTTATCGACTGTGTGAAAGACAGGACTGTTGTCGTTTTCATCCAAAACTGTAATATGAATATCCGCAGTATCACTTGCTAGCGTCCCATTAACAACAGAAATGGCTTTAATCTGGAAGTAAAATGAATTTTTATTTAACAAACAATACCATTGCAATAACTGAATAGAATAGTATTGCCATCAAAAGGTTTATAAAGCAATATTTTATTGCTTACAAAATTAAATCCACATTCAAAACAAATGTAGGCACAACATTAATGTACAAAGTTAAATTATATTAACTAACGTTCATGGAGGCTAGCTGTTGATATATTACGTTTATAATTGTTTCTTGACTCAACATGACTTGCAGAGTGTTAAATGCTCCAAAGAAATACACCACGCATAATAATGACAAACGTAAAAATGAGTAAGTCAATCTTACCTCTAAAGCTACTGGTGAGTTGTCCAATGTTTCTCTGTCAATTATTGTCTGTGTAGTCACCAAGCCAGTTAATGTGTTTACCTCGAATAACGTTGACGGTTGTATAAGGCTGTACGTGAACTTTGCATTCTCGCCCTGAATTATGAACACAAGCCAATTGTTCTCTTGAAATAACGAAACAATAAGTAAAAAACTAGCTTCGATAGTGAGTTGTTTAGTTAATTGTATTACGTATCAGACTACATGAAGCCAAATGAACGTCATATTCCACTGACAAAAGGTAGTGTTTCAATAGTTTTAAAACACATATAGATGGATATAAATCTCTACTCTAAGGCACATCACCATAACTTGTCAATAATAAGCAAACGTCCATTAGCAACAATTGCAACAACCCCACTTGGTTACGCAATGGAATTGTTACACAATGTTACTACATCAAACTTACTAGTAATAGTTTGATGTGTGACCAACACTTCTGGTGATATATACAGGAATGAATTCTTTTATATAGTGAAATAGTCATTTATCTATACATAATAATGATAAGAGATCAATTTTAATTGAACTGCACATCAACTTATGAAGTTGAATAATACTCAAATGCACGGTAGGTTCTATAATTATACGTGTACATGCGATTTTGGAAGAAAGTTTTATTCTGGCAACACTCGATGGACCTTGCAAAGTTAGAGTTAGTGCAACTTTTACATCTAGCGGCTATATCTGATTTGATTTAATGAGATGGCGTTTTACCTGATCGAACTTGTCAACTGCAGTAACTTGACACACAATTGATCCAACAGGAATATTTTCTGTTATATCGACTGAAATATTAGTGTCTGTCATCTTGGGAGCATGATCATCCTCGTCTGTGACGTTCACTATTACAGTTGTGTAATTTACTTTCTCATGTGGTCGATCAACCTGATAACCCTGTATGTAAACGGATCAGATTTTCTGGAGTATATAAGCTGCGACTAATGTTACCTTAACAGTATTATACACGTATTATACAATGTACACGCTCGTTAAGTTTATATGAAAAATACTATCTGCGCAAAAATATCAATAAAGAGGCAACACAGTTAAGCATGCCCAATTTTAAAATAAACAAACAACGAACATACAACTTCAAAACGAAACATAAATGGCTAAAGCAATTTCAATATAACTATATATGTACATGTTTAATAATACTATGTTTAATAACACTATTATGATTATAACACATTTTATTGAATAGAGCCTCGCGACTGTATATAGTAACTTTAAAAAGGAACGAAAGGCTTTGCAAGTGTTTGTAAGTGTGTAATGAACAGGAAGGCAGTTCAAAAGATTGATCCAGCATAGTGAGTGATTTTCTGCAAAATGCTTGGTTAAAGGATTGATCCTGGATAGCTGAATGATTTTCTGCAAAATGCTTGGTTAAGGAAGAAGTTTTTGTTCATTTATAGATCTTAACAATGGCGTTTCTGTACGTTGGACAACGTCTGTCATGTAATGAGGGAGGAGATAGTTGACAGACAAATATAGTAAATAAAGGTATGAAGAATGTAAATTACCTTTATATAAAGGACATATACTGAAATATGTTCCCTGTCCAGTGACTGGGTCACAGTAACAGAACCATTCACTTTGTTGACGACAAACACACCATTAGCCACCGGAGACTCTTCATACAAATTAAGATAAATCAGATTAAGATACAGATAAAATCTTAAGATAAGGTACAATGTCTTTGTAAAAAATGACTTGGGGACATCCTTAAATCCTAGTTTTCAAACATGAGAATTACCTAAATAATGATTGTACCTGATCAAAGTAACATTTCTGTTAGATGCTCGACATCCCTGTCAGACACCGCATATAACCCTGATAACCTTTATCTATAGTTAAAACTCTATCCAGATGCCATGTAACTTTTCGTTTTTCAAACGAAGCAATACTACCAGACATTGAGCATGTTGCGTAAGACACCTCACTTATAAATGTATCGCCACACCTCTACAAAGCCCATTATAATTATATTTGTATTTGACTGAGTCAATTGGGGTAACAAAAGGAAAAACGACAATACCTGAAACGAGTTCGTAGTTAATAGGTTCGTTAACTTGTGTGTCTAGATCTTTAGCTTCTACAATACAGTCTGGTACAGCCATACTCTGAAATGCCAATATGTTTGGCTTAAATTATCCACTTGGCAAAGAAAGCATGTAACTTTATATGCCTCTTAATGAGTATTTGCAACTTTACAAAATAATGGAGTACGTCTTTCATTGTGAGAGGTAGTATGTAGGCATAACTTACTGTAAATATCCTTTGGAGGATACGAGTGGTACGTTCTGCGTCTGTCTTTTTGGTAAGTGAATGGTGGTTTCGGAGTATCTTTCCTAGTACAGTATTTAATAAATAAGTGGTAAAAACACATGCATAAAAAAGATATGTTCGCTTATATAATTATATAGTGAAATTATTGAATTAAACAATTTCGTATGCAATAAACCTGAAATAAATACAAATGTGTACTTACATTTTCTGGAATAGTACATTCATAAATGTTCTTGCCAAATGCTAGGCCAAGGTCATCTACGTCCTTCACCTGAATAATCACTTCCATTGTACTATTTTTTGAACCAAGTGAAGTAGTTTTAATCGTCATATTAACATTGAAGTTGGTGTTAGTCTCATAATCCAAGGATTTTTTCAATTTCAAACTATCAGTTGAATATTCAATGACAGCGTCTGTGGGGGATATCTGAAATATTCATACCAAATAATATTATTATGCTACAAAAAACTAAAAGAGTTTTAAAAACAGTTTTTAAAATACTAATGTTTTACAATAGTATATAAACATGACACGTAAAAATACTTGCAGGTGTTTAGCCAATTTGATGACACAAGGGTTTAAATAAATAAATAAAATGGTTAAAATAAATATGAACAAACAATGTGCAGCTTGGGCATACATTATGTGTTCAATGAAGCATACTATAAAGTAGAGATAATATACTAAGTATAAGAGTTATAAACAAATAAAGTAAAAAGGGGCGATAGCGACCGCTGCACTCAATTAGTTTATAATTCTAAGATGTGATCTATTACCGACGTATAGTTTACCCGCCAAACTTTGATGAGCTTTCCAATGCTTTTGTATGCAAATAATAGCATGTCCATTTATGGAGTAATTAGTGTGAAATCAGACAAAATTGCTTGTAGGAGGACCGTTTATAAAATATGAGAAAATAAGTTCAATAATGGAAATATTTTAACTATTCTAGAACCTTTAACCATTGTGCATTTTCATTAAAATTTCAGAAATAATCACTGGGTTGGTGTTATGTTGTCTTTTACATGGTTAGTAATAGACACTGTGACTTTGTTCAATAACTGTCCATAGAGAAATAATCCTAAGCTGCCAATTACGCAAATGCCTTCCATACCATATAATGTACTGTATTTGGTTGCTATTTTTGTACTTAATACGAATGTTCCTTGACATCTATTAGTCGTGAAAATAAATGTCAACTCAAGTCCAAAAAGGCATATTTTTTCAAAGAAAATTAGACAATGTGGTATACATGAAAGTATTCCCTGAACTATCAATAGTAATTTCTGATAAGCGTTTGCGAACAAAATACATGTGTGATTGATATGCAGTTATTGTTGCGTGAACCTACGAGCATCGTTTGAAATAAACAGGAATAGTCTCCCTTGTTTTTAGCTGTCTTATTCGCAGACAACAAATACTTTCAGATTGATATGACGTTGCATGTTACATTTTAATGAATTCTTACAATTATGTTTCTTAACCACTACTGAACATATTACAAGAACTTTGCTTAAAATGAAAGTAAGGCATGTATACTGGACTATACCCTCTCAATGCATTACTTTAATGTTGACGGAAGGCTATGAATGTTTCAAGACCTTTTTACCCAAAATCGGATAATTATCCATAGTGTTTTCATAGCAAAGTGCGAAGTACATGTACATGGACATTATATATTGAACGCCCCTCGTATATAAGCAGATTATAAATTACTGAAAGAATAACAATACAACTATGAAGGTAGGCGGGTCTAGTTTTCCATACATTTATTTGGAAACAGCCAAGTTGCCCTAATAAACATATTTACTTAATACTTATTACGCCCATTGTAATGTTAAAAAATAATGAATAAGTGGTCCAAAATTTGAAAATCCATACTCTTGATTAGAAAAAGAAGTTGGGTAAACTATAAATAAGGGAAGTGTCCCATTAGAATAGCGGGGACTACAGTTTACTCAATTACTCCCAGTGAAACCTAAAGTAACATATGTTAGCTGACAGACCGACGATGTTTATAGTCGTTCTCATTAGAACGGACAGTATATGTAGTCTAATTTTGCTTTAAAACAATACAAACAACCGCCAATTAATTAATCAATCAGTTTACACACTTACCGTTTCTGAATATTGCGGTCCAATAGTTCCGTAAAGAATATCATCATCACATACACTCCATGGTGCAACTATTGTACCAGTGCTAGTATTCTGAAACATATTGCAACACATGTAATTATAAATTGGTGTGCAGGTCTTGTTTATTCTCGCGCTGATGGGCATTACCTTTTTATATCTATTTCGGTCATTGGCCTAGCGTTCTCGGGATAAACCTTAGCTGCAATGGCGATAGTGGTAAAGTGGTAGGCATAATAACTTTTATACGAAGCTTTCTCGTGTAAAAGAGCGCAATTATTCACAATACCTATCTTCTTAAGAGAAACAGGAGAGGAGAAATAACGATCGTTCGGAAAATGATACTGTTCGGTCAATGGCCTGATACCAGTATGCCCTCTCTATTATGTTTGGCATATTTATTGGATGTCTAATTAATTGACATGGTTAAAAAGGTTTGACACGATTAACAACAACATCTCCATGAATCTCTAATTGGCCATCCTTTTAAATATGATGCTATGACACATATCCAATCAATACATATAAAGCTGTGCTGTTATTTCATTACATGCGTTATCTTTGGATTTACATGAAGAAACCGCATATTTAAGTATAAAATCAACGGTTTGTGCGATATGGCTTTTGTGCACGTGTGACTGGAGCACAACATAATTAGAAGTTGAGCTAGAGCAGGGTTTGACATAAAACATGGCCAGAATGAGATAGTAGAAGAGTCGTACCGGCACCCCGATACGCCAGGTATGTTATGACTCGCTATAAAATGCAAAATTGTTTTAATTACTTGTAATTTAGGACAAAGTATTAAACGAAATACATGTTCTATCAATATAAATGGTATTTCAATCAAGTATGCGGTATGTTAAGCGCAATGTGTGAGCCTAGCCAGAGTTACACAATTTGAGAGCGCATACACGTGTCAACAATCAGACATGGGTTGTCATTCCACAACGCTACCTTCACAGATACACACTATCAATGAGGATAAATGTCCTGTGTAATCACTGCAACAGGGCCATATACAAAGTTTTAACCGGAATCAAGTTCAACCTCATTCAGTTTGCCGATTGGGGGGGGGGGTGGTGCCTGTCTTAAACCTAACAGCTAATATCTTCCCATGATCGAATTTCAATGTTTAGGCTGGCGATTTCGCGCCAGACTATTACAATCCTAAAAAATAAAATCCACTAAGATGAATTTACTCCCGAAACTGACAACACAGAATCTTTACACTCGATAAAAATAGTTCCTCCTCGTTAATCAGTTTTGCAAGATATGAACATTCAACTTTCCTTGTTTCATTTATTCTGTTCGATTGTAATATATTAGTTTCTTCTTGTAATGGAAGATAATTGTATGAAATTAAAAGAAAAGGTGCTTAAATGCGTTGATAATTATTACTACGCGTTACCAGAGATCTTATATAAACTTAGATCCTGGCGTTACGAAACGCGATATAGAGCGCGCATCAATGATTTTATTATGTTAAATTATTTAGGTCAATATTCTTCAACGAGATCGTGGTCGAGTGGTTAAGCAACTCGCTTAGTAATTTTCTGATGCTGAGGTCCAGCGTTCGAATCACGGCGGCTCCCAATTTTTTATATTTTTATTTTTTTATTTTTTGTTAAGTCCAGCACTTACCTCTCTTTCGACTTAGAAAACCACTTGATGTTATATCACTTAAAAAGCTATTGTTCCTTAGCAGTTCGCCAGCCTGTCAGTACTTTCAGTACTTTGATTGTATATATAGGATATAATGAACTGAAGTACTGTTTGGCTATTTTAATTTTCTTCTTGGAGTATTGCCCTAAATATGATAACATCTTGGTGACCAATTATATATTGGTCGATTATATTGTGCATGATTCAGATAATCAAGTTTTACAGATTTCTTTGACATAGTACGCATTGCAGCTATGTTGGTATATTCTGTATGCTCACCTCGGGTACTGTTAGATTATATGGACTATCAATTTTGTTACAAGAGGATGAATCACAGAAGTAAGGTGCTGATGTGTCTTTCATCGCAAACGATATAACGGTGAGTTCAATCTGAAATGAAAGAAATAGATAACAAATTGTAAAGCTTCTAGAATATTATCAACTCTGTGATTGACAAAATTAGGTTCTTCTTTTAAATAAATGAAGGGATATGATACGAAATAACTGACAGATAAATAAAACGTACATATTTTTATAAAAGATATAACATACGTACAGTCATTTGTATAAATCCAGGATTCCTTGTAAAGCTAACCTTACGAGTATTTCGAAACGCATATTGCGGAATAGATGGTAATTCAATCAGGTTGCAAAAAGTGACAAACCATAACTATAGACATTGGACATGGTAACAATGTTCCTAAGTTTCATATGGTCTTTCGTTGCGACATATTTAGACAGTATGGTGTTTTCATGATGGTATTTCAATGCAAAGTTGCCGAACTACACTTTCTACTGTAAACCAAAGCATGGTTTTAATTATGGAACCAAGTTTATAATCATTACTGTACAGCGAAAAATGAGGAAAACGTTCACAATAATTACCATGCTGGACGGCTTGCTGCAGGAAACGTGAATAGTGATCTGTTCTGCCTGCAAAATAGCATTGCATGATAATACATTTTTACAATACATAATCCTTAGTAGCGTTATGTATTACTGGTACAAGTGTAATGAATATAAAACGCATCCATCAAAATCAATGTATCTCATATATTTTAACGTTAATTATATTCTATGATACCAATATGTACGTATAATGCATCTATCTTATGATTCGTATAATAGATAGTTTCTTACAGTAAAAGTATACCATTAACTGACGGTATTAGCAAAAGTGTACCTATATCATAAGATATTTAACTCAATCAATCCGGTTTTTACACAGGTAAATATGTTAAACGTGTATAAAATTAATTACGAGTATGTTATAGATCTATATAATTATTTAAAGCACTTACTTTATTCGTGCAATTGACCTTGGTTGTGGTAAAATTGGAACGAGTGAAATTGTTCTTCAGAGAAACTTTGATTTTGGAGCGACTAGAAATCTGATCCACTTGAAAAACATTCGCGAAATTTGATACAGTCCAGGTAACATTGCCGGCACAACTAAACGGGAATTCCCCATACGACATTCCTGAAAGTAATACAATCAGCAAAACGTGAGCCTATTACATGGAAACAATGCTTGTATTAGTACTAGTTGTTACTCTGTATAATTTATTTCATCAAACAAGTACCAAACTTATTGGACGTTTAGTTCATGTGATAACACTTTGAAAGATTCAAATTGCAATCGAAGTATTCTACTGAAATATTTGTGATCAAAGGTTAGGTTTGATTCTGATATTGCCACACACTATGGCATGTCAATCTAAAGGACAAGACTCAGTGTAGTATCTGGTATCTTGGCGTTTGATCATTTTAAGCATCGTACAATTAATATTTTAGTGAAGTATAGACATGGAATATCAAAATAACCTCGGTATATTTACCTATTTGGTCGGTTTCATTCATATGGACTGAAACAAAAACAATATACTTAAAGCATCGTATTTATCACAACTTATATCTGTACTTATATATTGAAACAAACGAGTCACATGTTATAATCTAAATCTGTGTTTTACACTAAAATAAGCCAAACCATAAAAAGGTATTAGTAATCTGATCCATATAAAAATTATATTATAAAAAGTACCAAAATTAGGTAGGCTTGAGACAACTCCACACATTGTCATCACTATGACGACAACTACAAGTTCCCTCATCGTCAGTTCTTGGTCTGCAACAAAAGATAAACGAACAATTGTAAGAACAGAACAGAGAATAATGAAACGATACTGTGCTGAATGGTGCATTTAATCACATTTATTTATTAAGGTCGATTATGAAACACTTTCTTATACATGTACAGGGTGATCATTAATATATGGTAACATAAACAACTTTAAAAACTTAGACTCCTCATTGCTTAAAAATAGTAGACCCACCAATCGTGCATTTTTACAGCTGGGTATTGGACATTTCATTTTTCGTTTATTTATATGAGGGCATGGTGTCATGTATTTATGTTATGTGATGGTTTTTTTGGGGTGATTTCTGTGCTCGGCTTGTGAAGTTGATTGTTGCCTACCCTATCCGATATTTTCATATCTTTCCTCATGTAGTACAAGTACCAGCTTAGAAAAAAGACCGCATAACACCTGACAACATACTTTACAGACTAACAGTTTAAAACAATGACAATGACATAACACAAGTACACAATGTTCATTCAACATAGCCGACGATTACGCGCATCTACAACTACACAAAATGGCAATAGGGTACATAGAAGGTTTGTCCCAATAGCTGGACGTAAACGGAATTGAATACATATTTGGGCATCGTCAAATCCACAAAACGCATTTCAAGAAACTAGAAAAAAGGAAAAGGAAAATAAAACCACAAAAAATGAACGTAAAGGTGAACATTTAAAATGCGAAGTCTGTCTAGAATGACTACTAGAAAGTAAAATAGATAAAGGAGTTCACAGAGAGTTGGGAGGATAAAGGAAAGCAAATACAACTTGAGTGGCACTTTAAGGTCAGTTGTAATTATTCAACTTATTTATTTTAGTTTTTTAAGATTCTTCGTGTTTTTTTTCGATGGTTGCATAATCACGATAGTAATCCCGATACACCACTTGCCAGTTCCGTCAGAGAAAAAGTTCTGTTTTCATATGGCTTGGACGTACTGACTGAAAACCAATGTTTTGCTCGGAGGGAACTCATGGTTATACGGCCTTCGGGTAAAGTGAAAGGGCGCTTCCCATCAATTTAGAGTTGGAAGCCTAGAAGGTGCTTTTGCGTGTATCGGTGCAATTCAAATGCACACTGGACAATATAATGAACCAAGAAGTCTATTAGAGAAGATGTAGGGTATCGCACCCGTATTCCTCGTATCACACACCTGTCTCTCCACTTGAAGTTTGAGGTCATTTGCCAATCTGGTAGAGAAATACATTGAATGACCGAGCATTCACCACTGTAGATGTAGATGAATTGATCAACAAAAACCAGAAACAATCAAACAGGGAGAAAATATTATATGAGCCAAGATCTGAAAAAAGGACATTTAATGAATTTTGGGGGGATTGTTTGCACTTTCTGAATCCTGTCATGTTTTACCCACACACATATAGACCTCATGTGTTTGTACAGAACTCCATAGTTCACGTCAATATCATTAAGGGCCCTTTTCTCAGATCGCGGCTGATATATATTTGAACGAAAAACGCTTGAATTTTAAAGACAGCATGAAAATTTAGAACGTCCCCTCCATCTTCATCTATTGCGACCTTATGTTTCCTGGAAGTAAAGGCTCAAAATTGGTATCAGAATACTTTAAGATAGATTAATCACACATTTTTAGACTCTGAACAAACTCTCGATTGATGCTCGGATTTTTTTTTTTAAGATGATTATGCCGAGCATAGCCTTTATTTGCTTTGACGTCGCGTCACAAGTTGGAGTTATTTTCAATTTCGCGTAATTTATTTGCCAAATGGTGCAAATGTAATTATGTTTGTTTCAATAAATATCATATGTTATATATCAATCGAACGAAGAAAATCAGCACAATCGACCTGAATGTATATGTTTTGAGTTTTGTTACAAAATCTCACACTTTCAGGGTTCGAAATAACCAGAACACGGTGAAATATCACTGTAGAGATGTAACATCCAATCTCGTGGGGCTTGAGAAAAATGTGTGGAGAGCAAAAACCATACGCAAAATTTCTATATTTTTTGCGGAAAAATGATTCTTAAACGTAAAAAGTTGATGTCATTAACGTAAAAGAAAGTGACATCATCATAAAGTCAAATAGTTTTATTCTGTGTTGCGGGAACAGTTGTGTAGAGATTTCAAAATTACGGGAAAATAAGTTGTTATTACACTGATAAAATTGTTCTGCAAGATTTATTTTTAATAATTTCTCTTTGAAATTTCCTATAAAAAATACGTTTTTCATATATTATTAAATACGGTATTCATTTTAGATTTTGATTCAAGAGATCAAAAATTATTTCAAATTTTCTTTGTCTACCTAAAATGTCCCACCCTGTGCTTAAAACTAAAAATTGAATTGAACATGAAATTCGATTTGATCGAACGTGAACATTTCTGTAAAACATTATTCGTCACTGAAATGATAAAATACGTTTTTTCCACGCTGTTGAATAGTATATTGTTGATCAAAATCGTTCAATATACGGCGAAGTTATTAGTATTTTTCAATGTCGCCACAAAATGTCCCATCAGCAAAACTACGTACTAAGTAACGTCAAAATATCTTAGTGTTTATGTTGTAGCTTCGATAATTCAATGCAAAATTGAAATTGAAATTTTAAAAAATGGTTTGAAAATGTTTTTTTATATACTCGGAAATGTATACAGTACTTTATTCATAAAGGGATTTTTATTTTGCATTTTGTGTTCATGGGGGTTCCACCAAGCAGGTCTAAACTGTACAAAGAGCAAATGGATAAATGTACACATTACAGCAATATCGTTAATTACAAGTTATTTTGCCTAAATCTAAGTTCTGTAATTCCTAAGGTTGCTGAATATACCCCCCTTTACACATAGTTACAAAATTTATGTGTTTATGGTTGTCGTACGCCCATGATTTAGTTATTCTGTCAATTGTACGCCTTATGTCCGTCATATTTAGCTAAAATAACGGCGTTTTTGACGTTACACAAAATAGCTCCAACTTGTGACGCGACGTCTTTATTTCTACTGAAACATGGCAGGCATATATATGGACCTCCACCCGGATTTGAACCCGGGTCGCCAGATTAGACGGCAAGCGCACTAACCACTGAGCTACGGAGGCACATTTTGAACTTAAGATGCTTCGGGAGGTTAAGAACTGGCGTGTGGTAGTCTATATCGATCTTACTTGACTTGAGGATAAGGAAGTCCAATCAGATGTCACCATATTAAAATATAGGTCAATATCAGTCGATTATATGATTGGCTATCCTGTTTGCATAATCGGAAGATATAATCCACATACGAGGTGTACTAGTAACCTATTAAACACGATAGTTTCACAACTTCCCTATTATCAAGTTATTTATGAGTCGTACGACAACGTACGTCAAATCGAACAAACTGATAAAGATGATATTAACAACTTGCTTACGAGAAGTATAAACTAAGAGAAAACCTTGTATTTGCATGGATATATGCGGCATTGTCGCTAACTTACTAAATGCTTGGACATTAATGTTGTACTGATCACATTTCTAAAATAGGCCATCTGTACTCCTTACAACCGATTGTATAGTTTGGCGATTTTGACCAGATCTTAACCTGTATGTATGAATATATTACAAGGTTCTTGCGTTGAATATATCCATTTCCGTAAGCAAATCGTGCAACATCGGTATTTCAAATGTGGGTTTGTATTACATCTCGAGCGAGGTTATATAAATACAGACAAGATATTGACTGTTAAATTATGCTAATCAAAAAGTCAGGTTCGTGTCAAATTTGCCAAGCTATAACAGTAGTTGCCTGCTGTACGGCATCTTTCTTATTTGCAACATGCATACAGTTTGCACATCAATTCGCCATAGATAAAATAATGCTCAATAAAGCTAAATCAAATATACATATTTTTTCCACGAATCTTATACACTGCTCTGCTTTTAGGTACGCTTTTTCGCTTTGTTACAACTGGCATATATAGTACGCAAGTTATATCTTAAGATTTTGCCGATCAATTATTGTACGTGTGTCCACTGTTTCTCTAGCTCATATGAGCGTCCTAATGCTATCAGAACGTCTAGCAAGTAGAGCTACAGATTTATCGTAGACCGGAAACCATGCTTATGCTGAACCGGGGGAAACTGATGCTTACAGTTTCCGCTTTTCGTGTCGACGATTATCGACGTCAGATAAAATGACATGTGTTACAAGTTTACGACGACAACTACCTACAGGCCAAGGATAATCCATAGGTAGAGATACAAGTATATAGACTTACGATGAAGTTACGTTTGTGATCGTGTTATTCATGAGACACTCATTTTCAAATGATCGCTAGAGAAGAACCGTGCTGTCGTTTCCGATTGATTTTATGTGAATAAGAGAACAAAGGAATCTTTTTTTCTGGTATGTTCATGTTTTGTGCTATGCCAATGAAACTAGCAAGTATTATGCTGTTGTGTATGGAATGTGCATTATTTTTAAAATAGTCAATAAAAATATTTTACTTTCAGAGTTTGAGGGTCTAAATCGGTTGAAAAAAGATATGACGCAATCGGACAGGGAATGAAGCATTCAACTGAACCAGCCGAACACAGAAAACATTAACAACATAACATAACACGATCACATGAAGCAATGCCCATACATACGTAACCTTACGACAAAATGAAAAGCCAAAGTCACCGGTGTAAAAGAGCAGGATGCTCTGCTTCCACAAAAAAATGCCAAAACAACGGTGACTCAAGTGACCGAATGAGAGCAGCCAAGACCAAGACCCGACCTAGTTCCGCAAATCCCCTGTGTAAAACAGAACAGGATGACATTGTTACAAAGGCCAAATTGTGTTTTCCTCCTGCTACCTACCCACAAAATTAACATTATAACGGTATCTAAAAAACCATATAAGGAAATCAGAAAAAGCGGTAATTAAGGAAACAGAAAAAGGTTATTACGGAAACAGAAAACAAAATTATAAGGAGACATAGAACCCATATTGAGAAAATAGGACAAACGATTACTAGTATTTGCGCGCACTACTCAGTTTTAGACAGTTTGTAACTATTAAAATCGGGTAAAGTAAAATACTAGTACTTTTAGATAGTATGCCTTGGAGAGGGTTGACATAAAATATCACAGGCTTAAAACGAGAAGGTCGTAATTACTTATACGACTGTTACGTTTTTAAGATCCGCATCAAGAGGCGTTTCTTATGGGCGTACTCGTATTTTCATAAAAATCTGATTTTGTCATGTTGACCAAACTTGAAGTTGATACAGCTTGAAAAGGGTGATTTTCGGCCCTTTTTTCTTGTTTTCTCAAAATATAATAATATATTATATAAGTGATAATATGTCTATCAAGTTATTTTGTTACGTCTTCATACAATACATACCAAGAAAATTTAGAATTCCTGCAATTTACCAACAAAATACACCAATGGACTAACAACAAAAACATTTTGCAACTTATTTGGCAACTTATTTCTGCAAAATTTCAGAAAATCCTATTCTCTTTGTTATATCTCCGTTTCATTGAATGAACGTTGTTTGGGGTTTTTTTGGATATGGAAATGGCGTGTCTTGTTCACTTTATTTGCATGTTTTTGTTTTCTTGCGCCTTTTCTTCAACAATGTTTTAAGCTACCATCGAAACTTATTTTCGCGACTGTGTGGTTTTACCCTACTTAACCTTTTTCTTGCAAAAGGAGGGAAGAAATATTGCTTTGGCTGTTACACGACGTGATGTGTCACATCAATGTTTTACTTTTCTGTTTTATAATAATGGCGATGCCTTAGCGGTGTACAAAACAAAAAATCTTTGTGTCTTGTTTTTCTCAATTAGAAATTTTTAATTGATAAATTAGAAAAATTAATTGATAAACTAGAATATTCAATTGATAAAATACTACGAACACAAGTGTTGATGAGAATAGGTGAACGAATTTCTGTCTGTCTAACTCATGTTCCTGGTTGATACATGTGATATGATATCAAAGTCACCTCATATTTATCAAGTTTATCAAGTTAGTCATGTAGTTATCCAGATAACAAGTACACGTAGTAGTGATGTTGAGATTGAAAGAATGGAGATAATATCTGAATGAATGAATCAGAATTGTAGCCTTAAACACAACATAAAGGAGAGCAATTTCGGATAGCACATGGAGGACTCAGTGCAAAAATATGCGAACTGCCTATTTATAGTAGTGAAGTTAGCATAGCTTTGCATCGAGCCCTCAACATGCAATATGTTGTCAGTACTATAAAAATGTTCAAAGATCATTATACACTACATGAACAATTCAAAATTAAGAGAATAAAAACTCGTTTTCATTTTCACTGTTTTGATCATTATTTAACCTCTATATTAAGAACAAAAAAAAGAAATATAGTTATCCAAGGTCAAATAAAAATCGTATCAGGTTTTACTGCAAAAACGATTACTACAAATTGCCGTTTCCCTGTTAGATTCAACATCATAGTTTACGTATGCAGTAGAATTGGTGCAAGATATGTTATCATTCAGTTTTTCCTAATTCAGTCGGTGCATTTGAATTCCTAATTCAGTCGGCGTATATGTACCACATGCAAGTCAGATATTGGTGATGAAATTCCTTAGACATAAATGCATTCTACTGCAATTGCTTCATTATTTAAATATTTTGATCACGTCTTCTCCATTAGATGATAAAATGCTCTTGAAGGAATTGTTTTATCGACTTGCGTTATCAGACTCTGTGTCGCGTTTAAGGCTTTGGGAAATAGGAGAAAGCAGATGTTTTATGATATTGTGTAATTTGGTTGAAATCTTATCAATCAGCGTTTTGAATACAATCGTGTGACATCCACTCAAATACAGAACTTTTATATTCGCTCGCGTACATTTTAGTGCTTTCATTTTGTTTCGCGCTGAAAGTAGACCTATTATAGTTTTGTAACGTCACCATAGTTATACGAGTTCTTTGAAAAGCATTTCACATGCCGATATACCGTTAAAACTGAACAAAACTGAAAAGAACAAACTGGTTCATCCCGATATATTGTTTAAAACATAGTTAGAATATATCAAATTCTTCGAAACACAAATGCTATTTCAAATGAATTCCGGGGGTCGGGATTTAAAAAAGATGATAATGGTAGCCAACATCAACAGTAAAACACGGAATGCTCAAAATGTACACACAATAAAGATAAACATAATCAATAGAAATTATGTACAGGCCAAATCGACTAACGTCTGCAAGTTACAAAATTATTCACTTCAAGTTTTTTATGATATTGCGCTGTAGCTTTCGGGCAACAGTATGTGTAGCGAACAGCTAATATAAAACAATGTCTGTGGCAACGTACCTTTATTTCCGGACGAGACTTATTTTTTTGCCTAAAGATAAATAATGGGGAAAATGTACCAATGACCGACATTAAATAACTAAATCAAGGTTCATTGCTCCTTATGATGTACCTATCGCGCTATGCTTTGTTGCTTACTCATTGATGTAACCGCATGCAGTCAAACGTGTGTTTCTTAGTCACCGGCTAAATACCTGAGGACAGTATGGCGATATATAGCTATCGCCATTCCTGACAATTTTCTAAATGACATGGATCTACGAAGGCATTGGGTCTAATGGGTGCCTAACAAGGGTATGGAAGAGGAAAGGTATAAAAACGGACAAGATAGTAACACATATAAAAGAAACTAACAAATTTAGATGATCAGTTACTATTAATAATTTTTTCTATGACACGGTAGACTCCACATGCGAAAAGGTTTGCATGTACTTCTAAAGAAAACCCAAGCTAGAATTTTAGATTCATATGGTACTTAACACTTCGTCTGGTACAAGCCTAAATGACTCACAGACGTGATTTGGCATAACGTCTTCAAATGCGTCATTTGGTTTTGAAATTGCTTTTTTAATGCCCTTCAAAAATTTCGTCTACATGATATTAGAAATACAAAACGTTTATGAAATATTCGCAGCCTTTTGTGAATCATTTAGCAATAATATTCACTTTTTAAGAAGTGTTTAATAAAGCTATTTTACACCTTTCCATTGGTTAACCAAGTAGGTCAAATTTGGTCATATACAAAAACAATAGAAACTGAGGAAGCAAATCAATATTGAATTTGCAAGCAGGACATTTAGACCTTTAAAATCACGTGAGCCATGTAAATCATAAGGAATTTAAGTGATGATGTATAGTGTGTGTTATCATTATAAACAGACACACCTCACATTTACAGAAAACCTAACAAGATAGTAATTTGGGTCAATTCACAGGTGACCAAGTACTTGCTGATTTCTCTATAAATGAACCTAGTATAATATTTTAAACAAATGTAAGTATTGTTAATAAATATAATAATTCAAACATATATTTTGTTGTGAGCAATAGTAACGGTTTTGACACCCACGGTTTAGAATTTGATATGCGAGTTTACATATATAGCACATGTTCAAGCCGTTTTACCTCGGACATACAACTTGAACACTCCCATTATCTTAGGAAGTTACAGAAGGAGGTGCATATCTCAACTATTCTACACTATGACTTCAATTGACTTGTCGTTGTAACGTCACTCCCGCTGTAGCATCCTATAGGAACAATGTGAAGACGCAATACTCGTTCGTACAGTGAAACTTCGTTATTTCGAGGAGTGATTGGGACAGGTAAAATGCTCGACATAAACTGGGTGCTCGTAATAACCAAAGGCATGTATTGATGATTAAAAAGGCGTCTGGTTTAAAACTTGCTCGAGATAGGTCGGGTGCTTGTGAAATTGATGCTCGTCATAACGAAGTTTTACTGAAGTTATAACGATGTTCTCTTGACCGAAGTTATTGGAACTGTACGAGAACGCATTGCTATACACGTACAACATGCACATATTTACAAACTTTACAATACATAAAAAGGGAAATCAAAATTACCTGAGTTTCACTAAATGTACATAATTCCAAAATTGCATTTAACAAATAATGTAGTGTATTCAGTCGGTATGTATTGTGAAGATTAGACAAGTTCGGCATGATATCACTGTTATCATTGTCAATGTAGTTGATAACAAATGCATTCGATGTCGTTGATTGGCTAAATAGTTTTATGTATCATAAGAAACCTAACAAAGTGGTAATATGAGTTATTATCCAATTATTGATTTATGCGTAGTTTGATGATAAGGGCCAGGACCCAGTTGAACTCCGATGTTGCGATGTTGCGATGTTACTCATAGATTATGTTTGCTCATCGTTTTATTCCATATATGCATATCAATAAAGAATGATTATGTTAACAAGCATGCAAAAAACAAAATGAGGAAATCGCACATGGATGGCAGCACTCAACTTAACCAGCCGTGCACAGAAAACAATAACACCACAACACAACTACACTGAGCAATGCCAACACACAAACCCAAGAAACACTTAAAATCCCAAGTCCCCGGCACAAAAAGGAAGGATGACTTAATTTCACAAAGAAATAACAAAATAACGGTTTGCAAACATAACCGATCTATAGGACGCATATAGGTAAGCCCTTTTAAGTGTTTCATACATTCTAAACATATGCCCGACATGTACACCTTGGATATCGTTCGTGACTGCATCCTCCGAGAAATCAAATCATACACTGTGAGCAACACATGATGACATGGTAATCATCGCTCTCATAAGCGTTAAATGAACCATTGTCTTTTCTTCCACATTGGCTAAACACTATAAAGTTCAAAAACTTCCAGAAAACACACACTGGTTACAAATCAAGCCGATCGTGCTAGCAGTCTGGGGATTGGAAAAACCACGGATTCATGAGAATTGGTAATAATCAAAAAGAAAGTAAACGTGTACATGATTTCAATTAGTTAAACTGATGCGCAGTGAACAAAAAAAGGTTACACCGAGAACATGTCTATTGTGAGAGGGGAACCCTATGCCTATTTGCATTTGTACAAATCTTGTAGCCACATAATTATGCATTTTACAGGTGAATAAAATATAATAATGCGGATACAAAAAAAACAGATCACGTTGATCGTGATATTACTGACAGAAATATGTCCAAATATTGATAATCAGAAGTGTTTATATTTGTCAATGGTTAACCTAACTCAGCCGCATACTTAAGATATCATTATCTCATACAAATACATCATGTACGCACCTTATAGCTAAAGTCCTCAACATATCTATCAAGTAGTATGATAACAGCGGGGTTCTTTCAACTCAACATCAGTGGTTGTGATTATCAACCCTTTACTCAATAGACATCCCATCTATTTACACAAAGTATCCGGATAAAGAAATGTGTATACTGTATAACGCCATTGATGGATAAGTTTCATTGAGCATTTTTACATCGGCGATGTACTTCCGATTTGATAAATGGACATGGGAAGGTTTCGGGAAAAGGGTCCTCGTGGTCTACTAGGGGAAGCTTCTGGTGCATAAGAACATTTTTGAAGTCTCTGTTGTCGACGCGCCCGAAGATATTTTTTCAAAATCTAAAGTGTTTATTTTCTTTATCTTCCATGTAATATTCCAACTCTTTTACTCTTTACTCTTTTCATATCTTCTATTTCCTGCAATCTTAACACGTGGTTAGAATTTGATATTATATTATGTATCAATGATGTATTCCTTCCCATTCTAACCCTTATTTCATTACAAAATCAACAATCGAATAAAATGTCCACTTTATTTTATAGCTTGGCTATTTTGACTTGAGCCTGACTTTTATGCAAGAATATATTACAAAGTTCTTGCTTTGAATACATCAATTTCCGCAAGCAAATCGTGCGATATCGGTATCTCAAATTTGTGTTTGTATTACATCTCGAGCGTCTTCAGGATACTCCCCGATTATGGAGATTACACTCGGTGTTGTAAACGTAAGCAATATAGTATCGACTGCTAAATTATGATCATCAAAAGGCCAGGCTCGTGTCATATTGGCCAAGCTATACCTCAATATTATTTGGAGAGAACCGTTGTCTAATTTTGCAATGACTGGTGGCCCGATCCTTTTGTAATGAACATAACATTGTTAAAGTTTCTATGGTTTACATTTATTATATGCTTCAATTTGTTGTAATTGTAATTAATTGTATATATCGACGGTGCCGAACCAAAACCACATAACTCAATTTTGGCGCGAAAACTCTTTTTGCAGCATCCGCATCTGCTAGACGTCCTGCGGATTTCTGTCTTGTCGCCATCTAAGTAACGCGATTGGCTATTTAAATGGCGACAAGACAGAATTGCGCGGGACATCTAGCAGATGCGGATGCTGCAAAAAAGTTTTCGTGCCAAAATTGAGTTACGGGGTTTGGGTTCGGCACCGTCGATATGCAAACCCTTAGTAAATGTTGTAAAAATGCATGCAATAAAATATGATTAAACTAAATCTAAATCGGGAGTACATCGCCGATGCAAATACGCTCAGTGGGACCAAGGCTTAAGATACATGAAAATAATTAGTGACATTATTATATCAATGACATACTAATATTAAGCATAATGGTTTGATTATTATACATGTATATATATTTCGGACAACAACGTCGGGTTTAATCCTTTACCTTATAGACATCTAAACTAAATGCGATTGCTGATAAAGGACTATGCTATACTGGGTGATTCTTTATCGTTCGACAAAGCAGCGGGACAGTTTTCCGCCGTCTAATCTTAGTACGTCCTTTTTTCAAATCATACACCTCGGCACAGCAGGGACACTTGTGTTCAACTGACCAAAGAAATACAATGACAATTAGATGACCCGTTTAAAATATAGAGCAGTATCCGGTAGTACGATGCAATACAACATGTCACATAAATGTAGAAACACATAATATGGCTCGATTACTCTTCACTTATGGTACCTGTTCAATATTTATTCACCACTTATCATTTGAAAGCAAACTGTCGCCCACAGAGCCGTATGTGTCGTACCATTATATGGCTTTATTATTATCGCCATTTTGTTCCTATCGCAATTTCTTATCTCCACGTGGAAGAGTTAGACACGGAGATGTAATGTAGCATATGTCGTGTATTTACATATCCAACAAGGTTGACCACAAACAATGAAAAGTTCTGCGATATTAACACTCGAAAATATCTACAGATAAGGCCTAAATATAGAAAACGAAAACATGTTGTTTGCCGAAGTCTCAGACTTAAAGGTCACGTGATTATACATTGGAACATCATTTTGAACCAGAAGACTATGGACCGCGGAGGGTGAGGGTGTATTTGTAACTGTTACGTGAATTATCGCTTAGTATTCACTCACCTAGACGCTTGGATAACCTAACAGGAACAATACTGATTTCGTTAAACCTTAAAGTGTTTGGTGTAGAGATTCACAAAGTCATGGCGTCCACGGAACGCGCGTTTACTACTGTTTCACCGGTTGTGTCGAATACCACTACAATAAGGGCAGATTATACGTTCGATCCAATTCTATGGGAACTTTGGGGACCTCTGTGTAAACAATGTGCGCATGTGCAGAAATTTTGTGCTGAATACTTTCCCGACCTCTACAGGAAGAAATCTCAAGATTCCGATGAATATTCGGTCGCGTCCACGGAGACTAAAGTTCTACTGGTTATACTATACGTCATCATAACATTAATGTCACTGACAGGAAACTCGTTGGTTATCATGACTTTTGCTTTTGACCGACATATGCGGTCAGTGACAAATGTTTTCATTTTGTCGTTGGCTGTAGCGGATATAATGGTCACTCTTACGTGTGTTCCCATTAACATTGGCACTGCATTTGCAAAATACTGGATTTTTGGCCATTTCGGTTGCAAGCTCGCACCATTTATTATGACGTTTTCCGTCGCTTGTAGTTCATTGACATTATGTTCCATTGCGCTGGATAGGTACGTTGCGATAGTTCACCCGCATAAGCTTAAGTTTCTTCAGAATCCTAAACGCGCCGCCATCTTCTTGGTGTTAATTTGGACAGTGTCCTTCTTGTGCAGTGCACCAAATGCTGTGTTCTACACTGTGAAGAAGATAGAGGATAAATGCCGAGAAAGCACGGATGAAATGCTGGTATGTATCTGGCCAAATAACGCGTACAAGATCCCACTAGAGTTATGGCTGACGATTGTCGTTCTCTTTATCATACCCTTTATCATCATGTCCACAACATACGGATTAATTGGGTACCAGCTTTGGATCAGGAAACCAGTCGGAAACCGTCGAAATTCACTCAGAAACTCGGAGATGAAAAAGAGTGTCATAAAAATGCTGTTTATAGTGATGCTTGCGTTCGTCGTTTGCTGGAGCCCAATAATGGTGCTGAATGCTGTTAAAAAAACCGTGGATTCGATTGATACAAACAATAAATACGTCATGTATATGCAGTTGTACTTTCAGTGTTTATGCATGGCTAGTTGTTGTATCAATCCGGTTATCTATACTTTCATGAACCGGAAGTTCCGTGAGAAATTCATGCGCTATCTGTGTTGTAATAAAAACCGGATATTCGTACAAATGAACGGTTCTAATGATAACCGAAGTTTCACTGTCTCAGACAAGGTGGCCACAGAAAGAATGAATCTTGGAAACATTGTTCCCCGGAATAGTTGAACGACAGAGCATGGAACTGTTCACTTGATACTAACAAATGCGTGTTTTTTGTATTTACCATGGTCCTAATAAAACAAAGCGTGGATACAAGATCTATGATGTAAGGTGTTTACTTGATATATTTTTGTTTAATAATAATAATAATAACTATATTTGACGATGAAACGGCCATTATACCAAAGGCGTATCTCCCTTGGAGTCATCTAACAAAAGCAACAATTTAATGGCACGGTAAATACAATGTACTGACATTTCATGATTTAAAATGCGTAAAAAAAGAAAGAAAATTCGCGCGATATAACTTGTAAACAGCAATGACCCGAGTTTATTTATTTATTATTTTCAATAAAGATTTAAATATTTTCTCTGGTGTGTTTTTAATTTCACCTAACGCCATTTCTCAACAAATAATCAGTTAAAATTGTACAACGGTCGTTTCACATAACCAGCTTTCTTGGAATGTTTCCAAACCAGTACTAACCTAACCTTCCACGCGGGAAAAAAATGTAAAAATTAAAATCGACATTAATGTCAGATGTTATTATGGAAGGAAATAAGCTGACAAGACCGAGGAAAAATGTTCGCTAATACGACTAATAAGGCCAGGCAAAAAAGTTGTCTTAAAAGCCAATACGTCTGAATAGCTCCTCATTAGCGCTAAATATATTGGTTATTTGCAAAAGCAAATTCCGCAAAATAATTGAAGCGGTCTTATTAATGGAACGTTGTACGAGTCTGAAATATTTTAATCCTAACTATATTTGTACGTTCTTAGTACGGGTCTCGTACGAGTTGTACAGAATGTATAGTTTTCACCTGATCACCGAGTCTTCTACGAGTTGTGAAAATCCATACGATGCTCGTACGAGTCTCGATATCCGTATGGGCTCCGTGCGGGCTCCGTACGGACGTCATGCGAGTTCAGAAAAATCATTTCGTAAGGAGCTCGTAGGGCAAATGTGACTAGGGTATGAATGACAAATGCAAGCAAAACACGCCAATGCCAACGTGCAGACAAATATCAAAATTGTTATTATGTTATGGAGGCATTTTGTTTCCGGTAGCGCTTAAAATTGTTCCAAAAAAGGAATTCCTTGAATCACAAATGCTGCACTCACGTTTTAAACTAATCTGCTTGTTCATAAATATGAATACGACATTTGGGATAATTTAACTAATGCATTTGCTATTATATTACTCTGATATTGTTTATCTAAATGGGTGTTGATGGTTCAACAAACATTGATTTAACGGTAAATAAACGTTGTCGTAGGTTTGAATTGTTTGGAATTTATACAAACGTATAAGTTAAGTTACCAATTACCTAGGGCTCTTTTCAGCTGTTATGCCGCTCAAGCACCCTTTGACATTTTAACTCCCCTGGTCATTGGGCTACCCATGGAAACCTACACTCGTGTCTCCATGGGGAGACTATTTCTCTCCTGTGGGTGTGGCAGCCAACATCGATCTGCGGCGCCCAGAAATAGACACTGCCCTCGCAGGTACCATTTTACACCATGGCGGAGTGGAGTGGAGCATGTGGGTCTTGCTCAGAGAAATAAACCAGTGGTCCAGAGGGGGTCGAACTCGGGACCTCTCGATCCCGAAACGCGCGTCCTACCTCTAGGTCACCGCTTCCCACGTATGAGGGTGTTGCTGAGGTCCAAAAATAACATGAATTGTAAAGTTACGATGGCTAGCACGATCCAACGCTACCGTAAATGTATTAAAATGACTTCATTCGGGGGAAATATCGCACACTGCATCAAGACAAATGTGACGGAGTTACACGACGTTTTTCAACGAAATCTCAAGAAAAATGCCTATTATAAATTTTCAGGAAAGGGGTTCATCTATTTCGCTTTTATGGCCGAAAAGTACATTAAAAAAGCTACTTCCAGTAAAAATTTGAAAGAGGTTCGATATAAATTAAGTTCTTTACCAATTTTCTTCCACTGCGCCTACCCTAAAAACGTAAAAAGACAGAATACCGTGCGCGACGTCTTAGCATACGTGTTATGTCATAGGTTGTCAATGGGAGATGAACCATTTATTTTACTATCCAGTTTTAAAAATATTCGTTTCAGAAAACCATTGTTACACCATTTTCATCAATTCATCGTGTATTTTAATATTGTTTTTCAAATTACTATCCTCGTGAATCTTTGGTTAGTCAATTCCCTAGACTATATTTCACATGCAATATACGCTGGTTGAACGAGAATGTATTGAGGCCAAAACATTGTCTCAAATTAATGAATAGTTTTAACTCCAGTGGAGTATACACATCTACGGTACAAATCTAAGTTCATGAGAACTAACTAAAACTCCAAGGCGGCCCTCTGCAGAGCAACATCTTATCTATAACAATGCCCAATCGTGAAAGCCCGGTAATTTCCGTTTGTCTCCGGTCCGTACACAATTACCTTGCATAAATACTGAGGTGACCAGAATGTAACAATATCTTCACAATTTCCCTAAGTCTATATAAGACTGGTGCCGCGGTCCGCTTTGATATTTTGAGAATATTAGACCGGGGACCAGTCTAAGTCTATATTTACTATAAAGGTAACCCCCCTAGACCAAAAACCTTTTAAAAACAACCAATAATTACACATCTAAAAAGGTTTTGTCTACATCTAGTTTTTCATTGTATGCTTTTATTCAGAAATATTTTTCCGGAAGCAATCTACATCACGGAACTAAAAGTATAGTCAGATAACAAATTCAAATAAGGTATTTGATAAGCAATAACTTAAGTGTTTTCGTTGAATAGTTTCCTGGTTTATTAGAATGTTGTACTTAGCATTATCGATTCCATTTCACACTAATGAATAAACAAAACGGTATACCTCTATATCATATGACGCTTCCATAGTATGGTGTAATTCTTGTATTTGATAGTTATTTCTTTGCTCGAGTCATTATTTTTTTAGTTTAAACGTCTCATTTATGTCTATGATGGAAACTAATTTTTATTGTCTACTTGATGTACTGTTTTTTAATCATTACCAAAAGAAAACTCATATGTAAGCGTAGACGACAAAATATATACCTACGTGCAAAAACGGTGACCTTTCGCTGAATGATTTTAAGTTGTGTGGAAAATTACACATTCTCGGCTCGAGTGTCGAGGAAGTTTTTTAAACGGTAAAGCCTATGTCCAACTGAGCATTTCTTGCGTCAGTGATGTTCTCCGTATTTGAATCAATCAGTTCCGCAGGCATCGGGAGTAGGGATTTCACTTTGACTTCCTCAAAGCTTGCCCTAGACCACAAAGGACATTTTCTTGATGCCATCCGATGTCTATTAATCAAATCGGGAGTACATCGCTGAGGCTAAAATACTCAGTGGGACCTAGGCATAATTTTTACCTTCTGAAATACCATTAAAGGCAAAACTTAATAAGCCTAAATAATATCTAATTTTGCAATAGAGATCCTTGCAAAATACATCAAACAACATGTTAATTAAAATTGGCAGGCAGATTATGTAGCTACAATATTGCTAGCATACTATTTCAGTTAAATTCGTGTCCATGTTGTTACACGTCACAGCGAAATTATTGTTTGAAGATTTTTGTAACTTATGTAACGACTGATACCATGAAAGGGAAGTTCATTACTAGTATTTAGAAGGGATTCAAGGGCATAAGTGTTATTTATTACGCGGGCGGGTATCAAATACTAACCACATCTTTTATCATTGATGCTGCGCAAGCTTTTTTATTTGGTTAATTTATCCTGATGTAGTGGACACTCCAATCTTCATATTGTGATTAATTTCCTTATATGGAATTAGAAGAACAACCAGATACCGGAAATCAGTGCGTGACAATCAGTATATTTGAGAAAGAATGACAAGCATCACACGGGATATCACGTGCAAAGAATGGGTTAGGTGGTACACATTAAGAATAAATAATACCAGATTATGTGCCGTTGTGTTGTGTTTTCCGTCCAATGATTTGCTTAATTACACTCATGTCTATTTTTAGAAGTCCAGATGGACAGTAAGGCGATTTTAGAAGACAATTTGGTTATAGTGTTTCTTTGGGTCATTGTGGTTTTTTTTCTTGTTTTAAGATAATTGTGCTTGTCCTGTCAGATATATACGGTCAGGTCATTGCATTTAAAATTCGGGTCTTACGCCATTATCATAAAAATTTTGCAGTGATATACAGTATAATAATTGAGAATTCAACAACAACAACACGTATATTGCAAATACATGTATTGTATTGACGTTTCGGCCGAAGCCAACTTCAGAATAACAATACTATTTTTTTTTTTAGTGATATACAGTGTCATACATATATTCACCTTACATAATTTTCTCAAGACAAATACTAGTGTTACAATGACACCATCGCTATTATCAATCAAATTTACCAACCATATATAAAAAGAACATCAAAATGAAAGAATTAGCCCTTATATGACATTGCAAAATTCATCCATACTCCTATAATGTAACGAATGGTATCAACCATTATCGATCTTGAAAATGTGTATGAGTACGAGGGGTGTTCCAGAAATAATAGGACATTTCTCATAACTTCTTACTTAACAATTACAATTTAATGAAAATTATCCCATACGCAAAGCAATGTATGCTCTATATGCTGCTTGCAACAGAATATCATTGTTGCTGATGATGCTCATAAAAAGCGTTGTCATAGAAACCGTGTAACGCCAAGGCGGGTCACACTATTATTTGCCATTACCATCCTTATTAAAAATGTGAATATTTCAATAACCACTTGATAAATATTAACGCCTAATTGTATGGCATTACGTGGATGACTTTGACATGAGCATGCCAACTTTCGAAGAAATCGCTGTATGATAGTTATCGTAAGTCAGTAGTCAAATGTATGTATCCAAGCGCGTCATGGATGAAAATGGCGTCAACGTCAATAAACAGAAACCTCGCGATTGTCAAACAATAGTATACATTGGGAAAATCAACAATGCTAACCAATGAAATGATGAAATACGTATAATGTAATGGCATTAAGCTGCCGCGCATGTTCTGTTGGCTGAAATTGTTTACAGATCGCGGATTTATCAACTTACTAATAAGCATAGGTGGGGTTACAGAAAATTAAGTTGACGTTAAACAACACTGTTCGTACAGTGGTAGGCGCTTCAATGTTTGAGCAATTTCTAACATCATTGCAACACATTTTTGTGAACAGGGGTACGGAAACACATGTAAACAATGGGAACAGTGATATTTGATCTGTTTAGAAAGTCAGGATGACTATAAACAAAAATATTTAATGTTTCTTTATGTTAAAATACTGCGCTTGAAATGCGAAGTTATAATAACGTCACGGTGCGACCCGCGTCCTTGGTATACAGTATATTCAATGTTTAATAAATTTATTATTTTTCAATCAATTTCTTTATTATTTGGCATATTTGTCAGTGAAAGATCAAAATTTAATTAATGACAACTAGTTTGATTAATTTCTGATTTGCCGTACTGCTATGAAAAAGTCCTATTAATTGTGGAACACCCCACGAATAATCAATAAAATAAATTATAATTTTGCATAAGTTAAAAAAAAGTTAAGTTACCAATTTTCTATGGCTCTTTTCAGCTGTTAGGCCGCTCAAGCACCCTTTGACATTTCAACTTCCCCTGGTCATTGGAATACATATGGAAACCTATACTCGTGTCTCCCTGGGGAGACTATTTCTCTCCTGTGGTTCTGGCAGCCAACATCGATCTGCGGCGCCCAGGAATATTGAAAACGCATGTAATAATACAGCATAACAAAAGTAGGTCAATGTTTCATCTGGTTAGACATTACTTTATGAATAATACATGATTATGAACAAATCATTAACAATATCACATCCATAATAAAGTCAGTATCAAATTAGTGCGATAAGAATTGGTGTTTTATTAATAAACCTTTAGTAATAATTACGGAGAGATAATTGGCCAGACGCCGATTCAAGCACACATAATCGATTGACCAATCAGTGATCAGTATTTCACACACCTACTTGATACTGTTAACGCAGCCATTTAACTTCGACAAGCTTAACTGACGAGGTTTTCAAAAAAATGTTGATGTTTTCATATACAAACATCTGACATTTATATTATTTATTATTATTTCCTGATATCTTTTAACAGTTCGCATTCGATAAGGAAGTGAAATTCGTCCTCCAATTTACTACAGTTTCGACATAAATGTTCATTTTGAGGAATTGTTTACTAATTAATATTTGTTTTTCAATTATGGCTGAATTCTTTGTTGATGCTTTATTGAGGTGCACATTGTGAGACATGTTGAATATCTAGGAGCATGTGGCCATGTCAACAGAACATGTTTGGTTCAATAGTAAAGGTACGAAGTTTTTTCATTGGGTATTGACAGAATTTTTTTAATATTAAGAAATTGATCTTTCTAAACAAACACCAATGCACTAAGCATTTGAAGCAGGAAAGATGTAGTGTAGTTCATTTTAACGTAATAAGACGAAATCCGGAACCAGACGGTCGAGTGCTTGTCAATACAATATTACACATGACCATTATTTACCTTTTAGTTTTGGAACGTGAAGAAGTGATGCCAGGTATAGATGTATAACAAGCGTTGAAGCGTGACTAGTAAGAGGATCTACTATATTAATATTTATATAAGATCTCTGCTAGTAAGCAATTCTCATTTTTATATCACACAGTTATATCACACACAACTATAAGGAGTAATTTCCATACCCAATTTCAACAGGAAATTACAAGTCTACACTTAGCGGCACTTCTAACGTTGCCATTAATATATTTCAGTTTTCTTGGAAAGTCCACGATGATTTTTTATGAAATTTGGCACACGTATATATATCAATGTTTGACACAAGTTCTGGTGAATTTTCCGCTCGATCCGTCAATAGACTATTGCATGATATGTCTTCAACAGACTGAATACTAAAAATGAAAGTCGCATTTTTATCGCGCAATACCTGGTCGTTATGTGTGCGTCTAGATGCCCTTTCTCCCTACAATAATTGTGCGTGTTGACATTTTATTTGCTCATGTCTTTTTATAATCATTAACGATATTTACCAACTATCTAGGAAAGGAAAAAGTTTGGTTTTGCTTCAAAAAAGAGTGTTTACCGTAACCATAGCATGTCGGTTGAAAAATACGATTCCTAAGAATAACGGGGGTTAGTCTCAACTTGAAATTTAAATCTAGGTGACCAAAATTACATCAAACTGAATAAATTTAACTCTACTACATACTATGTACATTCATCATTTAGAATAAATTTATATTTGATCATTCAAATAGCCTCATTTGAGGTTAAACGTTTATTTTGACCCGCCGGCTTTACATTTATAATACGAGTAGATTTTGGGGCGGTCGAAGCGTATCTACTGCTATTTCGTTTCCTCGGAAACTGTAATGTTGATGAATTTAAAAAAAAAATAATTTATTGTGAACACTTATGATATAACATTTGAATTATTAAAGAAATAAAATCTTGAACATACTCGATTTACCCTTAATTAATACGCTATTCAATTTTGTGACTTTATAATATCGGGTTACGTAAATTACTTATTTACCGCGAATTTTCATACACATCAATTTCCAAAATTTCAAAAACCGTAAGCGGCACATGCTTTAAACTAAAACTGGTGAAAATTTGATAAAGTTATCTTGAACGGTTCTCGAGATATTAAGAAAATTCAAGTGGCAGTGTTAGAAGTGCCGCTAAGTGTATAAGTCCCGGCTGAAGGACAACCTAGTTTCCTTGTTAAAACGGCAATTTGATTGAGCAAGTGGTTGTACTTATCGGAACCCGCGCTCGGTACCCGCGCTGTGATGCTTATGTTTTATACAGTTACTCCAGAGATCTGATAGTTGGTCAAATAACCGCAACGTGCAACAAAACACGCCGTCGCCCTTGAAGAATAAGGTCAAATGTGCAAAAATACTTATATATAATACTAGAAAAACAGGCTGTCAGCTGTTTTCTTTGTGACAAAAAGCATTTTCTACTTCAGTTCAGATAACATCAACTCTTCAGATTTTCATGAATAAAGGTACATAAGGTGTTCCTTGTATTTGACATTGGAATTTGCATGGGCCTACATTTGATATGGTCTTAAGTAGCATTTATTCGTAAACTTGAAATTGCGACAGAGTAGAGATTTAACTTGTGTATATACTCATGTGAAAATAACACACACGTACTTATAAATAATGATATAGTTCTGATCATTCGTTCCAAACAAAGATCGACGATATTGTTTTGTGTTTTATGTTATAAACGCAATTTTAAGCACCCACACCAAAATTAACCAAAATGACACAAAAATGAAATTACATTCGTTCCTTTGTAGCCATTGGATCTTCTAATGTCTTAAGAGTGTACTGTACACTAGAAATGAATGCTGTTCTTTGGTTGCTTGGCAACTTTATGTATGAGGTTATATACGATGACAGGTTTCATAAGAATATCCCTAAGGGTCAATATTTGACGATGATAAGCACAAAGTACAGTTCCAAACACCTTTTGACGGTTGGAATTAGCTACTCTCAGTTATTTATGACTGACGCTCGTATATTTGTACTCCGCTCCATCTCATTTTTGCTAACATTGTTAACGTAGTGTTAGCTTGTGGTGTAGGTCAATACGTATGTAAGTTCGTCATACAGGTCACCATATATCGAGATATACATGTATATGTAGCTTATCATCTTTCCCCTTTCTAATAGTTAGCATGTGTAGCTTACCGACCCGATAAATAGACATTAATAGGCATGGCTTGACGTTTTACTATTACTTAAGGAAACTGTACTATGTCATACATTATAATAATTCGTGGGGATTGCATTCATATGACTACTTGCTTGCGTAAAATATTGGTATAAATATATGAACATCAAAAAGTGTTTTCAAAATCAGCATTCTCGTTCATCCCCCATTACCCCCGCCCCACCTTTGTTCTCACTCCGTCCCCTTACTATAGAGCTGTTTCAAATAATTATGTAACATTGTAGCACAATTAGCGAAAGCTGTACGGAAAATGTCAATCCCATTTAAATAAGATCCTAACAAAGGCTCCCTTCCGTATGGCTGTTAGAACGTGAAGTAGTCGAGCGTTATAAGGGTCGGATTTTAATTAGATTGGGGAAATGTTGATTAGCTGTGAACAGTTTTGAAGGTGTGTAAGTTCCTGCTAAGGAAACGAAATCAATGTACTGGAATTCGGTAATTTCCTCCACATGTGGAGCAGCTGAAAGTCAAATGCTGAAGAGCAAGCTTAGGATAATTGTTTTCTGTGCCCGGCTGGTTAAGATGAGTCCTGCCTTCCCTGTCCGATTCCCTCATATCTTTTATAGTATTAAGAAAAGAAGTAAGGCTAACCTACCATAGCTAGTATACTGTATGTAGAAATATTGTTGTAAATTTAAAAAAGAAATAACTCGCACTAATTTTGCTTAAAACACCCATTTACCATACATATCAAGCAATATCGTTTTCCTTCAGAAGTAGATAGATACTTTTATTCCTCCAAATATATAAAGAGTATAACATAATGTACAATAATGCATCAGCATCAAAGATTTACAACAAAAAAATAACACAATTATACAGAATTTCTGCAATACACAGATACAAACGTATTAATATCCAATTAAGCATATTACACACAGTAACTTACGTGCCTGTACAACACAGTTTAATAATAATTGGCTGACATTAATATAATGTGACTACGATCCATATTTCATGTTCATGTTGAATAATTTAAAGTACACAAATTATTTAACCAACTTGTTTGTGTAAATTACTAAAATTAAACAAAGAAAAACGCATTAAACGCTCCTCTGAACAAACGGTTGTCAAACGGGCTAGGTTCGTCTTACACAAAGCCGTATGTTTGATGATAGTTTTCCCTTATACGGAATAATTCAATTACATTATCAGTACATACGTTTTGATGAAAGGTGGCCTTCGCATATGATAATTATCGATATCCCTTGTCCATATATATAGGTGCAAGCGTCTGATAGCACCTTTACTCTCTACGGCCAAACAACTTGAAGCAGACGACAAAAGTCAGCGGACGACTGAAACTAGCAGACGACAGTTCTAAGTGAGTGAGACATCTGAGTGAGAGAATGGAATTCAACGAAACATTGTTTGACAATACTACATCAGTAAATGATATATATGATGGAATTGAAATTGAAAAACTGGATGTTCCAAAATGGTCGTATCGGATCGTCGGTGTAGTTCTACTGTTTGTTGGTATCTTTGGTGTGTTGGAAAATCTTTTAGTTTTGCGAATATTTTACGTATCAAAACAATTGCGTTCGCCTACTAATATATTCATCATTGGTTTAGCTATTAGTGATCTAAGCATGGCAGGGCTCGCTAACCCGCTGGCAACTTCATCCGCGCTCTACGGTGACTGGTTCGCTGGTGAATTCATGTGTTACTGGGAAGGCTTCCTCGTGTACTTTCTTGGACTTTCTGAACTTTATATACTCACTGCTATCAGTGTTGATAGATTTATTGTTATTGCTAAACCTTTGAGATCGAGCATCATTACAAAACGGTTTGCCGTGCTGTCTGTCGTGGGGTGTTTCGCATGCGGTGCATTGTGGTCTATATTCCCCTTCTTTGGTTGGAGTTCATACGGACTGGAAGCATCGGGAATATTTTGTGGACTACTGTGGGAAGACAGGGGTATCAGTAACACAACTTACATCCTATCAATCTTCGTGTTCTGTTTCATAATACCGATGGGTATAATGATATATTGCTATTTCCAAATCTATATGACGGTAAGTGAAAAACATTTCCATACTTTATACTGTAAAATATTTTAATTTCGTTGGGACGAAATTTCGTGGTTTTGGTAAAAAAAGACAATTTCGTTGGGACTTGAATTTGTGGATTTTGCATTTCAGGTAATAAAACAAGGGTCAAAATTAGTGGTTGAGGTGAACCATGAAATCTACGAAATTTAATCCACCACGAAAATTAATGATTCAACCTCGTAAAACAGTGGTTAGTCAAGTCCCCTGTCTATGGATTGTTTCGGGGGAACATATGCTGGTTGAACGCGAATGTACTTATATTTAAATATTTTAAATAATTATATTTTATTACCTAAATAATATATACTATACTTTCTATCATGCAAATATACTAGTACATACTTAATAAATACGTGGGTTAAGGGCCCAGCTACAAAAACCAAAACGTAGTTGCGACTGTCCTTTTTTACAATTTTGAACAATTTTTTTTTGTGTAGTGTATCAACCTTTCGACACCTCATTTCTGATGCTATTACATGTCACAAGTGTAAAACCCTGGGAAACCATGACATATATTTGTTAATGTTTTAAATAAGAGACATGAATAAGAACAAACTAATTTTGATTCCGAAACTTCTACAACTTGATATATGAATTTCTCTACACCTCATTTCTGGTGACAATCATTGACACGAGGGTTTCAGCTAAGAAAATCATGACTTGTCTTATGGTTTTGGCCTCCGTATCGCAATGGTTATGGTGATTGCTGTCCCATCCGGTGTTCCGGGTTCAAATCCGGGTGGGGCACACATATGCCTGTCATATTCAGCAGAAAGCTGACTGGCAAAAAAATAAATAAAGTATATGTTATGCTGGGCTCGGCATGTAAGTGTCTTGCGTGGGACCGAGTAATACCATTTTATGTTTCGTCTTTTGTGTAATGCATTTAGGAAGCGCTGTCTGCAATGCGGTGATTCACTAATGTCTTCCATTGATAGGAATTTAATGGTTTGTTTTATACTGTAGATTGGTGATAATTGTTGCGCAGACAGTTTGGTGCCTCTTACTGGTGCACATATTGCTGACGGAGCTAGTATTAATCAGGCATCTTCAATTGAATTCTGGAATATTTGTATCCAGATAAAAAGTTATGCTGCTCACTTCTCCTCATTTTGAAGTATGCCCCCGTTTCTTGGTCATTTCAAACATTTACCCTACTAGTATAGTGTATACAGTCCGCTCCCGATATTTCGAAGCGCGATTTTTCGGAGGTTTTTCTCGTTCCTAAAAGGACGCGATTTTCGAAGCGCGATATTCCCGATTTTTCGTAGTCAAATTTAAGTCCCGCGCGTACGCGTGCCATAAAAATCAACATCAATTAGACACAATTATTCGACGTTGTACCCGCTAAAAGATGTTAACACATTTTGACAGTCAATCATCGCCAGTGACATACAAATATTTTGTTTAGCGTAAGGTACAATCACATGTACAGTACCTTGTCATCGCCGGTCCCAAGCCGGGTTTGAAAGGAGGAGGGAAGGAAAAAAAATACACAAAGATACAACATTTTTTTATTATAGTTTTTCCTACTTCTTTGTCCAATAAAAGCCAGAGATTTTCAAATTTGTGGACCACTTATTTTTTTGCAATGGGCATAATAACTATTTCGTAAATCCGTTTATTAGGACAACTTGGCTATTTCCAAGTATGGAAAACGTTTCATAACGTGTTTTATTATTTCTTCCATTGATAGGCATTTAATGGTTTGTATTATACTGTAGATTGGTGATAATTGTTGCGCAGACAGTTTGACGCCTCTTACTGGTGCACATATTGCTGACCGAGTTAGTATTCATCAGGCATCTTCAATTAAATTTTAGAATATTTTGTGTCCAGATAAAAATTTATGCTGCTCACATTTCTCCTCATTTTGAAGTAAAGCCCCCGTTTTCTTGGTCTTCAAACATTTATCCTACTAGTACAATGTATACAGTCCGCTCCCGATATTTCGAAGCGCGATATTTAGTCAAATTTAAGTCCCGTGCCTATTATGATTTTACTATTTGCAGACGACATGGTTTTAGTTGGCCATTCTGTCGAAGATCTCCAGAATAGTTTAAACCGTCTAAATGATTATTGTAACTTTTGGTGCCTTGAAGTCAATACGGCAAAGTCTAAATTTGTTGTCTTTCGTAAGAGAGGACCGATAAAGAACAACGGACAATGGTATTATAACAATTCATTTTTAGAAGTAGTCAATGATTTTAATTACTTAGGTGTTATTTTTAACTATACTGGGACATTTGTCTTAAACCAGCAATATGTTGTTGGGAAGTCATTAAAGGCTATGAATGTATTAATCAAACATATATTACCAAAAATAGCAGTTCAATTATTTGACTATTTTGTTGGGTCCATTATGAATAATGCTTGCCCTGTATGGGGCTTCACTAAATCTAAAGACTTAGAACGTGTCCACTTTAAATTTTGTAAGCAAGTTCTTGGTGTCAAACAAAGTACACGTACGGCAGCTGTATACGGCGAGCTCGGTCGCTATCCTATGTATGTCAATAGGTATATTCAGATTATCAAATATTGGTTTAAATTAATAGAGTCAGACAACATTATATTAAAGAGTTTGTATTACAAATCAGTCGAACACGGTTATAAAGGTTCCAAAACCTGGTATTGTAATGTTAAAAACATGTTAGACCAGTACGGTTTCTCTGATATATGGCAAAATCCAGATGTGTATTATGTGAATAAATTTTTACCATTATTTAAACCAAGGGTCATTGACGGGTTCTTACAGAAATGGCGTACTGACATAAACTACAGTCCAGTTCTTAATGTTTTATACGCTAATACCTAAATGTTTTGTTAAATAAGGTTGATCGAAGAAATCTCACAAAAACTCGAATATCCGCTCATAAGTTACTTATTGAAACCGGAAGATATAGTAAAAACAGGTTAAATAGAAATGAAAGATTATGCACTTTTTGCGATAGAGAAAACATTGAAGACGAGTTTCATTTTCTTTTAATCTGCCCATTTTACTCTGAATATATACGAAACTACATTAAACGATATTATTACCAAACTCCTAGCCCGTTTGAATGTACAGAATTGCTTAACATCACAACTAAAATATTCTTATAAACCTATGTAAGTATATGTTTTATGCATACCGAAAACGGTCAGAAATTCCAAATGAAATTCAGTAACACTTATATTGTAAATCAATTATTAATATTGTCATAATTGTCCATTCTCCTATACTAACAAATATTTATAATATCTGCCATCTGCGTAATTTTGTTATGTGTGATCATGTATATATGTATATATGTTATTTTGTATAAACTGTTTGTATGTGATGAGGTGCTGAACGCACAAATCCAATAAACTTCTGTTCTGTTCATAAAAATCAACATCAATTAGACTCAATTATTCGAAGTTGTACCCGCTAAAATTTGTTCACACATTTTGACAGTCAATCATCGCCAGTGACATACATCTGTATATACGAGCCTTCGGACAAAACATATTTTGTTTTGCGTATGATACAATCACTTAGACCACAGCTTACTGTGACTGACCAATCAACGAGCAGAAAAAGTGTTGAATAAATCCCATATACAGCACTTTTCTGTGGTAAATAGAAAAAGTGTCGTATTTAAACTTACATTGATTTATCCAATACTATTATAAGGCCAAGCAAAATAATCCATCAAGTCAGGAATTTAAAGCTTTGTTGTAAACACAATCCATCGACAAGTGTAAAATTGTAACAAAGAAGTTAAGCATTAACAATCACTACTCGTACATGCATATATCCAATACAAACATCAAACATAGAGTTTAAAGAGGATGTAGCGGCGTCTTCAATGAGTTAAAATTGTTATGTTACTATATATGTATCTCTATTTGGTGTAACTATAGTAAGGTATCATTAAAATACATAATAATATATTGATAAAGTATAACATAAGAGCTTTCTGCTCTTTTACAACAACGGAATGCCAAAAATGAAAAAAACGTGCAGTGAAATAACATTTTTACATTTTACTGCTGCTTACACCAATGTTCTGACTGGTGATTTTACAGTGTAATTGACATCTTTCTGTCGCCTTTGAAAAACAATAATAGCAGATATACAGTCATGAACTTCTATCACAATAGCATTTGGGTCTGGCAAGCCAGCAGACTTGACCTTGCTAACCGTTGCCGAGACGACTAATTTAGCTGTAGGCTGGATTGATGGATGCGTCTTCGATGGCGTTGTAGTTTGGATGATAAGTTACACTGCAGTGCCTCTAACGGTTGCTTATAATCATACACAGCAGTGCTTCTATGCCGCCGACTGTGTCATTATTGCTTGTTCGCCAAAGTGTTTTCATATAGACGATAAATGATGAAAAAGTAGCCCTGGTAATACCTTAGAATTACGTCATTGTGTATATTGCTGGTATGCTGAACATGTCCAAGAATGTTGTTTTCTGGTATCTTTCGACAGACGCTGTTCTGAATAAGGTTGCACTACTTTAAACCTTTGATTTTCGTTCAGATCTATGACTAAAAGGTCTCAGGATGGAAGATGCTTGATCTGCGTAACCGCGGTTACGTCCTCAAAACAAACTAGTAGTTTCATCAAGTAAATCAAATCCCACTACTTGTTTTAAAAGCACATGCATGTATACTTGCTTTAAAAACGATATGCAAAATATGTACGATACAAAAAACACAAAATATCCGTGCACCAAACATTCCTTGATTGGATTTTCATGAATGGCTAATGTAAACGGTTTGGGAATCTTGTGCGTACGAAATATTAATCATAGTTTTAAGAAGCTGACTACTGTCATGATGTATCTGAAAAACATTTTTAGCTGTGGTCTAAGTCAGATAGATCTCTCGAATGTGTTGTATACGAAAACATTAAATCTTGCATACCTCGATTTAGTTTTCATATACAACACCTACTCGTGTTCCATCCAATGCATGAATTAGTATATAGTACATTGCCATCGCCGGTCCCAAGCCGGGTATGAAAGGAGGAGGGAAGGATTTAATTTTTTTAAAAACACACACACAAAGAAACAAAAAAATTTATTATAGTTTATCCTACTTCTTTGTCCAATAAAAGCCAGAGATTTTCAAATTTTTAAACCACTTATTATTTCATTTTTGCAATGGGCATAATAATTATTTAGTAAATCCGTTTATTAGGACAATTTGGCTGTTTTCAAATATGGAAAACGTTTCATAACCTGTTTTATTTCGACATCGTACAAAAATTGCACCGTAAACAGCTTTTACGTGTTTTCAACGGAAAGTGACTTTTCGAAGTCGCGACTTTTCGAAGTTGTTTTTTTTGGTCCCCGAATCAACTTCGAATAATCGGAAGCGGACTGTGCTTCGATGCGACTGCGTCAAACGTCAGACCTAAATAAACGAGTAATACAATATCGATACTTGTAAAATAAGCATCGACTACAAACAAAATGACAAGTAAGGATGTACAAATCGTCCTTATGCGCCAGACATTTGCATTCACGGCCCTCACTTGGGGGTGGGCCGGGATTTTTACCTTTGTGATGTAAAAAAAACCGTCCTCCACTGCCCTTCTGATTGTAAACTCTCCGATTGTTCCACAGCCACCGACAACTAAATATTGACCCGGGGTATCGGTTCGGAGAAAGTTTTCCAACATGTCCCCGGCAGTGCGGGGGAAGCTGGAAGTTAAAATCAGGACCATCCACCGCCCATCCCCGGGCTGGGGGTGTGGTTGCAACCGACTGGTGTATTACGATTATACATAATAATGTAAAAAATCTCAGTACACCTAATTAATATCTTGGGTATTTTAAGTGGTGTCTTCTTTTTATACATATTTGCAATCATAGCTGTAACATTTCAACCTTTCAGATACGAACAATGAACAAATCAACCAAGTTTGACAAAGCCAGCCGTGTTGCAAAAAGAAACTTGAAAGTGGAGAGGAAAATGTTGAAAAGTTGCGTCGTAATGTGTGGTGAGTTCTCTTTACATTTTGTTACCCGTAGACAAATTGAACTCAATGGTAAGACAACACTTGAATAATTTAAACAAAGTTAACTGCCATATTTAAATCATTGCAAAGGATTGTGCGACAAAATCCCAAACAAAATATGCAAAACATGTATTAACAAATCGGACGAGGAAGCCAGCATTCAAGCTACATCATGGTACAGTCGACACAAAAATAACAATAGGCACAATACAATACAAATAGTTTATTCCATGAAACCATTTAGTGACTACATTATTTATGGACATTACAAACTAACTCAGAAGGGTATGTGTTAAAATGTGCTCTTCGCTCTTAATGTTTTTCCTGTTCTTATCTACCAGTTAGTTGGCTGGTTTGGTTTCGGTGGCATGGAGGACACGTCGTCTATTGTAACTATCGTCACAAAATATTATTCAATTTGGTGTGTTGTCATGTATTAATCCACATAGACCATGGAGCACGAAATATGCGAAGAAAAACAAAGATAACGAAGGGAGATAATAACAAGTACCAATCATAATGACAGGCAGAAAATGAACACACGCACATACAAACAAATGGAAAAGAAAATCATTTGCCCCGGGTAGCCATTACTGACGTTACAATGACAGCAGTGCCATTTTGTACAACACACTCTTAATGCATGGTTGGATTCAAGGCATAACATGTATAATGAATTGTTCTATTTAGATGCGAAGTTTCAAGTAATTTGATCATACGATAAACATTATAGAGCACTTTTCCTGAAACCTTTGAAACGCCCCTCGTAGTTATACGCAACTGAGGGCTGTTTTCTTGGCCGACCTCCTTTGTGTATTTATTGTAATTTACGAGCTGTATTTTAAGGATTGTAATGATTATTACAATTAATGACTTCGTCGTTATATTTATATAATGGTGTACGTATATAGCGATATATCTCGTTTCCATCTCTTTATGTTTATTGTATAATTATCAGACGCTTTTTCAGTGTATATAATGACAGGAACAATCCAGTTAGAATTACATTATTCCTGATAATGATGTTCTGTCTACATGTAGATAAAATCAATAAATAATCTGTTCTGTTGGTTATTTGACATCAGAACCGAGACGTACAGAAAACTCGTCAAAGAAAGTCAGTCGGTAGTTACTAGTAGTTGGCTTGTGAGGTTAATACTGTAGTTTGATTAAGGAATTTCGAGCTACCTTGTGTGCATGCGCGCAAATTCAAAAAGGGTTAGAAAAAACATATTTAATTTAGTTCTTATGATCGCATATAAATATTTAACTCATAAAACGTTATGTTTCATCTGAAATCATTGTAAACGCATACTGATTACTTCACAATTGTCTATTGATGAGCCCAACCTTTCGTTAAAGTACAGCAAATACTATTCGCGATTCCATTTTGTACCATCGCAAGAGCTACCTTTTCTGTCGAGCATTGGAAACCTTCACCAAAATCCCCAAGCAAGAGTCTCACATTTAACTGATCAAAATAATTCCAAAGTCTTAGTTCATAATATTTAAGTAGGGCAGATACCATCCTATTGCATTACATTACCACGTGGTTTATCTTTAATGTACGTAAAATAAATTAAGATAATTGATTTTCGATTAATTGCTTTCTTTAACCTCGCCACCGGATAATCCATAAGGACGAAGCCCCAGAAGAGTTTTAGTACTTATAGGTTTTTTGCGATAGTACATGATACAAAAGATACCTAATTTCCAGAAGCATGCTGGTTCTTTTACGTGCCAGTTGTATAGCACCAAACATGGGACTATTAGTAATTTTAGTTGGCCAGTCCGGGATTCGAACCCACGACCCGAGATCAGTAGTGACTACTAGTCTACTGGTTTAAAAGACTTCTACAATTTATAGCCAATTCAATGTTTTCCACCCAACTAGAGACGCATTGGTTGGACACCCAGGGACAGTCTCGCGTGTGTCGTTGCTATAGGCTTCGAAGTGAACGTAAGATAACCAAGGAGTCTATTCGGCAAAACTGAAAGCAAGATAATCGCATCCGGATTCCTTGTAAAATAAACTCAATAACTTTCTGTCTCGTTAAACCTGGAGGTCATTGACCAATCAGGCCGAATAATCACGCCCTACGACTGACTATCTCAGTAAATAAACATTTGATTCTGTATGCAGCTAATTGCAACGCTTACGATAGTCGGTATGTTTACCATGACATTCGTAATTGTTATTTATCAATTGTGCTTAATTGATGCTGCATGTATTTAGTTATATAATGTAGAGGTATGACCCTGACCATTGTACATTCTGATCACCTCGGTTTTTATCCAGTGGATTTACCGGAGACAAACGGAAATGGCCGAGCTTTCACGATTGGGCCATTGTAGTCGAACAAATTTGATCTAATCACTTTAACAAGTGTTTGTTTACTGTCCAATTCATTTACTTTTGTTGATATTCTCTGTAGGTTTGTGCACGTATAGCTGTTGTGGTACAACTGGGTAAACGGGCTTCACTTTTCGCATGCTCTAATGGCGATTATCAATATCAGGAATGAGATGATGATAGTGATTAATACAAGTTGTATAGCATGGAGAATATTGACACGATCTTGTCATTTTAATTATCATTATTTAACAGCTGATAACTTGTCTAAATTTATTCCCCGGTGATATTGTTTCATTAGCGGAAGAGACCATTTTAAGAGGGTTTTTTAGATAATTTTTGCAATTAACCAACTGGAGTTGAGTCCCTTTAATATTGCACATGCTCAGTTTTGAACATAGTATTATTCTTATGCTAATTAATAGAAACTAAACTATATGGCGATGACGACTCAAATGAGTGGTGTCGTCATAATGGTGTCCAATAAATCGTTCAATGATGTCCAATATATCGTACAATGGTGTCCAATATATCGTACAATGGTGTCCAATATATCGTACAGTGATGTCCAATATATCGTTTAATGATGTCCAATATATCGTACAATGATGTCCAATATATCGTACAATGATGTCCAATATATCGTACAATCATTCCAATATATCGTACAATCATGTCCAATATATAGTATATAGTAACAAATCGGACAGGAAAGGTTACACCTTAGACTTAACAGAAGATGTCAGAAGGTACACAAACGAATTCACACAAGCAAAAATTAGCAGACAGGTACAAGCCACAATGGCAAATATAAAATTAACAAGAAAATGATAAACTTAACAGCTGTCTACTCCTACTGGAATGTGTTAATTTTACCCAACAATGTTAAACAACAAGCTCGAGTACTAGTAACCAGGGCAACCACAAAAATGAACAAGAAAAGTGAAATAAACGAGCTTCCATTTACAACTCTAGTTTAGCATTTTATTTATGGATTTTAACGCTATTCTACTTTTTAAGAGCTGGTACTTCGGCATGCATTTCATTTTCTCGTTCGGTTTGTATGTATTGGTCTTGTGTCGTGTATCTGTGTTATGAGGTGTTCATTTTGTTTTTTCTGCGTTCGACTGGGTAAATTGAGTTAAGTATTTCCTGTCCTATTTTCTCACGACATTTTCACATTTACCAGCCAGTACATTACGATTTATATTACTTGTATATATATCGTTAGACGTTAACATTCAAAAAGGTGATTAATATAAAAGAAATATATTCCATTTTAGGAGTTTTCTGGTGTTGTTGGTTCCCGTACGCCATAGTTTCATTCATCCAGGCATTTGGAGACCCACATTCTATTCCTGTAATATTGACCACTATACCATCGGCTGCCGCGAAATCTGAAGTTGTATGGAACCCCATCATCTACGTGGCAACTAACAAGCAGTTTCGTCAAGCACTTTATGCTAACTTGCCGTGTACTGGGCTCCGTGAATCGTTGGTAAAGAGGGAGGAAGCACAAGAAGCAACACAAACATCTAAGGATTCTGAACTTGATAATAAAACTGTCACACAGGTTTGTCTAATATACTCTATGTATTATATCTATACAGGATCTTGCAGGAGTGCTCATTAGTAGGGTAATAAAACTCGCATGTAATAAGCACGGAAGTAAGATTCTATTTATCACATAACCTTATAGAACGCTAATTATCGCTAAAATGCATGACGTGCGCTACATATAGATTTCATTCAATATTTAGCGATTTTTTTACAATTCAGCTTTTTTAACATAACTGGCAATTTTACGGGGTTTATGGGGCTTACTTCTTATTTTTACCATTCCGTTTGGTGCTATTCATAACAGGTGGTGAAAATAAATCGGGTTTAGACTGGGACTCGAACCAGGGCATCCTTCTAACGGTACAGATATATTACATAACTTTAACACACTGCTTGATTGAAGATATGAGGAAATCAGACAGGTGGAGGCGGCTCTCTACTAAAACAACAGAGCACAGATAACATAAGCAACATCAAATAACGCAAATACACGATACAATGCCAGCATATAACCTAAAGAAAAACACGTGCTAATAAGGGTCGAGTCGTTTTAGGAAAATTGTCAAGACATTCAATCTTCCTGGATAAGGTGTAACAATGTTAGAGATTTTCACAGAAACTTAATTTCAGAAGGTCATATATTTGTGGTTTAGGCGTACTGAAGTCAGTGCTTTTGATGGACCTTTGATTGCATTATATCATTTCCAATTGATGATTGCAACGTTAGCTTGACTTCAAAAAGTACATAATACTGTTAATGACTGATTCCGTATTCGCATCAGCTTTTATTGGCATCATTTCCTTGCATTGTCTGATTTGATGAGCATTTGAGACTTATTTGTCACGATGACATTGGTTTGTTACAAAGGACGATAATGACCACTTCAAGTAGTCATTAAAGATTTCCTTTGCGTCTATGGAGTGAACCCGACCTTTAAATGAAATGTTTAATTTCGGACATGGTATTTTGTTGAAAATATGTCCCTGTGATAACGTGCACTGCTTTAGCGACTCTGTGTTTATCTTTTTTGCGAATTTGTAATAAAACTGAAGAATCAGTCCTTCCGTCCACTTAGAATTACAAAAGGGTGATGCAATGTTCGAGCCAACTGTATCGGTGTATAAAGGCGTAAATGGACATCTAGTGTGCCTAAAAAATCTTCTTCTTCTTCTTCTTCTTCTTCTTCTTCTTCAACCATGTCTGATTGCCTATGCGACATAATTATGTAATTCTACACCTTTCATTTTCAGTCTAACCAGGTTGCATCATCCGCAGAGACAAATGTTGACAAAACTAAGGTTCAAACAGTGTCAATAAACGTGGCCTCCAAGACCGATGCAGGACCAACGAGTGTGGATTGTTAATACATGTACAGCAGGCGCAATGTGTAACGTATTTGGCAACTTTCAAGTGTTGCAATGGCCATGTACACCAATGAGCATGGCAACTGCACAGGTTTGAAAAAGGGTTTTGTTGGTATGCATGATGTTCAAGCTAAATGAAACATTCGTTGTAGCAGCCTACTAGTGAATGTATGCAAACAATTGACATAGTAAATGTCGAATTGGCAACGTGACATTCAGTAGATATTTAAAAAAACATAGATTTTTTTTAAAAGTTCGCTTTGATATGCCCGTAAAGCAACCAATGAACAAACACGTTATATGAAATCATCACTTCCCACCAGTTTGAAATGGGACCTCATTTTTTAAAGTGTTTTAAATTGCTAAAATAGTCATTCATAACGGGGTGGGTAAATATTGGCGATGCAGCCTTCAGTGTGTGGCTTTAGATCGTCAGTGCACTGACTACAGTATTTAGTACTGGTCATATGCGTATATTAACAAATAGGTGATCATCTTTTATTTAGACCGCCATATTGACTTTTTGATTGGTGCCTCATCGAAACAATGAATAATATACTTAAAACAATCATTATTGGGACGATTTTATTCCATAACATTCTAACCAGTGATTTTTAATATTGTTATAAGTCTATCACAGTGTTTAGTTATTGTTCTACGTAGTTACTATTTAGTGTAACATGCATTTTTATTGCTCATCCAATATCATTATTTCAACTCAAACTGAACATCGAACATTTAGGCTTTATAGTCGAGAGTGAAGATAAATGTTTGATATGTGCTTGTTTCGTATCATGGTTTATCTGAATGCGATGGTGTGGTGATAAATAAGCCATATTCAGTGCAGTATTTTAGTTATCGCACTCTTTGTCAGTGCAATATAACAGTAATTCCACTCTTTTTCAGTGCAGTATTGCAGTAATCGCGCTCTTTTCAGTGCACTATTGCAGTATCGCACTCTTTTTCAGTGCAGTGATGCAGTAATCGCACTTTTTTACAGTGCAATAAAGCAGTAATCGCACTCTTTTACAGTGCAGTATTGCATAAATCTCACTTTGTTTCAGTGCATTATAACAGTAATTGCACTATTTTCTGTTGTAGCAATGAAATAACCTCCTACACAACGCTTGTAAATAGTTTAGTCATGTATGTAATAGCTTATTAGCACCTTTTGAAGGAGTATTGTACTTACGTCACTGGTTGACGTTCTTGTGTACAATCAATTAGAAATTCATGAAAGTGTTTATTGATATAACATGTAAATAGGAATACGAGGATTTTGTATATCATTTACATTTTGTAGTATAATCTTAAAATATCCATTTATGATTCGTGCATGCTTTATTTGACTCTTGTGTGGCTCGCCGTTTCTATGTGGCTTTGGATTGTCAGTGCGCTAAAGTATTTGTAAATCATGCTTTACTCAAATGTTTTAAAATAGCCTGTTTATTATAAAAGTTCTAACAAGCTTGTTTTCACATTTGTGTGAACGTAAGTTAAATACATTTACATTAATGTACGTATATATTTGTTAGTCAACAATAGATGTCATCACTCAAACCATTAATTAACCTCATGTTTGGACTGTACCTTGTGTAAATCTTTAGTAACACATATGTACAATAAAATCTCATCTACATGTAAAGGCCATCTCAATCAGGAGACCACCTGTATAAATCAGATCACAATGTCCACGACCATTTTCACTGTTATTCACTTGATTCACACTCATTCTTTATACAAGTGTATAGAGCTTTATCGGACGATAATTTTTAAAATAAAGTTTCAAAAACGGAAAAACAATTATGCTTTCACATCCATTAGATTATTTTTCGCTTCAGTTTTAACAGAAACTCTCTCTGTGATTAATTGGACATGCGAACTGTCCATTTTCATGCGAAAGTGTTCTAGAACACCCCATAAAATTATAAGAATCGTCTATTTTTCGACGATTGAATCAAAGTACAGTTAGTACACGGAACCAATCCAAAGTTTTAATTTGCAATAAAGGCAGTCTAGAAGCATACTAAAAAGATACAAGTAATTATTTTGACATTAAATGACTGTTAGAATATAGCTCTATACACTTTAACGTGGCATACATACTTATTTTATAATGTTGTTAATTTTAGAAGTGATAGTTAAATGTATTCATTTTTTTCACAATTCATTTACCCATTTTTTGTCACACTTTTGTCCAATTAAAAAATGTGTTAACAGTTTTGCACTCAGTTTAAGTACCGTTTCAACTGATTTCCCAAAAGTCGTTTGCGATCATTTAAGATAGACAGTCGGCAAACATTCACGTTAGACCTTATTGATTCACAATTTAGAAACAATTGGATAGTCTACCGACCTATTAGGAAAATGTTAAGGTCTATACATTGGTACATTTGGACTAAGTTGTGTTTTAAAACAGTACCCTGAAGCCTACGACGTATTAGTTTTGTCTTTCATTTACGATATAGACGTAAAACAGCACATTTACGATCGACCTAATTTATTCAATATTTTGAATTAAATTGAAAGGTCTATCGACTAAGGAAAATGTTTAGATCACTGATAAGTTATCACCCTTTTTTATTGTTAATCGGTTCCTATAACCATTCATCACATCGTCTAGACTAAAAATTATGTTGCTATAAAACCCGGAAGCGAGTTTTAGCCTACGACATCCGGTACAAATGGGAAACAAAATGGCGGTGACAAATACTTTAGCCAAAAAGATTGATAAAATTGACCCGAAAATAGTATACAGGGTAAATGTTCCAAGTATTTTATTGATTGTGTATTGGGTTCTTTTTAAAAAATAAAAATAACTTAATTAGTTGGTTACACTGAGTGTCTACATATATTACTCAATGAAGTTTAAGAAATACATACATGTAATGTTACTTTATTTGTACAATGTACAACATACATGGTTCAATTTTGTGTGTTTGAATCATTGTTAATGAAAATTCCTGCTTTTGGCAATGAAGGTAGCTGTTGTTTTGTCGACAAGCCTTTTGTTCTGTGCGAGCATTGATGAGTTCATTCGTTCATAATGTATATAGTATTACGTGCATGTGCAATGACTAATAACTAATTAATTAATTAATACAATCCCTTGCAATAATTGATGATCAAAACGTTGTCATTTACGAAGGACGGTTTCATTTCTTTATAATAATATCCCCACCTACTAATGATATTTCTACCTTTTCTAGCGGTTATATGAAACTCATTCTTACTTTTACTCGTGTAACAAATGTATTTATTTAAAACAAGAGGTGTTTGTAAAACACGTATGCCCCATGGCAGCCTTATTGTCGAAAACAGTAAATGGCACTAAATGTCACAGTGCCGTTTGACCTACTGATTGCAAGGTCAATAGGGGACATATATTGTTGTTGGCCAACCTCCATGTAGAGATCCTAGGGCAATGCGTTCTTCAGTTATTGAACGGATACCATTTTAGTCTACCGACCGACAGACCGACCGACCGCCATGTGCAAGTGCATAACATCCAGAGAACTAGACACTATCTTGGCCCCTTAATAAGCATAATTTAACAGCTGATATCGTGTGTATATTTTTTCCTATGTTGTATATTTTCATTAAGGGGGCGTATCAAAAAGGCGCTCGATGTGTATAAATACAAACACAAATCTAAAAGACCTATATTGAACGAGAGCAAACGGAAGTTTATGTAAGGTATTCAAATCAAAAATCTTGTAATATATGCATGCATAAAAGTCAGGATCAAGTCAAACTCTTCAAGCTGTATTGTATATACTTATCTGTAACCAGATAGTTTATATAAGTGTGTAGATACTTAGACTAGAAGCATCAGTGCCATAATTATTGTTTGTCCATTGGAATGAACCATATATGATAAATACACTAAATTGCCTTCAAGTATTACATCACTCTAGATGTTGAAAATGGACTGTACATTATACATAGGCCATACAGTGACGCCAGGGCCCGTATTCATAAAACTCCTAAGGGGAAATATTCCTTAGGTTGATAAATTTACCTGAGGTTTTATAGGAATTCCTTTAGTTTTATGTGATTTCACCTTAGATATCTGAAACAACCTTAAGTCTAAGGTAGTATCTAATTCCTTTAAAACCTTAGGTAAATCTATCAAAATAAGGAATATTTCCCCTTAGGAGCTTTATGATTACGGACCCTTAACACTTAATTCTTCATGACGATAATACGAATAGATAGTATTGAAAGAGATGTGTCCTTTTTGAATTTCGATGTGTACTTAAAAAGAGTTAAAAATATAAGTTCTGTTTATATGTTCCCCACTTTAATATGATAGACTTCAATGTTTTTTTATCATAATTTCATTATTGGTTACATGTTGTGTTTTTAATAGAATGTATGCATGTATATGTATATGACAGTATTGTAGGTACTTCATGTATACATTGTGACTTTGTATGTGATAGTACCTGTGCACGAATCGATTGCCGTCAAACAATGCTTTGATGTGTATACGTTTTTCTGTGGCGTCGCAACCCTTATGGGCGATGCCCAGAGTGTTTGAGTTCTGTGCAATATTTAACGATACAGAAGCTGCCCCTTGCCTGCTCCAGAAGAGGAGTGTCTTGTCGATGAAAAGTTCCAGAACATTATTTGACACATTGGATTTAAAAACAACTCTGAAAGACAGTTAAGACAGTAAAGTTTGTGAAATTCCTTCTCGTTCAACCAGCGTATTTTTTCATCCGTAATTCAGACTAGAGACTGGACTATACACTGATTCATGAGAATGGTGAAATTAAGCGCTATACGATATGTGGCTGAGAGTTGGTAATACAAAAAAGGAAAGTCACCAAAAACTGTCTAACACTATTGACAGCCAAGACATCGTGATTGTTACCATGGCAACCACAGTATATGTCGGCTAGCTTTAATTTTGTGATGCATATGTGTTTGCACATGTCAAAACCTTGACGGCTTGCCATTCAAGTTCATTTGTAATTTTGTACTTATAATCTAGAACGGACTTTATAACGTTGGTTGCCAAGGCATCAATATTAAAATGTGTTGTTATTGTTATTTTGTTGTTAGAACTTTGTTAATTTGTTGAAATGTCTTGAAATTAACATCAAGCACTTGTATTCTGAAGTATATGAATAATCACATAAATTATATGTTGTTGTTGCTGTTATTTACTACCACGTGGGAGCGATGGCTTAGAGGTAGGGCGCGAGCTGTGGGATCGAAACGTCCCGGGTTCAACCCGGTTAAGTTCTCTGAGCAAGAATGACCCACATGCTCCACTCCACCAAGCTGTAAATTGGTACCTGCGAGGGCAGTATCTATTCCTGGGCGCCGCAGATCGATGTTGGCTGCCACACCCACAGGAGAGAAATAGTCAACCACAGGAAGGCAGGAACGTATGTTTCCATAGGTAGCCCAATGACCAAGGGAAGTTAAAAAGTAAAAGGCTGCTTCAGCGGCTTAACAGCTGAAAAGAGTCCTAGAAAATTGGTAACTTAAACATTGTCTCTCGTTTTTACAAATGTTTCCACAGACCGAATACAGTGTCCATTGCGAAGAAGGTAAATTGGTAACTTTATCGTAACTACCGCCCTATTATCGGTGGTCGGAGACATCATTAATTGGATGCAATAGTAACAGACAGTTGCAATTATTGGTTGTTTGGAGTCATGTGTCAACTGTTTACTGCACTGGTTGGTGAAAGAGAGAAGGTATTTTTTGTTTCTCACAAAATACGAGTTCTATGTAGAAACATCCAATTTTCCGAATGAAGGGCTAAACACCGAGTGAGGCTGCAGACATCGTAGAAGTTGACCAGTTGACTCACTTACTTATCCGCATCGATAACTTGTTGGTATCTAGCGATCTACAGTAAAACTTGGTTATTTCGAGGAATGATCGGGTTAGGTAAAATGCTCGAAATAAACCAGGTTCTCGAAATAACCAAAGGGCATGAAGCGTATTGATTATACAAACGGATATTGAAAACTTGCTCGAGATAGGGCGGGTGCTCGTGGTATCGATGCTCGGCATAACGAAGTTTTACTGTATTTGTGTGTGATATATCTCGGACATGATCCCAGATCACCACGTTCAAGTTAACCAAGTCGGTAAATGTACTGGTGTATCTTCCTTTCAAATTCGTTAATAAAGTTCTATGTAGCTGCTGGTTCGCCCGATGTCCGGATAATGAGACTGAGTTATTTTCAATATGGTAAAAATACTGATAAAATTGTACTTACAGCGTATAGCCTTTTTCTGAATAAAAGCTATCTATATTTTGAACTTTGCCTTGTAATGCTGTCTAATAAGGTCGTAAATGGACTACTTAGTCACGACCTTCTCATTCGACGCCAGCGACAGAGTATTCGCGAATGAAGTTGTTGTCTTAAGTTTCAGTGTGACTATCCAACAAGGAGCAACAAACATAGTATCCAATTGTACGCGTGACATTTTACAATCGAATGCCATGAGAAAATAAACTTGCATAGTGCATTGCCATATGCCAATGGAAAGTTCAAAAGTGTTATAGGATTGCAATACTGGTGACCCTGCACAAAGGGAGACAACCTTGTTAACTAATGTTATTTGGTTAACTTGTGGAACTGTTCCATTTATGAAAAATGTTATCGAGTGTGCGACACCATCAGGCAACACAAGAGGCTACAATGGCAGAAATAAAATTAATGATTCAAGAAAAATAATGAAAATACTTTTAGTTGTCGATGTATTTATTCCCCAATATTATCAGAAACATCACATGGTGGAGAATAAACAACATAATGCAAACAATAATGCGCTAGAAATATATTAGTGCATCCTTATTAAATCAGTGGTTCGTCAAGTCCCCCGACTATATTTTGGACGAAAATATACAAATGTATATACGCTGGTAAATATAAGAACGCTTTACAGCTTGACTTGCTAGTATTAAGGTACTGAATCTGATTTTAAGCTCTAAAACCATAATATTTAATAATATTCCAACATAAAACAAAAGTCGTCAAATCTCATAATTCATAGGGACCAATTCCATGCATCCTGAAGGAACTATATGTAGCTTTTGAAATAAAATCCCCTCGAAAACGGTTAGCGACCTAAAAACATTACAGGAAATAAGTCTTTCAATAATTAAAATCTATAAAAAGAAACCACCAAATAACTAATTCCCGCGAAAATTTATGATTATACAGTAATGGTGCAATATTCAATATGTTCTTGTTTGAAATCTAATAGTACATAGTACTCTATGCTAGTATACGAACTAGTTAAATCTACATGTATTTCACACATTCCTTATCTTTGACAACGACCTCACAAAATTATAAAGGCACTGTCGGCTTTGTCAACTAAACAGTCCGTTTTGCTGATCTTTATATACAAGATGGCGAGACTGTTGTTGACCGTTTTGTGCTTTGTCATCGTTGGGTGTGCACGTGGACTAACTGTTGATGAACGTTTTAATGAGTTAGAACGCATAATAATCCAACAGGGTGAAACATTGTCACAGCACGAGTCTTTGATAAGTGAACAGCGAGAAAAGTTGGAAACTGTTCAAAATGAAAATAACATTCTCAAAAACCGTGTTGAAGTTTTAGAAAGCGCGATTGAGCAATTGAAAAGTATTCCCGGGGATTATGAACTGGATGAAGAAAGCATCGCGCCCGAGACGGCAGCCGACCAGCCACTTGTGACAGGGGATATTCATAAGCGAAGAATTTCTTCTGATGACAGCGGCGTGCAACTTCCAGAAAGGTCACAGCACAGACGGGCCTTAAACGGTTAGTACAAGTGTTTGGACATTATGTGCGTAATAAACTTATTCTAGTATCCGACTTGGTATCCGATATATTCAAATAAACAATAATGATAACCAATACCAGTTGTGTCCTTGATTATGATGATGATCTACAACGGTTAAGTCATTTGTTTTAAAATAGTTCGTCCCTTTCAATAGAACGGTGGTAAGTTGTTACCAAAGTATATCATCTATGGTTAACATTCCATTTGAGCCAAAGGTGAAGGACAAATGTATTGTCGATTGAAACACATATCAAGCATCAACCTGCTTCTAGAAGATAAACTAATGTTTGATCACTTGGGCGAACTTGTACATACTGCCAAAAGTGTGTTACACATCCTTGTTTTTATTTTCAGCGCCGTACTCAGAGAATGTTTCGTTCCATGCCCACTCTCTAGCAGCTAACACATGCTTACATGATCACGAAGTGTTGGTGTACACTGTGGAAGAAATAGATTCAGGCAATGGTTACAACAAAAACGATGGCATCTATGTGGTCCCAACGACTGGCATTTACGTGTTCACTTGGACAACCACTGCTCGACACAATTGGTATGAATCAAATTTGATAGTCAATGGACTACCCAGGGGAGTGATTATGGCTAATGCTAATTCTAATGGTGATATGGCTCATGCTACGGGATTAATTGTAACGAGCGTAGTTGCTGGTGACCATGTGTTTGTCAAAAGGTCAAGCGGTACCGGTTGCAATGTTGATAATTATGATGTAAGATTTGCGACGTTTTCTGGTTGGCTGCTATTTGCAACTGAATAGTGAATAAACCTAAGCATTCTTTCTTTGTCATTGTATTTAGAAATAAATATATTTGAAAAGAGTCTTTAAAAGTTAATTCCGAAATTAAAATTGATAAAGAAATCAATTCTAGTCAGTTTATTGTTTCAGAAATAAAGCAGTATACTAAAGACTTAGATAAAGACATTAATAGTAAAAACTTCATATTAGGCAGTAAACAAAAATGTAACATGCTATATTTACAAACTAAGAAATATATTTACTTATGTAAAAGGAAAAAAATTATTCCAACAGTAATAGGATTAAAAAACAGTCTAAACCTTGCCTTGACAACTGAAAGAAAAACATATTCCAAAGAAAAAACTAAAATATATTGGTCAATTGTAGCCGACTTTATTAAATAAGTCAATAAACTGATAGTAGTTTTATACCTCATGGTTTCTATGTCTATCTATCATTCTCTTCTTTGCTCTTACCTCTTATCAAAATTACTTTTTTCTCTCTTTACCTTAATTTTGCAGGGGATATTCTTATATATATTATATTTATTACATACCGGTAATGTGGATGTATACCACTACATTAAAAACTTATTTAGTTATTTAGTTAGCATTATGTGGTGTTATATAATATAGTTTTAGTAACTACTAACAATGATTTGTTGTAAGGTATGTGTGGGATGACCTCGACCCACACATATCAAATGACGAGGAAAATAAAAGTATCTCCTCCAAAAAAAATGTGGTGAGTGAACAACAAGTTAAAATTGATTACCGAATATATTTCGTAGACTGGTATATCTACCAAGAGACCGTTCAGAAAATTAGCCAACTAGTACCAATCTAGCCTGTGTTTTGCCTGACATTGCATGATAGGCAGCGGGATATACTGTGGGTCATCAGAAAAGTGGCTCCGCAGCAAGATTGGCTGTTTCACTCCGGACGTTTAATCCAGATGATCCACTATCAATCTGGAACGAAATACAAAATTAATGAACATGTTAATACATTTATAGATGATCATTGTGACACGTTTCATAATTATGTAAATGATCAAACAAACTTTGTGACTCCGCGTCTGTATATAGACAGATTTTTACCTCTGAACCGTAACATTTCAATATATATTAGTACATACATTTATTGCAGTATCAATCTAGTAATCTATCAATAAAAGTGCAATCATATCTCAATCATGGTTCAATCTACTAGTTTACAGCCAGTTTTGACGCACGGGCGGAATGGCGGTCGGACACACAGACGGATTAAGGTCGATCCTAATGTACGCTCTTAGAATAATAACGCTTGTATAGAAGTTAAACAGCTGGAATCCTCATAATTATTCTAGTACATGCTTTTAATCTACTACTAGTATATAAGTTTACTGATTGTGTTTTGCGATCATAACCAGTGTTATTAATGTAAAATCTCACTATGTTACTGATCAAGAAGATGAAAGACATAAAAACAAGTGCAACTTATAAAACGTGACATCTGTAGAGATCTAGTCTTTTCACATTAATGTGTTCTCCAATTACAAACGCTCATGATAGATTCCCATTTACAGATAACGTAACCAACTAATGGAGCAAACACACACGTTTCTCAACTACTGTAAAATGTTTGCTTGAAAGTATATAATTTCCAAGACAAAGTGTCATGTTTCCTCCATCTATAATTTCTTGAAACCGGAATTATCTTCTACGTAAAATCACGGTTGATGTCATTGGTGCTACGGGTTACCAGCGAAAGTCATTGGCTTAAACGGCTTTGAACGAATGACCATTTGACTCATTGAAAACAACACCATTACATAATCTAACAATCAATGTTCCTGGTTCCTTGGTACAAGAATAAGGTCACAACAGAGTAACATTGCTACTAGTAGTACATCAGGTCCCGTGTTCAACTACTGGATTGTTTGGTTTATCATCTCATTTTGCGTAGCTTCCTTATAACTGCGCTGCCTTTCTAGTGAAACATGTACATTTATCAGTTCACCTATATTTATCTGAAGAGTTGGCAACTCAAGAGGCAACCGGGCTCTATGCTTTAGAGTCCTTTTGGGGAATTCTTTCTTCGGATTACATGAGGCAGGAAAGTTCAACTAAGGGCATATGACAACAAACAACATATGCCGAGCGAACTAGTATTCTTTCGGCAAGCACACACGCTGGTTTTTGAACCATGGATCCAAAACGCAGTCTGACCAAAACTAATTGGTTTTTCTGAACCGGTCTAAATTGCCACCACTGCACATACGCTACATAATTATGAAGTCAAAAGTTCGAATACTCTTAAAGAAAATATCTACAACGCAGCCACCCATTAAGAAACGTTCGCAAAAGTAGGTGTGTACCAGATATACAACGTTGAACAAAAAAATGTTCCTGAAGCCTGAATGTAAATTCGCCAACGTTTGGGTTTATTTTTATCCCCCGCCGAGGCGAAGGTAATGGTATGCGTCATTCCGTCCGTCCAAGCTTCTGAGTGCAACTCATCCTACATTTCTGGGGGGGGGGGGGTTGACGAAACATTCGCAGATTAAACTTAACTACTGTGGGATCTACATCGCATATTGTTAAAATTTTGTAATTCGACCTTTTTTGTCTGAGTTATGGCCTTTTGTTGATTATTTTCTCTTCGGTGGAGGTTAAGGCAGTCTATGTCTGTTTCTTGTTACTTTTGAAATGTAATTACACGCTTTTCATAATGAACGTGCAGAGAATGAATGAAATTGACAAATCACATTCAAATGTAATCCCACACGCAATACAATGGAAATATTGATGTCAACGACTTACTGTAATACTAGTATATGGTTATAATATCTAGTAATGGCAGTAATATGGTTTCAAAGGTATTAGACAAGTCAAGAGTTTATTTGTTGTATTCTGTGTTAATGGTATGCTTTGTTCTGGCATCGAGTCGGTAATAGGGATTTCAATAACAAGTTTTCTTAAAGAAGCAAATAACTTATTTGAAGCACAAAGTTGGTATAGTATAGATGCATACTTTACACCGCTATCTCCATCATATCACCAGATGTGGTTATAGTTGATATCACTGATTGTTGACTTTTCTTTCTCATAATTCAGTCTCAGTTACGTACAACAAACGTTTGCATGGGGATAAATCAAAGCGCAATCTTGCTCGAAAAAATGGCGATGAAGAGCAGAGACATGGCACTCGTACTACCTTATTCATGGTTGAATCAAATCAAATACTATGCAGTTAAAATGAGTTGCCTGTGAACTTCTGGTATAAGAGCAGATTAGATACGATTGACAGACACAAAAATAAATGTAGTATTGAATTCCATTTTCTTCCAGTTAGTTGGTTCACCAGTAAAACGAAACTTGGTTCAATTCAGTACGCACAATTGTGAAAACACGGTCATTTTCGTATTTCTACAGAAAATATTCACTACAATGCATAAATACCGGTATGATGTGATCAGAATCTACTGTATGATGATAATGACCACATTCATTGTTGGCATATTAAGAAACTTGATTATTAGTATATAATTATCTCGTTTGGGCAATGTAGCTTACTAATGAATATCGCGTTACAAATTACTGCCGGAATTTGCTCACAAATGCAGTGTGTACTTTCTTACTAAGTACATACTATACTAACCAAGGTTACCTTATGTGAACTTATATCATTACATTAACAAGCTTTCTTTTTAACAATGCCATTAAGTGTTACAAGCCCTATAACAGGCTTTCCTGAAATCAAGACCAGTGTCAGGCTTAAGACATTATAACCACAGTAAAGTGCTTAGAACTAAGAGGTGAGTAAACTATGAAGGTCAAGTGTGTATGTTTCTGACATTTCTAAAGTCGGTATAAATAAAACACACACCAATTGACCATTATAGACTTACACAATTGACAATTTCTTTGGTACAAAGGTGAGATAAAATCATACTCTAGTAGAGTAACTTAAGTTAGCTGCCAACAGTCGTGTAAATGGACAAATGCTGACCATTAAATCGCTGGCTTAAAATAAGAAGGTATAAGACTAATGCATATTTATAATCAGCTTTACAATGTGTTTCTACTGAGTCTATTTTCACGACAAACGGAACTTGTCATGTCGACCAAACTGAAGTCGAAATGTCTTGTGTTAGTATAAATAAAGAGTAATTTTCAGACAGTTATATCTTTGTTTCTCGCAATATCTTTTTTGTATTTACGACTTTCTCATTCTATGCCAGCAACATATCTACCCTTCAATATATAATTGAACATTTGCTACAAAGGTGAGATAAAATTATACCTGAGCAAAGTAAGCTGCCAACAGCGATGTCAATGTACAAATATTGACCATTACAGATCGACCCTTCAATTAAGCATATGGTACAAAGATGAGGTTAATACTTGCCTGAGAAAAGTAAGCTGACAACACTGAACAGACAGACAATGGACAAACGTTGACCATTACAGCTCTAACGACCAATTGACAATTTGCTACAAATGGAGGGGGTAACGTTTTACCTGTTTAAAGTTAGCTCACAACAGACACTGTACAAATACTGACCATTACAGGTCTACTCTTCAATTAACCATTTGGTGCAAAGGTGAGGTAAGGATATACCAAACATTGTTCATGTGGTGCAAAGATGAGTTTAGGATATACCAAACATTGTTCATGTGGTGCAAAGGTGAGTTTAGGATATACCAAACATTGACCTTCTGGTGCAAATGTGAGTTTAGGATACACAAAACATTGACCTTTTGGTGCAAAGGTGAGATTAGGATATACAAAACATTGACCTTTTGGTGCCAATGTGAGTTAAGGATATACAAAACATTGACCTTTTGGTGCAAATGTGAGATTAGGATATACCAAACAATGACCATTTGATGCAAAAGTGAGTTTAGGATATACCAAACATCGACCATTTAGAGCAAAAGCGAGTTTAGGATATACCAAACAATGACCATTTGATGCAAAAGTGAGTTTAGGATATACCAAACAATGACCATTTGATGCAAAAGCGAGTTTAGGATATACCAAACAATGACCATTTGATGCAAAAGTGAGTTTAGGATATACCAAACATTGACCATTTGATGCAAAAGCGAGTTTAGGATATACCAAACAATGACCATTTGATGCAAAAGTGAGTTTAGGATATACCAAACAATGACCATTTGATGCAAAAGCGAGTTTAGGATATACCAAACAATGACCATTTGATGCAAAGGTGAGTTTAGGATATACCAAACAATGACCATTTAGAGCGACGGTGAGTTTAGGATATACCAAGCAATGACCATTTAGAGAGACGGTGAGTTTAGGATATACCAAGCAATGACCATTTGATGCAAAAGTGAGTTTAGGATATACCAAACAATGACCATTTGATGCAAAAGCGAGTTTAGGATATACCAAACAATGACCATTTGATGCAAAAGTGAGTTTAGGATATACCAAACAATGACCATTTGATGCAAAAGTGAGTTTAGGATATACCAAACAATGACCATTTGATGCAAAAGCGAGTTTAGGATATACCAAACAATGACCATTTGATGCAAAAGTGAGTTTAGGATATACCAAACATTGACCATTTGATGCAAAAGCGAGTTTAGGATATACGAAACATTGATCATTTGATGCAAAGGTGAGATTAGGATATACCAACCAATGACCATTTAGAGCGACGGTGAGTTTAGGATATACCAAGCAATGACCATTTAGAGAGACGGTGAGTTTAGGATATACCAAGCAATGACCATTTAGAGAGACGGTGAGTTTAGGATATACCAAGCAATGACCATTTAGAGCGACGGTGAGTTTAGGATATACCAAACAATGACCATTTAGAGCGACGGTGAGTTTAGGATATACCAAACAATGACCATTTAGAGCAAAGGTGAGTTTAGGATATACCAAACATTGACCATGTGGTGCAAAGGTGAGTTTAGGATATACCAAACATTGACCATTTAGAGCAAAGGTGAGTTTAGGATATACCAAACATTGACCAAGTGGTCCAAAGGAGAGCTGTACAACAATAGTTAGAACAAACTGCATGAACAATATCTGTTTATCATTTATTTGTCAGAAAAAAATACATGCATATCTCAATAACATTTAAATGAATCAAGTATGAGTAAAATATACAATGTAATGGTAATACCTTATATTAACTATTCAGTGCAAAATATCAGGTCTGGTATTTATAAGGCATCTTAGTTGAAAACTTGAAATTTACTTAAACTATTGAAATGTACTATGGCATCTTAGTTGAAAACTTAAAATTTTCTTAAAATATAGAAATTTACTTAAATGACTCAGTTAAACAAGGTAACCAATATTATTGATTGTATACAATACTTTTACAAAGCAAACATGGATTCTTTTTCTATTTGCAGGAAATATTTGCACCACCAGTTTTGAACTTTAAGTCAAAATATTTAAGTTTCCACTAAGGTGCTTTATAAATACAGGCCCAGATTTATAAATCATATTACTCAAATACCAGACTTTTAGGATTTTAGTATCGCTCTGATAATAACTACAGTAAAAACTCTGCAGAGCACCACCCTTTGAGAACTGCAAATATTGGCCATTGTTGAGAGGTTCAGGTTGTTGGTATACAGAAGTAGTTAAACTTATAGTAAATATCAGCTTATTGAAAATTTTAAGGAGCTTTTATAGAAATGATGTTGCTATACAGAGGTTAAATTCATAATAATATTGGCTTATAGATAATTTTAAGGTGTTGTTATAGAGAGGTTTTTGCTCTAAAAAGTATCACTCTTGGGTGATTGTACTGTAATTATTCACTTAGTGAACAGACACGTCACTTGGCTTATTTAAATGCCTGGGAGCACAACTATACATTGAATATTCAAAACTCTAAATTTCAAGATTTTGATTTCTGTAAATGAAGCAATTTTCTGCAGTTACTATAACAATTGAAAATATTATCCTCATCTTGAAGAAACAATAGTTGTTAGCAACTTAGTTATTGTGAGATTAGCAATTAAACTATAGACGTCCTATTGAGTCATAATGTCCACTTTGTATTAATAAGAAGCAAGTCTGTTTTGGGTGTCATTTATACTACACCAATACTCATATTCAAACTGTCTCCTTAATTGCTTGCAAAACTTAAAATAACTTTAACTTAGCCAATACTTAGATTTTTTTCATCAAAAAACTTTCATTTCCTACAGAAAATATCATCTTTCTAGTACAGTAGATTACTCAATTATATCAGAATTGTAAGACCCTGAATTTATAATGCCCAAAAACAAAGAGTATTTTAGCACTTACAGAGCAATGAGAACATACTACAAAAACTTTAATAAATGTTCAAACTTTTGAGATTCAACGCAAATAAAAACAATGAAAATTATACATGTATAATATATTACAAAATATATAGTATGAGTATTCATGGCTTGCACAAATATGTAAATATTTATTGTTAACACATGGAAAATCTCTAACAATCTAAAATAAAATTGCTGTAGCATAAATATAGCTCCAGGAAGATTACTCTAGCCAAGTATATCAACAAAATGGATGACTTTAACACTGCTTGGTCCACTGAGGGCATTTTTCCCATGTCGATTGAAAAAGTATCTACATTAAAAGTGTGCACAACATCAAAAGAAATGAAAATGCATGTGGCCTCCGTAGCTCAGTGGTTAGCGTGCTTGCCTCCTAATCTGGCAACCCTGGTTCAAATCTGGGTGGAGTCACACATATGCCTGCATATTCCGCAGAAAGTCGACTGACAAATAAAGGCTAAGCTCAGCATTTAAAAAAGTGAATTTCATTTTTATTTGAATACAAAGGCTAGTATTATCATCCGGGGACTTTAGCTATGTTTGTTTATTTAACTGCCTAGATTTTGTGTGCTCCAAAGTCACAATAATAGAGCAGAACAATGCATTAACACCAATATGCCACGTTAACTTTTGACACAAAACAAAAATATAATACAATGATAGCTGCTGGATAATATGTCCAACAAAAAAAATATTTATAAATATAAACAGAAAATGATCAGGGCCGGTATTCACAAAGCATCTTAAGGGAAAACTTAAATATTTTTACTTAAGTTGAAAAATTGAACTGCAAATATTTTGCAAGAAAATAACAAAAGCTCATATTTTCTTAGTGATTATTGGAGCACTTTACATAATGCTTCTTAACAATGTAAAAAGTAGATAATCTTTATTTTCCTGTTTAGCTGATACATGTAAGGAAATTTAAGATTTTGAGAAAATTGTAAGTTTTCCCTTAAAATTATTTGTGAATACCTCCCCAGATGTACATTGTCCTACAGACTTTATATTATTATATCAAGCTAAAAACTAAGTTAATACATACACATAACAATCACACCTATTAAGAGATTAAATATTTTCAAAAAATTATGAAGGGGTCCTACAACTGATAGTCTCAGAATTTTACGAAAATTGCACCCTTTTATTGTTATGACCATAGGAATAGATATTTAATTATGTAGAAAATTAGCTCCTTACTTCATATAGGTCAAAACTTACATCATCCTATGACCATCATCATTTTATCTTTCAAATAATGTCAAAGGAAGGGAGACAATCCAATAATGAATAATGGACATAAAAAGAAACCATACCAAGGGAGAGCATTCTGGATATTTCTCCCAAAAAGCTGAACATGAGTTGTGTACACATTTTAGCTCATCTCAGTGTTAGTGCAAGTGGAGTAGAGGACTAGAATGTAATATTATGCTCACTTTTAGCTCATTTACTTTCTGGTATAGCTTGGAGAATTTGACATGACCCTGACCTTTATGCATGAATATATTACAAGGTGCTTGTTTTGAATATATTAATTTTCGCAAGCAAGTTGTACAATATTGGTATTCAATTTTGTGTTTGTTTTACATCTTGAGCTTTGTGATACTTCCTGCTTAGGAAAACGTACAGCCGGGGTTATAAATATAGACAAGACATCGACAGTTAAATTATGCTGATTAAAGGTCAGGATCGAGTCAAATTTTTGAAGCTATAATGTTTTATAAATGAACAATAGTATTTCATATAGTTACATTAATACAGGGCAACAAACTGTCAATTATTCATCCATGTATTTAATAAGATTTATGTAAAATAATGTAAAATTGCGTTGTTTTTCTTACTTTGTACATGGTTTTAATGATATAGCATCATTGACCATACTTTTGAATATACCCACATGCATGTAAACAGTATTGTTCAAAAACACTATACAAGTCAGTAATGATATAGGGTTACGGGAATGTTACGACAGTTATATGAAACCATAACTCATATACATGGGAGTGATTAATAACATGGATCTTTTATATTTGTCATGAAACTTTCTGTGATCAGGGATGTGATTCGGCCCTTGAACCCATAAAAAATTCAAAATCTCATTTTTATATGGATTGTCTCACTGAAAGGTCATTATTAGAGAGAAGTGCAAGATAAAATCTGTGGCATGCTACTTATGTACCTTTTAAATAATTAATTACAGGACTAAAAAGGACATTTGTTGATGTTCACTGATGTGTAAACACCCGATCTTCAGGAATACATTGAATAAAGCCCCAAAGGTCCATGGAATGTATCGATATGTAGACATGTATAATGTAAATATGAAAAAGCATCATCTCGGGAATGTATGTGGACAAATCAGGTAACAAAAAATCAGCCAAGCCCCTTGGACACAGCTATCTTTTCTTTGAGATTGTATTTACAAGTACATGTATATTTAAAAAAATCTAACAATTTTGAGTAATGATATACTTACTGTGTATGTTTATGTCTAACAAAAGCAACAATGATAGTATAACTTGACCAGATTTAGTAGGCACTCCCGACATATTCCGTGCATATTTTGGACAAAATCGGTGCAAAAATAAACAAATATGTCCGTTAAGTACAGACTATGCTTACGGAAAATAATACACACTTCCGAAGTTTAATGAGTGCCTACTCAATCTGGTCAAGCTATGCTATACCATCAAAAACAACAATATTCAAATACATGACAACACTAAACAATGAGCATAACTCAGTTATGATAGGTGTGAAACAAACAACCTGTTACCATACAGTCTGATGATGTCAGACAAAGGTCCACTACAACCTGGAGTGGATATTTCCGCAGATCAAAAAGTTACCAAACTTAAAATTTTAGATAATTTCCATGCCGAAATCTTAACATTTTTTATTTCTTTTTACTGAAGATTTCCTAGTATGCCAAAATATATGCTTAACATAATTTAATCTGAATTTTGTACACAAGTGAAAACAGCCAATATTTCCATGTCGCTAGCATGAACACTGATACAGTAGTATTTGTCTCAAACATGTGTAAAGATATGTGTTAGATATATTTAATAATATACATCAAAATATCACACTAGCTTTAATAATAAACTCATTAAGCATACAACAACATCTATAGGCACCGACTAACCATGTCATCAAATCAACAGCAAAATTCTTATTTTTACTCTACTAACTCTTCTAAGGATCAGTTCCAGACAAACAAGTATGTATGTGACATAATCAAATAAAGCAAGAGTACATTCAATATTCACCAGTTTATTAACAATCCTCTAAAGAAGAACAGATTTATCAAATTATTGAACAATCCTCTTATTAAGAGTATATTTATTAAATTATTGAACAACCCTCTTATGAAGAACAGATGTATAAAACTTCATGAACACACCTCTAAAACTGTCTTGTTCAGTATATTACATGTACATGTGTTTACTAATTTATAAACAACCCTCCCAAAAGGGCATATTATTTTTTATTAATCTATAAACAACTCTCTTAAAAGCATTAAAACGGCCATTGTAACCCATTCTACCAAATGGATATGTTTTGAAGCACTCACCCTATCTCCTTGGAGGTACAGGCACTTCAGCGTATTTCCTGGATTTCTAAACATCCATGCAGACATACTTATAATAAATGTCAATCACCAATTTACGTTCAAAAACAAAATTGAATATGAGGAAAGTGTAAAATACACATAATAAGGTACATCTCTACTGCAAGTTAACATTTGAGGGGCATTTCTGAGGGGCAAGTATGAACAGTTACCTGGAACTAGGCTGAACAACCATCAAAGCCAATCTGTGTTATCTAACATGTCAACAGTGTGCATGAATAGAATGACCATCTCAATAACATTTTTTAAAGAATACTTCAAAATGTACATGTTAATATGAGATGACACTAAAATGAACCTTATCAACAATATTTCTAAAAATAGATCTAATCATGTGACATCAACAATACCAAAAAGTCCCTCAAAATCTTACTTTGGTTGATTTATTTTTATATGTTTGTACCCTGATAAAGGCTATTGTATAGCCAAAACATTGGTCTTTAATAAAAGAAATGAAACCTGTGTTCTACTTATTTACTCTTTTTTTGTACTAGAATTGATATAAACAACATCTAAATTTGACTATGTACTAATGTACACATATTGCCATTAGATGATAGTTTATTTAAAGAGTTAACCGGTAGTCATTAAATAAATAAGTTTTTTATTATGCAACAAACAAAGCAAAATATAACAATTTCCGTGGCATTTTCGTACCAAGTTCTACAACAAGTTGTCCTTCTTGTCCATCATGGTTGTACCTCACCAGTAGCGTAGCTGCCGCTAGGCCATTAGGCCCGGGCCTACACATCATTTCGAGAATTTTTTTTTTAAGTTTAACTTGAAATTTGATCTACTAAATATACGTCAAAACGAACCAGTACCTTTCAAGGAATAAAGAAAGAAAATCTGGGGGAGCATGCCCCCGACCCCCCCCCCCTACTTCTTTCATCTTTATTACGGGCCTACACATTGCTAAGGTCCTAGCTACGCCCCTGCTCACTATTTTCTATATAGTTAGATACAACCTTAAAGCACCAAAGTGGCCAAGTTTTGATATTTCTGCTATATCGTGTTACAGTGGCATCATTTCAACAACACAGGTAGTGTTCCAAATAACATTCCCATTTGTCGCTAGTCTGAATAAAAATTCTAAATAAAATTATTTGAACATTTAACAAGAAAAACAATCGTATACACTCCCCCCCCCCACAAAACTTTGTTGCGTAAGACATTAACCTTTTCATTCACATACTTCCATTGTCAATATCACAATAAATAAGCATCACAAAATGATCATATTATATGCATAACAAAACAAAATTTCATGAAGCAGTTTTAACATGGACAACATACCCTATCATTTAAAACATGATCTTTATGCAAAAATCAATGCTTACATTTAATGCAATATGTATATTCACAACAAGTAATTAGTAATTGCAAGCAATACAGAAGTCCCCAACCTGGTTTTCAGGTTTTCAATGGTTTCATTGCCATGGTATTCCCCACAATTTTTGTCTGAATAAAACAATTAGCCATACATAATATCCTTATTGGTCCACATACCAAGTTTCATAAACTTAGCTTGAAAACTATTTGAGTAATGGCAGGATTCAGATTTTCTTGACAGACAGACTGACGGCAAACCTATAGTCCCCTCCGGTTGAAAACTGGTAGGGGCCTAGTAACAAAATATATCTGATTAGTGTGAAATCAATCCACAATCAAATGCAAACAGTCAATAAACAACATGAAATCCGAATTTTCTTCGTTCTAGTGTGACAAAGTGACAATGTGAATAAAATATCTAATAATATATTATTGCTTTTTTACGATTAACACACAAATATACAAAAATATGAAAAAACAACAACAAAATATGAGTAATGAGTATTACATGTAATACATAAAATTTAAGAAAAAATAATTTTCAATCTCAGCATACATGACAACAACAACAACAAAATATCATCCATTAATAAAAATAAATATTTACAAATTATCAATTATCTCTATACATAACTGATATGTTATTTTAAGACCTTTGTCTCCATAGAAACGTTATCATTATTTTATCAATAAAGCTTGTACTCACAAAGAATCAAAAAAGAAATATTGAATTTTGAGTAATATTGAGTATCGGCTAACAAAATAATCAATTTCATAAATTTTTACGGAGTTAAACAAACAGACAAACTGACAAACAGAATCCTATATAACCCAACCTACAAAACTTTGTTTTGTGGAAGTATAAGCAAATGTGTTATTCGTCAATTTGCGGATATTTGTGGAGCACAAATTTCCAACTTGAGTCAAATATTTAAGTTTTCCATTAAGATACTTAGTGAACATCAGGGACCTTATTCACCAACACTGTAAGATTGCAATTCAGACTTAGACTTTAAAATGGCAACATTTATAATCACTACCATTTCTTTGGCACTACATTGAACCATGTGGAATTTTGTCGGAATACTGTATAGCGGGTATATTTCACGGTGTCCAATTTTCGCGTTAATTGGATCCTTTTGAATTCACGGTGTCTTGATTTCGCGCTAACGGCCTTGGCCGCGAAATTAAAACCTTGTTGGTAAACATGGAAGGGGAGGTAAACGTTAGAGTATGAATATAATCGTCACTACTGATCTCGGGGTTGTGTGTTCGAATTCCGGACTGGCCAACTAAAATAACTGATAGTCTTTCGGATGAGACTTTAAACCGAAGTCCCATGTATTTGTGCTATACATATGGCATATGCCATGCAAAGAACCAGGAATGCTTCTGGAATTAGGGCATCTTCTGACTCATGCATTATCCCCCAACAACTAAAAATACTAAGGCTTCTGGAGGCCTCGCCCATAAGAATTATCCGGTGGGGAGGATAAAGAAACGCAATAAACCAAACATACTGATCATTAACTGCTAACATAAGAAAAACAAGTAGATTTATTTACAAACAAACAATTATTTCGGCAAACATTTACACGTTCCGCAAACAAAACTGTTATTAATTTTGAACAAGTGTGATGAAACGGCTTACAATTCAAACCTTCAGACGATATTGATATGCATGCATAGAAATTTAAACACGTTCTTTACAAATATCCAATTTCTAATTATATTTCATACATGTACATGCCGTAGTTCATTTATTATTACCGTATTTTTCTCAAGCGACACAATGTGTCTTGTTATAGGTCTTGCAAAGTAATGTTGGATTATTTCTTAAAGCTCCTTGATGCATTGTCTCCCTTTGTAAAATTTGTATATTTTTGGTGATTATTTCGCGGGGTTAAGATTTCGCGCATTCGGTGTAAACCGCGAATATAGCGAAAATTAAACCCCCGCGAAATAAACCCGCTATACAGTATTTATTGATACCCACTAAAAATTATACCAAATTTATATATCAAAATAGGTACATCATGAGACCATTTGACAAAGTAGAGTCTAAGTCTATGTTTTAGTGTTAAAATGTTTGTGAATAAGACCTCAGCCATGAGTTATTCCTCCTTTGCATTTTGCTTCATTTCCTCAATCTATGCTTGATCTAAGTTAAGTGTAGCTGGAGTGTGCTCAGTCTGTGGTTCTAACGTTAAATAGTCGTGTTGATTGTCATGTTCCTCGTTAAGTTTCCCGTATCCAAACTGATTGTTCTCCTCAGAATCTCCAGGTAAACCAGTTACCTGAAAAAGAAATTGCATCATAAGCATGTGAACAAGAGATGTTTGTTAAACATGTATGCCTCATGGCTCATCAATATTCCAAAATGGTAAAGGTTACAGTGACTGTGACCTAATGACCTCAAAATCAATGGGGATCATTGACTGTTGCAGACCAATTTCCATGTAAAGTTTGAAGATGCCTAGTACAAAGTGTTAACAAAAACTATGTGGTCTATCGACTGAGCAATATATCCCCCCTATCATTCAACTCTGCTAGCCAAGTGCTGTCTTGTGCTACAGACCACTTCAATAGCGTTTGCTGTGCAATGGTCAACTATGTGCGAGGGCTAGCCATAGCATACAATTTTTCACTTTGTCTACATAGCCCTTTCATTGGGTGTAGTGCTATCAAGTGCTCTGTAGTGATTTGGTTAGGCAAGGGCCTCCTGGAATAGACTTAGGCAGTATAAGGGATGGTTTACAGAACTGTGGTTCACTAACCTACGTGAATTCCTAAAGATTATGTCTATACATATTTACATAATTATGATAATGTCAAGATGAAATGCATAACCAACGTACCCTTTGACCATTACCGGTAGAATACTGTGGGTTCTCAAATGCAACAGCATTGTGATTTGGTGCTGCAGGGGGAACTCGAAGCCGTCTGAAATGTATGTATCAAAACATTATGCCATATATCAGCTGTGATTATGGTTAACTCAACAAAACCTTCATTTCCTCTTTGTACTCATAAGTTAAGCTGTTAGTTGTGCTAGAAGTTGTCACACATAATTTCCATATCAGATCAGACTTAAATTGTCATTACAAAATTAAAACAAGACTGCGTTCAATAAACGCTTATGCCCCCGTGGAAGCCATGTCCATAAAAAGCTAATCAATCAGGGGCCATTATTCAGATAAAATGTTTGATAGTGTTACATGGCTTTGAACTATAAGGGACTTATGATGGTAAACGAATATGCAACATTTGAAAGCAGTGCCTTGATTGACTTCATGTGTGATCTGGTGTTATGGTGTTATGGTTCTTTGTCACTGCACTTCTCCAAGTTGCCACCTATTCATATACCAAGTTTGAAGTCAATATTTTAAATACTTTTGAAGATACGCTCAAGACAAACAATTATCATGAAAATGCTGAAGGGGAGATAATTCAAAATGTAAGGCAGACAGAGTTATGGTTCTTGGTCCATGCACTTCTACGAGCTACCATCTATTTATATATCAAGTTTTAAGGTAATATCTTGAACAATTTTGAAGATACACTCCGGTCAAAATTTTATTCTGAAAATACTAAAGGGGAGATAATTAAAAGTTTAAGACAGACAGAGTTATATTGCTTGGTCAATGCACTTCTCCAAGTTACCATCTATTTATATTCCAAGTTTCAAGTCAATATGTTAAATAGTTTTGAAGATATACTCAGAGCAAAATTTGAATATAAAAACACTAAAGTGGAGATAATTCAAAATTTAAGACAGACAGAGTTATGGTTCTTTGTCGATGCACTTCTCCAAGTTGCCATTTATTTATATTTCAAATTTCAAGTCAATATGTTAAATAGTTTTGAAGATACGCTGCAGACAAAATTTTATTGTGAAAATACTAAAGGGGAGATAAGTCTAAGTCCAAACTTAGGTCAAGGTGAAGGTCAAAATGGAGTCAGGTGATACAGGTGTGTGGAGAGTGGTCATATACAACATCCATGCAAGTATGAAAGCTTTGTAGCAAGCCATGTTAATGCTAGAAGAAACGGTCAATTTGGGTTAACCAAGAATTTGGCCTTTCAATAAGTTTAAGTCCAAAATTAGGTCAAGGTGAAGGTCAAAATGGAGTCAGGTGATACAGGCGCGTGGAGAGTGATCATATACAACATCCATGCAAGTTTGAAAACTTTGTAGCAAGCCATATTAATGCTAGACGAAACGGTCAATTTGGGTTAACCAGGGCGGACGGACGAACGGACGGAAGGACGGACGGACGGACAGACGGATGGACGTACTCATGAGACGGTATTTGTGGGTTTTTCTTTTGTTCTTTGTTTTGTTTGGTTGCAACCCACAAGTAGCATTTTGCACCCCACAAGTGACGGAATGAATGGAATCTTAAAATAGCCTATTGTTCCACACCCCACAACTACCGGTGCATTCGTACGGACGGACGGACGGACGGACGGACGGACAGGTGCATTACTATATGCCTCCCGATCTATCGATACGGGGGCATAAAAAATGGCTGAGTTCAATATGCAAGCAAATTGTAAGCAAAATATCCATTCGAGTTTTCTCAATGACATGCATAAGGAAGTAAGAAATCTTCAAAGCATTATTCAGTGTGATGTACTTGGTTTGGTATACTTACACTTCATTCAGTGTGATATAACTCTATGTGGTGGCATTTTACTCTATTTTGTGTGATGTAAACCTATTTGGTGTGATATAACTTTATTTGGTGAAATATAACCTTATTTGGAGTGACATAACTTTATTTGAGGTGATATAACTCTATTTGGTGTGATATCACTCTATTTGGTGTGATATAACCTTATTTGGCATCATTTAATCCTATTTGGTGTGATATAACTCTATTATGTGTGACATAACTTTAATTTGGTGTGATATAACCCAATTTGGTACAATATATTTCTGTTTGGTGCATTTAACTCTGTTTGGTGTGATATACTTTGTTTGGTGAAATATAACCTTAATTGGAGTGATATAACCCTATTTGGTGAGAAATAACCCTATTTAATGTGATATAACTTTGTTTGTTGTGATATGACTTTTTTTGAGGTGATATAACCTAATTTGCTGTGTAATAACCCTATATGGTGTGATATAACCCAAATTTCAAGTGATATAATCCATTTGGTGAGATATAACTATATTTGGTGTCAAATAATCCTATTTGGTAAGATATAACCCTATTTTGGGTGATATAACTTTTATTTGGTGTTATATAACCCAATTTGATGAGAAATAACCCTATTTAGTGTGATATAACTTTGTTTGTTTTGATATGACTTTATTTGAGGTGATATTACCTAATTTGGTGTGAAATAACCCTATTTGGTGTGATATAACTTTATTTGGTGTGATTTTACTATATTTGGTGTGATATAATCCTATTTGGTGTGATATAATCTTATTTTGTGTGATATTACCCTATTTGGTGTGATATTACCCTATTTGGTGTGATATTACCCTATTTGGTGAGATGTTATCCTATCTGGTGAGATATTACCCTATTTGGTGTGATGTAACCCTATTTGGTGTGCTATAATCCTATTTGGTGTGATATTACCCTATTTGGTGTGATATTACCCTATTTGGTGAGATATCATCCTATCTGGTGAGATATTACCCTATTTGGTGTGCTATAATCCTATTTGTTGTGATATAACCCTATTTGGTGTGCTATAATCCTATTTAAATTGATATAACCCTATGTGGTGTGATATAACCATATTTGGCATGATATAATCCTATTTGGAGTGATACATTCCTATTTGGTGTCATATAATCCTATTTTGGTGTGATATAACCCTAATTGGTGTGATATAACAAACACATTTTCACTCACCTGAACAGTAAGATACCAACAACTATGACAGCCACCAGGAATACAACTCCCAACAGTACACCAACTATAATACCCACAGATTCTACAGGACCAGTCTGTCTCTTTAAATCACTGGTTACATCTGAAATATCCTGGCCACCTGAAGTGTAAACCAAATATTATAATCATTAAATATGTATGACATCATTTGCATGGGGACAAAATCAATGTTCCAAAATGCAGTTTGGACCAAATCAGTAATGTATAGGTTATAACACAAACAATACCCATGTTGTTGTTTTGTCAACAATAAACTATTTCAACAAGTATTATAATTTCATAAACAATCTTAATATTAGCACTAGCAGTTGAGTGTTCTGAATGTTGCTTGCTCATTCCCATGGCTGTGTCTGTAGTCTAAACTTCTGCTCCTAACTGCCGGCAAATTGAGGGAAGATTTGAAGTACTGGTATATGAAGTTAATGGTGTCTGCTCTCTTACCCCACCGTGACATCTAGCTGTCTCTGCAAGACCAAACCCCAAACCTTTACTTACAATAAAATCATTTAATTTCGATGGGTCGAAATTTTGTGGTTTTGGTAATAATGATCATTTCGATGGGACGTATGTTTGCTGATTTTGCATTTCAGGTAATAAATGAAAGGGTCAAAATGATTGTTTGGATTTGGTTTCATGGTGAACAGGGAAATCCACGAAATTTGATACCCCATGAAAATCAATGATTTTACAGTACATCATTCGCAGACCACACAGACCGGTGCATTGATATGTACATCAATACAAAAGGGCTGTAAAGGTATACCACGGTATATGAAACACTGCAGACTTCAGTCCAACACAGTTCATGGTACAAGACTTCCAAATTTCGGTATGGTTCGGTATAAGTTTTTTATGACCAAAATGATCTTCAGACAACGAAAACTCCTGTCAGCCTACTGATTATGTATAATTTACCATGTATCACTTGTTTTAATTGTATTAAAATATGCTTAATATTGTCGAAAATCATTTAACATAGTTGAAGCAACAATTTCATTGTCACTTAATCATTGAAGTATTTAAGCTGCTGTAGGAGAATAATGAATCATACCGAAATAAACCGAACCGTTAGAAAAATTGACAGAATGTATCATATCGTGAGGTGAGCTAACCGTTACACCCCTACAATACACTTACCAGTTGTAATGTGAATGCCATGTGATTTCTGCCCCGTACCATCAGCACTTACTGCAGCTACTCGGATAAAATAGTTGGTGTTTGGTGATAATTTGACCAGCCGAACTTCGGGTGAAATTGGATTCACCTGAGGAAAAAATATACAATTGACAAAGATAGAGTAAAATATTTACAATGACATTCATGGCAGTTTTATGTAAATTTCAGTACATTTTTCGGGTTTGACATTGTTGAACACTTTGCTGGCTTAGGATGAGAAGGTCGTAACTACTACTTATGACCTTATAAGACTCATATATATTTGAAATCTGCATTACGAGGCGCTTCTTATGAGCTTATTTTCATGAAAATCGAAACTTGTCATGTTGACCAAAAGGTTGGTTTTACCAAAGGTAAAGAGTACCTTTCAGACAGTTTTTTCTTGTTTACACAAAATATTTATTTTGTAGTTACGACCTTCTAAGCCACCAAATTGTTCAGTTATATAATGTCTCAGTTTACATGCCCATTGCTCATGTAAGTTTTTCAACTAGAATAATGAATATTTAATCATCAGCTTGTCCCAATAATGTAATAAAAGCTCCGCGAGTCGCATGTGTCGCCTGACTACATGAAATATGAGAATTGATGTTGTTAGAGACTTAACCTTACTTTAACTGCAATAATGTAGGATCCGTCATGAGTTGTCTTTGGAGATGTAGATCTTAAAGACAAAGGGTGGCGCATTCTTTTTATCATAATATTACAGTTACTGGGTCAATACAGCGTCAGCAATAACAAATTTAAGTCGTTGGCGCTACTGTTTCGCGCCAAAAGGATGGTGACGTCACACATTAAAATTTCATTCTTACACGCGTTGGAGAACAACGTTCCGCGACTTTTTCTCCCATGGCAGATCACAGTTTCTAGTATTGTGCCTTTTGTGTGAAAGGGACATAATTCAAAAACGATGCAAGGATGAGTAATAGTTCTTGTGCACTGCACTTTGGCTTATTGCAAGAAACATGCATACCAAATCTTGAGTCATTTGAACATAAGGTGACAAAGTTATGCTCTGGACAAGAAATGCTGTAATAAAATCAATCAAAGGGAAATAATTAAAAAACGATGCAAGGTAGAGTTATAGTTCTTGTGCACTGCATTTTGGCTTATTGCAAGAAACATGCATACCAAATCTTGAGTCATTTGAACATAAGGTGACAAAGTTATGCTCCGGACAAGCAATTTGTGACGCCGCCGAACATTAGAAATTTGTGCCCGCGGGCAAATTATGTCAAGCCTTGGCGCACATTGAAAAAAAATGCACTGACTTAAATGTGCTAAGTTACATCTAATGCCAGCATGCATAAAGAATAATTTATCCCTACCAACATCAATTTGACTTTTTACCTCTAACAGTGACCTTGACCTTTGAGAAAAGAACCAGGGGTTGATCATGACACCCCGATTAATAGAGGTTGACATGTATGGCAATTTCAAGCAAGATTGGTCAATGCATGACAAGATTATAGTCCAGACAAGCTTCTTTAGAAATTTGATCTGCAACTGTGACCTCGACCTTTGATATAGGAACCTGAGGGTTGAGCATGACACTCCAGCATATGGAGGTGAACATTCATGCCAAATGTAAGACATATTGGTCAATGCACGAAAAAGTTATGGTCTGGACAAGCTTCAATTTGACCTTCAACTGTGACCTTGACCTTTGAGATATGAACCTCGGGGTCTGTCATGAACCTCTGTCTCATTAAGGTGAACATTGATGCCAAATATAAGAAAGGTTGGTCAAGGCATGAGTGAGATACAGCCCGGACAAGGTCTATAATGGTCATTTTTGAAGTTTGACCTCTGAGTGTGACCATGACCTTTGAGCTAGAAACCTGAGTGTATCTTGCGCACTGCACACTGCCTCAGGGTGTTTAACACATTTGCCAAGTTATTTAAAAATGTGTCAATCTATGAGTGAGATACAGCCCGGACAAGGTCTATAATGGTCATTTTTGATGTTTGACCTCTAAGTGTGACCTTAACCTTTGAGCTAGATCCCTGGATCTTGCGCACTGCACACCGCCTCATGGTGTTTAACAACTATGCCAAGTAATTTAAAAAATTGTCAATGCTTGAGTGAGATACAGCCCGGACAAGGTCTATAAAGGCCATTTTTTACCATTGACCTCTAAGTGTGACCTTGACCTTTGAGCTAGAGACCTGGATTTTGCGCACTGCACACTGCCTCATGGTGCTTAACAACTATACCAAGCAATTTTAAAAAGTGTCAATGCATGAGTGAGATACAGCCCGGACAAGGTCTATAATGGTCATTTTTGATGTTTGACCTGTAAGTGTGACCTTGACCTTTGAGCTAGAGACCTGGATCTTGCGCACTGCACACCGCCTCATGGTGTTTAACAATTATGCCAAGTTATTTAAAAAAGTGTCAATACATGAGTGAGATACAGCCCGCACAAGGTCTATAATGGTCATTTTTGATGTTTGACCTATAAGTGTGACCTTGACCTTTGAGCTAGAGACCTGGATCTTGCGCACTGCACACCGCCTCATGGTGTTTAACAATTATGCCAAGTTATTTAAAAAAGTGTCAATACATGAGTGAGATACAACCCGGACAAGCAATCTGTGACGCAGCCACCGCCGCCACCAAAGTAACACCTATATGTTGCCTTTTCAGGCGACACAAAAATGTAATTAAAACAAGCAATTATAATCACATTCTGAATTCTACTTTATTTTGACTTTGACTTCCACCCTCCCCTCAAAATTATCAGGATTTATTTGCTAGGTGACCATACACTAAAATCTTTGGTTTTAATTAGAACCCTAAAGCTTTGTGCCTAAAACGTTTCTAAACTGAAGTTGACCTGATAACAAAGCTGAGTATCTAAACATTTTTGGAAGTATTTTTACTAATTTATTTAAGTGACAAATAAAAATATAATAAGTGAAACACACAGAAAAGACGGGTCAGGTGTAAGTGTGATTAATTGATCCAACATGGTTCGGCTATTCCATAGCATTCATCAGGGAATTTATTTAAGGTATATTGTGAAACAAGTTTTTACAACTTATATTAATCACTCTAAGCAGCTCATTCATGATTTATTCTATCACCACAACAGTATGGGAGAAGAAAAGTGTCTAGCAAGGAAATTTCTGGTATCATTTTTATTTCGTCTTTGGTATGACGTGGCCTGGGATCGAACCCCAACCTCCCATGCTCAACCACTAGGCTATCAAGAATGAAGATGAGGATGACCTCAGTATAATACCATTACTGTATAAAATTTACCTCTGTCTCTTTGCCTCCAATTTTACTGAAATACACCGTATATTTGACAATATGAAGTGGTGTAATAGGTGGCTCCCATTTCACATGTATAGATGTCCCACTCACTAGATCACCATGTAGATTGTTTGGAGCCTTAGGAGTCAATGCTGAAAATGAAATAATAGCATGTAAGGCCAAAGTGTTGCTCGTAAGACCAAATAATTTCTTGTAAGGCCAAAGGGTTTTTATATATTTTATAGGTTAGAAACCACCAAATAAATTTGCTCTATAGCTCAATGTAAAGTGGCCGTATTAGGCCCAAATTTTGAACTGTTTTTAGTCTATGGCCACCTGGACCACATATATCATTGTAAAGAGGGGCATTTAAGCTTCAAAATAATGCAATAAAAAAGGGGGGTCATGCATCTTCTAAGAAAGTTTTTGTCCTTCAAACATGGTTTATCCGTTTTCACACATGTCCGGATTTATAAGTTCCGGGTTTTACCCTAGTCTACTTTCACTTTGGTATCAAGACCAAAATAGTGGAATAATACAAATATTACAGTTTTACTACATCACATGCTTATTTATCTACCATTTAAGCTCAATTTCATCATTCAAATCCACATTTGTCAAGAAATATCACCATTTACAGGCAAACCAAAGTTTTTTTAAGGACTACTTGAGTGTATCACCACTTGGTCCGCGGTGGCATTTAGTGGTTCTTTACCTATAGGATTTTTTTTAAAGTCTTCCTTGGGGTAGAATGTAATGGAAATATGACAAGAGGTCAAAAAGGGTCCTAAGTCCCTAACCTGACATTATGTAAGCAACCTAGGACCAAGTGCGTCATTTAGCAGAACTTGACAAATTTCAACTCCTTTCTTCAAACATCAAAATGTTACAAAATTCCCTTAAAATTTAAGTTTATAAAATAAAAGTTTAAAAACTAAGTTCTAACACAAAATCAATTGTATTTGTATATTAGAACTACACTTAGCGGCACTTCTAACGCTGCCACTTATATATTTCCGTTTTCTTTAAAAGTATTCAATGAATTGTAATAAAATTTGGCATACTTGAACATCAATATTTGACACAGTTTCTGGCGAAGTTTCTGCTCGATTCGACAATAGACTATTGCACGATACGTCTTCAACTGACTGAATACTTATATTGAAAGTCGCATTTTTATCACTCAATATCGGCCATCTGATTGTTATGTATGCGTGTAGATGTACCTATTTCCTATAATGGTTTTGTATATCAACATTTTATTCGTTCATGGTTTTTAATAGTTATTAACAATATTTACCAAAATGCTAGAAAACGAAAAAAAAAATTTTTTGCTGCAAAATATAGTGTTTTCCGTACCCAAAGCGTGTCTGTTGAAAAAATACGATTCTTGCGAGTAACGCAGGATGCGCTCAACTTGAAATTTGAATTTAGGGTGACTAATTATTATATCAAACTGAATCAATTCAACTCTACTGCGTACTATTAACATTCGTTATCCAGAATAAATGTGAATATTACCATTCAAGTAGCATTATTTGAGGTTAAACGATTATTTTAAGCGCATCGGTTTTTATTCAGATTATGGGCTGATTTTGAGGCAATGTAAGCTTACCAACTGCTATTTGGCTACCTCGGAAATTGTAACGCAGATGAAATTTATGCATACTTTTATTGTGTGCACTCATTACATTACACTTGAAGCTATGAAGAAATGAAATATTGAAAATACTCAATTGACCCCTAATAAATACGCTGTTAAATTTTGTGACTTTGTAATTGCGGGTGACGTAAATTAAACTTTTACCACACATTTTCATACGCACCAATTTCTGAATTAACAAGTGCAGCAATAGGCATATGCCTTAAACTAAAACTGGTGAAAATTTGATAAAGTTATCTCAAACGGTTTTCGAGATATCAAGAATAACCAAGTGGCAGCGTTAGAAGTGCCTCCGAGTGTATATAAGTATTGAGGTTCCAGCAAAAATATGGTCAATCACAATGGCCAAAAAGTGCAATTTTGTTATCTTACTTTCAAATTGCTTAGAAATATGCTAAAAATTACAACATACAATGCGAAAAATATCGTAAAACACAATGGCCAAGGTATCATCAAGATACATAATTTTTACCAAAACAACTAGGAGTTAGGCTAGCAAATTGATGTAACAGTACCCAGCTCTCCAAATATGTGATCAGTAAAATTACAAGTCATTAATACTCACATGTGATTTTCAGCGAAGTTTTTTTGGATGGCTGGCTAGATCCAAAGTCATTTTGAGCGACCACCCAGACTGTGATAGTTTCACCCTTCTTTACAAATGATGCAGGCAATGTGTAGGACTTGGCACTACGTATCTGAAAAACCAGAGCATATCACATGTACATGCCATGCCTTATTGGGTGAAAGTTCAAAATATTCAAAATACTGAAAACTTCTTATCAAAATACAGAACAAGATCATTTGCTTATAGATTTAATAGCTCAGTTATTTATCAAAATACTGAAATGAGTATTGAGACTGAAACTTTTCAACCAAGCATGTAAATAATTATTTCAGTTTAGCATAACAAAAATGATTACGGTAAAGTGTAGGACTTGGCGCTACATATCTGACAAATGCAGAGCAAATCACATTTTATAACTATTTCAGTTAAGTATAGCATGATACATGTATGCAAATTGTTTGTTTTGTGCAACAAGGTTGTATCTCACTATTATGCTACATACCGGAGAGTGAGATACTGTAAAATCATATAATTTCGAATTTCGATGGGACGTTAATTGGTTGATTTTGCATTTCAGGTAATAAATACCAGGGTCAAAATTATTGTTTGATAGGATTCGATTTTGCAGTAGAAGGTTAACCACGAAATCCACAAAAACTTCCCCACGAAAATTAATTATTTTACAGTGCAAACTTGCTATTCCAAATGGAGGAAATATTGCACTCATTGAGAGTTGAAGGCATTGTGGAATACCAGTTAGTATCTCAACAGGAGACCATTCACCTGCTTCAGAAGTGTGTTGTCAGCACTCCCCTTGTCTTAGTGAATAACTAAGTTGAGTTTCAAGTGGATAACCTTGATGGTATTTGAGAAAATGACTCAAAACTCAAAATGACAATTAACTGAACCAAAGCACACACTAACGCAAACATACACACTATCAAGTTGTGACAATACACTTAGCTTAAAGACTCTGATTAATGAAAAACTAAATTACTGAACAAACACAAAAATTTACCGCTCCAGCAAAATCCTTGGTTTGTTTCTCTGACTGGTACCATACATGATAAACATCAACTTTATCAGCATTGTTCCCAAAATCCCACAACACTTTCACTGTATCATAGAATAACTGGGCACGCACTTTCACAGGAGCTGCAGGAACATACTCTAAAATAAAACACAAACAACACATATTAAATTACTGAAAAATGTTTACTCTTTACTGCACATTTCCCCCTTACAGCCATTTCCAAACAAATAAAACACTTAATTGTTACTTTCTTGGATATAATGACATACAACAGAAAAAAATGTTAAATCACAGAAAAACATGTATCAAACTTATACTACCTTCCCGTCTGATTTCCTCATACCCTCTGTTTATCAATAATGAAAATAATATCAATTCACGGCCACCAGTTAACTGGTAGCATAGCTTGAAGAATTTGACACGGTCTTGACCTTTATGCATGAACATATTACAAGGCTTTTGCAGAGAATATATCAATTTCCCCTAGCAAATCTTCATTGGTTGAAAGTACCATAAAACAGATATTGAAATTTTTGAAAACTTACGTTGACCATTGACAGCACAGTTAAGTATGGTTTCACCATGAGACATACACAAGTAATAATTCTAACGTGAAACTTACGTTGACCATTGACAGCACAGTAAAGTATGGTTTCACCGTGAGACATACACAAGTAATAATTCTAACGTGAAACTTACGTTGACCATTGACAGCACAGTTAAGTACGGTTTCACCATGAGGCATACACAAGTAATAATTCTAATGTGAAACTTACGTTGACCATTGACAGCACAGTTAAGTAAGGTTTCACCATGAGGCATACACAAGTAATAATTCTAATGTGAAACTTACGTTGACCATTGACAGCACAGTTAAGTATGGTTTCACCATGGGACAAACACAAGTAATAATTCTAACGTGAAACTTACGTTGACCATTGACAGCACAGTTAAGTATGGTTTCACTATGAGACATACACAATAATAACTCCAGGGGGTTGGAATAATCGGGTAAGCTTCCCATACACATTGATAGACAGTTCTCTGACACGCCCTCATCTGTACAACATTTACTGTGATCTTTACCATCTGTATATAGAATAAGGTTAAACTTTGTTAAATAGAGAATATAAGAGTAAGTCCCTCAGATCACGTGGTCAGGTGACCTGATAAAACAAGTAAAGTGGTAAGTTGAACAGACCTAGTAAAGTTTATCAGGCACCCTGTTATCAGGTCAATTTTGCCGGAAGTGACTGGATAAATGAAAGGTTAGGTGAACCTATGTTTATCAAAGTGTCACCCCTATTGAAAGGGCCAGTCAATTTGGCTGATGACCCACTTATCTTTCTTGCGCACAATATGTCTTCAATAACATTTCTTTGATATAGGTTTGACTGCAAATATAAAGTGTCTGCTCAAGACAAGAAAATTAAACCATGATATCCTTTGTTTTCCATATTTTGGAATAAAGACTGTGAAATTGCAATCCATGAGTCAAAATCTTTCTTTGCAACAGTCTTTATTGTTAGTTCCAGTTTACCACCCTTTCTCAACAAAAAGTTTTTTAGTTATAAACAGCCTTAGATTCACCAAACCAGTTTTCCTGGATTGTATTGTAACCAGTACTTATTCTAACACAAGGATCACTTCTCCACATGTGGAGAAACCTTGATATTGTTGTTGAAACCCCAATATCAGACCCAGTGAGTACAAACGTGTTCTCATACTCAAACTCCATACTATGAGCTCAAACTTGAAAAACAGCATTTTTTTGGAATTTTGTATCAAAACCAACACCAACTTGTAGCAAATGATCTAATCAAGAAAATGAACCCGCATATATTATATTTTCATTCAGTAATAAAGAAATTACAGCAGTTTTAGTAACTAAGAACATGCTCCAACTGGAGTATGAGTTTGAGCGGAGTACAACTTTCACCAATGTTTATTATCACAAGGTCTGGTTACATATCCTGCACACTCACCAGTGGACCACAGCTGCTTCTTTCCAGCTGCTATACTTTCTGCTCCTAAAACTGATAGCTAAACTAACAGTCATAAGGGTATGATAAAAGTTAAGTTAAAAAAGTTAAGTTACCAATTTTCTAGGGCTCTTTTCAGCTGTTAGGCCGCTCAAGCATCCTTTGACATTTTTACTCCCCTGGTCATTGGGCTACAAATGGAAACCTACACTCGTGTCTCCCTGGGGAGACTATTTCTCTCCTGTGGGTGTGGCAGCCAACATCGATCTGCGGCGCCAAGGAATAGACACTGCCCTCACAGGTACCATTTTACATCATGGTGGAGTGGAGCATGTGGGTCTTGCTCAGAGAAATTAACCAGTGCTCCAGATGGGGATCGAACCCGGGACCTCTTGATCCCCACATATAGATATGATATAAACTTGCCTGATCCACAGTAGAAGAAATCCTCCATATAGTTTAAGCAGTGAGATAAACTAGGATCAGCGATTATGGCATTTATGTCCACAGCGTATGTACAGATATGTTGAGCACATGTTGCATTGACTCCTTTATTCAAACAACATTCTACAAGATAAGATGAGACAAACATTACAATTAAACTCACTCATAAACAAATTTTAGTTTCAATATTTATAAACTGTCTTCACTGAGAGCACATATAAAATTATTTACTTACACATAAATGAGAAAGCTCATTTAAAGTTCAACATGTAATATACGAGGGGTGATCAATATATTCGTGGACTTTCCTTCTAATTTTTGAAATATTGCAACTAGAGTAATGAAATTACGCGCTGATGTAGATCAATCATCATGCGTTTCGTCTAATTTACTTCATGATAACGTCACTATTTACTTGATGACGTCACTTTTTGTAACCAAGGTATAGCACGCACTGTCGAGCATCTCAGGGGTAACATTATCTCAGAGCAACGGCATGCTATGAATATTAACACAAAATTGTATAATCCTCGAGATATTACCAAGATGACTTGACTAATTTGTGCATAGCTTCAATTTCAGTAATCAAATATATGACATCATTGTTTATACATACCTCTAACTTTTCCTGCTGTTGGAGGTGTGGGTGGTGGTAAACCTGTGCCCGGGAAAATATCTGAAAAATATGTAGAGGATATTTGTTGATTTTGGAGTAAGATCATCAAATTTTATTTCACAGTGTGATTACAGAAATCAATATTTACTTGAATGGCGAAGCCACAAGTGTAAATATAAATGTGTTTATAAAATATTGTGAAATTTAGACATATCGTAATAAAAGACATTTGTACTCGAAATACATTGTTTGAGTTTATTTCTTTAGTTTAAAATGCACCCCACAAGCAATGATTCATATCCCACACGCCCATTTGAGGCAGGACGGATAAACCTACGAATATCCCTCAATATCAACAGATGGACAGATGGTGACATAAACAGATTTTCAGCACGAAATGTGTCCTACACTAACAGATGAACATACAGAAAAACGTTTGATACTGTAAAATAATTAATTTTTGAGGGGGATTAAATTTTGGTGATTTAGATAACCACGAAATCAAATCAAATCCCACAGTAACTTTGATCCTTGTTTTTTATTAACTGACATGCAAATCCACAAATTAACGTCTCATCCAAATTGTCTTTTTTACCAAAACCACAAAATTTCATCCCATCGAAATTAAATGATTTTACAGTATCACAAAACTTACTTTTTAACTCTCCAGATATGGAGTTAGATCCGAACTTGTTTGTAGCGTTACAAGTGTAAGATGCAAAATCCTCCGACTCAACATTTCTCACCCTCAGAACACTTTTAGTCTTCCCAGTGTCAAAGTCAGTTACGAGGGCGGGGAATAAATATTTAGCCCCACCTTGAAGGGCATGTCCATCCTTGGTCCAGGTAACAATGTCAGGATGTCCAGTAAATACACATTCTATATCAGTATCCAATCGTACACCAGGTAACACATTAGTTGTGTTCATTCTCACTGGATGGGGAGTAACTATAAACAAAGAATAACAATCAAAACATCAAAATCTCTCTCTTCAAAAGATAACTTGAAAATCTTTTGATAACTGTGGCCTAGTTTGAAATAAAAGAGTACAAATAAAAAAGAAACTGTTACAAGATAATAGCAATAAGCAGAAACAGCAGAACACCCATCATAACAATACATGAATATAGGATGATTATAAAACGTGCTTGCCCCCAGCGCCGCCAAATAATCATTCCTCATAATTAATAGGGGTAATCCACTGTTAAGGACCAACCTCCATATTCTTGAGTTATTGAACAGAAACCACTAAGTCAACAGACCGACCGACCGTCCAGTCAAACGACCATCAGACCAACTGACATATGCAGGGTAATACTCCCAACATCAAAGACGGGGGGAGGGGGCTAAGATGGAGGCAGATTACAAGTAAAAGTCACAAAAAAACTGTAAAAGAAAAGCATACCAATACATGTACTTACATCTTACATTGAGGAACCAATCTTTAGATGTTGATGATTTATCTTCAAACGTTAACGTACATGTATATAGACCATTATCCTCCGTCGTCACCTGGTCTATAACATACAGGTTATCTTTAACAATAGTCTGCTTGTTTCTCATCCATTTCACTGTGCTAATCTCTGCACCGACAGCCCAACATTCTAACTGTACCCGCTCACCTGGGTTGATCACACCTGATCGGAACTGGGACACAGATATAGAGCCTAAAACTATAAAAATAAAACTGCCCATTACATAGAGGATATTTGTATTTTATGGTGAATGATGGTCTGATAATTCACCAAGTGAACTGCTGACATAAAATTTTCAGATATTTTGCATGACATAAAATAGCAATATTCAATTCACTTGTTGTTATTAATATTTTTTTATATTATTATTATCATACCATATTTTTATGACTTATCTGTTAAGAATACAACACTATATATATGATAGAATACATGAAAAGTTTTTGACAAAATTTATGTCACCCACAAAGGTCAATAACTCTGGCAATATACATCAGACCTTAAACTCCAGATACTAAGCACAACTAGGCAAAATATGCCTTTCATAGAATACTAGAATAGTTTTTGACACAAAAATTCATGTACACAGAAAATGTATTGGTGCTGTATGCTGGGCACGTGGAGCATATTGAAGAACTTAGTAATTTTCGAAGATTTCTCCAAGATTCCTTGTATTACATAACCATTTCTACAATCAAAGTTCAAGGCTATTCATTAATGTGGCAGGGAAAAAAGGTGACGACAACACAATTACAACTGTCTCCGTGAAACACAAACAAACATACATACAGTATAACCTCCCGAAACGGCACCTCTGAGAAGCGACAACCTCCGAGAAGCGACACTTTTATTTCCCCCCAATCGTTTTTACACTTATTTCAACCTCTAAAGAGCGACAACTCCGTAGAGCGGCAAACGGCAGTCAAAATGCATTCCCTCCCTTGACTTTAACCTCTGAGCAACGACAGTTGTCAACAGGTGCGATCTATTTTTAGAACACGGCATAAACACGTGTGTAAGATCTTCAAAAGTTAACACGTTAGGATTGTTTGTAAATCGGATGTGCATTGTACAATGTGTACAATTAGCGCTAAATTTATGGAGATTACAATGGAGAGGTTTAATAGGTGTTATAATTATCAGGTAAATTACTATAGCTATTGATTTTGGATTAATTGTGTCAACTCGTGTACGATGTAGATCTATGCATGTTTGTTGCATAAAGGCAGCCTTATTATTGTGTAACGGTGTTTGAAGATTAAAACGTTGTCTTTCTCAATTATTTCATAATTGTATAATTGGGACGTTTGCGTATTTATCTCGCCGTCTCTTTATGCTGGTAACTAATTGAGTAAGGTTAATTGCTTTTACTCGTGAAAAATGTTGAATTTCCAAGAAAATGTACCAGTTTCTAGTCACTTCTGTTTTAGAAAGCTTTATTACAACACGTCTGTCTTTGTCTCTATGCTAGTTGAATTTATTTTGATCACAATTTAATACTGTTGCTATTGAGAGTCTGAGTCTGAAATAATGTCTGCTAAGAAGAAGGTCTTCTTAAATGTTGAGCAGCGGTATGCAATATAGCAATTAATCTGTTGGATGAAATAAGACCTTTAAATAATTGGTCTTAGATCAGCCAGCAAACTACATCAATGCAGTTGCAAAGATATTTCCTATAAACATATTATTATCATAATATTAAATTTATTATGTACAAATATATGCAAACAACTCAATATGAATATACTACAGTATAGTCACATACAATGTAAAACAAATCACATGTACATAACTATGTACCTTGCAAATACAACGACAAGGGACTTAACTCATGTCCGAAAAATCAAGAACCTCTGCAGAGCAACACCTCTGCAAAGCAACACTTTTTCCGGTTTCCGCCAGATGTTGCTCTGCGGAGGTTATACTGTACCATCAGACTCAGTCATCAAGATGCTATACGGCGAGGGGAGACTAGATCCATACTTGTTGTTGGCAGTAACTGATACACGGTACCCGGTCTCAGGGTCAAGGTCACTGAAGGTGTAACGTGTTTTAGTAGTGTTCTGTAAAAGACAAGGACAGTTTTACAATAAAATACAAAGACAAAATTACCAAGTTTTTCTGTACATTTGCCGAACGTATGAGCAACAACAAGAGATGTTTGTAAAACATGTACTTAGTATGCCCCCAAGGCAACTCAATAGTCAGAAATGGTAAATGGTAGAGGTTACAGTGACCTTGACATTTTGACCTACTGACCTCAAAATCAATAGGGAGCATCTACTGTTGAAGGTTAACCTCTAGGTTTGAAGATCACAAGGCTTGGCCAGTGTCATATTGTTTTTGTCAACGAGTTTAATAAAGCCTGCATGTAATTAGCATGAATGTAAGATTCTATTTATCACATTATATCAGAGAACGCTCTACAACGTTCAAAACGCTGATGTTCCAACATAGGTTTCATTCAAAATTTAGCGTTACAATATGCACAACGTCATGGTAAAGTTTGTATTATACTGATGTCATGAGTCGATTCAATGCACAGATTGGCTTAAGTTACATCACCATGAACCAACCAACCAATGTCAAGCAAATTTAAATATTTATGTAACAGGCTGGGAGTACATAACGATATTTCCGGCACAGCTTTAATGCTCTCCCACACCTCAGATTATGTGATGAATGATTTTACAGTACCTTCTTGGATATGAGTTTCTGGTCTTTTTCTGTCCACAACATGGCATGATATGTACAGTTATTATCACAGTTCTCAGCTGGTACCATCCATTTCATCATGATAGATGTTTTCATAGTGATCACTGCCTTCACAAATTGTGGAGGTGATGGTATAACACCTGTAATGAAACAATACATGTGTTAGTGATCACTGCCTTCACAAATTGTGGCGGTGACGGTATTACACCTGTAATTTTAGTGGTCATATAAAGTAACTTACTGTAGCTCAGTGTAGTTTATACTAAATTTATTTAACTTAAAGGTTGATTGTGTAACAAGTTTTTCCAACTAATATTAATCATCCTCGACACCTCATTCCTGATGGTATCCATCGCCACAAGGGTATGAGAGACGAGAAGCCAGTTTCCCTTATATGGTGAGTGCCTAGCAAGGGAAAGTCTGGTCCCATTTTTTTAACCCGGGACCTCCCACACTCAAAGCAAACACTCAACCACTAAGCTATCGAGGAGGCGGTGAAGCTCAGTGGGAAGCGGGCTTGCTGACTTATCTAGCAACACAGGTTCAAATATGGCTGCCATATTTCTGCAGTAAGCTGACTGGTAAATAAAGGCTATGCTCAGCATGCTATAAAGTTAAAGTTTAACATGTATTAGTGGTCACCTGAGTCAAGCAAAAATCTCATATAAAGAGTAAAAGTACTTTTGGTTGACTGTTAAGCAGGGTTTCATTAGCTAACAGCCTTAAACTTTGTTTATGATGGCTCCCAAGTAAATATCTATACAAATAATCGTTGTACTAACCTTTTCCTTTGACAAAACATGCAAACATAGCTCCGATGTAGTTGAGACAGAGGGCAGATTGGACATCTCTAGACCCCGGTTGACCCCTACAATATGGTAAACAGTCTGTAGGGAAATCAGGAATCCGTGTACAGCATTCAGTATGATCCCTTCCATCTGTGAATAGAACATTGGAATAGTTAAGATTGTTAAAATTGAAACAGTTACTACAGAACAATAAATTGTACCATTGGCACAAGGTGGTATCTCCCATTTTTTCAAAATGGCTTTTGCATAAAATGACTAAGAATCCAAAAATACTGCTGGATGCTGTAACTTCTTTATTACTGAATGGAAACGTATTATGGTATAAGGGTGTTCATTTTCTTAATTAGATCATGTGTCACACATTGAAAATTAGTTTTGATACAAAATTCTAAATTAAACTGTTTTTCAAGTTTGAGCATGGAGTATGGAGTTTTAGAATAAAAAGGAAAACATGTTTATAATCACCAGTGGACAGATTAATTTGCTTGTACTATAGTACTTACCTGCACCACAAGCCACAATCCTGTCCATATCTGTAGCACACTGTCCCAGGTCTATATCTGTTCCACTTACACAACCATCCACGCACGCCGTGGTGTTACTGCTCTTACCACAACAATCTGATAGATAATATTCAACATTCATTTTTTAAAGCATTGTAATACCCTTAGGAGGCGCAAATATTGGTTGTTGGGTATAGCTTGGATATTTGACCTGAAACTGACCTTTATGCAAGAATATATCACAAGGTTTTTGTTTTGAATATATCAATTTCCACAAGCAAATTGTGCGATATCGGTATTTCAAATTTGTGTTTCTATTACATCTTAAGCGTCTTTGTGATACTCCACGATTATGAAAACATACAATCAGTGTTGTAAACGCAGGTAATATATTGAGTGTTAAATCATGCTAATCAAAAGGTCAGGCTCATGTCAAATTAGCCAAGCTATAGAGGTTGTTGTTCTACAGAGGTTAAATTCAGAGTAAAAAAGACTGCGTTCACAGTTCAGTAAACGCTTTTGCCCCCGTGGAATCCTTGTCCATAACAAATAGCTTTAGAAGTCATTCAGGGGGCATAATTCTGGTGAAAGTTGGATTGTGTTACATGGCTTTGATAATGTTTTGTGTTTATGATGGTAAACAAGTAAGCAAAGTTTCAAAACATTGCCCTGGTGGAGTTTGAAAATATTTCAGTTCCAAGAACTTTTCAATTTTGGTAAACATTTTCAATTGGATCCAAAATTATTTTGTTGAAATGTTGGACAGTGTTTAATTGCATTGACAATGCAACATGCTTATGATGGTTAATTTAGGCCACTGTGAAAATATCTAAGTTTCAAGACCTAAACATTTTCAATGGAACAGGTGAATGAACTAACAGACAGGCATGAATTTAAAGGGCATAAAAATCACATTTCATTGTCATATTTAAATCAAATATGCTGCACATTTAAAGATATAGGCATAAAGGGGGCATAAAAATCTAAACACAAACCTTTCTTGCTATTCCAAAGCATCAACCAATTGCGTTCTTGAGTTCCATTGACAACAACTGAAACCATCGAACAAATTAATTAGTATGAGAACCTGAAGCTCAAAATGCTGCACAATGTCTTTCTTGTAATTCTTTTCTTTTAAAGCCTAGGTCCCACTAAACATTTTTTGCCACGGCAATATTCTACCAATGGAAGTAAATATGAGCTTTCGGGAATCTTAGGGGACCAGGATCCTCAAGTTAAGAAGCTTCTTTGGAAGTCACGAGGTATTAATTGACATTGCATGTACAGTAGACCTCACTTATAGCGAACTCGCTTATAACCAAAACTTGGTAATAGCGTAAGGAAAAAAATCCCCGACTCCGTCCCTTCTTTATTTCAATGTAATACATATCGCTTATAACAAAATCGGTTATAATGAAAAATCGGTTAATATAATGTGTGAAAAATGTTTGATCAAACAATCTCAAAGGTGTTAAGCAGTTGCTCCTCAGGCATTTATCAGTGCAAATTAACTAACCTAACCAATAATTATACCCCTAAACTTTGTTGACTTTACAAGATATTAACTTTTGTAAAAGTGTAGAGCTCTGCAACTATAAAACGAAATATTAGACAGAGGATGAAGTACGTGGGGCCTTCATCAACCATGTCACAAACGCCATCGTTACTTACTCAATTGTTTTAATGGTTTAACAGCTCTTGCTTAGAACTTGCTAATTAATGGACTTATTATATTAGCACACCTTGCAAAACTGCTCAGATAATGCATTACTTCACACAGAACAAGGATTGATATATTCAAACTAAGATATTGAACAGAACTCTTTCGTAGCAAGTTTTTATCAGTTTATAATATCAATGTTGAATACACTTTAAAATGTATAGAGCTATATTCTAACAGTCATTCAATGTTGAAATGATTACTTGCATCGTTTTTAGTATGATATTAGACTTCCATAATTGCAAATTAAAACTTTGGATAGGTTTCGTGTACTTTGATTCAATCACCGAAAAAGAGACGATTTTTATAGTTTCATAGGGTGTTCTAGAACACTTTCATATGAAAATGGACATTTTGCATGTCCAATAAATCACAGAGAGAGTTTCTGTTAAAACTGAAGCGAAAAATGATCTAACGGATATGAAAGCATAATTGTTTTTCAGTTTTTGAAACTTTGTAAAAAAATATCTTCCAATATAGCTCTATACACTTTAAAGTAACATAAGTTTTACCCTTAGTTACCTGGTTGAGTATAAGCTGCAAGTATCGGGGATGGTAAACTATGATCCTCACCACTGGCTGATATCACACGGAAAAAATAGTTGGTGTCCGGTTTGAGTCCTATCACTTCAGCAAATGTTTGATTAACATTTATTCCCTGAAACCATACATAAAATTTCATTAATTTTTACTGTTATTCAAAGGGACCGGAACCTTTTTTTTAAAAATACATGGTTATTGAACATAATTATATACCCGGTAATGTATAAGATAAGAGAACAACTGAAAATGCTTCTTCATTTTGTTTTTTGACTGCGCAGAAATTTGTATAAAGGTAGACTGTTTAAGTGAAAATATCGACAGTGAAATTATCAACAGTGAAATTATCGGAGATTAATCACCCGTAAACCACCGATAAGCATGAAATAAATAATATTATACACTTACATTCATCCAATATTTCTGGTCTAAGGAAGATTGAACAAGATAACTGGTAATATTAGGACCACCCGGATTCAGCCAGTCTAACGTTATAGAATATACATCTATAGCTTTCACTGTGACTTCTAGTGGAGAACGAGGCAAAGTCTCTAAAATACGAAACAATAAAGGGTATGATCATAAATCAATAAAGCGAAGCATGTCACAAAATGCACATACATGTGATTTAAATGGGATTTAAATGCGTAAAAAAGGAATGTATTCATTCTAGTGGTTATAGATATGGGACAGAAGATCATAAAATGAATCCAATGTACCTCTGTTCAACGTTAGGTGAACTTGGAAAGCCAGAAATTAACAACGAAAATGCGAGTAACTCCACTTTAATAGGAGTACATTGCTGGTATGTATAAAACACCTCCCAAACAAACAAAAAACAGGATGTTTAATGAGGTTATAGAGAAACTTCACTTCAATCTTGTTATGCTTTCAAATGAAATACTGAGAGTAAGTTTATCTATATCTATTTGGTCTTTGGTATGACAAAGTCCAGATCTTCCCGAAACCTGCCATGCTTTATATAACAAATATGTGTTTAAACTCACTGACCAAATATATGCCAAAATGTACCACATGCAATCTACAGTTCAAAACAAATTCATATTATTTGACCTACAATATCAAAACACCTCTAGCCCTGTTCTGACAAAAAACAGGAAAGTAATGACAAAGTTATAGAAATGGAACATTAGAACAAAATAAAAAAATAACAAGAGCTGTCTCCATAGGACGACACATGCCCCCGTGCATGCTTTGATCGTAACGTAACGTTAAGATATCAGCACCGTCACAGATGTGTCATAATATATTGGGCAAATGTGATATTGACATATTTTTCTTTGTGTAAAGGGCCATAACTCTTAAGCGTGTAGGTCAATTTGAAATCTTGTTATCTAACATGACCTAGATCTTATGGCCGTACACCTTTTCATGTTTCAAAAGGTTTGACGAAGATCCGATGACAAATGCTTGAGTTATTGAGCGGAAACGGGAAGAAACACCATTTTTCTATGTGTGAAGGCCCGCAACTCTGAAGTGTCTTGGTAAATTTGAACGGTTACCGAACCTGACCGAGATCTTATGGCCTTACACCTTTTCATGAAGTTTGGCGAAGATCCGATGACAAATGCCTGAGTCTCCATAGGACGACACATGTTAAGAAAGGACATTTATGATATCAGCACCGTCACAGATGGGTCACAATATATAGGGCAAATATTTGAACTTTAACAAATATATGTGATATTGACATGTTGGCTTGACATGTCACCTTTATTTGAGTAGTTATCCACTCTTGATAATGAATTTGATGGCAACAATGGAAACTGAACAAAAAAAAATTCAAACAATACCCGTATTATCAAAGTTGTTGGCCAATTCCACATGAAACCCAGGTATGGTCACTGTAATATGCCACTGTTGTTGTTGGTCTTATTCCTAGTAGTCCAGAAAGATAGAGATGATCCAAACAAGATCCTAATGAATGTGTTTTCCTACGTGTCAAGGGCCGTAACTCTAAAGTGGCTACGTCAATTTGACTGGTTATCAAACCTGACCTAGATCTCATAGCCTTTCACATTTTCATGAGGTTTGGTGAAGATCCAATGACAAATGCTTAAGTTATTGAGCGGAAACCAAAAAAAACGCCATTTTTCTATGTGTCAAGGGCCGTAACTCTAAAACGGCTAGGTCAATTTGACTTGTTATCGAACTTGACCTAGATCTCGTAGCCTTACACATTTTCATGAGGTTTGGTGAAGATCCGATGACAAATGCTTGAGTTATTGAGCGGAAACCAAAAAAAACGCCATTTTTCTATGTGTCAAGGGCCGTAACTCTAAAGTGGCTACGTCAATTTGACGAATGTGGCTACGTCAATTTGACTGGTTATCAAACCTGACCTAGATCTCATAGCCTTTCACATTTTCATGAGGTTTGGTGAAGATCCAATGACAAATGCTTATGTTATTGAGCGGAAACCAAAAAAAACGCCATTTTTCTATGTGTCAAGGGCCGTAACTCTAAAACGGCTTGGTCAATTTGACTGGTTATCGAACTTGACCTAGATCTCGTAGCCTTACACATTTTCATGAGGTTTGGTGAAGATCCAATGACAAATGCTTGAGTTATTGAGCGGAAACCAAAAAAAACGCCATTTTTCTATGTGTCAAGGGCCGTAACTCTAAAGTGGCTACGTCAATTTGACGAATGTGGCTACGTCAATTTGACTGGTTATCAAACCTGACCTAGATCTCATAGCCTTTCACATTTTCATGAGGTTTGGTGAAGATCCAATGACAAATGCTTAAGTTATTGAGCGGAAACCAAAAAAAACGCCATTTTTCTATGTGTCAAGGGCCGTAACTCTAAAACGGCTAGGTCAATTTGACTGGTTATCGAACTTGACCTAGATCTCGTAGCCTTACACATTTTCATGAGGTTTGGTGAAGATCTGATGACAAATGCTTGAGTTATTGAGCGGAAACCAAAAAAAACGCCATTTTTCTATGTGTCAAGGGCCGTAACTCTAAAGTGGCTACGTCAAGTTGACTGGTTATCAAACCTGACCTAGATCTCGTAGCCTTTCACATTTTCATGAGGTTTGGTGAAGATCCAATGACAAATGCTTGAGTTATTGAGCGGAAACCAAAAAAAACGCCATTTTTCTATGTGTCAAGGGCCGTAACTCTGAAGCGGCTAGGTCAATTTGACTGTTTATCGAACTTGACCTAGATCTCATGGCCTTACACATTTTCATGAAGTTTGGTGAAGATCGGATAAACACTGCTTGAATTATTGAGCGGAAACGAATCCGGACGGACGGACGGACGGACGGACGTACTCATGAGACGGTATTTGTGGGGTTTTCTTTTGTTCTTTCTTTTGTTTGGTTGCAACCCACAAGTAGCATTTTGCACCCCACAAGTGACGGAATGAATGGAATCTTAAAATAGCCTATTGTTCCACACCCCACAACTACCGGTGCATTCGTACGGACTGACGGACGGACTGACGGACGGACGGACTGACGGACGGACGGTGCGATTTTAATATGCCCCCGAACCATCGGTTCCGGGGGCATAAAAATGATAAGAAAAACATATTTTAACATTTACTTTTGCCCTCGTCGAAGCACGAAGTCAGTTGGTTCTTGTACTGAACACAGGTTAGGAATTCTGTGCTTACATCCGAGTCAGGCGTCAAACTACATAGATCCAGGCAATCATCTGACACCTGTTCACGTTTACAACAGTTTGTATGATTTCTGCCATCTGTAATATAAGATATATTTGTGAAACATGTATGCTCCCAAAGCAACTCAATAGTCAGAAACGGTAAGGTCACTGTGACCCTTACCTACTGACCTCAACATCACTAGGGGTCATCTACTGCTGCTGGCCAACCTCTATGTAAAGTTTGTAAATCTCAGGGCAAAGTGTTATAGAGTTATTAAACGGAAACTGTTTGATCTGCCGACCAGCCAACAGACCGACAAGTGCAAAGCAATACACCCCTCATCAAAGATAGGGGGGTTACAATAATAACAAATGACGGATGATCCAAAACGATTGTTTCCTTTGAGATGACCATTGAGAGGGAACAAAGTAAGAGCTGAGGGTAAATTAACAGCCAGCAGGAGTGTTCAAAAGTGATTTTTAATTCATAAATTGGCATAACTATAACTAAAGTACCATAACAGCCTGCCATTGAACGTTCAACAACAAGTTCATAAATACACAAAATAAGTGACTTGGCTACTGTAATTCCCGGAGAAAAATCACACAAATATAAAGTGATGTACAAATCAGCCAAATAAGTCTGTTAGTCTGTTATGATATCTTACCAAAAACAGTTCTTAAATTGGTGTAAAGTAGCACCTACCAGAAGCACACAGCAAAAAAGGAGCCAGAGCATCAGGGCACTGAAGTCCTAACTGAAGTAACATAGCCATATTGTCAGATAGACGGAATTCATGTTGACATAATTGTAAACACTCTGGTTGTACACCCTGCTCCACACAACATACTGAAATATAGGATGAGATTATATGATACTGTAAAATCATTAATTTTCGTGGGGGATTGAATTTTGTGGATTTCGTGGTCCACCTTAACCACAAACTTTAATCCCAGCGAACATTAATTTTGACCCCTGTTTTATTGCCTGAAATGCAAATTCAACGAATTCAAGTCCCAACGAAATTGTCTTTTTTACCAAAACCACGAAATTTCCCCAACGAAATTAAATGATTTTACAGTATATGGTATTATGATGAGGACTTGACATAGCAAGGTACTGCATGCTAACATACTCAATGTTTTATATATAATCATACTATCAGCACGCAAAACTCCAACTCAAACTTTCCAACAAAAATGAAAGAAATTTGACTTATAATTCAAAGCCTTCTACCAATATTAATATGAAATGTTAAAAGTCATGACACCCTTGACCTAAAGGTCATAAAATCCTGAACGGAAAATGTTTTAATTTGTCCTTAATTTACTGTTCATAAATGATTTGGTCTATATATACATCTTAAAAGCTGTGCTGACCTTGAGCTTTCGATTTCAAAATCAATAGGTTTCATCACCTGTTGATGACCGTCTTACATAAAAAATTTGAAGATCCTATGTCAAACAATTCTTCAGTTATTGATCAAAAACGCTAATTTGTTATTCAGACAAATATAAGCAAATAAATATTCCCCTTTTGAAGGAAGAGGGGAGAGAGAGTAATCTTCATAGAATCAAAATCCATACAATACTTACATGTTTCATTAAAGGGTGTTTGACTAACACCGGACAGTCCTTCTGTTACTAGAACCAATGTGAGTTCAGGTAGACTAGATCCCTTGTCATTTACTGTAGATACTATAACATTATACATGGTGGCTGGTGTCAGATTGGTAATCTTGTAACTGGTGCCAGCAACCACTTCAGCCTTAAATAGAGAAATAACTTTTAATTATCTATTTAGAAATATTGTTTATACTAGTAAGTCTCACTGGTCAATATGTTTTTTGTTTTTTTCCGACACCAGGCAAAACAACAGTTACCAGGAACTAACTAGGTTTTGGTAAAACGAAGCAATATTGTCGTCTTTGAATATGCTATTTTAAGCATGATTTAAACACACAATTATATAATGTATCTATAACCAGTTTTTCTTTATGAGAGTATGTTCCTTACTTGTTAACCAGCATGACATCATAAATAGAATACCAGTCATGCATGATGTGATGTCATTTTTATCATCAGTATATTAGACGTTATTCAACACTTATCTTATTCTTTGTCTATTTAGGCCAAATCCTCTATCATGGTAGAATATTGAATACAATCTCTTAGTGACACATTGCTGGCTTAGAAGGAGAGGGTCGTAAGTACAAAATCGATATTTTGAGAAAAACAAGAAAGTACTGTCTGAAAATAACTTTTTACATAAGGTAAAACAAGCTGTTTCAACAGTTTGATCAACTTGACAAGTTCTGATTGTATCAAAATAAGCTCACTAAAAGCGTCTTGTGAAGCTGATTTTGCTAGTCTTATAAAAGCGTAAGTAGTACTTGCCACCTTCTCATTCTAAGCCAGCTATATATTTTATCACTATGTACAATATCAAAACTAAAGAACCAAGGAATCTATTCGGAACGAGCTAGGGTATGGCACCCGGATTCCTTGTATCTCACCTCTATCTCTAACATTTGCGATAATGGCCAAGAGTGGGTCCTGCAAATTACATGGAAGAAGAACTCTACTCACACTGGTCCATACAGGTAGATCAGAATAGCGTAGTTTCCAGGAGACAGTAAACCACTCCCCTTCCTCCGAATTATCCGGTCTATCCCACTCAATAACTGCAGAATCTGTGCTTACACTACCAACCTTAATGTTAGTGTTCTTTGGTGGGTCCGGCAATATTGCTGTAATACAGACAGAGAAGAAAGTCAATCATTTTTTAACAATGTGCTAAATCACTCTGGTCTATGTTAGCGTAATTGAAAACTGTGAGAGATAAAATTAGCCATTCACAGGGATGACTTTGCACATTATGTCCTTGTGATCCAAACAAATAGGATTTGGGTTTTTAACTTTTTACAGCTCAATTTTGGTTTTTCAGCTTTTAATTTCATTTTCTCAAATAGTTTAGTGTTGGTCATTGTGTCATGTATTTGAGGCATGCGATGTTTTATAAGTTTTCTGTCCTTGGCAGTTTGGGTTCAGTGCTGCCTACCCTTTCAGATTTTTATGATCTTTTTAAATAACAAGTAGAGTTAAATATGTAAGAAATAATGAATCTGTAACTGAGTTTTATCATAATTTTTATAATCAACAATGCAATGCAAGTTCCGGTGTGTAGTAAATAAGTTACGAGGGTCTGAACTCAAAACATTCTGATTTTACAAAACCTGGTCCGATCTCCCAAAATATCCAAAATCCAGCTCAAATTGAGATTTTACTCAAAACAAAGTCAGTACTTTAGATAAAACTGCAGTTGAGCACTTTAAATTTTACTATAAAAAACTCAGAATAATGTTTCTGTTTTATGAGGTCAATTTTGAGTCCAGCCTCTAATGGTTATCTACTCAAAGACACATGACAATATTTGAGATAATATTGAGCTCAAATTAAGATGATTCGAGAGATTGGGGCCTGTTTCAATCGGAGATATTGGAAGATGTGAATATTTAAATAGGACCTACCTGATCCCTCTATCATACAACCAGATATAAGGGGCACAAACTTCATACATGAGACGATATCCCAGGACAGGAAAACCTCGCCTTCACAGAGACGGTGACAGTGATCAGGTACATGGACTCTATCACAGCAAGGTGTATGGTTACCATATCCTGGAAAAAAGAGTATTTTAGCTCAAGTGCTCAAGGTGACCTTTAGTGATCTCTTCGTCTGTTTGTTGTCCCTGAACAATTTCTTCAAACGACTTCTTCTCCTAAACCACTTGGCAAAATTTGATAAATTGTTAAATATTGTTTCAAGTTCCATTGGTCAACAGTATTTCAGTCATATTGAGACTGTCCAGTCATATTATGCTCATTTTCCTTTGGCTTTACAAGGTTTTATACCACTATTCAGTATATAGTGAGATGCAATCTTGCAGTGCCAAAGGGACAAATAGTTGATTATTACCACTACAAGTTTTATTTTAGTTATGTAATGATCTGAGACCTCTCAAACTTGAAGCAGACGGTATCCCACTAGGCTATGGAGGTGGTTTAATGTCAAAATTATGCTTTCATAGAAAAGTCAAGCCTGTCTTTAAAGAACACACAAAGAAGGTCTTTGTTGAAAGGCTGTCTCTATTAACAGGTTAAATATTATTGAGATATTTATAAAAATGTATGCCCCAAATAGCAGCCTTATTGTCGAAAATTGCAAAGGTCAAAGTGACCTTGACCTTTTACAGACTAACCACAAAAATAATAGCAGTCATCTGATGTTGCTGGCAAACCTCCTTGTAAAGTTTGAAGATCCTAGGGCGAAGCGTTCTAAAGTTATTGAACAGAAACCATTTTGGTCTACCAACAGACTGACCAACATGTGCAAAGCAATATTCCCCTTTACAAAAATGAGGGACATAATAAAAAATGCAGCACACAGAAAATCCAAAGCCATACCGAAAAGGCTCCATCGCCCAGCCAGCCACACAAGAGTCAGGCGCAGAACAAACCATCAATATCCCCCCAAAATGGACTTCATAAACAGTACTTACCAGCCAAACATTGAAGTATTGTGTTGAGTTCTGAATGACAACTTAACAAAGATTCAGATTCACCTCCCATGAAATACATGGTAGATTGACAGTAGGGTTTACATTTTGTCGATACATTGTTCTTTGTACAGCATTCTATAAATAGAAACAATGTACTGTAAAATCATTTAATTTCGATGGGATGAAATTTCGTGGTTTTGGTAAAAAAGACCATATTATTTCGATGGGACGTTAATTCTTGGATTTCGCATTTCAGGTAATAAATACAGAGGTCAAAATTATTGTTCGATGGAAATTGAGTTTCAATGAAATCCAACCAATGCTTAATGAGAACTAGAACCATCACTGTCGTGATCAGGGCCCTGTCGTTATCATTGTCAATAAGTATTGCAAGTTTCATTTGAATATCTTGAAAAGTTTTTGAACTATGGCCAATGTTAAAGTTTTGAAGTCGAAAAAGGGGCACAAGCCAAAATTTATTAATGCTAGAGTTGTTGCCCTTTGCTACACATGTGCGTATTGTCACTGTTAATATGTATAGCAAGTTTCATTTGAATATCTGTAACGGTTTTGAAGTAATGTAGAAAAAAAGATGAAAAATGAGGAAAATTGTAATTTTGCAAAGGACCATAATTCTTACAATATTGTAACTGGAGTAACATAACTTGGCATACAATAGTGTATTGTTGCTGTGACCTTATGTTTAAAGTTTGAAGTCGATACCTTTAACGGTTTGCAAGTTATTAAGAAAAAACATGAAAAATGTGGACGGACGGACGGACAGACGGACAGACAGGGTGATTACTATAGGGCACCTGCAAAAAATTTTGCAGGGCCCTAAAAAGTACTAACAAACTTATATTATACTTAAAGAAACATTAGAAAAAGTAAATTTGCTAAAATTGCCATTGATATTTCAACTTTGCTAACTTATATAACTTATACAATGTGACATTTATAGTAAAAGTATACTACTTGCCTGCAATTGTATCATTTCTTGCACTTGTTGATAGTACCTCTGAAATTGAAACAGAAGAAAAGCATTTAATATATTGGTTAAGGAGAAGAGGTTATTTAAAGAATGCTTGATAAACAAAAACAGACCTGTCAATGAACTATACACATCGTAAAAGATCATCTAGTAAGAAAATTTTGCATTAAACTTATTTTTTGAGAAATTACGGATAATAAGACTGTTAAGAAAGAAAAGCTAGGTCAATAAGGGCTGGGATAAATGATGTAGGAAAACTGAGTAGGAAAAGTTAGGGCCAGTAGAAAGCCCAGTCCAAGAGAGTGTTGCTATGTACATGACATTGTGTCTAATTGTTCAAGTATAGTAAATCCTAAAGCTTAAGATCAAGACTATAATAAACAACCTAACAAATTTATGACAACCATTTCTAAAACCATTTTCATTGTTTCACCAGTTAGTTAAAATGCATTTAATAAGATAAATGAAGTGTACCTCCAGTAGCAATATCCACTGTATATGATGGTTGACTGGCTCCGGAACTGGCAAGGGCAATAACTCTTACCTCATATATCTTATTTAATTCTAAACCTGACAAAACTTCCGTCCTAGACATCTTCGATACTGGTGTTCTCTAACAAAAGAAAACATAAACAGGTAAATGATCAAGACTGCATTCCATAAATGCCTAAGCCTCTGAGAAAGCCTTGTCCATAAATTAGCTAAGACAACCAGGGGACATAATTCTGTTGAAATATTGGATAGTGTTAAATGACTTGGACAATGTAAGGGATTCTTGATGGTTAACAAGTATGCCAAGTTTAAAAGCAATGCCTTGATGGACATTAAAAATATTGGGAGTTTTAACAATATGAAAGTTAAGGTTAACATTTTCTGACAGAGAGACTAATGGACGGACAGGGCAATCATTATAAGCCACCACATCAGTAGATGCCAGGTCATAAAAATACACTCTAATTTGACACTAATCAACTTGAATAAGCTTGGAAGATCTAAAGCGATCACTGAGAAAACATGGATTATTCTTCAATTTGTGTGAAACAAGAGCAGCACATTTTTTTAGCTGAAGTCAAAATATTAGAGTTTTCACTGAAAGATGCTTTGTAAATAATTTTGTAATTTTTTTACCAATAGATTCAATATCATGTGATACAAATGAAGCGGAGTAATGACTTGGTCCCACTGAGATTGTTTTGCCTCAGCAATGCTCCTGATTCTATTTCTAGGGAAATTCGAAGGTTGGTGTAATCATTAGAAATTTTGTGATATCCCTGTCCGCAATGCCTCCAGAAGCTTACCTATTTAAATCGGGAGTACATCACTGAGGCGAAAAATCCTCAGTGGGAGCAAGGCATAATCACTAGTCCATGCCACCATGATTGTGAATCTTTTTTACTATTAAATACAACTTACAGAGATGAATGTATCGTTTCCTAAAGATCGATATTGCACTTTGTAGCCCGTAACAAGATCAGCATTATCCAGTGGTGGTTGCCAGGATACCATAAGCTGCTGTCCCAGATTGATCGCCGATACTTTAGTGGGTTGACTTGGTAACAAATCTGAAAGAAATAGAGGATACTTGTTGATTCTGGTGAAAGATCTAATTAGATTTCACTGAGTGATCACAGAAATCAATATTTTCACAAGTGGCATAGCATAATTATGCACCAAATGTCTCCTACTCACTGCAAGCAGACTCGACAAAAATGCAGGGGATTTTCCTTGCTCAAACTTTTGCGTAAGAGGGTCATTAGTAAATTCCAAGATGGCCACCAGCTAATTCCAAGATGGTTATTCTTAGCCATTTGTTGAGGAGGCATAAAATTCAGTAAGAAAATTAATACATGATACGTACAATTCTGTAACACATATACCGTCCATAGCCACACAGACAGCAGTGCCTAGCCACTCACACAGGAGTCAATAATAGAACAAACCATCCATATCCCTTATACCATGGTCACATTTACCTTACAAACTCCTGACAAGCTACATACAAGTTTATTTTGCTGAACATGCACGATGTCCATACAAAGCCCACACTGAGACCATACGGATCCCAAACGGATATCAAGGCTCGTACGAGCATCGTATGCATTTTCACAACTCGTAGATGACTCTGCAATTTGGTGAAAACTTTTATGACAGTTTTTCTTGTTTCTCAAAACTTTGATTTCGTAGGTACGACATTTCATTCTAAGCCAACAAATTAACCATAAAGGGAGGTAATAATGAATGATTACTAAACTTACATTGTCCTTCCTTCAAACAGTTGACCAGACTGATAGAAGGTATACCAATACATGATGAGTAATCATCACTGGATCCTTCCTTAGCATCACATAGATCCAGACATAGGTCCGACAGACCACTCCTCATACAACAACCAAGGTGATTCCTTCCATCTGTGGGCGAGAAAATAACAAAATAACACTATACTTTATCTTTCAAGATACAGTCGATTCAATAAGTTATACTAATGAAAGAATAGGGTTGAATACTCAGTTAAAACTAGATAAACAGAGTTTACAGATGGCTGCTTGGACACAATACAGCATCAAGAAGTTGAAGAAGGAAGTATTCAAACCTGGCAAGTTACATTAATTGGCATGTGCATTGAGTGGCTTTGAAAACGCATTTTTCATTATCATGATTATGTTTTTATTTACTTGTCCTTATCTAAGTAGTAAAGGCATCAAATTGGAGTGGCTACAAAGGTTTGGGTGGGATCCAGAAACACATGGCTGGTCTATAAATACGGATAACCATAAGCCTTATCTGATACCTGGTGCATATGATAGACGTCAGAAAGACAGTGTCTACAGCCAAATTGATTAGTTCTTTAATTACAGGGAGAAGAGCCAATAATAATTTATACCGATTCAGCTTAATAAGCTAGAATTGACAACATACCTTGTCCACATGTTAAGACTTTGACCAGGTTGTTCTCCATACAAGTATCATTAAGAACTATCTCCATAACCTTAGTTAAACTTGTACTAGTATCACATAGCTCGAGGGCACATGGCTCAACACCCTCTTTCTTACAACAGCCTAAAAGAAAAACAAGATATTGTAACATGTACCAACCACAAGTAACTGTATCGTTGAAAACGAAATAAAAAAATTAAATACAAATTTTCAACAAAAAAAGTCGTTTCTTTTTTCATTTTCAACGATACCGTTACCAGTGGTACAAACTCTTGATCAACAAACCTTGTCAATGGAAAATCATGCTCTCCCATCAAGGGTGTTTCATTGACCTAATAATTATACTGTACTTTATCTAATTACTAAAGTTATATTATAATTCACAAGGTTTCTAATTTACATATTTACATACCCTTAGCATGTGAAATAATTATGACATAACCGTCAACAATATTTGGTTTGAAAGAAACGAATTATGATAAAACCACCTAAATTTCTCAAAAATTGCCTGCACTTTTATCAACCCAGAAATAAACTCAAAAATTGAATACATTTTTTTACAGATTATGGCAATGCAACAGTTTGTGACATTGCCCAAGAGTGGGCCACCCAAATAAATTATTAGAAGAAGAAGAGGTGTACCAAGTCTCAGATGAGGAAATTGATAACAGACATATTTTTTCATAAATTCAGAAAATTTTGTAGCTGACTTGAAGATTCTTCCATTTTTTATCGTTTTCAATGAGCAAGCGTGTGTTTGCCATATTTGAATTTATAAACGATTTCCATGTCATTGCAAAAATTTAAGTTATTTCCAAATTAGGAACTGAATGTAAAATTTCAGCCTTTTTAACGGAATGTTGTTTCACCAGAGGTTTGCTGAATAAATTCCTGGACTCATTTGATATAAATTTTAATCAATTGATAACTAGGGATAGCTCCTAAATATATCACGGCAATGTCTCTCAATACAAACAGATTTAACTTACCTGTAACATTGAAATTTGGGGCTGGTGGTTTGGTCGGAATGCCTAAAAAAGAAGAAATTGAATAATGCATATTATTAGTCTTAGGTGAAAAACAATACCACATTAGTATCAGCATAAAGTATATATTTTTCAATACCAGGGGTTCTACTGTGGTATAATGCAAATCCTCGAAAATAAGATGCAAGTCCATTTCAAGTACCATACACTCACATCCCTACACCAAAACTAAACTATGTTTCAAAAAATACAATACAATACAATCTTCATTTTAAGTCGGATTTACATTTACAACCAATAACATTAGCTATGTATAGCTATTGTCCGACATTTATAACAAACATAAAGTATTAACAAACATAGACATTCCTGTAAAATAATTATTTCAGCAGACATATATTAAATCTTGCAATATATAACTTCAACATGTATAAATTATATTTAATTAAATCTGTATTTAAAATAGGATAGCATACATGTAAGCATGTTAAAAGGCAGTTACAATATTACAAGTACAAGAACACATAGTTCTATTACTAAAATTCAGTATATACAATTTTAAATGGCCATAATTCCATCAATAATTTGTATTTTTTCATCAAATGACTTCGATTTTCAGTTGAAAGTGTTGGGTGTTTTTTAATAATAGGGCCCCAGTAATATATAACTTTGTCAAAATTTTAATGTATTTCGCCAAATAACTAACATTTTATGCAGACCAGTTTTTTTTATCTACCTGTATCCAGCAATCAGAAATCCTGATTTCCTTATTATTCCAACTGTAGAACCCTTGCAGGGGGTATAAGGAAATGAAAAGGATAAGTAATTAAAATAAACTGGTACTAACCACTGACTTTCAAATAATTAAAAAAAAATGGTACTCACTACTGACTTTCAAGTAATTGAATCAAACTGATACTTACCACTGACTTTTAAGCAATTGAATCAAATTGATACTCACCACTGACTTTCAAGTAATTAAACCAAACTGGTACTCACCACTGACATTCAAGTAATTGAACCAAACTGGTACTCACCACTGACATTCAAGTAATTGAACCAAACTGGTACTCATCACTGACATTCAAGTAATTGAACCAAACTGGTACTCATCACTGACTTTCAAGTAATTGAACCAAACTGGTACTCACCACTGACTTTCAAGTAATTGAACCAAACTGGTACTCATCACTGACTTTAAAGCAATTGAATCAAACTGGTACTCACCACTGACTATCAAGTAATTGAACCAAACTGGTACTCACCACTGACTTTAAAGCAATTGAATCGAACTGATACTCACCACTGACTTGCAAGTAATTGAACCAAACTGGTACTCATCACTGACTTTCAAGTAATTGAACCAAACTGATACTCACCGCTGATTTTCATATAATTGAACCAAATTGATACTCACCACTGACTTTCAAGTAATTGAACCAAACTGATACTCAGCACTGACTTCTAAGTAATTGAACCAAATTGATACTCACCACTGACTTCTAAGTAATTGAACCAAATTGATACTCACCACTGACTTCTAAGTAATTGAACCAAACTGATATTCAGCACTGACTTTCAAGTAATTTAACCAAATTGATACTCACCACTGACTTTCAAATGATGTGTAACTTGTGATAGAGGGTTTGAACCATTCACATAACATTGATATGTTCCCACATCAGAGGCATCAACACCAAAGATGTTTAAATTCCAAACACCAGTGCTATCTGAAAAACATTTTTTTTTTAAAAGAATTATGCCGAGCATAGCCTTTATTTGCTTTATTTCTACTGAAACATGGCAGGCATAAATATGTACCTCCACCCGGATTTGAACCCGGGTCGCCAGATGAGATGGCAAGCGCACTAACCACTGAGCTACGGAGCCACATAGAATTGAAACCCAGCCTGTCTTGTCTATGTGGTCCACTTATAGCTTGTTGAATTTGACACGAATCTAACCTTTTGATTAGAACAAATCAACAGTCAATATCATGTCTGTTTTCATTACCTTTAATATGTCTTCTTAGTGAAGACGCTGGAGATGCAAAACCAAGCACAAAATTGAAATATTGCACAATTTGCTTGCAGAAAGTGCTATATTCAATGCAAGAACCTTGTAATATATTCGTGCATAAACGTCAGGTTTGTGTCAAATTGGCCTAGCTTAACTTACTCTTTTTTGTACTAGTTATCTAAAAGAGAGTAATAACAAGTAGGCTAGTGGCCAAACCTCAAAAAGGTGCTTAGAAATGGGAGTAACCCCTCCCCATGGTAGAACATTTCACAACCTGTTTTTTATTGAAGGCTGAGGCCTTGGGCGTTGGAAAATGATGGTTGTGAATCTGGGATCAATGTAGGTCATTTTGAAAATTGACGTTTTATGTGTGTTTTTTAGTATTTTGAGAGGCAATTTTACGATGTACTTTGTCTATGTACAGAACAAGGCAGGTACGATTTAGCCAAGGAAAAGCAAACCACAGTCGTTTTTTTTGTAGGATCATATTACATTATGGATGGCTTATAACATCTAAAAAATTCAGCTCTTTAATAGCATGAGAAATCATACTTTTGGGGTAAAAACATAAAAAAATATAAACGAAAAGTGCGAATTTTAGGAATCGGTTCACCACAATTTCATATATCAATCTATTCGAAATAAAATTACTTGGGTGGGGAGGTAGTAATCTGCAGTTCAATATATCAAAAATCTATTGACCAGCTATTACTCAAATTGCGATAATTTTGGGTTAACTTAAATGATTGTTAAAAAAGCATGAACGAAATGTGCGAATTTTAGGAATCGGTGCACCCGAATTTCATATATCAATCTATTCGAAATAAAATCACTTGAGTGTGGAGGTAGTAACCTGTAGTTTAATATATCAAAAATCTATTGACCAGCTATTACTCAAAATGCGATAATTTTGGGTTTAAATTGTTAAAATCATAAACGAAAAGTGCGAATTTTTGGAATCGGTGCACGACCATTCCATATATCAATCTATTCGAAATACATTCACTTTAATGGGGAGGTAGTAACCTGTAGTTTAATATATCAAAAATCTATTGACCAGCTATTACTCAAAATGCGATAATTTTGGGGTGAAATTGTTAAAATTATGAACAAAAAGTGCGAACTTTTGGAATCGGTCGACTACAATGTCATCTTTCATTTTATTTGATAGTTAATGACAGCGATATGTAGGTATGAAGGTAAGGTTTAATACGTCGAGGTTCTACTTGCTGAAATCTGTGTAAAACTCGCTAAATTTGGGTCAAAGTTCACAAAAATAAGCGAAAAATGCATTTTTTTGGAATCGGTGGATAGCAGTGTCATTTATGATGTAATTTGAAACCAAATCACTTCAAAGAGCACATAATAATATTTCTTAAGCCTAGCTACTCTGCAAAATTATGAATTTTGAGGTAAAATAGTACGAAATAAGAACCAAAATTGTGAATTTTGAGAATCGGTAGATTTCAATCCGTTAATGATTTTAAGAGATCAGAAATGTAGTATTCGGCTACTGTTTTAATTGAGATATTTGGGATCAAAAAAATACAAAAATAAGCTAAGAATGTGAAAATTCGGAATCAGTTGAATACAGTGTCATTGATGATCTGATTTGATAAAATCCACTACAAAATGTGCTAAGTAATATGATATTTAAGATTTCAAAACTGTTGTCCCATTCTATCGTTCAATATTAGGGTACAGCATCATTCGGTGTAAGCTTCAACCTTATTCATAGTGACATACGAAATATGCCTACATAGTAGACATGTGACGATCTGGTGGAATATTTGGGAGAGGTACTACCTACAGCCGGGTGAGGGTCGTCTGTGGTATTCACCAAACAGTGAAAACCAGTCCATTGAAATCAGGTGTACTATAATTATGGTGTTGACAAAGCGGACTACCATTGAAGCTGTGACTGGTTCATAATGGTTCAAGCTCTTTGACACGCCATCCCTACTTCGAATTAACCCAAACAACGCATACAGGTTACATATTCATACAATTATAAAAATAATAATTTGGTCAATGTTACATGAAGGAGTTCTGTGTTCGAGAATACCATGCTTAGCTCCATGACATGGGCCATGCTCGTTTAAAACGACCTTGGTAGTTTGAGTACTTTTCTACAATGGATAAGTCAACAATTATACATTGACTTCACTGATAGGTCATGCTATGGTGTAACGAAAACGAGGGATCACCAAATCTGAGTATCGCTATTGATGCAGGAAAATTGACGTATGATTGGTTAATTAAATTATACTGTAAGAACATAATTATAGTAAGCTTACTTTATGTTTTATAACCATAGTAACATTATTCTTGGTCACGCGGTTTTTGTAAATATTGTTTATATATGGAAAAATATAGTATGACTTGGAAGGTAGGAGGAAGCGTACTTGACCATCATACGAATGGGTATGCAGATGTCATTATGACAACATTAGATGTCACTGGAACAGAAGGTTTAGAGCTTTACTGCTAGCAATAATACAGGTCTGTCAGGATCACCGAGCAACACCGACACTGGGGCTTTGAATATACGTTTGTAATTATATCTTGTATGATGTCCGTCATTGCACTGCTCTTGTAATCGACTTTACGGAAAAGGACAGTTATGAAGCTCTCAATTGGCCATCACACTCTCCCGATTATGCTAGTTAACCGTATGAACACGGCTGATATAAGTTCAGCATACATAATTTACCCAGCGATTTCAGCCACGAAGTAAACAAACTAAAATAGTTCATTAGAATCATGATATGAATATGTTGGCGAGGAACATGTCACATACCCGATACTATGTTAAATATTGTAAGTTTTAATCAATATTGATTGTTCTTAATCTACTAAAACACCAATGTTTTCTATTGGCGCCGTATTCAAGGGTAACACATAAAAACATAAAACAATTTAACACCATAACCCCAGCTGAATCATAACACAGTCATGATATCAAGCTATGATATACGGAACAAAACAGGACAGAACGAAACAAAGCCGAACCGAATCGTGTAGATTGAGACACTCGTTCGATTGTAAAATATTATTTTAAATCAGCTTGTCAACAAATATAATTTATATCCATACATGTATGCAATATGGCAGGGTACAATTACGGGGTAATGGTGTTGTGACCAACAACTAATTTCAATAGCATTACTCTAGACAAACGTTGAGTTGTACACGAATATGTAGGTATTTGTACAGACATAAGACATGCGCATGATCTGATTTGGACCATCAGAAAAAGCACTGGTTATAAGAGCATTAAACCCATTGGCTATTTCCAACCTGTCTGTCTTACTGAGCAGCTATGTGTGTTATTTAAACCCGCAGTGGTTAAGAAATAACGAGTGTTAATCTCAATTTCCAATCATTCAAAAAGATGCACTCTCGATGAAACTAAATGAGCTTCGGGAACAGGATGCTCTGGACTTGGGGAAGCTTCTTGGGAGTTATGAGAAATCTACATTTGCATTTACATCGCGAGTATGCCTACACCGGGAAATTTCAATGAATGCATTATTTTTTCATTCCACATCGCCGATGAGGATTTCTTCAGTGGGACCTAGTCTCCAATCGTATCCATTAATTAATATATTGTACAATGTAGATAATAATAAGGTTCAATTAAAGTGTTGCAGTCTATAAAAAGTCTTGGTGCGTACCTTTAGTGACATTTGATATTTATAGATGTATTGGCCTAAACGGCATTGGAATTCACAAGAACATATTTCATGTACATGTACGTTTTTAGTGTTGAGCATCCGATAGGACTCATGATGGTTGTAACAATAGGCGATTTGATATCCTTTATCGCTAGGAAGATTAATCTGCTAATGAAAACACATAGGAACATTTCTGGAAAATTCAAATGTTGGGGTAATATTTCAGCTCAACAGGGCACCAATTGCTCATGATGAGCTTATTTGATTGGCTTTCCTCTGTCGTATACTAGTACATGTATCTTATATTTTGTACGGCTTAACCTCAAAACATTGAATTGTATACAATTTCAAATTCACTTAGTTCAAGATATCTTTAACTGAAGTTACTTTGTTCCAATCAGATTAATAAACTATGAATGAATTAAATTTTGTATTCTGCTGATTCCAAACATCCAGATTTTCGGTTTAGAGGTTTGGGATAAAATATCTCAATTCCAACAATATCCAGACGCTACATGTTATGTTTCACACTGGACTTTATACATACACGACACGATTGTTCAATATCAAATAAAATCATAAATGACATTGTCGTCTACTAATTCTCAAAATTCACGATTTTGTTCATTTTTCGTGATGTTTTACCTCAAAATATCTCATTTTCCGTGTACCCATGCTTAAGATATTCTAACAGCCTAAACGTTATATTATTATGTACTCATTGGTGTGATTTTGTTTCAAAGTACTTCATAAATGACTCTGCAATCCACCGATTCCAAAAAATCGCATTTTTGCTTATTTTTGCCCCAAATTTAGCGAGTTTGCACATAAATTTGGCAAGTAGGACCTCGACGTATTCACCCTGACCTTCATACCCATAATTCGCTGTGATAACCTTTCAAATGAAATGAAAGATGACATTGTAGTCGATCGATTCCCAAAATTCGCACTTTTGATTATAATTTTAACAATTTCACCCCAAAATTATCGCATTTTGAGTAATAGCTGGTCAATAGATTTTTGATATATTAAACTACAGGTTACTACCTCCACACTCAAGTGATTATATTTCGAATAGATTGATATATGGAATTGTCGTGCACCGATTCCAAAAATTCGCACTTTTCGTTTATAAATTTAACAATTTTAACCCAAATTATCGCATTTTGAGTAATAGTTGGTTAATAGAATTTTGATAAATTAAACTACAGGTTACTACCTCCACACTCAAGTGATTTTATTTCGAATAGATTGATATATGAAATTGGGATGCACCGATTCCTAAAATTCGCACATTTCGTTCATGCTTTTATGACAATTTAACCCAAAATTATCGCAATTTGAGTAATAGCTGGTCAATAGATTTTTGATATATTGAACTGCAGATTACTACCTCCCCACCCAAGTAATTTTATTTCGAATAGATTGATATATGAAATTGTGGTGAACCGATTCCTAAAATTCGCACTTTTCGTTTATATTTTTTTATGTTTTTACCCCAAAAGTATGATTTCTCATGCTATTAAAGAGCTGAATTTTTTAGATGTTATAAGCCATCCATAATGCAATATGATCCTACAATAATAACGAGTGTGGTTTGCTTTTCCTGGGCTAAATCGTACCTGCCTTGTTCTGTACATAGACAAAATACGTCATAAAATTGCCTCTCAAAATACTAAAAAACACACATAAAACGTTGATTTTCATAATGACCTACATTGATCCCAGATTCACAACCATCGTTTTCCAACGCACAATATCTCCCGCTTCAATAAAAAACAGGTTGTGAAATGTTCTACCATGGGGAGGGGTTCCGACCAAAAATCACCCCTCGGCCACTAGCCTAAAGAGGACAGTTAAATCAAATCTGTGTTGTTGTAGCGTGAAGGGTTTAAATCACTGGTTGTGTCAGAAAATGAAGAAGCCCCGAATCAAGGAACCGTTTCAAAGACAAATTATAGCTAAGAATCAACTTCTTCATTTGTATGCCATTTTGAGAAAAATAGTATCGATTATACACTCAAGGGAAGGAATACATGAAGGTACTGTAAGCATGAAAGATATGTAAGTGTCTAATTAGTCAGACTTGACTGGCCCTTTCAATAAGGGTGATACTATAAAAACAAACTTAAACTCAAGCAAAGTTGCAAGAAGTAGAATTTGTTCCAATAAAATATGTGGAAGCAATACCTGCTGGTCTGGTGATTGAATAATCACCATCATGCACGTTTCCTCCGACGATTTCATCACCAATTGATATAGTCGTATTGTGATCCACAAAATGCCATATCACCTGCAAAGAGTAATAAAATCCTCATTATCACTATTTGTAACAAACAGTAAAATCATACATTTTTGTAATAAATAAGATTTTTCAAATTTGTTAATTTGTTATTCTGAAGTTGAGTTTTATGCTGTTTAATTCTGTTCTATTTTGCTGTCCTATATTTTTCTGTTCACAAGCAGCATTTACAGTGATACTGTAATGTGAAGTTACTTAATTGATTACAAACACCAGACAATTATTGAGGAAATCAATTAAGGATACTGCTAACATCGTTCATTCCAAATTTCAGGATCTTAGACCCAGCTTATTACTTTGGGGAAAATATATGAGACTAAATGGTGCAGAAAGTGTAAAAACAAAATGGCTGAAATATTTTTGTTTAAGGTTAAAAATTATCAAGAACTCAATTATATATTTCCATTCAATCATAGACTTATAGTAACATGATGATCACTGTATACATGATATATGGGGACTATCAGTACATATAACAGGAATCAACAATCGGTAGAAAAGGGGCTTATCAAAGGTCAAGGTCAAAAGCTAAAGAGGATTTTAAGATGGTTGTACATGTGCCACACTGGTTACTGTAACCTTGAAAAATAATGGGAGACAAAAAGTAAAAAAATACTTTTATACATATTTTCTTCTTTCAATGATACAGTTGTAACCTGTGTTGTATACATGGAACTAGGAAAAATGAAAGGGCATAAATAGATGTATCTGTGGTTTGGTTTATTTAGCATGCAATAATGCAATAATGCAATAATGCAATAATGCAATAGCTTTTATTTGAGAGGGTTTAATTAAATGCCCTAGGCTTCAGGGTACAATTTTATCAAAACACTTCAGGAAATCTTAAACTTACACACACATTTCCATTCATTAACAAAAACATGGATTGTATGAGTTGATAAACTTAAAACCACTCTTACTATATTCTACATCCCTTTTTCCAAAATTTGTAGCTATTAGGGAATTATAAAGAACTTTTTTATTAAATTTGTGTGTAACTTTAAGATTACTGTAAGTGCTTTCATAAAACCAATTTCAAACATATGATATACCTGGTTTGATGTGAAACTGAAATATGTAACAGCAACTAATGTATTGCTTGTTCAACGTTTAGCCAAAGGCATTCATATATGTACACTTAACCCAATGTGAATTCAGAGGTTGCAAAGGTTGTTTGAGGTCATTCACTTTGGTATATATGGTTAAGTATTTGGTAGACAGGTCAAACGAAATAAGCAACCATCAGTCTATCAAAGCAACTGTATTACTGTAAAATCATTAATTTTCATGGGGGATTAAATTTTGTGGATTTTGTGGTTCACCTTCAACCACGAAATTAAATCCCATTAAACTAATTTTAACCCTTGTATATATGAACTGAAATGCAACATCCATGAAAATTGACGTTGCATCCAAATTGTCTTTTTAACCAAAACCACGAAATTTCATCCAAGCGTAATTAAATGATTTTACAGTAACCCAACAAGTCCCAATCATCTTTTTTATATTAATTAAATACACCAATATTTAACATCCTGATAAAGCATTTGTAAACACTAAGTCGTGATTAATTCATACATGATTTATATAATAATATAATTTATATAATACATGTATATACAGGGTGTTAAAAAAGTTCGTAGACATTTGTATTTTATCTGTCATTTTTTTTTCAATTAATATTTTCACATTTTTCTTACACATTAGTAACTACAATGACCTCCTTTGTTTATTTTAATATTATTCAAGTCGATATGACATGTGATATACGAGATATGTAAGGGTTTAATAGACTCACGTGACCACGCAAAATGTGAAAGACGTCAAAATGACGTCACAGCTTTAGATACTCGAATTTTGCAAATGTGAGAGTCCATTATACTCATGAGGTTTTTATTTTTATTTATGTCGAGTGAGTTGCCTGGTCATTCTTCTTTGGGTACAAGGTGGTAAACATTGTCACAAATGTATTACCGGGTCCTGGCAGGGGTACGGGACAGGCAACATCCTGCACAAAATCAGTCCAATTTTGGTACCGGGTGAGACGCATGTTTGTAAACATCACCATGGTAACCTCTTCTGGCCAAAAAAAAGTTTTAGCGGTATTTCATAAGTATAAGTCCTCGCTATAGTCAGATGTAACGATTTTACCAACAGAAATGATATTAAACTTTTTGAGACCACATACGTCAATTGCTCCCCAAAACCAGTGTTTTGAACTCTTATGGTGGCAATCACTTACGGAATGTAACCTTCCGAAGAACCCCATACTAAATAATTTTGACTGTTTAGTTCATGGAACAAATATTAAATACATTTACCTTAGAAGAAAATTTTCGTCCAGTCATTTGCAAAATGGTTCTTATATTTTCGAGCAAAGGTCAGTTTTTTCTTATACTATCTCACAATCAGATACGGGTGGGCGAGGTATTCAAGAAAATACAATTTCTATGTCTTTGTGCAGGTAACTTCATTCAATAACATGACTTAGTTCGTTTCCAGCATGTGTCGGTGCTTTTACAACATTTATGATATATTTACATTGCTTATATTTATATTTAATATTGTTAGTTATCATATACCCCCTTGCTCCGATCACGTTAGGACGTCCAAAGTGCGTACCTCCCAAAGCGCTATCCTCTTTCCTATATTTAGCATTTCCCTTAACAATCGGACCGCAAAAATCAGCGAGAATACTGGATATTTCTTTTATTAAATAACCAGCAACACAGTATAAAACAACATTAAGCCCTTGTGAAGAAATATATATTTTTTCAACACCACCACCTTTCGATAAACTGCGTGTATAATTGCTGTTTACAGAATCACCAAGGATGCCGTTATGACGTCACCTGCAGACATTCTTGCAGATAATATCATTTAATTTACACAACATGAAGATAATATATAGTTCTACATTTCTACCAAGTTTTAAGACTGTATATTGACTGGTTTTGGATTTATTGAACAAAACCAAGTGTCTACGAACTTTTTTAACACCCTGTAAACATATAATAATAATGAAATTACTTCATCATCAGTACATGGTTACAACAGCATCCAGACAACCAGAGTTCAATCTATGGTCAATGTTCTTTTAATTATTTGTTTATTTAGTTTGATGCTGTTTCCATATGATTCAGTTATACACAAGGGTTGATTCACTCAAATGGGTTTCTTGGACTATACATTGATCTGGATTCCTCAAACTATTACTTACTCTTAAACATATCCACAAGGAACCAGCAACTTCTCCACATGTGGATGAAAATTGTAATGTAGTCAATTTTTCATGGAAGATAATGACATGCTGCAACTGGGAATCAAACCCGGATCACCGGGTAATAAATCCACCACTGGGCCTGGCAGTCAAACGTCAATTTTCTACAGATGCCTTACACATCATAACATATCCAATAATTCAAGCACAAAGGTACCTCTGAAGTGTCCTAGCTTTGCCTAGCAAAGCCTGTCATGAAAAACAGGAGAAATAGTCTAACAATATCTGCCGTCACTACATAACAAAAATACTTCTGCTTTTATAAATTTACCTTTTTATTGGATGGCACATTTAATACCTGGCATTCTAACTTGACTGTCTGACCTTCTTCTACTGTAAAGGTTCGGTCTGATTCTGTCTGCATAGATGGTTGGCCATTTACTGAAAACAAAAATTTCATATTTTTATTAGTAATTACTGTAAAGCATGCTTTAATGGTGCTTTTAGCCACATGATTATAGAAGTCACCTGATGTCATCCAGTAGGATAAGTCAAGTCATTTGATCAGTCAAGTCATATGACCAGTCAAGTCACATGACCAGTCAAGACACATGACCAACCAAGTCACATGACCAGTCAAGTCACATGACCAATCAAGTCACATGACCATTCAAGTCATATGGCCAATCAAGTCATATGATGAGTCAAGTCACATGCCCAGTCAAGTCATATGACCAATCAAGTCACATGACCAATCAAGTCACATGACCAGTCAAGTCATATAACCAGTCAAGTCACATGACCAATCAAGTCACATGACCATTCAAGTAACATGACCAGTCAAGTCACATGACCAATCAAGTCACATGACCATTCAAGTCATATGACCAGCCAAGTCATATGATCAGTCAAAAATCGGACAGGGAGGATAGCGGACTGGGTAGGCAGCACTCAACTTAACCAGCCGAGCAACATAACATATCTCATTTACATGGAGCAATGCCCATACTGACCATACATAACCAAACCCAAAATGCCCACTGTAAAAGAGCAGGATGACCTAGTTTCATAAATATATGTCAAAAACAGTGACAAAACAATGCCACACACCCATCAACCAGATCACATAAACATGACACCACATGATTAGACAAGCCATATGATCAATTACGACAAATGATTAGCTATTATTATGTTGTAGGAGGACTGAGTTGCCTGGTACATACAATATTTTGAAGGGCACCATTAGTTGGATAAATTTTTGTTGAAATTATTTTGGGTATAACCAACAAACAGCTAATAATAGTGGGAACAGACAGATTATTACCACATCTCCTACACCCTTCTGGGCAGGTGATAATAATAGATATGGCACAGGCAGCTACAACTGTTGCACATATATTTTGTTATTTATGAGATCAAGGTTTATTTTGATGGCGATATCACATATCATACCCAGATTATGAGATATAAATATGCAATTACTAATTAATTAACTGTCCAATCAAAATTGCAATGTTGAATTAATGTAGTATGAATGATTAATGTGCTTCATAGTATTATTGCAATTATAGTGCAGTACGATTTCACAAGATCTTCAGGCTATGTTAGGCCAGTTTTTTGGGAGGGTTTTTTGGGAGTTTATGGCATTAATGTTTTTAACTTTGGTTTCCTAAAGTAAAGAGGGTATAAGGAAACAAAAAGAGGACCAAAAGGGTCATAATTTGTTTGTCTGCCATTGTGTAAGGCACCAAGGGTCCATAAAGGAGCTCTTTTGTAATTATCTATTCCCCCTACAGGACAGCTGAAGTTTTCCGAAAAAGTTCTCATAAACTAAGCTTTAAACAACTGTGGCCTTAAGCTAAGCAACATCATTAACCCATTCATACAAATACCAGGCCATGATATCACTATCTGATTGATTTTCACAAAAAATGAAAGTTTGACATGATTGTGAACATCCCTCGGGAGATCATAAAAGATAGTGAACATCCCTCCACATCTGCTGCGTGTTGAGGGAAGGCTTCCCAGCAGTTACGTTAGAAAAAAAACACAATTTTTGTCGCTTTAAACATTCGTTGAACGCTCTGTTTGGCACTAATAATTTTGAAAAGTCACACAAAACTTCGCTTTTTCCCGCTATCAGATTGACAAGTGTAGGAATGCACACATTTGACAACTTAAATACCATTGTTTGGGAGTTGTGCAATATGTTGTGAGTAAATTAGTCAATCATCGTTTTTCACAGGTTACACAACTTACACTGGTCATGTGTTAATATAGCCTTCAGTGAAACCACAGGTGGCAGTATCAGTGTTTGGAAAAGAAAAAGAACAAATCCGTCACTGAGCTAATACATTACATGGACCGTATATATATCGATTGTCTATCTAACTCCCTGTACACTATAAGGTATAAAGCGTAGTATATGTCTACGTCCAAAGATTGTGGAACATTGCATCTTACAATAGGATTGGTTCCCAACAATTATTACGATACTGTGAGCGCAGCGGGTAACCAGTGCATAAATAAAATGACATTGAGCGAAGTTAAATAACGAAAGTAACACTGTTTTGCTGTTTCGCAGTTATTAGATACAATTGAACGAGATTTTCGGTAAGAATTAATATCTTATAGTTTATTTGAATGACTTGTATATAGCAATTTTTCTTCAGCGCCCGTATTTTATGTTGAAACAACGAGATGAAATGTTCCACAATCTTTCGCATATAGACATATAGTACGCTTTATACCTTGATAATGTTAGTATATTAGTTCAGTACGGACATTTTTATATATTTTTTTTATTATTTTATTTAATCGTTTGCGGACCAAACACTGATACTGCCACCTGTGAGTGAAACATGACTGTATGACTCTGTCATATTTCAACAGGTTTTGTGCTTCCCAGTATGCAATTTTCTACTAGAAAATATGCTTCAATTATAACATGGTCCTTGACCTTCTATCAGCATAATTTAACAGCTGATAGCATGTCTATATTTCGCTGGCCTAGAATTATTATATTATAACACCTATACATATTTAAAATCTATCTCATGACCACTTCTTATGAGCCTATTTTCATGAAAATCGAAACTTGTCATGTAGACCAAAATGACATTGAAACAGCTTGTTTTGCTATAAGCAAAGAGTAAATTTTAACAGTTTTGTTTTCTTTTTTTCTCAAAACATCAATTTTGTACTTACAACCTTATTATTCTCAGCCAGCAATTTAAACTACATGTACCAGGTTTAGGGGGAAGAAGGGCCACTAAAATGTACCTTGATTACCATGACTACAGTACATCATTAAAAGTTATAATCAATTCCCTTTATATACCAGTATGCATAATTTATAATTATGACTTAAGATATTTTATCAAATATGACTTTATCAGACTTATTTACTAGCCTTTGGTACATTTCAAGCATGATTGCTGAACTGCAAATGAATGTCAATCATGTGAATATATAGGACTCGCTGTGTGATCTAGTTTAGTAATACAGAGCCAAAATTCGTGATCAGATAAAATCAAGTTTGACTATATATTACATATTTTGTCCTATTTTTCTTTTAAAGGTTAAAATATTCATTAATGCATTAATATTAATACACCCAGTATGTAGTGCACTTTACATTTGTGAATATAGATGATGATTAAGGCTCAAATCTGCTAAAAAATCACACTGTAAACCTAATCACTGTACAACTTATTGTGAGACTATACAATTAAACTTGTATGACTTATTGTGATAAAAATGAGCCGCGATCTGAGAAAAGGGCCCTTAATGAAAAAAATTCGATTTTCATTTTTTTGCATTTTCCGAAGAATCTATCTTTCCTGTGCACACGAAAGAAATTTTTTTGTCAAAATTTCAAATATTAACGATTTTATGTCTTTTTAAAGGTACCAATGACATGAACATTTTTGGCAAAAAACGGGTATCTCAACATGGACATATTGTGTTACCGTTTGGTGTTTAAGTGGCATTTTCACACTGCTGTTTATCTGCTCGGATTGAATTTAGCATTTGAATAATGATACGCATTTGTGAGGAGTAACATGTGTGTGTGTAAATATGTCTTTATCTTATTTTTGTTGACATAGCAACCATTTATTCAATTATTAAAATATGCAAATTCTCTGGTTTACTACTAATGATCAGGAAAATATTACAACTGCAATACATGGGCTTTGTATTAAATAAATGCAATCTATGTTTGGAGCAGAACAGTAATACTGAATGCAGAAGTTATTTTATTTCAGGGTATGTATGTAAAATAAGTCCCCAACCGGTTTTCAAACGGGGCCTATCGGTTTGCCCTCCGTCGGTCAGTCAGTTCGTTAGTCAGTTAGTTCGTCAAAAATCTGGATCCTGACATAGCTAAAACATATTTCAAGTTATGTTCAGCAAATTGAATATGTGGATAAGGGGCAATGAAGAGAATTATGCACATCTATTTTTATTGTGTCTGAAATTGTGGTTGCTATGGAGACCGAAATACATGTAGTAAAAATATGTAACAAAAGACCTGACCCTGAAATTACTCATTCAGTTTCCAAGCTAGATTTATGAAACCTGGTATGTAGGTAGGTGACAATAAGAAGAGTATGAACATCTGAATATAAATTTATTTTAACAAAGAATGTGGTTGCTATGGATACCGCAATATTGAAAATACTGGAATTCTGTCATAACTGAAAGAATTTCCAATGTATTTGTATGAAATTTTGTATATGGAATTTGAAGGGGAAAACATATAATGATAACATTTTCGCTTGAATATTGTTATATTCTGACAAATATAGTGGTTGTCATGGCAACATAGATTAAAACTATAATACAAAGGGTCGTAGATTCAAACATGTAGGCCTTTGTCTTGCTTGCAATTTTTAGTGGCGTGTTTATGTTAAACTTCATGTTCTTCATTGTCTGGTTTCCTCAAAAAGTTTTACTTATATAAACCAATTCCGGCATACGATCATATATGATGGCAAATTGATTCCGGAATTATTGATATTTATTTCATAACATCATTAATGGCAGCACAGTTCCAAAAATATATTACGTTAGGATTAACATAAAAATATTGACTTTTCCATACTTCATTTCATAGATGAAATGAAGATATTTGATGTTTTGATATGTTATTCAAAAATGTACTACAAGAGACTGCTAACTCATTACATTGCTATTAAACACCTATAATAATTAATGGTTTCGTGGTCTGTCGATTCCAAAATTTCTCATTTTTTTGTTTATATCTGACTTAGTTTAACATCCAAAAGTCGTATTGTCTCGACTATCTGTCACTCTGTCGGATGCGGTAAATGCCAACCAGTACATATTACAGGCTTTATATCGAAATTAAATTATTAACAACATTGTAGTTAGCAGATTCCAATAAACAGGTTTTTCGTTAACATTTTTAGTGTTTTATCCCAAAATATCGCATTTCACACATGTTACTCACTTTATACTGAAATGTTTTGATGCATTAAGCAAATTGTTACCACCAACCTAACACAGTAAGTTATTATTAAATGCCATGATTAATAATTATGTGGTCTTCTGATTCGAAATTACTAAACTTAATAATTATGTTTATATTTTGTAATGTTTTACCCCAAAAATATCACACAATGAGCAACTTTTTAGAATATATTATTAATGTTTGTGCAGAATGACAACATGTGCCTATTCGTATTGTTTAATTTCCAACTAGAACAGTATGGGGTGTTATGTTAAAACCGATTCCAGAAATCATCAATTAAGTTAATAGTGTGTAACATTTTACCCAAAATCATGGTATCTTCAACAAAAGCTTTAAATTATCAAGTTCTTACTATATATTATACTACAAGTTATTACAAACCAATTGCAGTTAATTTGAGTAAAATATGATTATGCACAACATTGTCATCAATTGATTCCAAAAATCCTGAGTTTTGTTAATATATTGGACTGTTTTACCCCAAAAGTAGCTCAAGACACGTATCACTTTGAAACTAGTTCATAAATATCTTCAGCGGAAAGACATCATGTGACTATCTAAGTGCTTTATTACTAAATAATATGATTAATGGCATTGTACAAAACCGATTCCAAAAATCACCATTTTAATTTATAATTTGTATGATTTTACCCCAAAATATCATATAGTGATCCAAATAGATAATGTATTATTTGATATATTAAACTTTAACTTACTACAAACTTATTACAGTTGTTTTAGATATAATACGATTATACATGTCAATGTGGTCAATCGATTCCAAAAATCCTCACTTTTGTTTAATTTTATAATGTTTTTGCCCCAAAATGTCTGAGAATGGACAACATTTAAGAAATAAGATTAGCAATATCTTATGCAGGCAGACAACATGTGTCCATCATACTGCTTTATAATCAAATAACACAAAAAATGGCATTACATTAAACCGATTCCAAAAATCACCGTTCGTGTATATATTTTGAAGGATTTTACCCCAAAACATCGTATCTTGATCAATAACTGATAATTTCAAATGCTATATAACACTACAAGATACTACACTCATATTGCAGTGGTGCTCAATAAAATACGACTATCAATGAACATGTGGTCAATCGATTCCAAAAATCCTCACTTTTGTTTAATTTTCGATGTTTTTGCCCCAAAAATGTCCGAAAGTGGACAACATTTGAGCCATCAGATTAGCAATATCTTATGCAGGCAAACAACATGTGTCCATCATACTGATTTATAATCAAATAACATAACAAATGGCATAACAGTAAACCGATTCCAAAAATCACCATTTGCGTTTATATTTTGAAGGGTTTTACCCCAAAATATCGTATTTTGACCAATAACTGATAATTTCATAAGCTTTATATTACTACAAGATAATATACTCATATTGAGGTGGTTCTCAATAAAATGCGACAATAAATTACCATGTGGTCTGCCGATTCCAAAAATCCTCACTTTTGTTTGTAATTTGTTATGTTTTAACCCAAAAATATAGGCGTCATGTGTTAGTATAGAACCCCATATTAAGTATGTTACAAGGCAACAATTATGTGGCAGGATACAACATAAAACATTTGTGTGCATTTTTTGCCTCGTTCTGAAAATCGCAGAAAATGATGTCATAACTTTAAACTCAATTTTCTCAAATTGATGTCAATGTCATTAAGGGCCCTTTTCTCAGATCGCGGCTCAAATATATGTAACTTCCGCTCGCTGTATAATTTATTGGGATACTTTACCATTACACTTGTATGACTTATTGTGATAAAAATACATGTAACTTCTGATCACTGTATGATTTATTGAGATACAATTAAATTGAACTTGTATGACTAATTGTGATAAATACATATAACTTCCGCTCTCTGTATGATTTATTGGGATACAATACAATTAAACTTGTATGACTTATTGTGAGAAAAAGCACATAATTTCATAATACATTGTGCGACTATTTAATTCAATCTGCATGACTTAATTCAATAACTGGGGTTTCAACTTTTTTCAACACTGTGATATTACTATATCAACTATATTCAGTTACTTTAGAATATTTCACAGTCACAATAAACATACCTGTAGGCATGTTTTATATCAACGGTGCCAAACCAAAACCCTGCAACTTTTTTGCAGCATCCGCATCGGCTAGACGTCCCACGCATTTCTGTCTTGTCGCCATCTAAAGAGCCAATCGTTTTACTTAGATGGTGACAAGACAGAAATGCGCGGGACATCTAGCAGATGCTGATGCTGCAAAAAAATTTGCACCAAAATTGAGTTACAGGGTTTTGGTTCGGCACCGTCGATATGTTTTTATGAACTTAATGTGCAGTTTTTACCGGTCTAAAAGTATATAAATTTATAGTATGTGAACACTACGGTTATGTCATCTCTAAAAAAAATGAGGATTTAAATAAACAGTATGAAGCTTAGTACATTAAAATGGTTTCACTAAAAATTTGACAAGTCAAATTTATATAAACGCTTCAAAATACACAAAATGCCACAGGCTTTGTGACTGGAAATATAATTGTCTGACTGCAAGAACAAACCATGTTCTCTCAGCGCTATCAGCACTTTGATTTTATTAATAACTGTTTAGCAGCATATGATTGTGTCATGAGTGTGATAAGTTTTATAACAATCAACATTTATGACATGTAGTTACAATATATTTCAAAATGCAATACTGTAAAATCATTTAATTTCGTTGGTTTGGTAAAAAAAACAATTTCGTTGGGACTTGAATTTGTGGATTTTGCATTTCAGGTAATAAAACAAGGGTGAAAATTAATGCTTGTTAGGATTAAAGTTCATGGTTGAGGTGAACCACGAAATCCACAAAATTTAATCCCCCACGAAAATTAATAATTTTACAATATAAGGATGTTTACACATTTGAACAAAATCTGACACACTCAAGTCATGTGAATTAACCACGAACATCTGAATGGTTAATGACAAAACGTCAAACTGTTGTAACAGCAAAGGTTTACCAAAGCTTTTAAACATTTCATTTCAATTCTAACATGAGGTAAACTTTCAATTATATATCTGAATTATTAAGCTTTATTTTGCATGAGTATTTTGGTTTCTAAGAAGTCATAAATGAAATACATGCATGAAATCACATCGCAGTCTTCGGTAATAAGAAACTGAAATTCATACAGACTCTTACATTTTCCGATGAACGCTTGGATGGGGACCCGGATGCGTGACGAAATCCACGAGTCGGTCAGAAGCCAATGATTGTCGGCCGAAGGCGTGGCTTGAATAAATTACATAGTAAAATTATGTAATGATGTAAACACGAGGCGGGACTTATATGCAGATTGACAGACAGTATAAATTGTTTATGTAGATTTCGCGAAAGGTGTTATAATTGGCATTAATTGGTGTTTAATTGTATGCGTTGATTGTGACACGCACGTGTCGTCTTAAACCACTGGATAGAGAATTAAAAGAACCGCCGATGCGTTTGACCCGTCGATTTCAAAAAGCCACCGGACGGTCATATTAATTGATAATTAATTAATTGTAAGTGCCCGGATCGATAATAAAACAAAACAAATTCGTATATATCGCGATTTTATATTTAGACTCGTGTGTTCAATAAGGTAGTCACAGTCACACGATAAGTTTGTATAAGTTACCAAAATATCCCAATTTGATATTATTTTGCCACCAGTAGTGACGAAAACCAAAATTATAATGTCACTTTCGAATGTCATATGTTTTCGCGATATTGGCATATCGTTCAGAAAAACGAAAGTAGAACTAAGTTACTAAGTGGTATTTTAATCCATCAAGAAGTTTATAAATACACGCAAATACGTGTATTAGTATATTGTTTTTGGTATCATGAATCTATATTAGCCTCACAACCCTGTTCAAGACTACCACTTTTGTAGCCTACTTTAAATATAAAGTTGTAAATAAGCCATTATTTGGCTAAATTTATGTACATATTAACATTTATTTGACATTAAATAAAACAACAACACATTTTATTAATAAACTTTTTTCATGTTACTTAGCAAGAGCTGCATAATTAATGGCATTAACCATTAATGTAGACAGGCATGTTCGAGAAAGGACTTCCGGGTTTCAGAAAAGGACCCTCCAAAATTTTGAGTGAAGGGTCCTGGGACCCTCGGGTTTTCAGGTCTAGTGAAACCCCTGCAATGCCCGTATTTTCTTTAGAGGCAAAGCCGTAGGTCATTATAGAATAAACATGGCAAACTGATTTCTCAAGTCTTTTAACCCTACTCGCTACCCTAACTAAAAAGGTCAATAAATTATTCACATTCAACGAACTTCTGGTCAGTCACATTACTGTCCATTATCAATTCATCATGTCCAAATATGATGAGTTATGTTATACAGTGCAACAACTTCAGAACAGCCCTCCCTTAAACCACAACCTCTTTTTACCAACCAACATTCCATGCTGATGATGAGGAACCTTTTATCACGCCAATTGTACTGCTCCAAAGCAACAACCTGTGTACAACAGCCAACGATTCAGTTTCCATCATATCGCCTGATCAATATTATTTATCTCATCTGAGCATTAGAAAATGCATCCAGATTAAGTATTATAACAAATATTATAACAATGCTAGTACAATTACTTTAAAAAAACAAAAACAAAAAAAAAACTGGCCGAAACGTAAATATAATAATAATTCTACAAAATACATGTTGTTGTTGAACAAATTCCCAATTAGTACAATTACTTCACATACTTGAGGTTCAATAATGAACAAAACAAGACAAAGTGTAGCTTGGTCTAGATTTCTATTACGACAAGCAACCATGTCAAACGAAAGAGTTTGCAACATTTATTCTTCCCTACAAAATGTTATATCAAGCGTACATCAAGTCTGGAACAATTTAAGACAATTATAAATTCTTGACAGCACTTTAATCTTTTTAATTTTAATTTTCAAAAACTTACCGTATGCAGTAAATACCAGAGCGATAAATCCATACATAAATCTTAGTTCAGTCATTGTGTAGTCTTTACTGTTTCATCTTTTCAAATCTGAAATTAAAATGATTGACAAGTTTAATATATAGTACACCATACATGTATATACACAGGTAGTAAGTTATATAACGGTTGTCATAGAAACCAATTATCTTCACATTTCATCTGATCAAAATAATTATATGATGTCATGGAAACTAAAATTAAAAGACACGCTTAAAGGGGATGTGTCCGTATCTTTCAAGTCTTAAAATAACGATTTTACTGTACAGTTATTACTAATTTCAGTTCTATCAAAAAATGTAGATAAATTATGCAAAAATTTATGAATTATCATTCATTCCAAATCTCGTTAAACAACAAAAACTTGGATATTGATAAAAAATATACATACAAGATATGCGTTGACATGAAAGTGTTACCAACATTTTTCATAGCATTAAAATGTAATGAAGTCTCTATAATATTTTGGGGAAATTTCTCCTGCATTTATTTATAAGAACACAAACTAGTAATAACTATAACTTTAAATCAGATTTTGATAACAATTTGAAAAAATACGGACACATCCACTTTAATGGTGATATACAACCAGTTAATAGTCGGATCTGTTTACTACATGGTTATAGTTGCATCGTACAGACAAATTACATGACAGATAATTCAGTAATACATCTTTGTCACGGATGTGGTTTCACTATTACAGATTTAACATTGTTACAACATGACCATTTATATTGTCAGGAATCAAATCCACAACAACCACAGGAAAACACAAACAAATTAATAGTAGGGGTGTAACAGTACGCTCACCTCACGATATAGTATGTACTGTCAATTTTTCCGGTTCAGTATATTTCGGTATGATACAATTTTCTCTAGCAGCAGCTTAAATACTTCAATTTTAAGTGATAATAAATTTGTTGCTTCTATAACAGCAATTATTATGTGCCCATCAACTATTTTAAATGAATTTCGACAATATTAAGCAGATCTCATTATAATTATACTGAGTGGTTGTAACATTGTAATTATACAAAATCAGAATGGTTTCATTGTCTGCAAATTATCTTGCTCTTTAAAAAAACTTGTACCAATCCATACTGAAATTTAGAAGTCTTGTACTGTGAATCGTGTGGGACTGAAGTGCTTTGTATACTGCGGTATACCGTTACAGCCCTAATTAATAGAATGTTGAAAGTGTCAGTAAACAGAATTTTAAAACACTTGACTCATTATTTTACTTAGTTAAAAGTTAAAACGATAGCCTCTTAGTTTAATATTTCATTTATGGGTCCTGAATTTCAAAAGAGTAATCGGATACCATAATGGAAAAGTGCCAATTAAAGAATTAAAGATGAAACCATAGTCTCTAAGCTAAAAGTCTCAATATTTTGCAATTATAAATATTGCATGACAGAGCAAGTCAAATCCTCTGACAAGTCTGTGAAAAATAGACAGACGAAACCGGTCAGGATGATACACCGTCAACCACAAGAAACCGACCCCAGGTTCCACCCAGCCACTTAACTTTAAAAGTCTCAATAAGGTCCCACGTTTTAATAGGGTAATTATAGATAGATACCATGTAGTACCATTAATGGTAAATGCCAATTAAACTCAGAAGATACAAGATATCAATTTATAATATGGCATTATTTGAATTATCCGGTACTTCATATTTTATTCAACAATACTTCCAGTTTGTTATTTACACACTGGTTATGTACAGTAATACTACATTGTTCATGATTACGTCAAATTACTAAAATACATGTTATTTTCTTATGGAGCCCAATGAATTGCATGCTGCTAAATTAAATTGTATCAAGTACAGTAAAACTTTGATGACTACAGATCATCTCAAATTGAGATTTTGCTCAAATCTGAGTCTGAATTTGAGATAAATCTGAAGTTCAAGCCCTCTAAATTCAGCTGTAATAAACAAAGAATCGTGCTTTCTGTATTGACATAATAATTGTGATGCAAATTTTGAATCCAACCTTGAAATGACAAAATTTGAGATGAGACAGATCTCAGATTGAGATGTTTAGGGAGGTCGGGGCATGTAAATAGTTTGAGCCATCATTGCCATTTGAGTACCGTATCTACTGTTGTGTATCTTAGTTCATAATTGCATTAATTGTTAGGACCGAGGAGCCTATTCCAGGTTTCTAGGGTGTTATAGGTAACACCAAGTCGAGGCATTGAAGTTCTACTGTATTACATAAAATTTGTATATTCAATTATAATTATTCAACTGACTAAACCAACTAAACAAGATACATATCTCGCTACTAAGAAATTGTCAAACCCAAAATATCTTCCATAATTTATTCCACCTAAAATTGTTCAAGTGAAAAATTTGAATTACATAATACTGAATGATAAATAATTATGACAACTGAAGCAGAAAGTGAAGAAACATGGTTCACAGAATCTGATATCAATCAAAAACATTAAAATTGCAGAAAATAAGATTATCACTACAATACAACATACCAAGAAACTTTTGATTAAGTATCCATGCACAAAATTCATCAACAACAACATACATCAACAACAAAATTCATCCACAACGAAATTCATCCACAACGAAATTCATCAACAACAAAATTCATCAACAACAAAATTCATCCACAACGAAATTCATCCACAACGAAATTCATCCACAACGAAATTCATCAACAACAAAATTCATCAACAACAAAATTCCTTCATCAACAACAAAATTCATCAACAACAAAATTCATCAACAACAAAATTCATCAACAACAAAATTCATCCACAACGAAATTCATCAACAACAAAATTCATCAACAACAAAATTCCTTCATCAACAACAAAATTCACCAACAACAAAATTCATTCATCCACAACAAAATTCATCCACAATATTCAGTAATGGAAGAGGAAACCAAAAAACTATTTCATAAAGTACACTTACAAAAAAATATTAGAGAAGACAATATTAATGCAAGACATATTTTACCTTTACACTGATCAAATGTGTGTGGCACTGAATTCATTATACATGTATGTACTTGGAAGTATTGGGTATATGATTATTGCACTGACACGTCTGACAGTATAACCATTCCAGGTGTTGATTAAATTATCAAGTTTCTAGCTATATAAGCAGTATGCATAATGTATAAGACTTAGTTATTATTTGTCATAAAATACTATAATTTATGCAATGCTGAGTGCTGCCATCTCCACCGACTAGAGATCGAAACTTTTGCTAATTCGATTCAAGGCCAGGAGCACTCGATGGTCATCTCAAAAATGCTTTTTAGCGTGTATCACCCAAGAGGAACCCACAGGTAACCATGAGGTACAGTATCAGTACATCAAATTTTTCAGGTTTGGGCTCCCATCCCCAAAGTGACAAAAAAAAACAACTAAAGTTAAACTATAAATATGGATAAATATCTCAGTTAAACCGATGAGCTAAATTTATATGCACTTTAAATTTCCGTTTACCATAAATCTAATGTCCTTTCATAAGATCAATAACCTGAGGAGTACATGAAATTTAATACTTAATTAATACTGCTAATATTTGTATTTTACAGATATAAATTCAGAAGGTCCAGTGAATGACTGGTCAGTGACCTTATAATCTACAAAGTCTTCGCATAAATAGATAAATAAAGAATAAATTATACCATACTTGCAATTTTAAGGAAAACCTTACACAGAAAATCATAATGAAATCAGTGTTACTAATTATTAATTAATATTAGTAGTTATTAGTACTTATTTCTCCATTATTAATTATTTATCTATCACAGTACCACAACTTGTGGTTACGTAATTGTAGCTAATACCTTCACAATTGAACATAAAAATCATCCCATTTAACTACAGATCTTTATGGTAAAAAACTTTTACGATATTGAATATCATTTAGATGTTGATATTTTAACGTCCGCTAGACCATGAATGTTCTATTTGGGTTATTTTTCTAACTCTCTACACTGTCTATAGTACAAAATCAAATACCCGATTTTGTCATATCTACCCAACATGCATCTCACCTAGTTGTAGCGGTTTCGTAACCATATTTTTACAGCAATTAGGCCACTGTTAACAAGTTTGTGGGTTATCATACAATTTTTTTCCAATAAGAAGTGATTCAGCGGATTTGATTGTGACTTATTTTTGGTTCATCTGGTAGTTTTAACAATCAAAGTTTGTTTAAAGTCATGAAGACAAGGTGGATAAAGGGTGATCACAAAAATTTAAATAATATGAAAGGTGAGCTAAAAGTTCGACTGAAATAATTTTTGATGTAAATACAATCAGTCCTTGGATCGAATTGAGAGCTTTCGCACTTGAAGCCGAAGCTATATACCACTACTGAGTAAAATGTTACCACTTCTATCAGAGTAAAACGAAGCCTCACAAACCTCATATAGATACAGTATAATAACAAGACTGCGTTCAATAAACGCTTATGCCCCGTGGAAGCCATTTCAATAAGTCTAAGTCAAAAATTAGGTCAAGGTGAAGGTCAAAATGGAGTCAGGTGATACAGGTGTGTGGAGAGTGGTCATATACAACAAGAATTTGGCCTTTCAATAAGTCAAAGTCCAAAAATTAGGTCAAGGTGAAGGTCAAAATAAAGTCAGGTGATACAGTGTGTGGAGAGTGGTCATATACAACATCCATGCAAGTATGAAAGCTTTGTTGCAAGCCATATTAATGCTAGAAGAAACGGTCAATTTGGGTTAACCAAGAATTTGGCCTTTCAATAAGTCTAAGTCCAAAATTAGGTCAAGGTGAAGGTCAAAATGGAGTCAGGTGATACAGGCGTGTGGAGAGTGGTCATATACAACATCCATGCAAGTATGAAGCTTTGTAGCAAGCCATATTAATGCTACTAGAAACGGTTAATTTGGGTTAACAAAGAATTTGGCCTTTCAATAAGTCTAAGTCCAAAAATTAGGTCAAGGTGAAGGTCAAAATGGAGTCAGGTGATACAGGCGTGTGGAGAGTGGTCATATACAACATCCATGCAAGTATGAAAGCTTCGAAGCAAGCCATATTAATGCTAGAAGAAACGACCAATTTGGCTTAACCAAGAATTTGGCCTTTCAATAAGTCTAAGTCCAAAATTAGGTCAAGGTGAAGGTCAAAATGGAGTCAGGTGATACAGGCGTGTGGTCATAATTATACAACATCCATGCAAATTTGAAAGCTTTGTAGCAAGCCATATTAACGCTAGAAGAAACTGTCGATTTGGGTTAACCAGGCCGGACGGACAACGGACAGGTGAATCACTATAATTATGCCTCCCGATCTATCGATACGGGGGCATATAAACATGTAATTCTCACATTTCCAAATAAATCCTGGTACTTATATTGCACTTCCAAGTAAAGTATTTATGATACATCCGATAATATGAAAGCAAAAATATTAAACCTCAGTTCGTTATTTATTCATATGCCTGGATGAATTTATTAAGAAGAGGATTTTTGTTACAATTTACTAATATACCTTTATGTCAATACATACATACTTAAGTGATTAGTGAACATACTGTGTGACAGTATAATACATAAATTGTATAAAAATGTACAAACGTAACATGTATTTAAATGATTTATATCAAAGTTCAGCAATATAGTACAGCGATCTATCAGTATTTGGAACAAATGAACTGTGACAACATCATATACAAGCAACTCATACAGGAAGACACCTCACAATACGTTTTATTTGAAAATGGACTGTGCATGAAACAAAAATTTTACCCCTCCCCTAGTTTCAAAAGCATTCCTGTTTCCGAAAAGCACCATTGCAATACACATTCTTGGTTTTGAAGTCACTAGTGATAGACTGTTAGTACATTAAGTCGTTGAGAAAGTAATTTAACTATTATAGCCATATCTAGTTTACAGAACCAGTGTGTCACCAATAGCCATTAACAATTTGCTAAATATAATTTTACCAAAACATGATGTCACATCTGTAATAAGAGCAAAATTTTAATGATTAAATATTCATTTATAACAACCACCACAAACAGGCCTTTTCATTGGCTCCAAATGTCATTATGTGGTTTATTTTCTAAATGTACTTGCGTCTTTTACTTGTGTAGCAAAATATTAAATTATATATATATTAAATTATAATTTACACCCTCTAAATCTCAGAACCGTGTAGTCACAGCTCAATGCTGGAAATACATCAATAGTCAGTAATGTACCTGGGTAGACTAGACTTAACCATTTTGCAAACCTTATGTAAGCATTTAATAAGTAGATCTGCGTAACATATCCTCTGCTTTAAAATCGATAAACTTCATAATATAAGCATGACCTTGAAACATCAATTTGATGTAAACAGAACAATTTACATAACTGAGTGCATGACACATGCATTTCTTTCATGTCAAATCATTGAACGACATAAAAGGATGGCGGTATAATAGCTAGGGTTTTTCCCTATAGAATTTGTAGTAGGAATAACATTATTTTGATTTTAATAAAGAGTCTTCCCCTAGAAAAATCCTTTTCCTCAAATTCCTGAAAAACTATAATTGAATTTTATACAAAAACACAATCATGTGTCTTTTAAAAACACAATCATGTGTCTTTCACAAGGGGCTAGTCCAAGCTTCTAAGAAGATGATTATTCCATTTCATCAAAAGGCTGACGTCAGTATCAGTAAAAGATCATTTAGTTATGGTATCAAGAACTAACAAGGGGCCAGAAAGTCATCTAACCTAAAATTCCTGACAATATGCGCAATTTGGCCTGGTATCAAGCATTCATGTAAAGTTTTATTGAACTAGAAGTGAAGACAAACTTTGTGACATCCATACAATCAGTTCATACAGACGTCCAGAACAAAATCATTATGTCTCCCCCGTTCTGTAAACCCCTGATTCGTAATCACAGGTCTACGGATAAGGAGTCCCCTGTAACCCAACACCAGCATGGGACATCCCCAAATGTGTGTCTAAATTTTGAAATTCTGGCTATGTCTGGGTTTTTTTTCTATTTTAGAAACAGTAAGAAGATACATCCAGCTGTCTGAAGGCAAACCACTATATATGACGCATATCATGGTTTCTCACAAATTGTGCAAAATTGCATTAATTTCAGGATATGTCTCATTACAATGTCGCTACATATTTTGTATTATACTTAAAACTTTTAGGCCAAAACAAATAACGATTGTGATTCTGGTAACATGCTGAGTCTCAGTTTAACGATGTCGGATAATAAATACTGTAAAATTGTTAATATTCATGGGGAGTTTAATTGTGCAGATTTCGTGAATGACCTCAACCACAAAATTAAATGCCCCACAAATATTAATGATTCCATTATTGTATCAGACTTAGTGGATTATGAATCCTTGAGAGTCCCCACAAAATCATCTTTTTTTTTAAAATTCACGAAATTTGTCCAATTGAAATTAATAGGGTGTAAGTAATGTTAATGAAACCACACAATTCATTTTGTATTGGCCTTTCCACAAAACAAGGTTAATTACCGTATAACCTGTTTAAGTAACCACCAAACCAGACAGAGTACCTGGTATATCAAGGTGAGGAGCATAATACAACTCTGTGCAGGGGGTTTCACTAAGGACTCAAACCTCAATGGTCATTTTTTATACTTTAGTCAATACCCTACATTTTGTACTGATTTTTACCATTCTATAGACAAAAGTTCCAAACTTCTATTAAATGGACAAAATCGTTTAAAACATTGGTTTTTAATTTTTATCCTAATTTAAGGGACAAATGTTTGACCTCGGGCGTTATGTGTTCTTCTTCTTCTTCCCGTTAAAGTACAGGGCCCTCTCTAGAGCATCCACATTCTTATATTCAATACAACTGATGAACATTTTACCCTCAAAATTTCTTGAAACCAAATCTATATAATTATAATGACATATTCTGCTGTAAGTATACTTTCACAGATATTAAATTTCTTGGTCTTATTTTATAAGACAGTAACAGTTACTGTTGATTTCATAGGACTTTAAACAAGTAAATTAAAAAATTTGGAAGAAAAGGCCACTAATATAATAATTATACACATTTCTGAGCGCTTCTAAGCATGGAGATTATAAAGTTTAATGTGCCATCATCAAATTTATCCAAAAAATCAAGCAATAAAATGTTTAAAAAAATATATTTACATTCAATGAAGCATAAGCATTCCAATTGCGATCTGTTCTATGACTTATTATGTATACATCACAACACATCAGTTTTGAGAAAACATGCTTCAGTAATTTACACTTTAATATATTCATATTTACCCGCATTTTATATAATATACTATAAGGGGGATGTGCTAGTATTTTTAACATTTCATATTGGGATTTAACTCTATCCCGTTAACAATATTAGTTGAATTTAGTTTCATAACCTTATGAAAACAATGCAAGTGAACTTACAGATCATTAATTTTGTACAGAACATTTGGACAGATCATTTGCACAGATTATTTTCATAGATCATTTTTACCGATCATTTGCACAGATCATTTGTACATATCATTTGCACACATCATTTGCACAGATCATTTGCACAGAGTATGTGTACATATCATTTTCACAGATCAGTTTTGCAGATCATTTGCACAGATCATTTGCACAGATCAGTTTTACAGATCATATGCACAGATCATTTGCACAGATCATTCGTATAGATCAGTTGTACATATCATTAATTTTGTACAGATAAGCTGTACAGACCTTTTCTCAGATCATTTGTAAGATAATTTGCACAGATCTTTTGCACAGATTATTTGTACAGATCATATGCACAGATCAAATAATCTGTGCATATGATCTGTTCATTTTCACAGATCAGTTTTGCAGATCATTTGCACAGATCATTTGCACAGATCCGTTTTACAGATCATATGCACAGATCATTTGCACAGATCATTCGTATAGATCAGTTGTACATATCATTAATTTTGTACAGATAAGTTGTACAGACCTTTTCTCAGATCATTTGTAGAGATAATTTGCACAGATTTTTTGCACATATCATTCGTACATATCATTTGCACACATCATTTTCACAGATCAGTTTTACAGATCTGCACAGATCAGTTTTACAGATCTGCACAGATCATTTGCACAGATCATATGCACAGATCATTTGCACAGATAATTTGTATAGATCATTTATATAGATCTTTGTACAGAGCATTTGTATAGATCATTTGCACAGATCATTTACACACATCATTTGTACATATCATTTGTGCAGATTAGTTGCACAGATCTTTTGCAACGATCATAAGAACAGATCATTCATTTTAAATTTAACTCCAAAAGCTGTGAAAGAAGATTAAAAAAACATTATTTTTAAAAGAACATATTAACTAGCTATTACTATGAAAGTAAAGTGTACTATAATATGAATACTGAATAGTTGTAAACAATACTGCAAAATATGCTTTAATAGTACTATAAAAACTGATTCATCCTAACTTCTAAAGTGTGTGCGTTTAAAATATATGCCATGAATGTATTCATACATTTAAGTACTTGGGGTGAAATGTTTCCTTTGCACTTTATACAGCAGTGTAAATAACACACCAGAACAGAGCTACATTTAAAATTAATTTTGTAATAATGCCAAAATAATGGTAACACTTCTTTGTTCTAACAGTATAAATAAGTACATCTAAACTTTATGAACTTTACATCTAAACTTTAAGTACTTTGATATCGTAACTAATTATTGACATTACATTTGCATTGTTACAGTTACAAAAGTACAAAACCAACAAAATGTATATTCAGGAAATAGATCTTAGTTTTCCGTGATATACGGACCCATATGGACCGGTTTGGAGTTCATATGCGTAGGAATTAATCACGCCGTGATATATTGGCCGGTATATCACGGAAAACTAAGATCTATTTGCATTCTAACACCGTTACACGTGTAATATGCGCAATTTCATATGGACTCATTTTTATTGCAGAGTGATGCGTTGTTTGTCGTGTTGCTATAGACAACTTCCGCTGTTTAAAGTATAAAACCTCCACCCCTGGAATATCGTTTTTTGCTCATTTCATTTAAACAGAGGCATAACTAGAGCTCATTCGAAAGTATGTATTTCATAAAAACTAAAATGGATTGATAAATGCAATTGCTGTTGCAATAATACGGATATAATTAAATAAATTAAGAAAGAACGCTACGCAAATAAAAGTTCGCACAACGTCACGTTAACGTTGACGCCAAATAAATGTCATACAATCCATGACGTCATGTGATAAACAAGAGTAAATTCCCTTCATAAAAAGCATTATTTATACGTGGGAGGTTATTCAACAGCCAAAAAGTAGTACGGCAAAAACTGTGATATACCGGAAATTTAACCACGGTACAGTCCTATACGTTTACGCGGAGCTAAAAATAGACAGTGTTAGAATTAATTATATATGAAACTGCTATCACTCATATAGTCTGTTCAATGTAAAATGATAACGATTATAAACATTAGCTTGTCCAACTGAGTGTAACTGAGTTAAATGTAATCCATGTTATATAGATACTTTCCAATGGAATAAGTTCCCTCATTAGTATAATAGTATTACTTTTTGAATTGACAGTATATATTATATATGTATGCCTAATTAATTAGTTTATGAACAGATACATAATAATATTGACAACTTGAGTGTTTAGTTGCCTCTGGTTAAAGATGCAGTTCATACAGAGCTACAGATAAGGTTTTAGTCAATTGGGTATTTTACCCCCTTGTTTCAATTTTGATTGGGTTTTGGCAAATTTTAATTGGGTATTTCATCAAACTCAAAGGGTAAATGATCGTTTTTGTACCGTTTTTCACCATATCATCATTTTCTTTTTGGGTATTTTAGATTGGCATTGCATTTTCTTACTCCCTCCTCTCAAAATCAATTGAGTTTTTAAGAAAATTAATTGGGTAATTACCCCAATACGCAGCTTATCTGTAACTCTGACAGTTCATATAAGTATTTGGATCCCGAATTCACCTGTCACTGTCATTACCTTACACGTACGAGGGATGTCCAAAAATAAATAGCATTATCATCATATACAATGTAATCATGTAGGCTATATATATTGATAATATAATGCAAATGACACATCAACAAAATGCAGAATCCTTTAACTTAGTTTACTGTAAAATCTTTGATTTTCACAGGGAATTAAATTTTGTGGATTTCATGGTTCATTTTCTACCATGAAATTTAATCCAATCAAACAATAATTTTGACCCTTGTATTTATTATCTGAAATACAAAATCCACGAATTAACCTCCCTAAAAAGTTCTTAAAAATGATATTACAGTAAAAGGAATTCATGTGCGCTACATACTCTTGCTCTTTCCCGAAAACTGCACAGGGTCACAACAACAATGTTAATATAATAACAAAACATGAAAGCCTAGCTCGCTATTTTCATCAGAATCTATCACTATTCTAGTAGTGACTAAACAAGAACTTCAATAGTTGACACCTTGAGCCTGTTGCATAGCCAAAGGGTTATCAAACGCTTTTTGATAGCAAATTAATATTTCTAATCAATGCCATGCTACTAGTGAATGTGTATACCGATAGCATAATATACCGTTTCTCAGCACTTTAAAAAAGTTTGCTCTAGGCGAAGCGCTTTCTTGTGCAACGGACCACTTCCATTCGATTCGCTGGTAGCATAACAATTTTTTTCCATGTCCGCTTCTTTGCGCTGTTTTATAGCAAGCCCTTTCTTAACGTAGAAATACCAAGCATTCGATAGCTTATGCAACAGCCCCCAGATCACTGAGTCAGCTAGGGTGTGTTCGTAGCGTCTGTTCTGGAACATTCGGAACAGTGTTCTTTCTGTTCCTGTTCCAGCATCTTACGAACAAAATAAAACTGTTCTGAACAGTGTTCCAAATGTTCCACTCCAAGCACCTTACGAACAAAATGGAACAGGGACAGAACAGGAAGTAACAATAAAATAAATAAATAAATGTAGAAAATAAAACTTTTAAGGTTGACGATATTGTCATTTGCAGCCGTTATATTTGTTGAAGAAATTTGACACAAGAAAATTTCCAATCATAAAAGTTCGGTCATTTCCGTTATTCTCCGTTGACATACTATTGCCAAGGAGATCTGAATAACAAATTTCGTGCAGTTTCCGGTTGTCTCGTTTTCGTTGAAATTACGTGACCTGTTCTGTCTGCACCACCTTTTATTTGGGAACAGATAGAACATGTCCGGAACACTGTTCCGGCCTGTTCGTAAGACTGTTCTCTGTTCCGTCTGTTCCGGAACAGAGAGAACTGACGTTTCGAATGCACCCCTAGTGACAAAGTAAGAACTTTGACAGTTGACACCTGTAAACTGATGAACGTTTGGCATAATCCTCACAGTTACAGTATGCATCGTTATTAATCCAATTTTAATTAACTGCTTCATCTATCAGTCCTTTTACATGCAATAAAATTAACTTTTAAATGAAATCAATAAAATTTACCTGTACAAAATGAAATTTGTTTTCGTACCTTTCTGAAGGGACCAGTAATTTATCTGTCAAAGTTGAGTATTTTTGGAATAATGAGTTTTAGAAAATAATATCTTCAAATTAGAATAATGAATACAAATTCATAGTCATATGCATTGAAAATATTAATAAATATTAACAGCAGCGTGAGACTGGTTATTAAATTATTGTTAAAATAACTGATCCCATCAACTTCCGGGTACGAATTTTCGCCCCACTTGCGGTGTATTTCTGAAAACTTGATCAGCGTTAGTATTCATTTAATGGTCTTTATCTTTAAGCAGTGATAATTTTTTAGATATGATTACTGAAATATTCATATGTAACATTATAACACACTAGATTTTGATGACATGTATTTCCTTGACCATTGTTCTATTCGTACCCAGGAATTTTCGAACTATTTTTAACAAAATCTTATTCCAACCTACAATTAGCCTATTGATCAGAAACTGGTATTTTATTTTTACTACAATTTATAATTGGCCATTGGCCTATCATTCACCATACGGATGACAGGAAAGAGATAAGAAATTAAGGCAGTAATAAGTTGCATTGGCCTGTTGGCTGAAGATGTTTCTCTCACCAGTCAATATTTTGCCCGCCAGGGGGATACAGGGGAAACTAGACTGATATATCTGCCTGACTGGTGGTCCAACCACTTTGAGAAATCAACATCAGTATCAATAAAAAATCATTTTAAAATTATAAAATGGTATAGCATCGCCTCGTATTTCCGCGGCAGTGGCTAGGATTACGGTTCCGTAATCCTAGACCCACAGGCTAGGATTACGGAAGTTCCGTAATCCTAGCGAGTCCTAGCTAGGGCTGTGTAGAGTTACGGAAGTTTTTATATCGAGTACAATTAAGCGTGCTGGTCGCCTTATATTGCATGTTGACATTAATATTTCATGAATTTATACCAATATTGGTATATTTACCATCGAGTAATCAGTTTTGGTTATGGTAAAGATATACAGTATGGTAAATTTAGATAATAAAAGGCGGAAAATATCCAAATGCAAATACTTTTGATACTGTATTATAAAGCATGTACTTTTATCTACGCATTGATAAAGGTATTAAAATTCGGAAAATATATTGAGATAACAGATAATAGCAGGATTGAACAAGAATACTTCAACATATATCATAAATGCCGCTCGTGTGATCACCAACTTATATCATAAATGCCCCTCTTGTGATCAGAGTAAACACGAACGTAAATACACGAAGGTATATACGTTCGTGGAGCAAAAAAAAACCGAGAGTTGAATTTTATTTTAAAAATGCATACAGGATCGATTGTTTACATAATTCTAGTTTTAAAAGATTCCTAATGACATGAAAAGCATAATCAGTTACAAATTAAAACAAATATTTAAGAAACTAAATATGGCCATATTTGGAATTCGTATCACTACGCGCTGTCACAACGTAGATCCACTAGCAGGCTATTTAAATTGTGAATCAGCAAACGGTTTATAGCAACTTAATGTTTATTTCGAGGACCGAATGACGAACAAACATATCAGATCTATTACCGAAATTAGCAACACAATTTGTTTCAATCATGACAATCAATTTCAATGGAACTACATTTGTGTATTCGACCACGTACATTAATTAATTTATAAACATTCGGACTGCCTCTATTTTCTTCCCCTGCAAAGACGAAATATTAGCGAAGTAAAATTCGAAGCATGAAATACTGATATTTCTATGAATTTGTCTATAAATATACCAATATTTGTGTAATTTCATGAAATAATGATGACATCATGCAATATAAGGCGACCTGCACGCTTAATTGCACTCAGTATAAAAACTTCCGTAATTCTAGACAGCCCTAGCTAGGACTCGCTAGGATTACGGAACTTCCGTAATCCTAGCCTGTGGGTCTAGGATTACGGAACCGTAATCCTAGCCACTGCCTATTTCCGCGGTACCCCCAATTCCGTGGTATTGAATATAAACAGTTGTGTGTGTCATACATACGAAATATACCTGTAAATACGTCCACTATCACTTAATATCTCTAACAAATTAATAGAAAAAAGTAGCGATAAAAGTAAATAAACAATTTTTAACTAGTAAATTTCTAGTGTTTTTGGAGTAGGTCACTTGCTTAACCTCTAGCAATAAAAATATTCATCACGTCTTTAGTTAATTTGTCTTCTACAGTTTGCAAAATCTGTCTTAACATTTTTACTGGCTTTCGGACCGGTGCATGTCTTGTAGGCGACACTAAGAACTGTTTTTGCCGGATACCTTGGAATTAGGGGTACCCGCTCTACAAATGTAGAAAGGTGTAGGTTATTGAAATACTTAATTTTGTTTATATTTTGCCTGATAAAAACATTTAATTAGGATAAATCATGAACCAAAGGTATATTTTATCATGTAATCAGTATTACCGTTTTAAACATTTTATTTAAGTTTAGGGTTAAGTGCCTGGGAAATACAAGGCACCAGTATATCCCTCGATTGCGCTTAGATTATGCAGCAGGCTCCCATCTTGCAGTGTTCAGAGTAATTATCAAACCCTGGCACTTATCTTTTCTTTTTTGTTATTTCAGATTACCAATGAGTAGTATTAGAACGAAATTAAATTATTTGGAGTTTCCAGAATGTTCCAAGGAAGCATTGAACTATGTAGTGAAAACCTTCTCCTCAGATTCTCACAGAGTGCCTGGAAGGGCTGGCACTGGAGAGAACTTTGCTATTGACATAGCTCAAGAATTCATCATTGATAAGTTTAGGAAAAGGGGACACAATCGGGTATGGCATTAGTTTATACTTGACAGCTTACCATATTAATCACTCTTCAAACAAGGGCATCACTCTCTGTATGATGGTAGACCTATATATGAGGTGGATAAGAAGCCAGTTTTCCCTTCTTTGCCGAGCATAGCTTTTATTTTCCTGTCAGCTTTAGCTACTGAATATAGCAGTGCACTAGTGCCTCCACCTATATTTGGAGCCGGGACACAAGAAAACTCCCACACTCCAAGCAAAACTGTGGTATTTATAGATGGTATAAGGGACAAGTTATTGTCTTCCACCAGAGCTATTAGGATTGTTTTATGTGTCATATGGCAATATATTCTTTATGATAATATTTTGTAAACTGTAAACATGCTGTGATGTTGAATGCGATAGATTTAGAACAAACATTTAAGGAAAAGAAATGATACTCAAAGTTTAATGGTCTCTTCAAGGTTTGTCAAAGTTTTTTTAAGTACATGTTTTAATAGTTTCTTCTGCTGTATCAGTTCCAAAAAATGTAATATGGCATTGCCGCAATAGTTTATTAATTAAGGATGGCAACGGATATCCGGATATTTGTATCGCGTTCCGAGTATCCGAATAGTAAATTGGGATCCGAATATCCGTTATAAAATTCAATAAAAATGTTTTCTCATAACTTTACGACGAAAACATCGATTGACACCTAGAACAACAGAATACATTTGATGTCGGTGACACATTGTTTATTGGGGTCTGTTTATTTCTTTGACACGGGGTCTCCGGTAGATTTGCTTTAAGGTGCTAATGGTGATTAAAGGGGTTACGAATTTGGTATTTGTCTTATGTAGCCGTATGTTACAAACATTCTTTTCTCATCGGCAGCTAATTAAAATCAAGCTAAGCTTTGAAGTTTTGGTTAATCTGAACGTAACTGTCGGCAAATAACTTACAATTGATATGCGTCGACGTTTATCATTGGCTTTGACCCTGCAACGCCCATTTCTAATTAAATATTTATTATTATTATATATAAGTATCAAGACTATCGATTGGTTATGATTGGCAATAAAAACTAAAAATGCACAATTATGTTATCAGTTATTTATTCAATTTTATGTTTGATGCAGAAAGTAAACATGAAAAAAAAGCATCAGGAACCCAATAAGTCCACGTGTATATCGCCAAGGGAGATCACTGTGTAGCAGCTTGTCAAAGCGAAAGTAGAAATAATTCAGATGAAGTTACGTACCCTTATATCAAACAGTCACACTCACGGTAAACACAAAATGTTAACAACTTACAGGTTTCTTAAGATTAAAGTTTAGAGGTCAGATTAAATATTTGGACTCGTAGGTATGGATGTAACAATAGCAGAATATCCGCATTGAGGTATTTAATGTAAGTCTGTCTGGTACACAACGACGATGGTGGTCGCGAAATTATGTTACATTGTCGCATAGCATTAGCTTTATTCCAACACGATTTTAACAACATTCAATTTGATACGGATATCCGGATATCCGTTCGGATACCGTTCCGGATATCCAGATACCAATTTTGGTATTCGTTGCCATCCTTATTATTAATATAATTATTTGTTTTTCTCCACGAAAGCCGTAGATACATACAGCTCTAAATACACATATTTATTTCAGAAATTCCATGATGTGCATGAGCTACAGTTACTGGAGATGTTGTGTTCAGCTTTACAAAGTGCTCCAGAGCATGCATGTTACAATATATTCCATGCAATATTTGGCGGACATGTTGATCAAACAAAGATTACATTTATGACAAAGTTGGTTTCCATGGCGATATCAGTCAGTGGTGGACCAGTGCTTGGATGTGCTGCATTGTGGATGCAGGTACAGTTTCTTTCCTTGCTTTTACACACATACCCACCTGCCTAATCTGCGGGCTGATTTGACCCTGATGAAACATACCTGACACAAAACAATCTGGTGATTTTTTTAACCCAGGTTACTGGTAGTAATCAATTGAGAATGATCCAGTTGTTACATACATGTATGCATAATTCATTAATTCAGTGTTTCCTCGTTGAATTAGTTAAATGAATCATTTTTAAAATATGAAGTTGTGAAAGATTGTTGTATGTTGATTTAGTCTGCAGGTATATTTACTATTGTACTGTATAGCAACATTGAGGTGGCACTCATGAACTTTCTATTCTTTGCTGTTGTCCTTACAGCCTGGTGTTTTCGTTACAATAGCAAAAATGTGTAAAGATTAGCGAGCGCCAGTGAATGCAGTTATCTCAAGTCCCCCAATATTATGCTCAATCGCACATGCAGTATTTATATGTTGTATGTTTACAGGAGAAAGGTAGCCAGAGTCAGTCAGTGTGTGATCTAGCACAGATGTTGGTGGATGATTATTGTCTATTATATCCAGATGTCAGTAATACGTTCTTACATGCAGTATTTATATGTTGTATGTTTACAGGAGAAAGGTAGTCAGAGTCAGTCAGTGTGTGATCTAGCACAGATGTTGGTGGATGATTATTGTCTATTATATCCAGATGTCAGTGATACGTTCAAGAATCTGCCTAAAGTCTCATCTTTGTTTACCTGTAACTTTGTTACGGCACTCACTACCATTTACCCTTATACAGGTATGTCTTTAACTTGGTACTGAAGACCAATTAATTTTATGTAGAATCCGATTTCATTTCTCAAAAATAATCACGGTTTGTTTCAGATATCCTGACTAATTCTAAAAAATTGCTGCAATCCTAAATGGTGCTTTTATGTTCGAAAAAAATTGCTAATCTGCTTAGAATTGCAAGCAATATGGAAGTCTCCTATCAGTTTTGAATAGTTCTGTTGCCATGGCAACAACATTTTTTGTCTGATTAAAAGTTCTTCACATACTGGAACAGTAAAACTCACTCACAGCAGCTCGGTTACAGTGAAAACTCGGTTACAGTGAAATGATTTTTTTGGCCCCAGAATCATGTTTTAGAGGAAATATCCTCGGTTACAATGATTGTAAATTTTTTCAAACATCAAAGCAAAAACTTTTATTGACTGTGATAATTACGTATTGGATATTATTTTGACCCGTACCTTTCCATTGTTATGAAATTCAATAGCGTTTTCACAGATGATAAATACCGATTACCGGAGTGTATCAATTTAAATTATTTTGTTTGAGTAAGTTCTCAATGTTTTCGCAGTCAATTATTTCATGTTTATTGAGTGAAAAGGATTTACAAAATAAAATTGCATACATTTTAAAAGTCTCATTTTGTTTGCGTTAGTCAGTCAGGAAATTTTTATGTTAAAAAATAGCCAATCATTACTTCTTTATTTGCTTGTGAAAATGGAAAAGTTAAACGATCTCTATGCACTATTCTCCCAAGTTTATAATATCTAGCATGCTTCATACACATTATTCAAGAGATGTTGTCAGGCAATGCCAGCATTGCAATTCAACATGGTGAAGACAATTAAATTTTAACAAATATTCATTCGGCTATTTCAGATATCAGCAAATCTCCACCTCATGTACTGTTGGAATGTATAGTAGACTGGATCTCTAATGATTCATGTTTGTGTTCAGACTCTGTTAGATTGGTGAGGATCCAGTCTACATTTACCTGTCCTATAAGTGGACTGGTTCGCTGGTGTATTCTTGGACCTTTAGTTAGACTGTGCGCCAATCAAGCTTCTGTGTTGACACAAAAGGAACTGGAAAGTGATAGAAAAACTACATCAAAGTTTACGGAGGATAAACTTCAAACTTTATTTTCTAAGTTACACCTTGGTGTATTGTTAAGTCTTCAAGCGTATAAAAGTATGGAACTTAATGAGCATCTTCTAACATTCACGGATTTAATCCTTGTCTCCAAGATGCTTGCATCGTCTTACAAAGATGGTAACTGCTCGGAGGAAGTTGTGCAATGTGTTAATACATCCACTGATAGACTGGCACAGGTTATACAAGTAGCTTTAACTACAGGAAGTCTACCAGGTAGGTTTGTGTAATCCTTTTATTCCTACCTTTATCTTTGATGAGAGAGTATATTGCCTAGCCAAAGCTGAAGGACTGTTGGTCCATCTGACTATCGGTAGATCAAATATGTCTGTAGATGAGACTATTTCTGTTCATTATTTGAACAATGTTTGGCTTAAGAATTGACAAGATTTACTTAGAGGTTGGTCAGCAACAGTAAATAACCTTTACTGTTTCTGAGGTCAGTAGGTCAAAGGTCACCATGACCTATAGTGTGAAGGCCTGGATCAAATGGTATCAAAACAAAAACTCAGTATGTGACCCCATAAACTTTGCACTGTTGTTTTATAACTAAATTAATGCTCCACTTATTTTAAAAACATTTATGTATAGTTTAAACGTCTTGAAATTGTGAACTGTTCCGATTATTAACTTTATTGTGTTATCACAGGAAAGTTGGACATGCAACAAGTCTGCCAAGGACTTCCATCTAGCAGGTAAATATTTTCTCCCACTGGAAAGCTTTCCTTTAATTGGAAGCTGCTTTTTAAAGATACAGTCTCTATATGTAACTGAGTGGGATCCTAGTAGCTCTTAAGTCTTGAGTGTCACTTTTTATCCCCCGCCGAAGGCAAAGGGGATATGGTAATGGGAGGCGTCATTCCATCCGTCCGTCCGTCTGTCAGTCCGTCCGAACTTCTGTGTGCAACTCCTCCTACATTTCCCTAAGGGAATTCGACGAAACTTTCACAGAATAACTGCTATGATGTCCCCCAGCGCATATTGTCAGGATTTTTTTATTCGACAATTGTTGACAGAGTTATTGCCCTTTGTGGTTTTTACATATAAATTCTTCTGTGTGCAACTCCTCCTTCATTTCGTAAGGGAATTTGACGAAACTTTCACAGAATAACTTTTATGATGTCCCCCAGCACATTTTGTCAGGATTTTTTTATTCGACCATTTTTGACAGAGATATTGCCCTTTGTGTTTTTTACATATAAAGTCTTCTGTGTGCAACTCCTCCTACATTTCTTAAGGGAATTCGACAAAACTATCACAGAATAACTGCTATGATGTCCCCCAGCGCATATTGTTAGGATTTTTTTATTCGACCATTTTTGACAGAGTTATTGCCCTTTGTTAATTTTTTACATATTTCTCATGGAATTTTGTCAAAACTTTTACAGAAGTACAGTTATGAGGTGCACTAGCGGATATCGTCAGGGTTTTTCATTTCGGCCATTTTTGAAAGAATTATGGCCCTTTGTTGATTTTTGTTTTACATATTAATTAACTTCTGTGTGCAACTGCTCCTACATTTCTTAAGGAATTTTGAAGAAATTTTGTTTCATTCATTTTTTATGTGTTATGATATTGGGTTGTTTTGACATTATTCCTGTTGGCAACAACAACAATTCAACTGTAGTGGTCATCTTTATGAAGCTGTCATGATATTTGTCTTTTACCTCAACTTTTCCTTCGGCAGGGGATATGGCTGTCTGTGACTGCTTCTTGTTGATATGAAAATGCACTGTGATCTATTATCTATGCAACTTTAATATGTTTTCTTTTTAACAAGTTTCTCATGTGCCTCCATAGTTCAGTGGTAATTGTTCTTGCCGTCTTATTTGGCGACCCAGATTCAAATCTTGGTGGAGGCACTCATATGCCTATTATATTTTCAGCTGAAAGCTCTGGCAAATAAAGGCTGTGCTGGGTATATTTAAAAATCTAAACTTTTTAAATCTGTGTAAATATACATTATGTTTCAGACATACCATGAAAACCTATCAAGACTGAAAACCCTTGACTTAAATTTCAATAATCTGAGATTTATTTCTGTTAACATAATTTGCAAAGCACAGATCTCTCAATTACCGGGGATGAAGTGATTTTAATACCTATATGTTTATTTTCAGACTGATGAGAATGATAATGGCCACTAGATACGGGAGTCAAGAACCTATGGATCTCTCATAGTAATAATACATCATCCAACTTGTAATCTCATTTCTCACCTGTTTATAGGACTGTGCTACATGTAATAAATGTTTAAATGATTGTTGTTTGTTCTCATTTAACCTTGATGTAGGAGTCTCTCTAAGCTTATCCTGAAATGGATGTTTTGGATGCCATTAGCACATATTTCTACTGTACACCAAATCTGTGTTTCACACATTTTTCAATTGTTTAAATTAAGCTTTTGATGGTAATATAGCCTGGCGAATTTGACCTAATCTTAACCTTTATGCATTAATATTTTACAAGGTTCTTGCTTTGAATATATCAATTTTCCGCAAACAAATCATACAATATTGGTATTTCAAATTTGTATTACATCTAAGAGCATCTTCGTCCTACTCCCTGACTATGAAAGCATACAACTGAGGATACTAATACAGCAAGCTATCAACTATTAAATTATGCTTATCAAAAGGTCAAGTTTGTGTCAAATTCGCCAAATACCTTTGTATATGCATGGGAGAGAAACCAACTTTTACAAATACATAAATGGATTTGCAACACCTTATCAAGGTTGCAAACAGCAAACCATTCAATAAATTTTGCTCTTTAGCTCAATGTAAAGTGACAATTGTCAACCCCTGATTGTATCTTGTTAAAGTCTATAGCCAGTAATATGATTGGAGTAACTGGTTAAATTATGAGAATGGTGATAATATCCAAGGCTACGATATTTGGTATTTCCAGGCTGGGTATGTATAGTAGGGAGATCCTGACCTGTATTACATCTCTGGCCCAGTGATCATATAGAGGATCTTGCATGAGTGCTCATTACATACAAGTTTTATTAAACGAGTGGACAAAACTATACGACACAAAGCTTTGCTGAGTGCCATATAGTTTTTGTCGACAAGTTTAATAAAACTCGTATGTAATTAACATGAATGTAAGATTCTATTTATCACATAACCTTAGAGAATGCTCGTTAATGTTCAAAACGCTGATGTACACTACATAGGTTTCATTCAAAATTTAGTGTTACAATGCCCGCGGCGTCATGCCGACGTTTGTATTATACTGACGTCATGGGTCGATTCAAGTTCAATAAATGGGTTGGGAGTGCATTACAATATTTCCAGCATGGCTTTAATGCACTCCAAGACCGCAGGTTATGTGATAAAAACATTTCTCAAACTCCATGCTCCAACTTTTGCATCAAAACCAACTTGTAGCAAATGGTTTAAGAAAACTAACCCCCATTTCATATGTTTCCACAGCAGTTTTTAAACTAAGAAATGCTCCAATTGGAGTATGTTCTCCAATGTTTATCATCACCGGGCCAGGTGTTGTTCTTGATACTACACACATACGAAAAACATGCAACAGGTTAACTTTTAAATATAGACACTATGCATAACCCAACAAATGTTCTCATTTTTTTCATGTATTTCATAATTATATGTAACAAATCATTTCAGTACGGTCGAAATTTTCTGGAGGCTTTCATCAATGCTATTCTCTGTTTGTCTTCTTCAAATTTACGTCGAAGATTGGCAATGTCTGAAAAACAAGATATACGGTAACTTCAACCACACATGCTATCTAGACCTTGTTAGTGAAAAATAAACCTTTTGTGTGAGGTTAACAATTCTTGGTAAAACTTGTGTTAGAGCAACTTTAACTGCCAGTCTGATGAGCAGATATTGCTAAACCCCTATCAGACATGCCTGCATAACACAAACACAGTTTATTTTCTAATATATTGTTTCACAGTATTTCTGTCATTTGGAGATTACATAGTCACATTATCCGGGCACACAGTGAACCAACAGTTACCTGAAACCAACTAGTGTTTATCAAGGAGATATATCAGTTCCAATTTTAGATGCAGATGCTCTATCACAAGCATGGTGAGGCAGATTAAACAATCGCGTTTGAAGTATACCTTAATTGGCTGCTTAAGACAAATCACTGGCTTAGAATGAGCAGGTTGTAAGGAGTACTAAGTTCTACTACTAGTAACTACTACTACTACTAATAATAATAATAATAATAATAACTTAATTTAACGAAAGTTAATTTTTTAAGTTATACACATTAAGTTTAGGTCACAAACCACCAAATAGAGTTGTTCTTTAACTCAATGTAAAGTGACCTAGGTCAGCCAAAAAAAATGTCAACTTTTTGTCCATGGGGCCCTCTCAAAATCTTTTAATCAATAGAAATAGCATCCAGCTTGAAGAAAATGAAAAAAAATCAGGGGTCATGTATCATATAAGAAAAATTTGGTTCGTCAAACGCGGTGAACAGATTTTCTCACATGTACGGATTTACTCACTGTCTGTTAGCCCCAACCTTACTTTCACTTTCATATTTAAGCCAGAATACAAAATATTTCTGAATAAAACCATTTCACTACATCACATACATGCATACAAAGCATTTAATACCAATTTCATGATTCTGATGCTGATTTGTCAAGACATATCCCCATTTTCAGCCGCTTTAAAGTTTTTTAACGGACTATTTGACTGTATCTGAATTTGGTCCGCGTAGGCATTTAGTGGTTATTTACCTTAAGGCAACCCTTTTTGGGTTGTTTAAGTGTTTTTTGCACTTTTTTCAATGCTACTATATATATGCAGCACAAAACAATCAATTCTAGACAAATTGGGCATGAATTCCAGAAATAATTACAAACCTGCATATGCGCCTTTAAGGAGAAATTTGGTCAGCGCCTGTCAAATGGTATGAATAGTGACATGAAATGGGGTTGTAATTGTGCTAAAATGGTATTCTGAACCCCAATTTTGCTTTAGATGCCTAATTATATGTCTATTCTTCATTTTAAATCACAATTATCCTTGTCTGGTACTAAAATGAGGGCAACATTCACATAAAAATGTCAATTCAAGAAAAAATAAATCTGAACTTTTCTGGACTTTTCATGATAAAAATCTAAATTTTCACTTTTTTAGACATTTTACACTGATAAAAATGGTTAAAACCCCATCTTGAGTGCATTTCCATTCATTTAAATGCAAAAAAATGAAAACATGATTTTAAAGGAATTTTGCATGTCTTTAGGTCACAAACCACCAAATAGAGTTGTTCTTTAACTCAATGTAAAGTGACCTAAGTCAGCCAAAAAAAATGTCAACTTTTTGTCCATGGGGCCCTCTCAAAATCTTTTAATCAATAGAAATAGCATCCAGCTTGAAGAAAATGAAAAAAAATCAGGGGGTCATGTATCATATAAGAAAAATTTGGTTCGTCAAACGCGGTGAACAGATTTTCTCACATGTACGGATTTACTCACTGTCTGTTAGCCCCAACCTTACTTTCACTTTCATATTTAAGCCAGAATACAAAATATTTCTGAATAAAACCATTTCACTACATCACATACATGCATACAAAGCATTTAATACCAATTTCATGATTCTGATGCTGATTTGTCAAGACATATCCCCATTTTCAGCCGCTTTAAAGTTTTTTAACGGACTATTTGACTGTATCTGAATTTGGTCCGCGTAGGCATTTAGTGGTTATTTACCTTAATACATTTCAATACTACTGGTACTTGCCACCTTATAAGACTGATACATATTTAAATCAGCATCACAAGGCTCTTCTGAGTCTATTTTCATGAATATTGGAACTCAAGTTGAAGCAACTTATTTTACCATAAGAAAAGAGCAATTTTCTGACAGTTAATTCTTGTTTTCTTCAAATATTGATTTGTACTAACGACTCTCATTCTGAGCCAGCCAAATACTGTATGATGGTAATTTAATAGTCCATACAATCAATTGCACAGCCATCTCCGCAGCAATGTATAATGTACACCAGTAAGTTAAATACAGAAAAGTAATCTACTGGAAATATTGAAGTATTATCCATAAAAGCATGCTGCTAGGTTAACTTACGTTCTCTTTTTGTCTCTCGGATCTGATAACTGTAGAAGTTCAATAATTCCTGAAATCAAAAAACCAGTAAGGTGTTACAAAGACAACAAAGCTGGGTCAAAGATACTCACTTGAGTATGGAGTTTGACTAAGTCATTGTGGAACCTACTTTGAACCAAGGTTGAAAAGGGAGAACCAAGTCGATATGCTGCAACACAGGGGTCCCACTAGGGGCTACATGTCAAGGGCCATTTAGATAATTTTGTAAGGGAGTTTACCAGTTTATAGACAAAATTTCTATAATGAGAAGATAAATTGACCCTTTACTCAGAGTGTGGATTTTGTTGGAAATTTAGGAGGTCAGAATATCCAAATAAAATTCCTGTAATCAACAAGTTATGTGATAAATTTTCATATACAACTTACCTTATCTTTTCTCCTTTTCTTTTCCTTGCGTGTAATTGCTTTCTCGTGAGCCTCCGTTCTAGGTGCTCCTTTATTTTTACCAAATTTGGAAACCGTGACCCAGCCATCCTCATCAGCTACTCCTTCCATAGCTTTAGCATCCTCTTTTTCCTGAAACAGTAAAATAAAGTAAGTTTTTGACAACAAGTGGATATCTTTGAGTCTTTAAAAAACAAGAGGGTCCAAAGGGCCCTGGGTCGCTCACCTGTTTGGCCTAGTGACCTAGATTTTGGCCCAAATGACACAGTATCTAACTTGACCTAGATTTTATAGAGATAAACATTGTGACCAAGTTTCATAAAGATAGAGTCAAAATTGTTACCTCTAGTGTGTTCACAAGATTTTTCAATGATTTGGCCTCGTGACCTAGTTTTTGACCCCAGATGACCTAATATCGAACTTGACCTAAATTTTATAATGATGATCATTGTGATCAAGTTTCATAAAGATAAGGTCAAAATTGTGACCTCTAGTGTGTTCACAAGCTTTTTCAATGATTTGGCCTCGTGACCTAGTTTTTGACTCCGGATGACCCAATATCAAACTTGACCAAAATTTTATAGTGATGATCAGTGTGATCAAGTTTCATAAAGATTAGGCTCAAATTGTGATCTCTAGTGTGTTCACAAGCTTTTTCAATGATTTGGCCTTCAAAGGCTTGTGACCTAGTTTTTGACCCCGGATGACCCAATATCGAACTTGACATAGATTTTATAGAGATGATCATTGTGATCAATTTTCATAAAGATTAGTCTCAAATTGTGACCTCTAGTGTGTTCACAAGCTTTTTCAATGATTTGGCCTTGTGACCTAGTTTTTGACCCCAGATGACCCAATATCGAACTTGACCTAGATTTTATAGAGATGATCATTGTGATCAATTTTCATAAAGATAAATCACAAATTGTGACCTCTAATGTGTTCACAAGGTTTTTCAATGATTTGGCCTAGTGACCTAGTTTTTGACCCCAGATGACCCAATATCGAACTTGACCTAGATTTTACAGAGATGATCATTGGGATCAAGTTTCATAAAGATTAGGCTCAAATTGTGACCTCTAATGTGTTCACAAGGTTTTCCTTTGATTTGACCTAGTGACCTAGTTTTTGACCCCAGATGACCCAATATCGAACTTGACCTAGATTTTATGTAGATGATCATTGTGATCAAGTTTCATAATGATCAGGCTAAATTTGTGACCTCTAGTGTGTTCACAAGCAATTGTGAACGGACGGACGACGGACGAAGAGCGATCACAAAAGCTCACCTTTGTGACAAGGTGAGCTAATTATCAAAAATAGCTTAACTAAATAGCTTTATCGTTTAAAGTGTATAGAGCTATATCGGAAGATATTTTTTTTTGAAGTTTCAAAAACTGAAAAACAATTATGCTTTCGTATCCATTAGATGACTTTTCGCTCCAGCTTTAAGAGAAACTCTCTCTGTGATTTATTTGACATGTGAGCTGTCCATTTTCATACGAAAGTGTTCTAGAACACGCTATGAAACTATGAGAATCGTCTATTTTTCGACGATAGAATCAAAGTACACGGAACCCATCCAAAGTTTTAAGTTTCAATTTACGTAGTCTAGTAACATACTAAAAACGATGCAAGTAATTATTTTGACATGGAATGACTGTTAGAATATAGCTCTATACACTTTAAATATTTAACTGCAAGGGTATCTAATATTGTTGTCTTTTAAAATATCAAGTTTTTGTGACCGAGCTGTAACAATTTCACTTCTGATTTGTACATTAAAGTTTTAATGCAACAGGCAAGTAATCCCTCTAACATCATTAGATGTAACAATACTGTAAAATCATTTAATTTCGTTGGGACAAAATTTCTTGGTTTTGGTTAAAAAGACAATTTCGCTGGGACTTGAATTTGTGGATTTTGTATTTCAGGTGATAAAACAAGGGTTAAAGTTAATGTTTGTTGAGATTAAAGTTAGTGGTTGAGGTGAACCACGAAATCCATGAAATTTAAACCCCCACGAAAATTAATGATTTTACAGTAACTGGTTATGCGTACCTTGTGTATCCTAGCATCATATTCTTCCATATATTGATCAATCTCAGTCTGTAAAACTTTAGTATCAACACAATCATCACTGTAGTCCTTCATCCATTCTGAAATAGCAAATTGATATCAAAATATTTGTTATAAAAAAATGAAAAAACTCTATCTAAAAACCTTACGAGAGAAAACATTGATCAACACTTTGATCAACATTAATAACAGTAGAATACATTTGTTAACATGGCATTAGCTTGATTCCAACCACTTTCAATTTGATACAGATATTCGTTGGGATAGGGATCCGAATATCCGGATACCACACTGCCATCCTTAAATAAATACAAATAATAAACCATTCAATTTTAGTTACGTTACTGGCTAGTGAGTATAAAATAACAAATGTTGAGAATTACCAAGTGGTTTTGAGTTTGAGAACAGCAATTTCAGTATGGATTGATTATTGATAATACATTAAAATAAACCTGTCATGGGGACCTGCTTCAAATGTGGTCAAATGCATACCACCAACGTGGTAGGTCAAGACAATGACTGCAGACAACAAATATTCTAGGGCCATATTCACCAACTCCGTTACACCCCAATTCAGACTTTTGACTTAAAATTGACAACATTTATAATCACTTTCATTTCTTTTCCATTTTTTTCGATTGAACAATGTGAAATTCTGTCTGAATATTTTTTGTCACCCACTAAACATGCATACTAATTTATATTAAAATTGGTACATTTATAACAACATGAGAGGGAATAGAAAATTTGGCAATGTAAAGTCTAAGTCTGTGCTTTAGTCTTACAATGTTGGTGAAGAAGGCCCCTCAGCCCTGGCATGCCAAAATGTAGAACCCTCTCATCATCAGTTATAATTTGATCTGTATATCTATAAACTAACTGGCTTGAAGAGTGAGTTACAAAATCAGTTTCAATTAATATAACTTATATCACTACAGAATTACCAGTTAACTACTCTTAGATTTATTAACTAACAGGGACAAGCGATGTAACTCTGTAAAACATTGGTTCAAGTGAAACAGAATATACTTTACTGGCAAACTTACACATGCATAATACTTACTACTTATGCCAGTATTGATGGGATGTCCTCCTTTTTTACACATGATCAAAGGTTTGTTGAATGGTAACTGCTTGGCTTTATTTACTGACAATGCTTTCTTAAACACAACATAGGCAACTCTGTAACCCTGTAATGAATGAATTTGATTATCATTTTACCTAGATAAATTAGAAATGTTTCAGTGCAAACAGCATTGTATTGAGATTTACATGCAAGACTGTCATATTTCCCTCTTTAATTGTAACCAGTTACAACAGTCTTGAAGACAACCCTCGATACACTGCCGACTAGGTTTCATATAATAGTTATTCTGACTCAGTGACTGACAAATTTCAATCCATCCAGATGAGTAAAATCTTTCTATGTTTGGTTTATTTATCTTCATTTTGGCTACCCTAGGGATGAAAAATTTATGTTGGACCGAACATGTTAAGTTTTTGTCTTTCCAAATGTGTGACACACTTAAATGTTTTTTTAATCTACCTACCTACCTACCTTTTTGAATACTTGCATGAAAATACTAGTTTTCAAAAAATTAAACAGTAGATTAGAATAAATCAGCTAACTCACTTCTATGACTGGTGCTGTGGGGAAGAAATTTGATTGATTGACTGCTGGAACTCCTGATGTTGGCTTGCTATGTATGTAAACTCTTTGTATGACACCAAGTCCTTCAAACATCTCTTTAAAATGTTCCTGAAAATAAGAAATAGCAACAAAAGTTACAAAATTAAGTTAAGGAGAAAGTCTATGTATTCACTGATTCCTTAGATATATAATAATGGTCTACTAAGGCCAAAACAGCATCAGACTAAAAATTAAGCCAGAATTAAGCATGATTAGTTCTGATAACCGATTTTAATTTGCATGATAAGACTTTTCTTGCACCTTTCAAGCAAAAATCACAAATTGTAATTTAGGACTTTGCTTACTAGTTAAATAAGTCTCTATTATGGAAATTAAAGGACACAGTCTGACACACATTGATTGAACAGCTTTAACTTAGTTCCTTGGGTCCCACCCGGTATTTTTTTGAAATTGAATAAAGCACACATTTGTATATATAAAACAAAAAAATCTACAAAACCTAGAAATTGCTAGACTGTCCCCTAAGTGATGTTATGACATTTTTTAAAATAAATGCTTAAGTAAATTAACCAAAAATAAATAATTTACATCGATAACTAATCAATGCAGACAAATAAACGAACCTCTTCACAATAGGGTGGAACATTCAATACAAATAGTGTTCTGTCTTTAGGTTTATGGCTCTGTGTATCTCTTACACTGTGATCTTTTACATACAGATAATGTAAACACTCGCTGCTTTCTTTTACTTTCACAGGTACAACTGAAATCAGATAAGATTTATATTTATTGACAATAATTTGATGGCTTAGAATTAGAAGGTTGTAACTACAAAATCGATATTTTGAGAAAACGAGAAAATACTGTCCGATAATAAGTCTTTACTCATGGTAAAACAAGCGGTTTTAAACTCGTTTTGGTTAACATGACAAGCTCTGATTAGAAGCGCCTTGTGATGCTTATTTTAAATATGTATGAATCTTAAAAGGTCGTAAGACTAAAGTAGTAGTTACGAACTTCTTATTCTAAGCCAGCGAATTGATTTTGAACAAATAAAATGACTTGAAATTTACAAATTGTCAAAACTTTTACAAGTATATGTACATAGTGATACATAATAATGTGTGGATTGGTCTGACAAGTGGGGAGCTGTGCCCTAGAGGAAAGGCGCACGCTTTGGGGTTGAGAGGTCCCGGGTTCAACCCCCGTCTGGACCACTCGAATTTCTATGATCAAGAACGACCCACATGTTCCATTCCACCAAGGTGTAAATTGGTACCTCTTCCTGTGAGGACAGTGTCAATTTCTGGGCGGCGCGGAACAATGTTGGCTGGCACACACACAGGAGAAATAGTCTCCCCAGGGAGACACAAATGTAAGTTTTCATAACCCAATGACCAGGGGAAGTTAAACTGTCACAGAGAGCTTGATTGCTTTAACAGCAGAAGAGAGCCTTAGAAAATTGGTAACTGAAAAAAAGTTAAGTTTGTTAGTTGACTCAATTTTAAAATAATACGCTGGACATGAATTTGTCTGTCCCACTAGCCATGTTTATCCAGAAGTCTGGTAGAAAGTATAGAACTTATAATAGTATGCTTCACTAATCAGTATACACAAGTGACGTGCATTTATACTATAAGGCAGCAATATGAAAGTGTATCCGAATACCTAGTCATATCCGAAAATAGTAATCATATAAAAAGGGCTTCCTTGGGAGTTCAAGCCAAATGAAGACAAATATAATACCTTTGTATGATAGAAAACATTTAATAAAACATACATAAATGAATATATGCGTATATAACGACTAACAAACCTGTGAATCCTTGAAAACTAACACACTCGTTTTGCGACATGACTGAAGGTCTGCTCGGTTATACAAATAGTCAATTTATAGAACGTGTTCTGCAGAAATTGACCGGCGGGATTTTCACATTTTGGGTACTGTATACAATATCAAGATAATATTTTGTCGATGTTTATTTAAAACATTAAACATTCTACTATTTTGCCTCAGGGGCAGGGATTTTAAATAATACTTTTTGTAGAGAAGATCCTGCTCAGGGATAAGAAAAAATTGACGTCGATTTACGTATGTGACGTCATCATGGAATGTAGATCTATATTCCCAGCAGGCACACAACGTTTAATCCACATTGAATAAACGTTGACAATAGTTGCAACCATTTTCAACGAAAGTGCAACCTTATATCAACGTTGAATAAATGTTGGCATTCGTCAGAAAGTTTCTTTTTAGCTTTAAAACAAGGATTATAAAGGATTATATCACCATACTGGATTCTTATCAGATAAAAGTCAATAGCTCAATAGGAGATTGGTATATTATGCACTTAATACATGGACTTAACATCACCATAAATTTGCCAAAAAGATTAAATTGATTATTGCAGATCTTAGTGACATATAACATCCTCTTTAATGGTGAAGCCAGCAAAACTATTAACCAAGTGCTATACATTATGTTCAACCAAAGACCTAAATTACATGTAATTTAGGTCTTTGGTTCAACTAAATACCAGAAAGGCCAGATTATAAATAACAGTTACTATAGAATTTGCCTGGTTACTTTGTACAAGACCAAGACTCTACCTGTACAGGGAGTGTTGCCATATGGACAGGAGTTTTATGGTGATAATTAACTAAATACCAGCAGACTGAGGTACTTGAGTATATTTTTCGAAGAAAGAGTTTGATTACTGATCATACCAGTTACTGGTATTTGTACCTTTGTTCTAATCTCTTTTGACCATTTGACTCTCATATTTTCATATTGTACATGAATAAAAGGTTTTTGTTGTTGTTGCTGTCGCTGCTGTTGTTGTTGTGGTGGTGGTGGTGGTGATGCTTAGTTCTTCGCAAGTCAAACGCTGGTCTTCTTAAAATACTACCCGTTGGCAACAGTTATATAATTGATTTTGAATACTTATAAACGAGTGGGGTTACTTAAAATCAATTATAGTTGTTGCCAATGACAAATACTGTTGTAAAACAGATAAACAGATGACGTGTATGATTGGTTAGGCTATGGCAGGGGACAGACTGTGTTCGGACAATGCAGGGTCTAGGCGCGCTGCACAATTGTCTAATAACTGGGTGAAATACGAGGATCAGTAAAAAATAACAGATAGTTGTGAAATAAAGCCTTCAAAATGAGTTTAAAATTATATTTTCTTCCAATCATCATCAAATATTATCCATTGCGGACATTCTTGTGAATTCCGTGATCGAATATAGGCTTATAAATAAAGTTGCCGAGCAATTAAAGAACATCACTAAAGGGTATGCGTTCGTGCCAAGGCAACGACAGGGAAACTGACTCTGTTGTAAAAGTCAAACGTTTATTTCAACTTCTTATAACGTAATGTATTACAACTTCCATTTGCATCCTAAAGAATCACATATATCAAGTACTAATTAGTGGTTTTTACCGAATGATCACTATTGTTGTGTAATTTAGTTGCCTAGCAACAGTTTTACCCATATTGTATCGATTTTCTCTGCAATTATTCGTTCCCATGGTATTCTGAAACTAATCACTGATTTCATCATTTCCGTTCACGGGGATTATGAATGTATCTGATGGAGTGCAGTAACCAAAATAGAAAAAATATATAGCTTAATTTTTTAAAAACACCATGCGTATTTTTGGGTAGATACAAATTGTGGTATCAATACCAAAAAGTAAAATGACAATTAATAGTTCCTTTAATTATACTTGTCTATATTTGAGGAACTAATCATTGACAACTATTATAATACAAATAAACTATAATTAAGTATATCTGATATAATATGAACTAAGGCACCGCCTAAACGGGGATTAAATAGATGTTGGGTAATTGCTAAGCTATATTTCAGATATATGGTATAGAATTTTTTTAGGTAAAATACTTAAATAATGTTTCACAAGTTATATTTATACCAGTGTGCTTATTTATGGGATATACAGGCATCTATGCCAAATATAGTAAATATTTAACAATTTTATTAGATTTTTGCCATACGCTAAAACGTGACGCAGTCCCTTTAAGACTGCATTCGCAGTATATTCATTTCATATTTGATACATGTTAACCGCATACATGTTACACATTTGTCAGAGAGAATATTTTCTGTAAGGGTACCCAGACTTTTCAATTAGCCGTCCAATGAATTGAACAATTTCAGTTTCTGTCCTGGGTACGTTTTTTCCTGGGTACATTATCGCATGTATTTTTTTCAGGTTTTCCAACGAAAAATCCTGCTTTATAAGATTGGGACAATTGGTCCCGGACTAGATGACGGGCAGCGAGGCAGCGATGTCAAACAATTTTTAACTAGGGGTTTCTGGTCAATAACTTGAAGTTTGGATAGGCTGATCTTAATGATACTTTGTATATAGCAAGCTTGCATGGATACCTAGCTTGGGATTGTATTTGGGGTCATGGTCACATTTACTAAAAATACATAAAAATGGTTTCCGGTCAATAAGTTCAGTTTGCATTGGGCATTTTTCATGAAATGCTATGTTTTGTGCTGGTATATTCATGCTTTCTACACTTATTAACCAGGCTTCAGAATCATTCGTTATTATATTTGGGTATAGCCACAATTAAATGTGTGGGCAGGCAGCGTAAGCAATTAATTCTGTGCTCAACTCCTATGTTTCTCAAGAATTTTACAACCATCATTAGGCTGACACCCGTACAGAAAGACTGGTTTTGCGACAATGCGGTGTCTTGTGTAAGACATATTTTGATTGGTCGACTCGATAATAAATTCTTAGGCCAATCGCAAAGCTGAAACATTTTCTAACTTGGTGTTTTTGTACTCTTTTTCTGAAGTCTTGATGATTTCGCGAGGGAAAAGGGGAAACTTAGTACATTAAAACGATTGAATTATTGGTAAATGACAACCGGAAAACAAAGTCTTACACTGAGATCATGATAAAAGGACTTGGAAACAAGGAAAACCTTCTTTTAATGTGTAAACGCCGCTTTAAAAGGGAATAACTGCATTTGTTGATTTTAGCAGAAAAAAGTCCATCTGACAGTCAGACTGACTTTTTTTAGTCCGCCAGATCGTCAGTCCCACAGGTTATCAGCGATTATCGGGAAGTCGGGTAGCCAAAAAATCAGGGACCCAGGTCCGGAAGACCTATAATTGAACTTGACCTAGATTATAATGAAATAATTTATTCTGTAGAAATTTCATCAAGAAAAGACCAACATTTTTATCTCTATTGTCTACCGTGACAAGAAATTTCTAGGACTTGACCTAGTGACACATTTTTTGACCCCGGATGTCACAATATTGAACTTGATTTTTAAAAGAATATCCTTCTGATTAAAGGCTTTGGAATATAAGGCCAAATTTGTGACCTAGTGACTACATTAGGCATTTGACCTACTGACCCAAGCGAATAGTTAAATTATTTTACTTTAGGCTTTGCGGCTGCAGAGATGCATGTGAAATTTTTGCTTGACCCTGACCGCAGATATGTACGATTTTAGGCAAACATTGCGTGAGATGCACAGTAGTCACGCTATCGAGCGCTATGCTTAAACAGCTAAAATAAGCGCTACTGTATATCGGAAAAAGTGAAAAATATATTATTATTTCGGCATGCGCTTGTGGCTAGCTGACTGTTACGAGTACATAGCGCTGAAAAGGGCAACCAAATCACCCCGTTTCTAACGAAATCACTTGGTAGCGCTTGCCTAGCAGTACAATGTAAATATCTTTTTGTACACAACACATTCAAAATGAAATTGTCATAATTTGATTCAAAATGAGTAAAATCAATGGCATACCTTTATTGTACTTTGTAGGCCTAACTGTATTCTTGAGAGCAGTTTCAATTAGTCCAGGGGAAATTTCTAAACCTACTGTAACCATATTTCGTCCAGTCCATAGTATCGGATCAGCTTCAAGCCTTGGCAAATTGAGGATATAGCAAAAGCCACACCTTATGACGTTAATTGGGGGCCTAGTCAATCATACAAGACCACAACAAACATCACACAATTGTGCTCCGCAGTTTCATACTCCCACGAACCGAACTCCAGCTACCGATGGTGATCAATCCGGAATCAATCCATTGAAATAGATATGCGATAGTTATTTGTTTTGGATAATTAACGTCTGAAGTAGACTTAAGTAAACTTTATCGAAGATATTACATAAGCGACAACGTATGGACCCTGCTAGTACACAAGTTTGTCCACCACAAATAATTAATGCACCAGTCAGTTGCATCCACAGTTCCTCCCGACCACATGGATCCATGGCAGATAGGCCATGTTTTTACCATCCAGCTACCCCCCAAGGCAGGGGAAATTTAGGATTTTTTCTGCGAATACCAATAGCCTAGAGACAATATTTACCGGTAGATGTCAGGGGAAATGCGGGAGATTTTACCATCAGCTTCCCCTGTAGGCCGTAGAAGGGCTGTTGATTTTGACAACTCAAAATCCCGGAGCGCCCCTTCACCCGGGGCTGGGGTGCTGTGGATGAAACTAACTGGTACATAAGTATTATACATACTGTCAGTAACAAATAATCTCATAAACATTGCTTTGACAAGCTATACATTGAGACATAGAATTGTTGATTTGCATTGTTGACATGGAACGAATTGTAGCCTACTTACGTTCAAGCATCTGTGGTATGATCTGAGTGTTGTTGTCATTGTAAAACTACGTAAAAATGTCTATTAAAGACCAATTTCCTCGGAGATCGAGTACTGTCATGATAAATCGGCTATTTAAATGAAAATTTCACCTTTATTTTTTTTTGACGATTCTTAAAACATCTTCCGTGTGCAATGGGCGTTTGAAAATCTCGCAAACGCTTTGGCTAGTGACACGTAAAGCGGAGTATCTACAGTTCTGTAGCGTATTTCTTACTTCCCTTTGTTTTTTTTAAAAAATATTTTTTTATTTATTACACATTTTTTAAAAATGATATTTAATCGAAAGAGAACGATAGGCTCAACCGTTTACAGCTTACTATTTTCTTTATAATCCAAGGACTATTCACCTCGGAAAACTGCCTGAAATTTTTGACCGGAAATAACTTTTTTTGAAAGCATTAGTACCGGCAGAAACTCAAAGAAGATATGCACGTTAGGCCTGTTAACGGTCTGGGTATTTTCAATAGCCCCGCTGCGCGGGGCTATTTAAATCCCCTATTATTGTATTGGAAAATATATAATAGGTTTGTCAATGTTCGGTATAACGTTACGTTTCATAGCAACACCCACTTGTGACCTACTGACAGCGTGAACACATGCCATCGAGTTGTCCTCTTTGGTTGCCTGGTAACAAGAATACAATTATCGTATCCATGATTGGTATTCGCCATAACATCGATGAGATACCATACTAAAGTATTTCACGATAATGTGTAGACAATAAACGAACTTTTATTCTCTTAAGCATTATTTAGCAAATCTCAGTTATTTTTGACTGACCCTCGTATAGCACAAAACGTATTCACTGCTATATCATGAGATCAACGAACAAATATAGCTCCTACCAAATCAATTCCATTGTTCAACTAGTAGACGACAAAACCACACTATCGCATAACATTCTCAGAGGATATGAAATGGAACAATAACATTAATAACTTCGCCTCTTGGATTCCTCTGAGATTGGATAATCTCCGATGCTGCCCGAAAAACTGCAGTAGGGATGCATGTTTGGACCCTGACACTAGTTCAGTCCTTAAAGCTGGACTGCGGGAGCGTCGTCTGGACATTCTACTCGTCAGCAGACATCCACCGACTAGAAATGATCCAGCACTCTGCAGGACGTTTCTATCACTTGAGACTATCTATCACAGTCACAGGGATGCTCGACCTCCTCATGCTGCAAGATAGACGATGTCATCAGCGGTTGACGTTATTGTACACGGTGATGACAGGGAACGTGTCGGCCATTGATATTGAGCACTTGTTAAAAAAGGGTATGAGGAACCAGACAGGGGAGGTAGCACTTAACCTAACCAATCGAGCACAGAAATCAGAAACACCACAACACAAGAATGTTAGATAATCAACAGTTAAATAACCAAGTATAGGCATTATAAAGAAAATTGAAAAACTCATGTTTGACTTTCTATGGAATGGTAAACCAGATAAAATATCAAGAAACACAATTATACAAGACTACAAAAATGCAGGTTTAAAAATGGTGGATATTCATTCTTTTATTGATGGATTAAAAATAAGCTGGATAAAACGATTAGAAAATGATAAAGCCAATAACTGGCAGCATATATATGAACAAGAATTAGCCAATTATGGTGGAAAATTATTTTTAAATGCAACATGACAGAAAAAGATGTAAAACTGTTAAATATAAAATCAAAATTCCTCAAAGACATAATGTTATCATGGAGTAAGATAAATTTTAAATCAGAACACAAACAAATAGCAAAACAAATCATTTGGAATAATAGCTCAATTAAACTTGATAGAAATACCACATTCTTCTTTGAAGATTGGTATGACAAAGGGATACTCTTTATAGAGCACATTTATGATTACAGATCCTCAAACTTCTATAGTTTCGGAGATTTGATACAACTGTACGATATACAAATTGGTGATTTTACTAAATACCATAGTCTCGTACAAAACATACCAGCAGAATGAAAACAAACTTTATCTACAGAACCTATGTCATACAATCCACCAAAGTACCTAATCGATAAAATCAAAAATAAAAGAAAAATCAATAAAATTGCATATAACATTTTGATTGAAACCAAACAAAATAATCCTATTAAGCAAATTCATAAATGGAACCATGAAATAGGACACGATAACATGAAATGGGAGAATATCTTTTTAACTCCTTTATTATGTACTGTTGACACAAAACTCCGAGAATTCCAATACAAATACTTAATGAGAACTATCCCAAACAACTCGTATTTACTAAAGTGCAAACTAGTTCCGTCTACCCTATGTGATTTCTGTTCTATGTTCCCAGACAGCAACATACATATGTTCTGGGAATGTCATGTCATACAAGCCTTTTGGGGAAATATTTATAATTTTTTAAAAGTATATGTTCCATCTATTAATATTTTTAACTATTTTGATATATCGTTCTGCACAGTGCAAAGTAATGATCCACAAAAAAGCACTCTAATAAATTACATCATACTTCTTACAAAATATTTCATTTTCAAATCAAAATGCACACTAACTAGTCCATCAATAGAACCTTTTAAAGAATACCTGAAACATATAATACAAATAGAGAAAACAATATCAGAAATAAAAAATCAAAGTGAAATGTTTGAGAACAAATGGAGTGACTTTATAATATTATTAAATTAAGAAAACACAAATATGTTTTTATTGAAGAGATGGTGCAAAAAGTATCTATACATTCTACTTTTATGTCTCTCTCTTTCTCCCCCCCCCCCCTATCTATCCCTCTCTCTCTCTCTCTCTCTCGAAAAATGATTTATAAATCCATTTATTTTTATACTATTTGTTAATATGTTTATAATGTATGGCATAAATGTAAATGTATTTATGAATGAATAAAATTGAAAGGACAAAAAATAATCAACAGTACTTTGAACCATTAGACAGAAATTTTGACAACTATATGAAATGCATTATTTGCACGAACAGTGCCAGAGTGGAATACTTTGACTGATACTGTTGTTGACTGATTCATCATAGACCGTTTCAAGGCTCAATGTTAAGATTCGAATATATTAAAGTACAAGCGCTCACCCTAGTCACGCGGCATGTAGATCTAGATGCATGAGCTAGTAAAGTTAGAGTCAGTCGAGGAAAATGCGAAGATGTGCAGCTACCTACTTAAACAGCCACTTTAGAAATGTGAAAGAGGGCATTTTGACACAAGACTCGGATGGGGCAATACAATTCATTGCAGTATTTTGCGGGTTCACTATCTAGATAATGCATATATATGATGAAATTTTGCTTCATATGATCATGTTCAATAACATTAATCTTTAAAACTATTAGAAACTTTAAAACCTGCTACAAAAATGCTTTTTTCGATTTCTCATAGTTTTTAAGTTAATGTTAATGAACATGATGAAGCAACATTCCAAAGATATTATGTTAACACCTTGAGTTTAACGAAGTTACAGTTGTTTTGTAAAGCCCAACTTTATAGCTTTTTGTGTGACGTCGCTCATTCAAACGTTATTCGAAGTTTCTGTTTTAAATAGTTCATTATTACGCAATCATATAAAAAAAATGGAATAAACTGCTTAAAGAGCACCACGTTTTAAAATATGCATCAACATTAAAAGTACTTGTTTTGAGAAACATGCTATTGTTTTTTTAAACTACATGTACTGACTACTAGTTTTTCTCAATAAGAGTGTTTTTCAGAAGTTAGTCAGCATTTCAACGAAGAATGTTATTTCGACATAATTCATGAGAAAAATTTAAACTTAGATATAGTACTATATCAAAGACGTCTTTGACTATATTGATAAATTACTGAAATAGATTCAATGGGTATGAGGCGTTCTCCAGGAAAACCGGGATTAATGACATCGCATAACTTAATTATGCAATCAGTTTTAGAAAATGTTCTAAAATTAGTAAAAAGTAATGTCCTTTGATTTAATGTTTAAGTAATTGGATAGTATAGTACAATCTCGTAGGTTTAATTTTTCTCATAAAGTATGTTAAAATAATTTCTGTTGTTGCTATGGTGATCAGTTTCTAAAAAATATCCACACCCATATCGAGAAAAAACAAGGGTTGGGTTGTTCAAAACTTAAACTATGTTTCTCAGTAAGAAAACATTCACAATTTTGACACGTTTTATTATACATGTAATAAGAATATGATTCTATGATATGACACAATCTGTTAAGGTTTACGTCAATACTTTATCATTAATGTTACGTCAAAAACGGCTGAATGACGTTCGCGACATCACTCATAAAGTATGCGGTAGTGGTTGGGTTAAAAAGGCTTTAACTTTGTAAATGTTTGTAATAACGTGTTCAATTTTCAGAAACTGTTCATAAGATACTCGTCTTTCTAACGATATGTTATATATCAATGAATTACAATAACTTTGTAATATGTTGCGTTATGTATCTGGTTTGATTTTTTTGCTACGTAGAAACGAAATACTTATTTCATGAAAACATTTTATTTTATCACGTGCACACAAACCTCAGGCAACAACAGCAAAACGTGTTAGCATCATGTGCGCCCTAAATTGACGCTAACGTGCGTGGACATGCTATAAAGCACATGCGTCCATAGTTTTTAACATGTATTCAAGTGTTGGTTTAATCATAGCATATAACACATATCCCTTTATTCCAACGTAACACTATAATGACATAAATAATAATTAGAAAAAAATCCAACTGTCAATTTACAGTATGTTTACTCGATTAATAGATTTATGTGAAATAATGAAGACAAAAATCAAATGTTCTGAAACACTTCCGGCAAAATATTCTTGTCGAAAAATAAATAATAACACAAACATGACTTAGTCGTGGGGGCGATTTCTTGATTAATGCTCTGCAATTGATCAGTTTATGCCAATGAGTTATGGAGGTTCCGTCCTTACGTCGAATCAACTAGAATAACCTTTATTTACATATCCGTAAGTAGACATGTTTTCGGATAGAAATTTTCGGATTTTGTTTCTTACTTCCAACTTTCTGTTCAACACTGTTGTCTGATAAATAACTGTAAGATGTCAGTTGGTGGAATACTTACATACTGTTAGAATAATTACAAGACATGCCATAATCAATACAAATTAGGTTGATATTTGACAAATAGCCCTCCACCATCAATGTACAGTGATGTATGATCCATGACTTGAAACCTGTGATTTGTTTGGTTGCGATTGAGTGTTTCCCAATGGTTATCTCCCTTTGCTATTGATAAAAGCTGTACTGCCATACCTAATCAAATTTGTATGTCAGGGATTGTAAATCGTTTATACACATGTATTTAATTAACCTGTTAACAATTTATGAATTGCACTGAACCACAAACTGTGATGAACCATTCTTCCCCGACAAATCATGGGATTAAAACTGTAACTAGGACAACAAACAAAGTAAGAAAGGGGAAAATTTGCAACAAATACTAGTGAGGGTTTTTTCTAGAAGAAAATGATGCACTGTTGCATGCTGGGTTTTCATTTCTTATGTATTTAAAGTAATGGTACAATTTTATTATTCCACATAGTGACATACATTTTACTTTCAGATGAAATGGCTAGATGACGGAGCTAGTTTCTTTCAGTATTCAGCGTGAAGTTCAACTTCGGTTTCTGTCTCCTGCTGACATTCCCGAAGTTAAGAAATTGTGTTCGGAATGGTTTCCTATTGAGTAAGTATGTCATATTATTAAGTTGACATGGGGATAACAGGACTTACTTTAAAAATTTTGATGTGACTAAATCAACATCTAATTTCTCTGTTACTGTAAAATCATTCATTTTTATGGGGAATTAAATTTTGTGGATTTCATGGTTCTCCTTCAATCAAAAGCAAATGATATAAAACAATAACTTTGACCCTCATACTTATTACCTGAAATGCAAAATCCACGAAATAACATCCCATCAAGATGGTCTTTTATACCAAAGACGTTCATGCACTGGATTTGAAAGTCATCGATTTTACCGAAAATCGTGGAAGATCCACAATGCACTGCGCACGCTTCGGTAATTATCGACCGTTTCCGCTAAACCTTGATTTTACCGCGTTCGGTTAACTCCGTTAATTTCCGCCGATATTGTTTACGAAAACGGCAATCTTTAATGGAGTGGACAGGTGGTTTAAATGTCTGATAATCGACTTTTATTGAGACAAATTGGCTATTTGATAGAGTATTTACATGTTTATTGTCATTTGAAATGTTTTATACACCGAAACTTCGATTAAAATAGGAAATTATTATGTTTTTCACACATTGATCACGAGCAGAAATACGAACAAAATTTGGATTTGGACGCCTGAGTAAGAATTCAATTTTACCCCCATCAAATAGAATTTGTTTGATTACCACAAGTATTTTCAAGACAGTCCAAAGATTACAAAAATTAATATCTATAAAAATAGCGAGTACGAATAGCTCTAAAAGAATAAAAAACAAACCGCATAATTTGTTGCGGGCCGATTTGTCGGATCGAAAACTCCATTTCGATAACTCGCACAAATCTGAGGTTTATTTTAATATAGTGGACGTATCATACAAAATATTGTAACTTAAACATAGAATACATATATTAGAGTCAGTAAATGGCCACATTTGTTCAATTCGACGGAGGATTAAACATTAAAACCTCTTATCTAAAACGAACAAAAATCTTCTTTCATCCAAAAAATCCAAAATGGTGGATAGCGTCTTCTTCAATCGTGTGACGTAGGTGGATCACGTGACTGATAATCTCGGGTCAGCTAATCAGAAATGCTCTAAGAAATACTCTACTTTCATATCCAGTGTATGAACGTCTTTGTTTATACCAAAACCACAAGATTTTGTTCCATCAAAATTAAATGATTTTACAGTATTTTTAATTTTACAAGAATGGAGACTTTAAGTTGTCTAACACTGAGTCCAGATCTGAACTTTTCATCTTCTGATCAGAAGTTTTCTTGGTGGACGCAAGAAATACGTTTTTACAAATGAATTACTGAAAATGAGTTTGATATCACCGATTTTTTGCGTAAGTAGAATGTAAAATATAAAATTTCTTGTCCTATTGAATTTTACAAGTTTTTTCTGTGGACCATACCATGAAAAGTAATTGTGCTTCAGTCTAACTTTATATGAATATAAGTCTGCGTAAATTGTTGTGCACCTATATATTTTGGCAGCTTGAAAAGTTTCATGCTGTAATGAAACAATTTAAGGCAGCTGATTCCAGGCTTTCCAGCTGAATAATTATCAAATGTATTTCTCATGTTCTGTATTCAGGTATCCCGACTCTTGGTATCAGGAGATTGCCTCGAATCCAAAGTTTTATTCCTTGGCGGCCACTTACCATTCCAACATTATTGGACTTATTGTTTGTGAGATCAAATTGAAAGCAAAATTGAATAAAGAGGTATGTACATATTAATATTTAAAATCTCCATGGACTATGATGCTGGAACAGCAGTCAAGTGGATAACAAGTTAGTCCAGTGCAGAGTTGTTCTTGGTTGGATTTTCTTCCGTTTCTGAACCACGTTTCAGTGTTTCCAACCCAACTAGAGATGAACTGGTTGTGAACCCTGAGGTAGTCTCCCGTGTATCTAACTGTATCTGTGCTATACACTCGTGTTTTTTGTAACAATGATTGCAATAAATAATCCCAGGAGGCATTTTGTCCTGACTGGTTGTGAACTTGTGGTATTAGATAGTTTGTATTCTGCATTTGGTTAATCCGTTATGAACTGACTTGTATATACTAAAGTCGATTTTATGCATGAAAATAAAAAATATGGTCTTCCAGTATTTACCGGGTTATTCAATGTTGATTTGTTGTTCTATCCAAGTTGTTAGTTAAAGTTCATCATTCTTATGGACCATGATGCTGAACGAAAACACAATAAATTCCAGGGGTGGTATTCACAAATCATCTTTTATTAGTGAAAACTTAAAAATTTGACTTATTTTAAAATATTGAGCTGAACATAGTTCTCTGGAAAGAAAGAATAACCCATGTTTTCTATGAGATAACTAAAGCTCTCTGCTGAATGCTTCTAAACAGTGTAAACAATTTGTAATCTTGATTTCCCTGTTAAGCTGATACATTTAAGGAAAATTTGAGATTTTTCTAAAATTCTAAGTTTTCACTGAACATCCTTTGTGAATACCACCCCAGATCAATAATGCTATTCTGTAAACAAGTATTACTATTTATACATGTATATAATGATGTTATATAATTCTTGCAGGATGGTGATATTCTGGCTCCGTCATTCCCGTGTACGTCACAAGTGGCGTATATACTCAGTCTAGGGGTTGTTATTGATTTCCGAAACCATGGGATAGGTAAGTGATGTATTTTTCTTGCAATTGTGAAGGTGACTTTATCATGTCAATATTTATTTTACCAATTGCTGTTCTTTAGGAACAGTGCAAACCCCTTATTCAAGGTCTAGATTAGTTTTACTCTTCATGGCCAATATTTAACAAAGCGTCTTAGATTTTTAAAAGCAATTTTTCTCTTACAAATGAAAAATCTTTTAATATTAATATTTTGCAGGACAAGGTATGTTTGGAAGATATTTTGAGGCCTAGGTTTTTAGTAGCTAGAGTTCTCCAAATTAACATTATCCCCCCCTCCATCTTTGATCTTGCTTTAGTTTGTAGGTCGGTCGGTATAGATCAAATGATTTCCCTTCAAATTCATTTACTCATGAGCGCTTTGCCCTTGGATTCTCAAATTCTACATGCAGGTTGGCCAGCAACTATAACCTTTGTCATTTCCAATTATTGGGGTTGGGGACAAGGGAGCATGCATGTTATATAAACAACTCTTGTCTTTTTTAGGTTCATTATTACTGGACAGTTTGTTGTCCTATTTGACCACAACAGAGAGATGCAACTGTAAGGCTGCATATCTTCATGTTCTTTCTACCAACCAGACTGCGATACGGTTCTACGAGCGACGAAACTTTGGTGCCCATAGCTATCTTCCTTATTACTACTCAATCCAGGGAAAACCTAGAGATGGCTACTCATATGTACTCTACATAAATGGAGGAAAACCACCATGGTCATTATTATATCCTTTTGATGTGTTCTATGGAATACTATATTGTGATAGGTTTGTACTAATGAAATGTTGGACCCATTACTCCATAGTTACTCCATATATATTTATATACCCAATACTTTGTTACATCTTGAACACAATCTTCTTAGTACTTATATAATAATTTTTTTTATTGAAACGGTTGTAAGTGCATGATTTTAGTTTTTGCATGCCAGATTGGGCAATGACCCCCCCACACATCCAGCTTCACCGGTTGTGACTTTTATGTGATACAATGAATCTGAATGTGATAGTCTAACTCTTTCTGAATTGAGCCATTGGTTCTAAAAAGTGCCTGTTGTGTAGCACTGATAACCCTATCTCTAGTTCATCTCTAGATGGAAGGGAAACACTAAAATGGTGTTTCTGAAATTTCAATGCCCAAAAACTGGAATTCGAACTAGCAGCCTCCCGACTCCTAGTAGAGAGCATTATCCATTTGGGTATTTGACTCATCATGCCACCCATATATATTCTATTGTTTTAAATTTTGTGAAATATTTTATTTTTCCTTAACGGATGCTCACTGATTATATGAGTCATTGCGGCTCATTGTTGACGAAACTCCAGCCATGTGCACTGCCACGACAAATAATGCGGTCGGTTAGAAGATGTTTCTGTCGTATTCTCAGCGCCGGAAGCCAGGAGACTTCAATCAGTTACGCCTCATGAGAAATTGTGCAGTAAAATTGTGCAGTATATTTTACATAGTATGGTCCATTGTTCATATCATACCTAACATTGAGGGGTGTGTGAATATAACAAACAATACACCTAGTACACTGTATCGTTCATTGTCATGTGAATTTTGTGTTCATTATATTATAGTAGATCTCCTACCAAAACACATATGTATTTCTTATAACACTTTGAGGACATGTCCTTCAACGTTTTTAGTAACTATTTATAAAACTTCGAGGACATGACCTTCAATGATTTTAGTAACTGCATCCTTAGCCTGTGCTTTCTTTATCCCATACACAATTTTCAATAACTAGTATATATACAAGGGATTGTACTTCAAAAACGACAGAAATTGTCATGTATTATAATGTTCAACAAATGTTCAAAGAAAGACATGGGCTAGTTAACTTTTTTTATGCTCCTGCATCTACTGATGTTTGTTATGGACAATAGGCTTTCACCGGGACATAAGATTTAACACAGTCTTGTTTTCTAGTATTAAGAAATGGTGAGTTACACCCTTGTTTTGTTGTGTGCCATGATAGGAGGGTAACCAGGTACCATATCAAATATTCCATGTTACCACCGTGTACTCATCACTCTACTACAGTTTGACCAAAATATGTGTGTTATCTGCATGACTGTTGTAACTGCTTATAATTAAAGAAGGACATAAGACAGTCTTGCAGGTAACCCTTAATTTGGTTTGGTTAATATTTGTACCAGTTGTTTAAGTTAAATTGAAATTGGTCACTTATATTTGTCTTGATTTAGATACATCATTGTACTTTACCTTGAGAACTTTACTGTCAACTTATTTATACATAATCATTTATTTGTACCCCTTGAAGAACTATATGGTTTCACATGTATTGGTCAGTCTCAAAGAGCAATAGCTTCTGATCAATTTATAAAGAATGATTGGACCTAGAATCTTCAAACTTGCTATGCAGGTTGGTCATGACTATGAAGGTCAGAAGTTAAAGGTCAAGGTCAGAGTCACTATGACCTTGAGCATGAATTGCTGTTTTACCGGTAGCTGTAGTTGGGTATACATGTTTTACTAACTTGTTTAGCGAATATTTTTGTCAATAATTATAAAGATTTGACAAGATAAAATATTTGTTGATTAAACTGAAAATGTTGCCTACAAAATTGATTTTGTAAATTCGAACCTAAGGAGTGACATATTTTTTTGCTGCCAAGTCATACTTATTCAAGCTTTATTGCATTTGTTGAACAATGATTTTTTGTCTTTCAATATTTGTTTGAAATCCTTTAAAGCTGTGTAAGATGTGTATTTTATGTTGATATTATTATATTGAAAGTTTATAGTGATAGTATACATGTAAGTGAGTGTATGTTTATTCATCGTGAGACACCTATGTTGAAATAATTTTATTACTCTACATTTTTGAGAAGTGAGCAATAAGCTGGTGGGGAAAGCGAGGATGAAATGAGCTGGCGGGAAAAGCGACAATGTACTAAAATAGTGATAGTATACATGAATGTGATTGTTAAGCTTTGTGTATTAGTTGTTTATTTATTATTTGTGTGTATTCACTTATGCATATTCAGGTATGAATGGACATTGTGTTGAAAGTTTATAAAATTTTACTATATCATGTATAATAGTTAAAAAGATATATACCAGTACTACAAATATTTACATGATTAGTGGAATTATATACTACATGGTGATAACAAATTACCTAATTATTTCATGTATGTTTTATCTTGTTTATCACACTGAGTCAATAGGTATATGCATGCATTGTCATTGAAATAGGTTTCAAATGAAGAAAATTTCCATGATGTTTGGTGCGTTGATTCTTCGATCATATGAGTCTTCGATCAAACTTTTTTCTGAGCATATCAATCAATTTTTTAAATCATTTTGCAGGAATTGTTGAATCGTGTCAAGGGTTAAGATTACTTTAAAATGTTTAACTACACAGTTCTTATTCTTTGTCTATATCTATAGTCAAAGTCTCAAGTCAGAAAAGTAAGATGTTCTTGAAATATTTGATTGAATAGTGCCATTGTATCTGCTTATTTTAGGTGTATCCTGACTCGTAATACTGATGAATTAGCTACAGTGCACTGCTTTTAGCACTGAAACAAGTGTGCCAATTTACATAATTATGTGCTAAAATGTATTTAATAGGCATGCGACAACTTGATACTTGAAAATGGAATAGAAGTTTCTTGTATTGTGCTATGAATTTAAATCAACCCATGAAAACTATTTTAATAAAATGCCAAGTATAGCATTTGTCAACCAATCAGATTTCTGCTGAAATATGAGTGTCTCCATCTGTATTTGAATCTTGGTCGGCAAATTAGACTGTAAGCAGGATAACAACAGAGCTATGGAGGCGCATAATATGTATAAGGAAATTCAGTTCTTGTGAATGAAATTAGTACCAATGGGGTCTGGATCAATGTTAGGAAAGAGAACCAGCTTTGAAATATGCTGTAGTGGAGAGTGGCGTCCATGCGTTGTTTTCCCTGTAAGAAGGCATACACTAGAGATTTGATTCATCAAATTGAGTGAGATTTTCTTTGTGCTTCAGTGATTATTGTTATGTTTTTCTTTAAGCTTACTTATATTGTTATATGTTATGTGTATATAAATATATATAATATATTATTGTTACATGTATATTAGTTATTTACAATTTACATCTCCATATGAGAATGCAATGTTTCTACAAAGACATTACAAATATTATATTATCTTGTCCATTTGTCATTCTATTGTTATAAGTTCAGAATAAATCAATTCTTAGATGATTAGCATCCCTATCTGTTCCTTTTTCCATTCTGCAGCATTTCCCAGACCTTTTTCAAAGCTTATACATAAACAATACCATGGGATCATCAAGTGGATGTTTTGTCCAGTTTGAAAATATTAGTCCTTAGATTTTGTTTTAAATTTGATAGAGCAATAATAAAATTTTTCCATAATTGATAAAAAGATGAAGAACTGTTGTCTCATAGACTCCCTAAAAGTGCTATGTAATGCTTTCATTCAGTTTAATTATTAGATATTTTAGCTATCTTGGGCACAAGAACCCAAATGTCAGATTGTTTTTAAAAAGAATACCCCTCCCACTTTACAACAAAACTTGAATGATAGTTCAGTAATTAATTTATGATGACCTAAACTTTTGGAGGGGTACAACATTTACATGTAAGTGCTGTAGTTCTATAGCATCGTTGACTTCCCATTTGTAATGGACATTATAATTTCATAAAATGTGCTCATCTACATCACAGGTGACCATATCGTGATGCAGGCCTATTTAGTTAATATACCACACAGGTCTGATCATTAGCAAGCATTCTTTTGCCTCAAAATCCCAATTTCTAAACCTGAAAGTCAATTTATCAATATATACAAAGAAGGATAATTCAGGATTCAAAATCCTGAAATTGGCACATGGCTGAAAATTACCAAGCCTGCTATACAGTTTATGACAACTAAAAGGCCCTACGTTATGATACAATCACCTGTATTCTATGCCCATGAACTTGACATTAATCTAAAGAAGCATTAAATGGAACAATCTAAATTAAAAGGGAAGCATGTGTCATATAACTATGTTTAGTGTTAGCATTCTGCACTAAACGAATGTTGGATGATGGATGAATGATTAAGATTTATATTATATATGTTTAGTGGAATTTAAATTATAATATATTTATTTATTTTTAGAGTTATACAAGTGTACATGTAATATGTCTAGATGATGTGAGTTTGGATTTTGAGCGATGAATGGTTATCATACTGTAAAATCATTTAATTTCGGTGCGAAATTGCGTGGTTTTGGTAAAAAAGACAATTTTCTTGGCACTTGAATTCGTAGATTTTGCTTTTCAGGTAACAAATCAAGGGTCAAAATCAATGTTCATTGGGATTAAAGTTTGTGGTTGAAGTGAACCATGAAATCCACGAAATTTAATCCCCCATGAAAATTAATGATTTTACAGTATTTTGTTACTTCATACATTGTTATTTTGTAGTATGAACATGTCTTCAAAAATAGAGAGGCTGATAATCTGCTAAATATGTTATCAACAAGCTTTCACTGTAGAATTATACAACAAATTGACATTTTGACAAATTGACTGTTGAATCTGCCTTCTGAGCATGAATCATGTATATTATCACATTAAATGATGATCGTAATAACTAAACTGAAACCTTATAATAAATTAAGGAATAATCTTACTCTCTCACTTCAGTTCTCTATAGCCAGTTTTATTCACATTTCTTAGCGGGACTGATCGTTTATTTCCATTGTTTTCTGGCTTCTAATTTATGTTCTTCTGGGAATTTGAGACAATTAGAGGAAATTTGATTAAAATGAAAGAAAATTAATTGAAGACATTGATTTTGCTATTCATTTGAGTGTATAAAATGAACGAAAATTACTTGAAGACATTTGCAATTCATTTGGAGTGTATAAAATAAACGAAAATTAGTTGAAGACATTTACAATTCATTTTGAAAATTGTATGTACTAATAATTGTTTATATTTGTTTACCCATAGCAATACCATTAATTGACTACCAGTATATATGAGTGGGTGGGTGTACGTTGTGTGCTGACTTTCACTTTCATTAGATGTTTGAAACATTTAAGTTCACCTTCATAAAATTATTAGACATACACATTTTCTGTCCAGTGTTTTATCCAATGTATTTATTGGTATGATTGTAGGGATGACAGGTCAAGTTTGAAGTATACATGAATAGGGTGTATAAAAGGGATATGCCAGAATTTGAGTCTAAAAGGGATATGCCAGAATTTGAGTCTAAAAGGGATATGCTAGAATTTGAGGCTTAAAGGGATATGCCAGAATTTGAGTTTAAAAATGGGATATGCCAGAATTTGTAGTTATGTATTTTTTACTGACTCAGATTTTGCTTTATACTGCAGATACTATATTACTGTGAGGCAAAAATATTTTTGATTGGTTATTCTAAAGTTCTTCATGAGTTTAAAAAGAAATATTTTCACATGTGATAAAATCTTTTTATACTTCCTAATGTAAGTTTTTTGTGTTTTGAATTAAATGAAATCAAATTGGATTGATTTTGTTTGGTGTTTTTAAAATAGCATTAATTTATTGCATCTACCTTTAATGAAATTGAATGTGATTAGGTAACTGAATCAGGATTTTTCCGTGGAACAAATGTTGCATTTAGTACTCAATTTTTGTCTTCAAATTGCAGTTTTGGAATTAAACATTTGTATCACAGTACCAGTGTAGGAGAAAATGTAGTATTATTTTCATATCAGTTAGTGTAGTGTATGCATAATATTTGCACCTGTGTGCCATGTTTGATAGAGATTGTTTCTCTCATCTACCTTCATAGATACGGTCAAATATATCTACATTCGGGATTTACTTATATGTCCTTGAATTGTTATTATAATTTCTTGCCTGATTATCCTTCGGAACGAGTATATCTTAGTGGCAACTGAAACACATAAGACAATAACTGTTGAAGGATTTGTCAAAATTGCATTCTGCTCTAATATAAAAGTTTTAGGCAGTATTATGTAACCTGATGTTATTCAGCATGCTTAAAGTGTATAGAGCTATATCAGAATATATTTTAAAAAAAGTTTCAAAAACTGAAAAACAATTATGCTTTCATATCCATTAGATCATTTTCACTTCAGTTTTAACAGACACTCTCGCTGTGATTTATTGGACATGCAAACTGTCCATTTTCATACGAAAGTGTTCTAGAACACCCTATGAAACTATAATTATCGTCTATTTTTCGACGATTGAATCAAAGTTTACGGAACCCATCCAAATCTTTAATTTGCAATTAAGGTAGTCTAGTATCATACTAAAAACAATGCAAGTAATTATTTCCACATAGAATGACTGTTAGAATATAGCTCTATACACTTTAAATGTATGATAATAATATAAATATACTAGTCAGAATGTTGTGATAAAGTCATACATTATATAGCTGCCATGGTAACATTATCATTAATACGTTCCTTGTCATAATTCATGTCACGTCATCTCAGAATGAAAAGTGAGGGCGTATCTGCAATTTAACGATTGAACAAGTGATTTGTCCTTTTCATTCAAAGGTGCCCATTTATACTTGGCGTATTTTAAGAACAATTAAAACATTTTCTATGTGTAATTTATTTCTTTGGAACAAAATTAATTCTTTGCTTCATCAAGTTCATGTTGTACTATGCTCCATATGATAAAACAATTCAATGATGGTCAGTAAATTTAAGAATGAAATATTTTATGCTGCAATTCTTGAGTGCGAGTGTTAAAAAAAACCAGTATGGAGTATATGGACAAATCTGTATGTGGATTCTAAACTGTATGTGGATTATACATCGAAAATTTAATTTATGTCAAATATGTTTTTGCTCCTCCCCTCCTTCACTGTTTGAGACTTGTAGACAATTAATTCATCTGAAAATAGGTACTATTTTATTTCGGGTTGAATAAGACACAATTCTACTTAACAACACCGGCTTTCTGTGCCATTTTAGGGTCCAGCCATTCTCATGAATCAGTGTATAGTCAAGTCTCTAGACTATGTAAATGAAAAAAAAAATGCTGGTTGAACGAGAATGGGGTCCAGCATAAAATTATACAATGTTCTCCAAACATCAATTTTTTGGACCCTAAAATTTCACAGAAAGCCTGTGCACTAGCTTCTAGGGCTGATGTTAAAATATATTTGATAGTATCATAGTCTTAACCATCATGGTGATTTATCTACTAGTGTAAGTGTAATATGGATCAAAAGTATGTGTGTATGTATTACGCATGAATGTTATGATTATATGGTTAATGATAGATTGCTCCTATGTTTTATTCTGATTCCTAGTATTTGGTTCATATACATACCATTCCAGTCTCTTTTTGCACTCTTGAGTTATTTGAATAAAAATTTTGAAATAACAGATTTTGTTTGTTGCTTTTCAATATGTTGTGTTGTTATCAATCAGAATTTCAATATGAAATGAAATTTGTTGATGTTGACATTTGTAGGCATCAGAACTGAGATTTGAACATTAGGTGCAAAGACTTCAATTCTGACATGGTTTCATTCTGACACGGCTGGAGCCTGACCTAAAGAGTGTAGGCCTATAGGATTAAGGAAAGTAAAATGAAACTGTCGGTACAGCATTTTATATGCTGAAGCTGGATAGTATTAAAACAATACCAAAGTGCAGATAGACCTTTGACAAAACATGTAATTTTATTGATCATATTGTAACATAAAAGATTTTCCAAATGCCATACACGACCAATTTAGTTCATAATATGGTACATGATTGCAGTATACCCTCTTCTAGGGGTATACTGTTGTGCTATTGTTGGCAAGTCGAAAGATCAGTCTGTTAACTATATGCAGGAGCTCTTCTATTTAGTAGATAAGATAAGATAGATAAGATAAGATAAAGTTTATTTTCCAATCATGGGTCATATTATGTGACATGTTAATTACAGATAAAACAGAATGTATTGAAATAATAACAATTATAATAACAACCAAGATTTTCTAAAATAAATAAGGCTTGATTCTGATTTTTATAACACAAATAAATAAAGCTTTCGGTCTTAATAATCACATCTCCCATTATGCACTTGAAAAGTAGAAAAAAACAAGACTGCGTTCAATAAACGCTTATGCCCCCGTGGAAGCCATGTCCATAAAAAGCTAAGTCAATCAGGGGCCATTATTCAGTTAAAATGTTTGATAGTGTTACATGACTTTGAACTATAAGGGGCTTATAATGGTAAACGAATAATGCCACATTTGAAAGCAGTGCCTTGATCGACTTTATGTGTGATCTGGTGATACAGATGTTATGGTTCTTTGTCACTGCACTTCTCCAAGTTGCCATCTATTCATATACCAAGTTTCAAGTCAATATCTTAAACACTTTTGAAGATACACTCCTGTCAAAATTTGATTCTAAAAATACTAAAGGGGAGATATTTCAAAATTTAAGACAGACAGAGTTATGGTTCTTGGTCATTGCACTTCTCCAAGTTGCCATCTATTTATATTCCAAGTTTCAAGTCAATATGTTTAATAGTTTTGAAGATATACTCAGAGCAAAATTTGACTATAAAAAAACACTAAAGGGGAGATAATTCAAAATTTAAGACAGACAGAGTTATGGTTCTTTGTCAATGCACTTCTCCAAGTTGCCATCTATTTATATTTCAAGTTTAAAGTCAATTAGTTAAATAGTTTTGAAGATACGCTCCTGTCAAAATTTGATTCTGAAAATACTTAAGGGGAGATAATTCAAAATTTAAGACAGACAGAGTTATGGTTCTTGGTCATTGCACTTCTCCAAGTTGCCATCTATTTATATTCCAAGTTTCAAGTCAATATGTTAAATAGTTTTGAAGATATACTCAGAGCAAAATTTGACTATAAAAAACACTAAAGGGGAGATCATTCAAAATTTAAGACAGACAGAGTTATGGTTCTTTGTCAATGCACTTTTCTAAGTTGCCATCTATTTATATTTCAAGTTTCAAGTCAATACGTTAAATAGTTTTGAAGATACGCTCCTGTCAAAATTTGATTCTGAAAATACTTAAGGGGAGATAATTAAAAATTTAAGACAGACAGAGTTATGGTTCTTGGTCATTGCACTTCTCCAAGTTGCCATCTATTTATATTCCAAGTTTCAAGTCAATATGTTTAATAGTTTTGAAGATATACTCAGAGCAAAATTTGACTATAAAAAAACACTAAAGGGGAGATAATTCAAAATTTAAGACAGACAGAGTTATGGTTCTTTGTCAATGCACTTCTCCAAGTTGCCATCTATTTATATTTCAAGTTTCAAGTCAATACGTTAAATAGTTTTGAAGATACGCTCCAGACAAAATTTTATTGTAAAAATACTAAAGGGGAGATAAGTCTAAGTCCAAAATTAGGTCAAGGTGAAGGTCAAAATGGAGTCGGGTGATACAGGCGTGTGGAGAGTGGTCATATACAACATCCATGCAAGTATGAAAGCTTTGTAACAAGCCATTTTAATGCTAGAAGAAACGGTCAATTTGGGTTAACCAAGAATTTTACCTTTCAATAAGTCTAAGTCCAAAATTAGGGCAAGGTGAAGGTCAAAATGGAGTCAGGTGATACAGGCGCGTGGAGAGTGGTCATATACAACATCCATGCAAGTTTGAAAACTTTGTAGCAAGCCATTTTAATGCTAGACGAAACGGTCAATTTGGGTTAACCTGGCCGGACGGACGAACGGACGGACGGACGGACGGACGGACAGGTGAATTACTATATGCCTCCCGATCTATCGATACGGGGGCATAAAAATAGTAATACATGTATATACACATGATACCCCCCCCCCCCAATAAAACGAGAATTTTGATCATTTATTATGATGGGAAATATGATTAACTTAAGATTAATAATGTAGAGAAAATAATCATTAAACAAGACTGCGTTCAATAAACGCTTATGCCCCCGTGGAAGCCATGTCCATAAAAAGCTAAGACAATCAGGGGCCATTATTCAGTTAAAATGTTTGATAGTGTTACATGGCTTTGAACTATAAGGGGCTTATGATGGTAAACGAGTAATGCCACATTTGAAAGCAGTGCCTTGATCGACTTCATGTGTGATCTGGTGATACAGATGTTATGGTTCTTTGTCACTGCACTTCTCCAAGTTGCCATCTATTCATATACCAAGTTTCAAGTCAATATCTTAAACACTTTTGAAGATACACTCCTGTCAAAATTTGATTCTGAAAATACTAAAGGGGAGATAATTCAAAATTTAAGACAGACAGAGTTATGGTTCTTGGTCATTGCACTTCTCCAAGTTGTTATCTATTTATATTCCAAGTTTCAAGTCAATATGTTAAATAGTTTTGAAGATATACTCAGAGCAAAATTTGACTATAAAAAAACACTAAAGGGGAGATAATTCAAAATTTAAGACAGACAGAGTTATGGTTCTTGGTCATTGCACTTCTCCAAGTTGCCATCTATTTATATTCCAAGTTTCAAGTCAATATGTTAAATAGTTTTGAAGATATACTCAGAGCAAAATTTGACTATAAAAAAACACTAAAGGGGAGATAATTCAAAATTTAAGACAGACAGAGTTATGGTTCTTTGTCAATGCACTTCTCCAAGTTGCCATCTATTTATATTTCAAGTTTCAAGTCAATACGTTAAATAGTTTTGAAGATACGCTCCAGACAAAATTTTATTGTAAAAATACTAAAGTGGAGATAAGTCTAAGTCCAAAATTAGGTCAAGGTGAATGTCAAAATGGAGTCAGGTGATACAGGCGTGTGGAGAGTGGTCATATACAACATCCATGCAAGTATGAAAGCTTTGTAGCAAGCCATTTTAATGCTAGAAGAAACGGTCAATTTGGGTTAACCAAGAATTTTACCTTTCAATAAGTCTAAGTCCAAAATTAGGTCAAGGTGAAGGTCAAAATGGAGTCAGGTGATACAGGCGCGTGGAGAGTGGTCATATACAACATCCATGCAAGTTTGAAAACTTTGTAGCAAGCCATTTTAATGCTAGAAGAAACGGTCAATTTGGGTTAACCTGGCCGGACGGACGAACGGACGGAAGGAAGGACGGACGGACGGACGGACGGACAGGTGAATTACTATATGCCTCCCGATCTATCGATACGGGGGCATAAAAAAAGTACATACAAATAACAATTTACCTTTTATAGTCTTGTGCATACAGTATGTTTAATAAAATTCCTGCTATATGGTATCAGATCTATTACTTTGGACAACATTTCATTCCAATTGAAGCATATATTCCAATATCACTAGTCATACCCTGCTGTGCACACCAGTGACAGTGAACTACACAGAGCTAAAACTGGATGAAATTTATGTCATTTATTTCACGATTTATTGTAAGGTTGCGGTACAATATTGCCCTATACATTATAGTCTTATGTTGTAATTTGTAATTTATATAGACCAATTAATAGTTTGGTATGGCGTGACGTGGTCGAGTGGTAAGGTGCTTGACTCCTGATCTAGAGGTCCCAGGTTTGATTCTCGGCCGGGACACTTGGTCATTTCAGAAACGCTATTTAGTATTTCCCACCCAACTAGAAATGATCCTGGTAGGAAACCCAGAGGTAGTCGGTACTTTACACAGGGCACATTAAAGTACCAAGGAATCTATTTGAAATGAGCTAGGGTATCACACCCAGATTTCTTGTATCTCAGCTCTGTCTCTAAAAAATTGTGATAATGCCCCAGAGTGTGCCATGCAAATTACATGGAAGAAAAAGAATGAAAGACGTAGGACTTCACATTGATGCTGGTTATTTGTGCAACATTTTGTTTGAACAACTGCACCTATTTCATGTTTGATTTAAAACATTGTATCCCATTGTAGATGCAAACTAATTATTCCTATCATATTTACACATCATGATATACGTGTAACAAGTAGTTTGTGGCAATCAGGACTATAATTATTTGCAAGGGGAGGCAAGTTCTAAAAAATATTTAATTGCCTGCAACCTAAAATATAATGGTGTTTAACCTACAAAATCACATGACCAACAAAAATGGAGGATGATACAGACGAAACGTCGGCTCTGTTGAGAAATTCACGAATTGAAGACGGAAATAAATCACCGAGCTCGGTAAGAATATGAATTTAAGTTGTATTTATGATTTTTCCATTAAATGTGTGAAAGACGAATGCTGTCTGTCTTTACGGAAGTCTCAACTGCTCAATGCCTAATTGCATCCCCTGCAACTTTCACTTTGGATTTTAGACACTGACAGGCGAATCAGCTGGAGCCTGTTGTCTAACTTAGGCGCTTTTGGGAATTTTAGTACTGCTTTATGACTTCTATGCAATGACTATACTAACAAGCAGTGAGCACTACCCTGAAGCATATGTATATTATTTCTTAGCACTGCTGGGAGCTAGAGACCTGTCTTATTCAATGGACGGTGGACCGCTTCCGTATACTGCTTCAGGTAGCGCTTTGCTGCACAACTGTCTGCTAGCCTTGAGCGTACCCCGGTAGCATATAAAACTTTCACTTTGTCTGCTAAGTAGGGGGCTACTTGCCTTCAAGAAAGCCGTTACCTTGAATTATAAGCCCTACCAAGTCTAAAGTTTCAACAAACTTTTTTACAAAAGATACACATTTAAAGTTTTAAACCAATTAACCTACCATTTCTGTCAGGGTATTTTGGTTGTCCATTTGTTTAGTCTTGATCAAACTCAAAATACAGGAGCCCGTTGCCTAAGCAATGTGTATCAAGCGCTCATTAGCCCTACTAGGAACAGCTTGCTTAAAAAAAGCGCTATTCATGTAGCAGAAAGCAAAACATTTGTATGATTATCAGATATCGGTGAGCACTTGTGGCTGCAGACTGTAACACAGCAAAGCACCACCATTTCCCAAGATGGATACATTTGTGTACTTCATTTTTTTAGCAGTTGCTAAGGAATATCCATTTTGAATGTGTTGTTTCATTATTGTCAATTTCATTTTGGTACATGCATGATTGTGTTCATTCAGATTATTTAAGACAAAAGGTCACTGAACATGTTCTAGTACTGGTTGTTGGTGACCTTGTCAGATCCTCATGCATAGTGTTTATGGAGGAAATAATTTGAATCTTATTAAATGTACAGTACATACTTTACGGATCAAGTGTTATAACAATGAGAGTTAACAGGAAGTTTATTATGATTTAAGTGGGTTGTGTTTGATCTAATGTTAGAAGCAGGATGAGGATGGGTGAATACAATGACTAGCTTCTCATTGTTATGGTGCACTGGTGTATGTTATAAGTTTATTTAAAGATTTTCTTCAGAAGGAAAGGAAAAACATTTTAGTACCTTTTTTAATAGGGATTAGATTAAGAGCTGAAATTTAATTCGAACTAAATCACAAAAAGATAATAGATAATAACTCTGCCATTATGTGGTTATTGTTTATATATTTTAGATCAACAATATATCTTATGATGAAGAGGAGAAAATTGCGTCTGCTTCAACAGATGTTGCTGGTACAAGCACTTCCTCTAGGACGCCAAAAATCAACATAGAACTGGAAAATGTGGAGCAAGACTACGTTCTGGCTGGTAAATATGAGGTAAAAACACACAGAATATAGCTTTTCTGTCAAACTTGTCTCCTTCTGAGACTGTTTGTAAAGATGATTCATTGGAACTTCACAGTTGGTCATTATTTTCAGTTGCTCTCAATTAACAGGAGTTTTGAATTTCCCTTAACATTGAACATATGAAATAACAATTCCAAAATACTGAGAAAAAACTTCCAATTACAGAAAGTCTAGTAAATTGTAAAAATCCTTTTAAAATTAGCAGACAACATTTGTTGAAAAGGAAAGTGTAAGGCAGGTGGCATGTCCTGTCTCAGATAATCTGAATAAGATCATTTTTATGACCAGCTATTAGTGTAGTGAGCTGGATTAGTCTCCCTTTGATTTAGTTAAAATCAAGTTCTTCTACAATAATGATATTTTTATTGTAAAAAACAATGAACCGAAATAATGATAGTTCTGTGAGCGCTGCAGCCATTCTATGGTAATGTTTTGTATTTATGCCAAGGTGACAGAACAAATCGTACATCAGTCAGCACCTAGGTAATTGACCTAGGTTTTGAGTTGGCTTTTATATTAGATGATTTAATTGACCACATATTTATGTTTGTATTTTAGAGTTTAGATTATGATGTTTGTGAGAACACTGTGTACTGTAAAGACCAAGAGAGACATGGAACAAAGGTAAGTTATATTTATATAATCATTAGCAGCTCAAGTGCATTTTTGGCGAAAGCTGCACAACTAAAGACCAAGTATAGGTCCAATTTCCACCTTAAGTTAAGATGACATGGGCTTTTTTATTGACAATAAAGTCCACTCTCAAAGTTTTTTCTGTGAAATTTTCTGCGTCCTATTATGATTGTTATTTTTGGAAGTCAAAAACATTCGTCTTATGGTACTGTCACAAAAACATGTGAAGTAAAGAGTCCAGTTTTATTGTGCAGCATGATACCCAAGTGCTTTCCCTTTTATGACTAGGTATTGGCACTAACTATGGTAACCATTGTACAACTAGATACCACAAAAACTTCAGTGGTTAAACTATGATCATACTGTGGCTAGTTTGCTTTTAGTCTTATTTTAGCTGGAACTATGTAAATGCAAAAATAGGTTTTGGTACCTGGAGAAACTAAATAAGTGCAAATAATTGGCCCAGACTAGACTATATTAATTTTAGGGTCTAAACCCAGCCAGTCAATACAACTCCCTGACATATAAATGAGAATTATTATGTTTTTATTTTATGTTTATTTTTATATTTTCAGTGGGTTTTGAAGCGTGAGTTTGCTAGATGGGTTGTCATGGCAATGATTGGTATAATAACTGGATTGATTGCGTCTATCATTGATATTGCTGTAGAATATACGTCTAATCTCAAATTCACTTACGTCAAACATTGTATCCTTTGCTATAACATCTCGGGGTAGTTTTAGTTCATTTAGACTCTTTTCTAAAAAAAAAGAAAATTAACGTCTTTATTCTGTCGATAACATAATTGGCAAACTAATGTTTTACAATCCAAACTGGTTTGACTCTTTAATACAGTGTGTAATACTTAAGTCCCACGCGGTTCACGGTACAATAGTTGCAAATTTCGGTACGGTTCGGTATAAGCTTTTTTATGCGTAAAATAATATTCAGAGAACGGAATTGTCTGAAAGCCCTCTGATTATGTATAATTACCATGCATCACTCGTTTTAATTGTATCAAGATATGCCTCATATTGTCGAAATTCATTTAAAATAGTTGATAGCCACATAATACAAAATGTAATTGCTGTTATAGAATCAACAAATTCATTGTCACTTAAAACTTGTAATATTTAAGCTGCTGTTAGAGAATATTGTATCATACCGAAATATACTGAACCGTTAGAAAAATCGTCGTGAGGTGAGCGTACCGTGAGCGTACCGTTACAGCCCTAGTGCTGTAATAATGCTTTTGATAATTGTCATATTAAAACTGATGTGTTTGCTTAATTCTGTTATAACTCTGTTAGTTTAATATTGCTCACTCATAATTAACTTACTCCATTGATATAAGTTTTCAGGATCCTTCCTCAACTTTAAGATTTTCAGTGTCAGAAAACAGAATTTGTTTTCAGGATTTTTCTTGTCAGTATTTCAAGATTTTCAAACTGTCTAACTTTTACTCATATTAATTAGATAAATTGACTTACCTTAACACTGTGTGCAGATGTTGATAAATGTGCTGAACATTACTGCTTACTAATACCATTTGCAGCATGGGCAGGGTTCAATGCAGCCATCGTAATGGTGGGCGCTATACTTACTGCCGTGTTTGAGGTAAAAACTTACAATATTAACATACATATATTTTAACCAGGATAGTTTTAACTTATTTCAGTTTCTTCTAATTGTAGCAATCATGAAATATAAGGAACTTGAGTCTTAAATCTGATCTGTATGAGATAAATTATAAGTATTCTATTCAATAATGGTTTAGCCATTAAAGAATCTTTTTTAAAGACAGTGTGTTTATAGCTTTCCATATAAATATACTCTCGATTAAAAACACATCCTGTCCCTAGGGCCTTATCCTTATTGTTTGTCATATATATACATACAAACATGTTAAGCAACTCAAATATCTATGGCTATTGATGTTGATTTATTGACAGCCTGTAGCAGCTGGTAGTGGTATCCCTCAGATAAAATGTTTCCTCAATGGTGTTAAAATACCTCATGTTGTCCGAGTGAAGACATTGGTTATCAAAGTGATAGGTGTGGTGTCGGCCGTTGCCGGGGGACTGGCTGTTGGCAAGGAAGGACCAATGATACATTCCGGAGCCGTGGTTGCTGCTGGTATTTCACAAGGAAGATCATCCACATTCAAATTTGACCTCAAGGTGAGCTCTGGTGTCCATTGCAATGATTGCTTAAGCCAAGGGCTACCAAGCGTCTTTATTCAGTTACCTCTTGTTCAAATAAATATAGAAGGCATGGGTTACCTCCAGTGGAAAGTGCTACGTAGCACCCCACTTAGGCAATGGACACCTGGACCTACAATTATGAAGGGTTTCTATTTATTCATAAGTTGATCCTGTGATCCCTGAAATTTTAGCATATTTTCTGCATATTGCGTCCATTCAGAGTGAAGTAAATATTTATGTTATGACGTCATTGGCATTGATATATCTTCAGTATATAACACATCTTACATTTATGATACGGATGGAGAAAACAAAACACAAATGATACAGAAAATTTGGTCTGTCTTGCTGTATTCCATTGTGTGATTTTGGTCTTTATTTGTGACAATACATTAATAGGTATAATATTATCATAATTCCATTAACATGTTAGTAAATATGCAGTTTGAACTATAGGTTAGAAACCACCAAATAGATTTGCTCTTTAGCTCAATGTAAATTGCCCATAGTAGGCCCCAATTTTCAACTTTTTTTAGTCTATGGCCACCTGGATCACATATATCATTGTAAAGAGGGGCATTTAAGCTTCAAAATAATGCAATAAAAAAGGGGGGTCATGTATCTTCTAAGAAAGTTTTTGTCCTTCAAACACGGTCTATCCGTTTTTACGCATGGCCAGATTTATAAGTTCTGGGTTTTACCCTAGTCTACTTTCACTTTGTTATCAAGAACAAAATTGTGGAATAATACAAATATTACAGTTTTACTACACCATGTGCATATTTACCAACCATTTAAACTCAATTTCATCATTCAACTCCGCATTTGTCAAGAAATATCTCCATTTACAGGCAAACCGAAGTTTTTTTAAGGACTACTTGAGTGTATCACCACTTGGTCCGCGGAGGCATTTAGTGGTTCTTTACCTTAAGACAGCCTAGTTTTACTTATTAAAGTGTTTTTTGCACTTTTTTAAATACTACTATGTATATGCAGCACACAACAATCAATTCTAGACACATTGGGCATGAATTCTAGAAAAAATGACAAACACGCATATGCGCCTTTAAGGAGAAATTTGGCCAGCGCCTGCAAAATATTATGAATAGTGATTTTAAATTGTGTTGTATTTGTGAAAAACTGTTTCACTGAACACTAATTATGCTTTAGATGCCTAATAATGTGTCTATTCTTCATATTTAATCACAATTACCCCTGTCTGACACTAAAATAAGGCCAATTTTGGCATAAAAATGTCAATTTTAGAAGAAAAAAATCTGAAATTTTCTAGATTTTCATGATAAAAATCCTAATTTTCACTTTTTTAGACAATTTAAACAGATAAAAGTGCTCAAAACCCTATCTGGGATGCATTTCCATACATTTGAATGCAAAAAAATGAAAACATGAATTTAATAGAATTTTGTCCCTCTTTAGGTTAGAAACCACCAAATAGATTTGCTCTTTAGCTCAATGTAAATTGCCCATAGTAGGCCCCAATTTTCAACTTTTTTTAGTCTATGGCCACCTGGATCACATATATCATTGTAAAGAGGGGCATTTAAGCTTCAAAATAATGCAATAAAAAAGGGGGGTCATGTATCTTCTAAGAAAGTTTTTGTCCTTCAAACACGGTCTATCCGTTTTTACGCATGTCCGGATTTATAAGTTCTGGGTTTTACCCTAATCTACTTTCACTTTGTTATCAAGAACAAAATAGTGGAATAATACAAATATTACAGTTTTACTACACCATGTGCATATTTACCAACCATTTAAACTCAATTTCATCATTCAACTCCGCATTTGTCAAAAAATATCTCCATTTACAGGCAAACCGAAGTTTTTTTAAGGACTACTTGAGTGTATCACCACTTGGTCCGCGGAGGCATTTAGTGGTTCTTTACCTATACTTATTAATTTTACTTTAACTCTTTCTGTTTATTTATTTCAGTTGTTTGAATATTTTCGTACAGATACAGAGAAGAGAGATTTTGTATCGGGTGGAGCGGCGGCTGGTGTGTCCGCTGCTTTCGGGGCACCAGTAGGGGGTGTTCTGTTCAGTTTAGAGGAAGGGGCCAGCTTTTGGAACCAAGCTTTAACATGGAGAATTGTAAATTTGAATTTTATAATTACATAATCTTTGCACAACATCTTTTGTATTTTACACTTATTTTAAATGGTCATATCTTAATATTCCACAGGAAAATTTGCTTAATATAAATTGTAAAACTTGTTTCAAAATTGATCAAAGATAAAATAAATTACAGTGTATGATATTGGAACAAAACAAAAATTAAGACAATTGTAAAAGTTATGTGAAAAATATTTAGTAAAACTTTCATGCCCCAAATTGCCTGTGGACTGGGATGTGGATACCATCACAAGACAAAAAAATTCAGGGACAAAATGTCACACCCATAATTCCAAGTAGAATGCAACCACTGATTGAAGTCTTAAGAGTTACTGTTGGTTTGAACTCTGACCAATTTGTGATTCAACTCTCATGTGTAATATTCTCAATTTGATGTTTCAGTTTTTTGCCTCCATGTTATCAACGGTTACATTAAACATTGTAGCCAGCTGTAGGACTGGTGAATGTCTCGATTTATCTTCTCCTGGTTTATTCAACTTTGGAAGGTTTGATGTAAGTGATAAATAAATATGTTGCTAAGATACTGTACATGGGGTGTTATTCCCAATGTTTGTATTTGTAATTAAAAATTACCTTTATTATCAAATTGAGCTCTTCGTGATTTCATAAAGCCGCATAGATATACTTATCTATCTTGGAATTTTCATCCAAAAGTTTACAAACCAATGATAGAAAAACTGTATAATTTAGGAACTTAAAAGTAAGTTACAGTAAAGAGCCGTCAAATTATATTCATGCATAAAGGTGAAGATCAGGTGAATTTCTCCTAGCTGTATTTTATATCTAACTATGTTTGTTACATATATTTCAGACAACCAGTTATAACAGTATAGAGATTTTATTGTTTATCACTATGGGAGTGATAGGTGGACTACTGGGCGCTTTATTTAACCACATCAACTATAAATTAACCATCTTTAGAAATAGGTAAGCTTTTTGTCAAGTACTCAGTGAAGCTTAAAAATAATAACAGAAAAATGCATTGTGAGCAAATGTTGTTACTAAAAGGGGCTTCAATGAAAGTATCCTTTTTTAGCAGGTGTTGTTTGAAAATGGGCTTCAAAAAGAGTTACTGTTTGCCACAGAATCTTCATGGTAAAATGGTCAGTGTTTAGGGAAGCAGGAGAAGAAAGATTCAAATCTTGGCACAAGCTATGTTAGAGCTGATGTGGTCAGTTGGTGAGCTGGCATCAAGTAAAAGAAGGGTAACGTTGACCCATCTCTGCTATGTGCCGGGCAATAAGAGCAGGGATTTGACAGCTCTATCATAAGTCGGATTGGATGGCCCATTAAAAAGAGGTGACACAATGATAAACAAACAAAACCTCGACCTTTACCTTACATACCATTAGTAGTATTTTCGGACTATACTGTAAAAAGCAGACAAAGTCAATAATGGCTGAAAACCTAGTTAGGTTTCTAATGGCTGAAGCTCTGATGCAAAATTGTGTGAACCCTGATTTATCAAACATGCTGCCAATATCATAGCATTATGACTATACCAACTGTCTATGTATTGTATTGCAGATATATACACTACAAGTTTCTACGAGTGGTTGAAGCTATGATGGTAGCCATGATATCTGGTGTGGTGGCATTTCTGATCATATTTGCACACAATGATTGTCAACCAATGAGAGCTGAACCCACATCATACCCTGTACAGGTAAACCCGCCTTATTCTTGTCTACTCTACAATCTGGAATTGTATCCAATCTACAGGGGTAAAAGTTTTCAGTCTAAATACTGATTTCAGTATTTTCAGAAAATTATTGCACTATGTACTTTATATGAAAATCATGTAATTCAGTTTATTGACAAGCACTTTTCAGTATTTCGGAAATTTTGAACTTTTACCCATGAATCTATCCGTGGCAGAAATCTATGCAAGTTGATTGAAGAAATATAAAATCAGTTAACTGCAAACACGGTATAAGTGTAAAACACTTTATAACATATCTTAATACACAATATTCTATCAGCTCTTAAATCATGGAGGCGAAAGCATATATTTATTTTATTATCAATATGCAATAGACAAAACAAGAGTCTGTCATTTTGTGCACACATGATTGGGGATACCCCAAATGGAGATTCTGATATGAACTAATAGAAACAGAGGTTCTGAGAATGCTATTAATAGACTAGCCAATCAGAATGACCTACATTCACTGCTACATTTTTACAGATTTGTCATGAAACACTATGGTGTGCAACTGCCAAGTACGCCCTATATTTGCCAGTCAGCTTTCTGCTAAAACGTGGCAGGCATATGAGTGCTTCCACCCGGACTTTACAAGGATTAGACGGCAAGCGTGCTAACCACTATGCTACAGATTCATACATGTACTTATTATCGTTTCACTGTTTGTATTCCAGTTTTTCTGTCCCGATGGTCAGTATAGTTCCACAGCAGATCTGTTTTTCCAGTCACCAGAAGAAGGGGCCAAACATTTATTTCACGATCCAGAAGGTATGTTCAGTTATGCAAGATGATGTGTATTCATGTATTCTTTGTTTGTATATTTTGGTTAAACACTGTTTCTAAACAGATTTTCAGTTTAAGGGGGCCTATTTGCTTAAAACTAGTTTTTCTTGACTGTATTCTAAACACAAGAAATCTGTAGCTTCTCCACATGTGGAGGAAAATCAGAATTCTTGTCAAAGATCTAGTTGGATAGGAATGACAACAAGCTAAATTCTGTGGGGCATCAGAACAAAAGTTAATGTACTATTGTAAAATCGTGGGGGATTAAATTTCGTGGTTCATCTTCTGCCACGAAATTTAATCCCATCAAACAATAATTTTGACCCTTGTACATATTACCTGAAATGCAAAAATCACAGATTAACATCCCATAGCAATGGTCTTTTTTTCCATAACCACGAAATTTCGTCCCATCAAATTAAAGGGTTTTATAGTATTCAATGTGTGAGGTATGTAAGAAGAATTCTTATTCTATAAATTATATGATTTCAGGTACATACAGTCCATTGACGTTGATTTTGTATTGTATAGTATTCTTCCTGTTAGCATGTTGGACGTATGGTCTCTCTATACCTAGTGGATTGTTTATACCTAGTTTACTGGTGGGAGCTGCCTGGGGAAGATTGTTTGGTCTATGTCTACAACTCATGTTTCCAGATGCTGTATGTGCTCGTCAATTTATTTTTTTACTAAGATTTATGACTCCTTTTGAAGAGTAAATAATATACTAAAAAAGTATGTTTTGTATTAATTTTGTAGAATTTATTTGTGTATTATATAGGTTTAGTTGATAACCATAATTCAAAGAAGAAGGGATATCCATATATGGCTATTCATATGATGCTCTACCTGTTGCTTCACCCATATACGAAACTACTAGAAAACACTTGAATCTACTGTCCTCGATCTTGATACAGGGCTTGGTTATAACTGCAGACAATTGAATTCCGTTACCTTTGAAGTTGAAGGCCAAGTTGACTGTATAAACCTTGAAAATGTGTATTAACCTGTAAAAGGTATACACCTGTAATATAAAAACTATGCATCTGAGCTTTTTCCTGTTCTTTTTTGTATGCAAAAAGAGTTTTATTATTTCTTAAATGTAAGACTGAATTGTATGTCTCTTACAAACTCTATCAATGTATTAAAAGGTCTGGCTGGATTCTGGCAAGTATGCATTGATAGGAGCAGCTGCACAATTAGGTAAGTACTGTGTTTGTACTGGATGTCATGTATATCTGGTACATTCTTTACTAATTATATATGCCCTCGTCTTTGATGATGGGTTATATTCCTTTGCACATGTCAGACAGACAGTCGGTCAGTCAATCAATTAAATAATTTGAGAATACTTTGCCGATGGATCGTCAAACTTTACTTGGAAGTTGGCCAGCGTCAGTAGATGACCCAAATAGATTTGAAGTCTGTAGCTAAAAGGTCAAGATCTCTGTGACCTTTACCATTTTTGACTATTCAGCTGCCATGAGTGCAAACATGTGTTACAAACATCTCTTGTTTAAAGCCTTTTTCTGTGGCTAACTGTGGCTGACATTGTCAGGGCTTAATTGTTGCTGTAATTTCTGAGTGTATCTTACTTGGGTACAGGAACCTGTGATGTTTGATAATGAACACTATGAGATAATTACTAATGATTTATTGTTGGCAGCTCTCACCTACAAATTTTGCAATTCAGTAGAATGCCTAAAAGCCAGATCTCCTACATCATGCATGAGTTTCTATTAACACATGATCATAGATAAACTTGGTAAAATACTATGTTTACTATCAATTTAAGAGCTTCTTTGCTTTCATGTAAATATTTTTTTTATTCTAGGTGGTATTGTACGTATGACCATCAGTTTGACTGTGATCATCATTGAAGCTACAGGAAATATAACATTTGGTCTACCTGTCATGGTGGTCCTGATGGTGTCAAAGTGGATTGGAGACTTATTTAATGAGGTATAGTATGTGTGTTATGTGTTGTTGAATGAAACTATTTATACTTGATCTTGGCATCATAAAAACAATACTATGTATTTTGAGTAAGAATCGTGAAATTATGATAATATCACTAAGAATATACTGTAAAATCATTAATTTTCGTGGGGGATTAAATTTCATGGATTTCGTGGTTCACCTCAAACACAAACTTTAATCCCAATGAACATAAATTTTGACCCCTGTTTTTTTTATTACATGGAATGCAAAATCCACGAATTCAAGTCCCAACGAAATTGTCTTTTTTACCAAAACCACGAAATTTCGTCCCAACAAAATTGAATTATTTAACAGTAAACTGCATAAGCTTGGCTGGTTAATCATTATGTTTACCCTTAACAGCTGTGATGACATTTCGCTGGCTTAGAATGAGAAGGTCGTTAGTGCCACTCATGACCTTATAAGACTAATGCATGATTATGTAGGGACATGTTAATGTGGTGTTCAGGATTATATTAGACCATAATGATCATCTTGCTGTTGTGATCACTCTTCCTCAGTTGTCCGCTCATAGTCCACTCATCCGAAATTTACTTGTGTATTAGAGGTCACAATTACGGCTTTATCTAGATAGAACTAGGTCACAATGATAATTTTTAAAAGATCTAAGCCGAGCACCACATTGAGTTATCTGCGGGTCAAACACTAAGTCACTAGGTCAAATCATAGAAAACCTTGTGTAGTCACAATTTTGGCCCTATCTTTATGAAACTTGGTTACAATGAACATCTCAATAAAATTAAGTGTCCATATTCCAATTTATTTTGCTGGAGTTACAACATACCAACTTTATTTAGGTACAGGGTCATCTTCTCTGTCTTACTTATGATTTGCATGCGAGACTCAACTCATTTGGTAGGTATGTGAACTGAATGGTGTATGTTGGTAGATGAAGTGTGGATCTGGTTTGTTTTGGGTGAAGTGTGGATTTTATGTAATATATGTGTGTGGATTTTGTGTGCTATGGATGAAATGAAGTTTTTGAACAGGGTTATCAGCTAACCCTGTTCTGAGCAGGCGTAAAAATTTTCCAATAAAGACTGTGATGCTCAAATAGATTTGCGTGGTCATTTGTGGGGATGACTTAGGGCTTTTATACATTGAAAGTACTAAATAGTGCTTTTACCGAAGAAAACAAAAGTCTCTCGAACAATAGTCCGGAGTACCAGTCTATATAACATTCTCTGACAGGATAGTGATGCTAAAATAGATTAGTGTAGTATACGCAGTATATTAGTCGCGCATTTGTCAAAGGAAATAGAAGCGTATCCGATGCTACCAAAACCGTCAATAAATATTTTGAGACAGTGATTGTGTTATGTTATGTAAGCAAGGTTACCTTCCGGTCAGTAACAAAGATTCCATCCAAAAATGGTCAGCTTATAAATTTTACCGGTACGAGCGGTATATTGGGAATGTATTAGCGGAACTATAAATAATATCGAGAGTCCTTGTTTAGTTTGAAAACATGTAGAGATGGCAAATAATATTGAAATACTGCAATAAATGTGGCGGGCATGCTACAGGCTTTGCAACTGGAACTATATTGTGTATGACCACAAGAACAAACCCTGTTCTTTCAGCGCTATTGGCGCCTTGATTGGATGAAGCGTTGATTTTGTGTCAAGTGTGGATAAAGTGAGATGTAGGTGAAGGGTGGAGTTTGTGTGTTTATGGATGAAGTGGTACTTTTTGTGTCAAGTGTGGTTTTTGTCTGTTGTGTGTTTGTAGGTGCAGTGGTGATTTGGCTATTATGTGTTTGTAGGTATAGATTGTATTTTTGTTACAAATGGTTTCTGTTGAATAACTCTAGAACTTTTGACCAAAGTATCCTTTAAACTTTGCATGGATTCTGGATATCAATAGTAGAAGCCCTTTTTGATTTTGAGGTCAGTATGTCAAGGTCACCATTTCTAATTGTTGAGATGTCATGGGACAATTTCGTTTGACAAATATCTCCTTTTTACAAACTCATATTAACTACTATAGGCACCCCATTCCAGATTATACCATTGAGATGAGAGAAGCCAGTTGCCCATTTTCAATTGTTGGGTACAATATGAGCGAAGATATATGTTTATTTCAGGGTATATATGATATGCACATACATCTACAAGGTGTACCCCTACTGGGATGGGAACCTCCATTATTATCATCTAATATTTCAACAAGGTATGGTGATCTTCGTATTCTATTCTTAGTTATTAGGGTCATTTTCTCGTAAACCCATGGGTATTTTGCTTTAAAAATGGTAAAACTTAGTCAAAAGTATCTAAATGACCCTTCACCTTCGGTAGTTAGTGGAACCCCTGATTGTATGGTCATCATTTTCCTGGATACGAAAGGGTATCCAGAGACATGCATCCGGGCAGTATGTTAGAGACAAATGTTTGTCAGAACTGTTTCTAAGAAGCTATTAATCACATTTCATGGAAACTTTGTAAGACTCATTTTTGCCATGCCTATTTGCACATAGGATATCAGAGGCATGTTATGCTTTAACATTGAGCTTTTGAAAAGCAGAACTGTAATTTAAAAAGTTATGTTTAGTGAAATATCAAATTTTTGTTTGCCATCACCATGAAAACAGTTAGTGCTTATATTGCTAATTTTAGGATAAATTTATATATTAGATTACCAGATACAAAGGATCGTAAGCCCTATGCATGTTTCCTACCTCTGGTGATGTAACGATGATTTTAAAGTTCTCATAGTTGTCCATTTTTTCCAGAAAAGTGATGAGTCATCCTGTTACTGTGATGTGTGCACAGGAAAAAGTTGGGAGAATAGTTGAAATATTAAAATCTGAATCTCATAATGGTTTCCCAGTAGTACAAGATTATTTTCCTGCACAAATTCGAGATGTGAGTATGTCTTTTATACAGTATAACCTTCATCAAATTATACTGAGACTAAATGTGAAGGTCCCAGTTTGATCGTTTTATTGAATCTTTGTGACATGATTAAAACATAGTTAGAGAATGGTTCCTCAAAATGGTACAGTAAAGTTCCGCTAATAAGACCACTTTGATTATTTTGAAATCGTGCAGATTTTGCCAGTTTTGAGGTCCCAAAGTATAAAATTAAGAACAAAAAAGGTCGGCTAATAAGACCGATTCGCTATTAAGACCACCTTTTAACTGGTCTTATTAGCGGAACTTCACTGTAATACTTATGCATGCTTGTAATATTCTGGTACAAACAAGGAGGTACTTTCTTTGGCGACAATTTTAGAAATAACACTCCAAATATCCTTAATGGAATACATTTCAGTTGTTAATCTGGTGTATTCCAGTTATAAGTGGTGCTTCAGATTTTTCATTGATTTGTGTCCATACATATACTGGATATTTATGTATGTTATATATTTGTATTCGCACAGTCTGGTGTTCAGACCTTTGGTACATTCCGTGGTGTCATACTCAGATCTCAGCTCATAGTACTACTCAAACTTAAGGTAAATACTCATATTTTAATGTTATATTATATCTATATCTATCACTGGCTTAGAATAAGAAGGTCGTAAGCACAAAGAGACCATTTCGCTACGTCAATAGCGTAATAGAACTACTACAACAACAACAAGTACTTCCTACAACCTTACAAGACTAATACATATTTCAAATCAGCACCACAAGGTGCTTCTCATGACCCTATTTTCAGGAAAATCAGAACTTGTCATGTTGACCAAACTGAAGTTCAAACAGCTTGTTTTACCATAGTTATTTTCTGACAGTTTTTTTCTTTTTTTCTCAAAATATTGATTTTTAATTAAACCTTCTCATTCTGAGCCAGCGATGTGTACGTACATTATGTAGTTTAAAAAGTCGGCTTGCATATGTTGCAATTTCTGACAAATCTTGAAATCAATTAAATTTATCAAAGTTACTGTATGTGCATGAATGTAATGTCATGCTTAGAACTATAACGCCCCTTCAACCTTTAAAGGGAGCATGTCGGTTTGCCCCTCTTCATCTGGCAGTTGAAATAGATATGGAATGTATGCTTAATTACATGACTACATTTTCACCTCAGAAAGGAACTTTTAGCCTCTAAAAGATTAATAAAAGTCTATTTTAATAGTTCTTAACTGATTTGTCAAGAATGTAGTAGCCACATAAGTTTTTTGCACTTACATATTATATTGCAGGTATTCCAAGAAAGTCCAGATTACAGAGAAAAATTGTCTAGAATGAAATCCTCTGATTTCCGTGATGCATATCCTCGGTTCCCTCCTATTCAGGTAATACCTTTGTATTCTCAGTATCAGTTATGTTAGGAACCGTAACTCCAATTGCAATTTGAAGAAGTTTTATTAGTTTCATTTTTCCGAAATGTTTTAACACAAGTTTTTGTACCATTTTAATTGAAACGTAAGTTTTATGTTGGTAGTCTTGTTGTATTAATTTTAAGCTCCCAAGGTTAGAAATTACCAAATAGATTTGTTCTTTAGTTCCATGTAAAGTGACAATGGCCAACCCTAAATTTCAACATGTCTTATTCTATGGCCAGCTGGAAAACATAAACACATGTATCATCTTAAAGAAGGATATTTGAGCTTTAGAAAAGGAGGTCATGTATCTTCTAAGAAAAATTTTGCTTATCAAAGATGGAAAACATATTTTTGCTATCACACAGATTGACCCCAGAACGGTTAACCCTCACTGTATTTTCACTTCCATTATCAGGTCAAAATGTCAAAATATTCAAGAGTTAACACTTTCACTAAATCATATACATGTACACAATGGCTTTAAACCCAATTTCATGATTTCAAAGTAGACATGTCAATACATACCGCCATTTCCAGCCAATCCAATGTTTCTTTCAGGAATCTTTGAGTGTATCACCATTTGGGCCACTTAAGTATTTAGTGGTTTTTTCCCACAATTGATGTTGTAGCTTATTTAGATATCCATCAGTCCTTGCACTAAAACAGTTAAAAGATTGCCATTATACTTTAAGTTTTGTCTTTCTCAATGTGAGATTTGACCTTTGTTGGCTATGACAGTAGAATGTATATTGAGAATAAAAGGTTAGTGCCATGGATGAGTAAGTTTATCTGGCAAGGCGGAGGAATTTATGGGGTACAGAGTTTCAGTCGGCGGCTCCGCTTTAAGAAGAAGTCCGTCAGATCACGTGATGAGGTGTCCGTTTATTGCAAGTCACCTGACCACTTGACGGTTTATTGAAGTCACATGACCACTTGACGGTTTATTGAAATTGTTAATCGGCACCCTGTTATTGGCCCGATTTTTCGCCGGAAGTGACTGGATAAATGTCATTATGCAGGCATGTGTTTAATTCCATGGTAATGGTGTTTTATTTCAGCAAATACATGTATCCCCACATGAACATGACTTCACCATAGATTTGATACCTTTTATGAATCCAGGAGCTTATACAATACAAGATGTAAGTAACTTTTATCTCAATGATTTTTATGCAGTGGCATCTTACTGATGCATTTGGCGTATAGTGGGGAGCGGTGGCCTAGACGTAGGGTGCACACTTTGGGATCTAGAGGTCCCAGGTTCACCCCCCGTCTTGACCACTGGTTAACTTCTCTGAGCAAGAATAACCCACATGCTCCACTCCACCAAGGTGTGAATTGGTACCGGTGAGAGCAGTGTCTATTCCTGGGCCCCGCAGATTGATGTTGGCTGCCACACCCACAGGAGAAAAAAAGTCTCCCCAGGGAGACACAAATGTAGGTTTCCATAGGTCGTCCAATGACAAGTGGAAGTTAAAACGTCAAAGGGTGCTTGAGCGGCTTAACAACTGAAAAGAGCCCTTGAAAATTGGTAACCTAACTTGTATAGTGATTTCTTGCCTGTGAATACGTCTTTCTGTCCATTTGTCCATCCAATTGAAACTCAAATCTGTCATGGCATTGCTTTTCAATTCAACATTCTTGTTTACCACATTCTTATATACACGTTACATTGTAAAAATCATTACATTTCAACAGAATTATGGCACCTGATTTTAACTATCAATTTGCGAAATTAAGACCACACAAATTTAAAGTGAGGATGGTCGCTAAATTGATGTTGCAGTTATTGTTTGTAAAATTGAATATGCTTAAGTTTGAGTACATGTTTGCATGTTGATATTTCAGTGTGCCTCATTACACAGGATATTCCGTATGTTCAGAGCCTTAGGTTTACGTCATGTTGTAGTCACCAATGAAAATAATCAGGTAAGTGATCTTCAGGTTTAAATTTTACGGAACTGTGTACGGGTTATACTGCTTTGCACATGAAGGTCAGTCTGTCTGAAGAAATTACACAGCTATGGTCAATTTAATCTGCTCTGAAGAATTTTATTCAATAAAATTGAGTTTGATATGAAAACGATAAGGATGAAGGCCTATTATTGGACAAAAATGGTCAGCTAAAGGTGGTACAGTGGTTGAGCGGATATCCTGCTTAACTGCTGATCGAGAGGTCCCAGATTCGATCCTCGGCCGGGGCACTTGATCATTTCTGAAATGCTTTTCTGTGTTTACCACCCTACAAGAAATTAACTGGTTAGCAACCCAGAGGTAGTCTCGCGTGTATCGATGCTATACACCGGGCATGTTAAAGAATCAAGGTGTCTCTTTCGGAAAGAGTGGAGGCCATAGCACTGGGATACCTTATATCACATTACTGTTTCTTCCACCTGCTGTCCCTTCAGCAAAACACAGGACCCCATTGGAAATAAGTGCTTGCACTTTCATGGGTTATCCTTGATCACTGTTTTTGTTATAGGTAGGTTTAAATAATTACATACACAGCTGCATATGATTTTCAGGACTTATTACTAGGCTCTGTTTACACCCCTGACAGTTGTGTAGGATCCTGAATTTTTTTACGCAGGTTGGCAAAGACCAGTAGATGACCCCTGTTGAAGTTAGTATGTGAAATGTCATTGTTAAAGTGATTCAAACTTACCTTTTCAACAGCTTCAGTTTCAAATGAATTTCACATGAGTAGTCAGTATTAAGCCTTGATATTCATATTGTTAGTAGTTTTAAATCAGATGATTTTAGCCTAGGTTATGGCCCTTTTCTGGGAGACCCATGTTTTTGTGTTAAAAAACCCTTCTACTGGAAAATCAATGTGACAAAATTTCATGGTTTTGGTAAAGACACTTTGGATGGGACGTTTTTTCGTGGATTTTGCATTTCAGGTAATAAATGCAAGGGTCAAAAGTATTAGGCAATGGTATTTGATACTGTGGTTGAATGTGAACCAAGAAGTCATGAAATTTAACCCCCCCACACGAAAATTAATGAATTTACAGTATATTTCGTATTTACAGGTGGTGGGTATGGTTTCAAGGAAGGATCTAGCCAGATATAAAGTATCTGTGTCATTCTCTAAAGGCAAGATCAGCATCAAAGAGCTCGGTGTGACCAGATAATGAACTGATTGTGTGATGAGATAATGAACTGATTACAGGGTCTTTAGTTGGTGATATTATGTAAATAGAATACAATTCCCGCTCTGCAATAGTTATCTCCCATGTTTTGAAATGTTAGCCATCTTAGAAGGCCAATCTTTGAAGGCAATTCTGACAAGCGTTTATAGAAGATATTTTATCACATAATTTGCATCATTTTCCATGAGAGAACAAATCAAGGAACAATTTCTCCAACATGTTTGATAACAAATGTGTTATGTCACCAACTTTTCAGCTGAAAAAATGTAACATTAACATCCTTGGCTTAAATTCATTATTTCTGATGTTGTTTTAAAATTAAGTGGTGGAGACATTTTAATTTTGTGCTTGATGTCTAGATGGTAATTTTTCTGGATTGATGTCATAAAGTTTGCCCATTCTTAATGTCCTTAACCAATTGGTTCAACCTTTGGCTGGATTTCAATGAAACATGCCACGAAGAGTTGGTACCAAGTCCATTTGTGCTAGTTGTGAGAACTTTAGGATGGATGATTTTGCAAGAGTTGTGGCCCTTGGTGATCCAGTTATATGGAGCAATTGCATATTCTTGAACCTGCTGTGCTCATAGTCCTCATAAAACTTCATGATTACCTTAAATGCTCACTTATAAGAGGCAATCTGCTACCTGAAATTTTTGCTTAGGTTAATCTTTGATTTTGATTGAGTTATTTTATAACTATCGCTTAGTATCTGTTATGTTCTGATGAACATCTAGGAAATTTGCCTTCAAAGATGGCTGACAATTTGAAAACAGGGCTGATCAATATTGTAGATGTGTGAGCTATGTATTGATAAGACAACTCCACATAACAAGTCATGTGATACTTTATAGTTGATATTTAGTTTTATTATATCGTGTCTGTACTTCATGTTAGCATTTTTGTTAGCCCAAATTATGTACTTTGTGTTTGCACTAGAGATGGCAACGAGTACTAAAATCGGTACTCGAGTACTCGGTCATTCTTCTGATCGAGTACTCGGGTACTCGGAAAGCGATAAATGTCCATGATATTTGGGAAATAGAAATGTTGTACTACAAACGTGCATGTTCAACGTCAAATAAAACAGCGCGTTTGCCTGTCCGTTCTGTTCAGTTGTTGGTCAATCTAGATCAGTGGATGAACTATGAAACAATAACAATAATAAAAAACGTATAACGAAAAAACAAACAATACAGTCTGAAATCAATAGAACTCTAGAAAATCAAATAAAAACAAATAAACAACTAAGGGGAACTACTTTTATCAACCGGTGACATAATATTTACAATTCACAGAGTAATTGTTCGTTCATATACGCCGAGAACGATTTAAATTTAAAGTAATCTTTTTTTATTTCTAAATCGATTGTCACCCCCAGTAAACAATAACTTCCAATTAAAAATAAATGAAAATTACTCGGGTTGATGTCAACGAAAGATCACCTAGCTACGTGTCATAAACTAACTAACAGACAATAATTGACGGGTCTGTGTTATGATTACCCTTGCAATTAGCGACATCGTCACATCGTGGCAGCGATTAAGGATTGATGACACGTTGTTAATTGTAATTTTAGTTGGCCAGATAACACTTGGACTCCCACTGTATTATACAGGATTAACTTTTTTTCGAGTACTCGAATACTGATTTTACTATTCGATAATCGGATGTTTGAACAAATACTCGAGTACTCGGGTACTCGTTGCCTTCCCTAGTTTGCACATAATTTGTACTTTGTGTTAGCACATAATTTGTACTTTGTATTAGCACATAATTTGTACTTTGTGCTAGCACATAATTTGTACTTTGTGCTAGCCCATAATTTGTACTTTGAGTTAGCTCAAAAGATGGTTTTGTTTTGTATGCCTGTGCAAATTCTCTGTGCACAAGCAACTGCCTTAGCACTACAAGCACATATTTATTATACCTGTCACTTTATATGCTGCCATATTATTTAGTCATACAGGGTGTCCAAAATGAAAGTAAACAGTTTAAGTGTTCAAAACCTTTTTTGTGTTAGCAGAACGTTAAGATTTGTATAAAATACACTGAAACTGTATGGTTTCTTTTTGGACACCCTGTACATATAGTTTTACTGTTGCTGTGTATTGAGAAGATGCAATGTTACTATATTTAGTTGTGCAATATGAATATATGATGGGAATGGAGTTTCCCAGAATAGTGTTGGGGATATATGGAGTACTGGGTCAAGATATTTTTTTGTCATTGGTAGTATTGATATAATTTGCATTTTGCCACACCTACAGTCCAGTTAGGATATTTTTCCTATGACGTAGCCATTTATGTATACTCAAAAAATTACAACCATTGCCAGAACAGGTAGAGTTTAGTTTAGCATAAAAATAACACAAACATGTTTGTATAAGCCTTTATAATGGGTTTTACACCGTAATAGTGGATTCTACCTCTGCTTCACTGTCATCTTACCCCAACTGGACTATAGGTATAATTTATTACATTGGTTTTGAAGAAATTTGTTATTACTGTGCCTTGGTAGCTCAGTGGTTAGCACCCTTGTTGTTTAATCTGGCAACCCAATTCAAATATGAGGGAGGCACTCATATATGTCTACCATATTTCAGCAGAAGACTGACAAGCAAATAAAGGCAATGCTCGGCTTGAAGTATGGCTAGAAAAAAAGGTTACCTTCATGGTAAACTGTTTACCTTATGTTAAACGGCCAGTCAATGGAAATATGTATTCAACATGTCGATATACTAACTTTCACAGCAATATGTTAGTGCAATTTTAGTTAGTATTGAATTTTGCTATTTATCAAAATGTGTTCTCTTCTTTAGTTTTATAATAAATAATTCAATAAGTCGTCTACCAGGGTCCAGATTAAATGAAAGCTCAGCAATTTTTTGCATCTATAATGATGCTTTGGTGCAATTTCTTTTTAACATACATGTAAATAAAATAATGCAATAATTCTATAATAAAAGTCTTGAATGATAGTATGTTTTGTTACAGCTAGTCAGCTTCTTGATCTAATATATTTACTCAATATTTGACATTGTCTGAACTCCTAGAGAACTTCCCCAGTTTAATCAAGTTTTGAAATATTCAATCACTGTCTCTTTGTAAGAAAAAGTGTGTACATGTTTGATAAGGTTGCAATGCATTTATAATTATTTTTATAGTCTTAGAAACATTACATCCCTTTAATTTTTTTTAGATTTATCAGCACAGTATATACCTTTGTAGAAAGCAGGTAGCTTTCACTACATTTTTGGTGGATTGTGAACCTAGTTCTTACAACTTGGATTAACTCAATTACACTGAACACCTCATTCTTAATGGCATCCATTGCTAAAAGGGTATGAGAGGACAGAAAGTTATTGTTTATCTCCCATGCTGAAATTCATCCCACCTGGATGGCTTCGGGCATGCTTTGTGTTTTACTCTTTCCCACTTCCTAAAATTTCATTACACCATGTATCAGTTCAATTGAGTATTGTTTCGACTTGTGTGTTTTGTGGTCAGTTTAAACTAACAGAACGACCACACAAGCTACATACCGATAGTAATCAACATGTAATTTCCTTTTGGTATTTAAAACATATCATGGTGTGGGACATTCTTAATCAATATTCATTAATTATAATGTTTCAAGCATTCCATCTCAATTAAGTCTGAGCCAATGTGTGTGTCCCGTCAACCGATTTTTTTGAAAAATAGAAAAATTGGTGCCTATTTCAACATTCTGTTTGCAACTCCTCCTACATCTCTTAATGGTTTTTGATGAAACTTTCACAGAATCAATACTATGGGAAGCTACAGTGCATATTGTAATGATTTTGTGATTCAACCATTTTTGCCTGAGTTATGGCCCTTTGTTGATTTTGACATATTTTACAATTGTTTTCTCTTCAGTGGGGAATATGGCGGCTTCTTGTATGATTGGTTTGGTAGTAATGGTGCTATCGATATTATATATCTAGTATTTTGTGTATTTAATACTGTTCTGTTATTTTTTGATTGCCTTATTTGTTCAAGTATTGGACACAGCTTTATATGGTGTGCAGCTTTGTTTTGGACACAGATAAAAGGACTGTGCAAAAATTGTAAAAATACTATTAAAAGATAAAGCTGTTCCTGATTTGCCAATTGAAAAAATTGAAAATGTCTAAAGCTGCATATCCAAGACACATCCAATTTTCAGCCATAGTTCTTAGTTAATAAAAGTGTGGTCAGTATTTGGAAGTATGCGGTAGTGGTAATTTCTGTTTTATACATGTGCAATATAATCATCATGTTCAATAGTTCATTATCAGGGTGGACATACTACATCACTTCTTAGCTAAGTCTACAAGTAAAAATATGTAAGCAAAAAGTTAGAAACAACCATAATTATCTTATACTGTGTCCGTTTTTCATGAGATATGTTCGACATAAACAGGTCGCAGTTTATGCCTGAAACCACATATCTCGTGAAAATCAGTCAAAGACTAAGATAACTATGGTTGCTTTGAACTGTTTTTTTTACATATTTTTACTTGTAGTCTTAGCCAAAATATCATGTAGTATGTCCACCCTGATTATAAAGCTTTTATTCTTTATTGTAGTCAATGTACATAGTACACAATGAGCACCAATGATATTCAATTTTGATTTTGCTTTTGAATTTCAATTATTTATCACTATTTCTCATTTGTCTGTAATTTTAATACCCCAATAATTCAGATTTTTTTGTTTGTAATTAAACCATCTGTGTTCAAGATGTGATAATTTGATAATGAATGCATGTTTTGACATCGTTAATTGTCTCCATAATTAACTAATTATAAATGTTTTCATCTGAATCTAGATCTGAATCTATTCTTAGATAATGTTTGTATAATCATTTGATGTGTTGAAAAGAGGATGTAGTGGTATCTTTTCATGTCTAAAAAATTGTGACTTAATTGTATAGTAAAAATTATTGCTTGTTTAAGCTCTTACGAATAATACAGTAAAACTAGACATGTGCCGATCCTTTATAATGTACTGTTTTACCAACCTTCTGTTGTAGTTTTTTTATAATAATAGAACCTAGCAACTTATTTTACTATATAAAGATTAAAGCACAATTTCATTAGAATTTAATATTTGTAAAATATGAATACATCCTCTTTAACTGTCCTATATAATAGCTATGTACTGAACCATTTATTATCTTGTTTAGTTTAGATATTTGTTATCATATACTGAGATGCTGTTGGTGCTTTAATAAAGATAATCTAGTTTGGTGCTTTTCATTTCTCAAAACGTGTGTTGTCCATTTACGGGTCCTATTTTCATTAAATCCTAAATATTTGAAAAAAAATACTAGTCAAATTTTACAAAACTAATTTTGTTGCTTATTTCGACAGATCTTTATCATAAAAGACATATTTTACACTTACTATAAACCTTACAACTGCCATATTTTGTCCAACAGTTTAACATAATGTATGGATGGAGTTTTTCCTGTTGCAGAGTTCTCTCCCTTTGTGGGAAAACCCAATATTGTTGCAGTATGACTGTACTTTTATACACCCAGTGACTCACTCATAGTACTTTAGTGGTTTATTAATAAGCCTGTTTTCTTTATTATCTTAGTTCATCATATAAGTACCCACAGTCTGCATGGACTTCAATGGTTACAAGCATTTAATGAGAATAAAAATACTTCGTACATGAATTGTACTAACTGTACTGTTATATGTTCTTAATTGTTATATTTGTTCATATTAAAAGTGCAAGTTATTGATGTTCCAATCAGTGTGTTCCTGTTATTATTGTAACCAGTTGGAAGCTTTTATCCGAGACTGATTTATCTGTATTTCTCATTTTATAGTTACATAAAGCATGAATGTAGCAGTGTTGAATGAATATTTTTGTCTGACGTACATTCAATTTCTTTGATGTACTCCTACGCACCCAGTGCTAAAGTAAAAGTAACCTGTATAAAAATCATAAAATATTTGCAGATGATTAGTTTTCAATGGTTTAATGTGTGAAGTTGACCACTAAGTTACTGTAAATTCATTTAATTCTGATGGGACGAAATTTCGTGGTTTTGGTAATTAAGACCAATTTGATGGGATGTTAATTTGTGGATTTTGCATTTCGAGTACTAAATACAAGGGTCAAAATTATTGTTCGATGGGATTTGATTTTGTGGTTGAAGGTGAACCAAGAAATTTAATCCCCCGTAAAAATTAATGATTTTACAGTATGTCATGGTGGTTATGTAGGTAATATTCTTGACTTGAGAGAGGTCCCTTGTTTGATTCTCAGTCCTTGCATCTGGTTATATTTGAAAGGCTTCATTGTTTCCTATCCAACTTGAGATGAATTGATTTAAACCTGGCGGTATCCTCATGTATATCAGTGGCATGTTAAATAACCAAGGAATGTTTGGAAAGAGCTAGAGTAGGCCTATAGCACCGTCCCCAGATTCCTTATATCACACAGTTGTCTGGTCCTGTGGAGTCTGAGGTCATGACCTACTGTAAAATCGGGGGATTATATTTTGTGGTTCACCTTCAACCACGAAATCAAATCCCATTGGACAATAATTTTGACCCCTGTATTTTATCAAATTTAATGATTTTACAGTATCTGATGGACCGGAATGAAATGGCCACACACTTAATACTACTGTCTCAATCAAATGCAAACAAACAAATTCCCTTTAATAGATCTCCAAAATATATGACAAGCGATTTAAATGTTCTAAAATCCTTAAAACTACAAAATTGCCATCTTCTGAAATCCATGAATTTGAATGATAAATGGTATTAAATAAATATCAATTACAATTACCGGGTAAGGGGTTAACGATTTGTACCGCTGGATAATTTGAGCTGAGATTTCTTCTTTTGATTCATTTTGTGATCAAGGCCAGGTTTGCTATTTTAGTATGTTCAACATACTTTTAGTACACAGGGGTATCAACAGAGCCAAATTTAAAATCAGGAAAATCATATGTAGTCAACCATTTTTGCCAAACAAGAGACCTATAACCACATTGTTTCCATATTGAACTCAGTTTGTATCCAAAAATGCCTTCGAAACAGAATAAATTGACCATAACTTTGCCATTTCTCAAGATATTTTCATCAAATAACTTTTTATTTTAGTCAGAAATCATGGCTCTTTCAGGATATGCAAATTCAGGAATAATCATATAGAGTGACACCCCTGCAAACTTTTAATACGTTACAATAGCAAAAACACAAACTATGCCACCAAAGATGGATGCACCTCATGTCAATACTAGTATTTAGAATTATCACATAAATAATGTGTTATTCCATGTGATAACAAATGACGAAACATTAATGTCAGCTCAAATTATCAAGCAGTACAAAACGTTAACTCATTCAAATTCATGGATTTCAGAAGATAGCAATTTTGTAGTTTTAAGGATTAATATAAGCCGGCGATGTTATGTTCTTTCAAATTTGTTATCACACGTTTTGGACATGTGATAACAAATCTGCAAGAACATAACATCGCCTGCTTATATTCGTAATTTCAGACATTGTTTTGACTCAGTAACTATGGTAATGTGATGAAAAGAATCCGTCATTCGTTGTCTTTAAGATCAACATTTCTTAAACTCGCCAAAAGGCTCGCTAAATAACTTGTGTTATCAAGACTCGTTTAAGAAATGTTGATCTCCAAAGACAACTCATGACGGTTCCTATATGTATCATACCATTCCGCAATATTCATCTATGCTGTTATTTTTTCTTGATGTGCAATTAAGGATTGTGTGACTCATACAACAGTTGAGGACCAATTAGTGAAAGGTGAATATGATATTGAAAAGCTCACCTTTGAAGTATTGGTAACAGATGCTTCTTAGATGTTTAATCTCACAAACATTATTTTTCATAAAATCAGGCCATGACAATGTAATTATTTGGTTTACTGTCCATACAGTATACTCTTGTTGTGTTTCATGTTGTCCTTGTTTAATTTTATATTTTTAATATCAGGGTGTTTATTTAAACCTTTAAGTGACACTTAAGCTCCTTGAAATTACCAAAAAATCTATATTTTGACCGTTTGGATTCTGTAAGAATGGTCATGTGTTAATATCTTCAGAGTTTTCACCAATTCAGACTCTGATTTGAGGTGACTTTCAACTTGAAATGCTTCGCTAGATCGGGACCATGGTGTGGAAAACTTATATGTTTGACTTAAGTTAAAAATTTGTGCAACTTTCAAATTTGAGGATGTTTTGCGAATACGAGCAGTGAAAAAAAAACTACAGGTCACAAGCTAATCATTAGACGAAAACCTTTGCTTTTTTCCATTTTTACAAAATCAATGGATGCTGTTCTTGCAATTTATTTGTCATGGCCTTATTATACATTGTATATAAACCATTGTGATCTTAGAATCAAACGTTATTTCCAATACCACCAATGAAGATTGTCTGTGTTTGTTATACTGGTATTGGGTTACTATTGTTACTTCTTGTTAATAAATGGTAAAATTCTTGATAGTTTGTTATTTTAATTGGTTTCTGAGAATATTTTTAGACACCGATACCACCTGAGTCCACGATTAATTGTCTTAATTCTCTTCATATCATTGATTGGAACAAGTCTTTTCAATGAGTATATCAGTTTTGTATCTAGTTACTTAATCTGAAATTCATGATTTGCAATATGCCACCTCTGAGATGGTATAAGTCTTTTCTTTGGCTTTGTTGTATGGAATATTTTAGAATCACGTCTAATAAGGATATGGGCGCGGACCACCTGGGTGATACAACAGTACAGCTGATCCAACAGATTTGTAGTCTGACAGACATGTGGGCCAACACACACTGTAGTAAGTAGATGACAGATATGTAGTTCTGGTGTCCGTTGCCTAAGCGAAGTGCTACTCCATGGTCACCAGTGTAACAGTACTCCATACTGCATGGTCAACAGTGTAATAGTGCTCCATACTGCTTTGTCACTAGTGTAACAGTACTCCATACTGTGTGGTCACTAGTGTAACAGTACTCCAGTGTCTTGTCCTTGGTGCAACAGTACTCCAGTGTCTTGTCCTTGGTGCAACAGTACTCTGGTGTCTTGTCCTTGGTGTAACAGTACTCCATACTGTGTGGTCACCAGTGTAACAGTACTCCATATTGTCTTGTCCTTGGTGTAACAGTACTCCAGTGTCATGTCCTTGGTGTAACGGTACTCCATATTGTCTTGTCCTTGGTGCAACAGTACTCCAGTGTTATGTCCTTGGTGTAACAGTACCGGGGTACTCCATATTGTATTGTTCTTATACTCTATTGTCTGTATGACCAGACAATCAGAACTTAATAATGTCCAGTATTTGCTATCCATTACTTTATGTACACATATCAGGATATAAAATAATGGTCACTCATGCCCGGTGAATAATAAATACTAAATAATATTGATTGTCTATTACCACAATGAGTATTGTATATATTTTATTTGTCCCTTGTGAATATTGGTTCAAGCCAGCTATATTATTTAAAGTGCTCTTTTATATCTGAAGCTTGACGAGAAATGTTCTGCCTTTATCAGTATAGTGCAATATAGCATAGCATTAAAAGGTCTGTAGTCAAAATACTGACCATATCTCATAATCTGGAAAAATATTGTCAGACCCACATGTCTGGGAAAATATGTCATCAGTCCAGGCAATATGTCTGGGAAAATCGTGTCATCAGTATGAACGACATGTCTGGCAAAATCCTGTCATCCATCAGACATTTCTGGCAAAATCCTTTCATCAGTCAAACCAACTTTTCTGGCAAAAGCCTGTCATCAGTCAAACCAACTTTTCTGGCAAAATCCTGCCATCAGTCTAACCAACTTTTCTGGCAAAATCCTGCCATCAGTCTAACCAACTTTTCTGGCAAAATCCTGTCATCAGTCAAACCTTTGTGCGAGACAAAATCTGATTCTGATAGAGATACATTTTCAACCAGTATCAGTTCAAATGACTGGCACCTTTTGTCTAGTTATTTCCAGTACGGCATGATATCTTTTGTCTCGCAGGTTTTCAATCTGACACTTTGTTTTCGGTCTTTGTCATCAATTAGAAAATGAGATCCTGTTTCAATGAAACAAATATTGCTGATGTTCATATGTCAATGTAAAACAATATTTGAACTTCCTGCACTGCGATGCTTTTGTACTGTATTGAACTGTAGCTGTCAGCATACAGATGTGACAGCTTAATCCTATGTAGTATTTATGAATATTTCATGCTTGCTTTAAAATATTTAATAACACCATGGCTGTTGTCTAATGTAGGCTGAAATATCATAACCCCAAGATTAACAAGTACTGCAGGGTCAATACTGCTTGGTGTGGAGCTGATTGTCTACCATGATACTTCCGTTTTTGTGGTGCAACATTCATTTTTGCAATTTCAACAATATTGAATCATACAACCATTATCAACTTTGTTGCCACTCTGAATTAGAAGATTGTTTGTGACCGATAAAGACGGCAGTGTATGGTATTTTGGTTTCCCCCTGGTATATTGACCAATGACCTCCGACATCAAGGGAAGAGAGAACTGTGTGATACGAGGAATCCAGGTGCTATGCTCTAGCTCTTTTAGAATATACTCCTTGGTTCTTTATCATGGCTTAAGGCTTAACAGCACAAATACATGCAAGACAATATCTGGGTTACCAACCAGTTCATCTTTTAGTAGTTTGGTCGAAAACACTGAAAACCATTTCAGAAATGACCAAGTACCCTGGTCAAATATTCAACCAGGAACCTCTTCTTCAGTACCAGTGTCAGTAGTTGAGAGTGTTATCTACTCGACCACCAATAAAAGATGGAAAAAAATCTCAACAAGAAGAAGAAATAAGATTGACACATTTTTATTTTGTCATAGTTTACAAATACATGACAATAAAATCTACTATCATCACAGACATACTGCCCATACCGGCAGATCGGACCCCACATAATCAGGGACCAGACCTGACCCCTAATAATCAGGGGCCAAATCGGACCCCGCATAATCAGGGGCAAGATCGGGCCCCACATAATCAGGGGCCTGATATGACATACATTTAGAAAAGTTTAACAGCAAATAAAACCCTTGACATAATTCACATTATGGTTTTATATTAGAATGAAACTGAAATAACATTGGACATGAAATTAATTTGATTGGGAAATAATTGATTTAATATGATCATCTTTTTACCACACATATAGGCTCCAATTGTGTAAAAATTACTATGATCAATACCATTGAATTTAGATTTTGAAAAATTACTTCGATAAAATTTAATTTCAAGTTGTTGTCTTATTTGCTGATATACATTTCATTCTATTTAAATAAATGAACATAAAATTTCTCTCACTAAACTGAACTTTTATAACTGAATACTGAATGTTGGCAAACAATAAGTATGCACTGGTTATATTATATACATACATACTTTCCCTTAGTTAGGTCAACAATATATTGTAGCAGATTTGTTAACAAAGTTTGGTAGCAGATTATTTTCATTTAAAAATGTAAATTGAAGTCAATTTCTGTCAATAGGTTACATGTATGAAAAAGATGGCATTTTCTTTATCAACCGGCAACATGATACAAGCTTATAACAATAAAACACAATCTTGAACTATTGTTTTATCAATTTCTTGCAGTAAATTGAAATGTTTACCTACAAAATATTTGAGAAAATTGTTAAAATGTAAAGATTGTGTCGGGAAAGTATAACATATATATAACCATTGCACATTAATGCTATTATATAAAACAGCACATTTCATATTTTTGTAGTAACCATACAAAGTATTATCAAATTTATTCCTAATCATAATCGCTATCATATAAAAAGATGACCACCATTACATGTAAACTGGCAGTCTCGTGTACAAGACAGTAGTTATTATAATATTATATTATAAAATGATAAAAAAATGTTTTAGTATTTTTTACAGTTCTCGTGTGTTACACTGTGACTACACTATTTCCTGAGATTGTTAACATACTTGATGACAGAGCAAACGTACATGATGGTATCGCGGGTATAGGATAGTTTCAATAAATGTTCACTCAGCTTCTATGATACATGTACATCATTTTATGGCAAAGAACGAAACATAAAATGATGACAGTAAGTGAGTGAGTTGGCGCATGATTGATTAATTATACTATGATTTTAATTACCGAAAGTACTCGCATACAAGACATTTTGGCTAATAAGTGGTCCAAGAAAAAAATTGTGAAAATCCCAAAATTGTCAGTCCATAGTCCCAGAGTTTATGTTGATTGCAATCTACGTCAACTGAGACAGACATAAGTGCATGGCTATTCATTTTTTCCCTGCCAGATCAGCCAATGGCCTCCAACATCCAGGGAGGAACTTCTTATAAGCCAGGTGGTCTTATAAATGGGTATGTACGGTAAATTCAATAATGAACATGATTAGCCATTCATTTTATAGTACTGATTATAAATTATTGCCATTATTTGTCACTCTCTATAGATGTTACAAGTAAACTTTAACCCATTCTCAGCCCTCAGATAAATTCAAACAATCTAGACACACTTTAAAATGCCAAATACAAAAGCAAAATTATTGCTGATTCGAATAAAAAATTCCTATTTAAGTGTCAGATACAATCATAAACTTGAAAGCTAACACCAACATGACTGAGAACTTGAAATATTCAATTAAAACCATCAACATTGTTAAATTCAATACAAACACTTTGAAATAGTTGATTTAATATTGATGATGTAACATTAAAGGCATATGTAATTTTCATAAATAACGGTTCACCATAAAATTGGTTTCATCCGTTTTCAGAAGCAGTACGTATTCTCTTACAATACGATAGCCGTTGTACGGATCAATGATTTAAAACACTGATGTGTATCATATTTAACGCAGCGTTAAAATAAATTAACAATGAGAAACTGACGGGTAAGTTTTCAATAATTCTCTATGATAAGGCAGCCAGGATAGGAAACGAAATGAAATATTTTCATGAACAATTTTCAACAATGAGTTTTTATGAACAATTTTCAATGATGAAACTTGAATTTTCACGAACAATTTTCGATGATGAAACTTGAATTTTCAATGATCAAATTAGAATTTTCAATGATCAAATTAGAATTTTCATGAACAGTTTTCTATGACGAAATTAGAATTTTCATGAACAAATATACAGACTAGTTAAAGATTAAAATTGTAAATGCTGATTGATAATGTATTAACTGGATATTGACTAAGTCAAGTTTTGTATAAACAACTTAAAACAGCATGCATGAAAAACTTTGTACAAGGTTACCGGTCACAACCATAGCACTATGTTAGAAATCAAGGCAGGAGATTGATAGTATGATCCTATGCAACGATGCCACAGGTATGACATCATATAAATGACACACCAAGATAAGACTAATCAAAGTTTAGGAATATTCTACATAACAAAGCCCCACTTCTGTTTAAATATAAACCAAAAATAAGATGTCGATTTTAAGGGATCTTGTGAATCTAATATGTCATTCTGTCAATAACTTAAGCTGATCTGTCATTAAGAAGTTGGGCAATATAATTAATTAACATGTCATATAAGCAACTTATGTGCAAGATTAAAGGTCCTGAAAAATTGGAATTGTTTTTATTCAGCCCTATAGGTGAGTAGGAATATATATACCCTGCATAAGAAACATTAGGAATCCTAATAGAATGAACTTAACTTATCGTGAAATGATCCTGCCTCGACTATTCCCGTTATGACCAACAACAGTTCAGTTTTAAAAATAATACAATATCAAACTATTGTCAACAACCTGAAGAACTGGTATTTAACTTAAATAGTACATAAAATAGTATAAAAAGATTTGTTCATAATGTTTTGTTCCAATGGCTACATGTCAGGATTGCCAATCACTGTGTACAGGGAGATTCCAGAGTGCGGACAAATTGCTGAACATTGAGTGAAGACTCAAGATAACAGAAAAAAGTGCCAACCACTGTACGGAGAGTCCCAGAGTACATACAATAATCGGACAATCCCATGTTACCATGGTAACATTATAATAATATAAAACATCCACATTCATACACTGGACACGCTGAACATATACTCATACGTTCATATTGCATTTCTTATTGTCTGTATCAATACATTATATGCCCGGCCTAATATAAACACTACGTAAGTGTAAATAGAAACTCTTTGGTTTCGCTGAGGTCAGAATAAAATCCAGTCACGAGAAGGTCGAAATTGAAAAAGTACTTGTTCATATCCACACTGCAGTTAGTCTGAACAGGTGTTAGTAGACTATGATTTTCGTTCAATAAATTAGTAAAATCCATTTTCATATTTATCAAAGTCACTCGATTCAATTCAAGATAAAGTCCACTCTCCATTATTTTCGAGATGTTGTCCATCAGTTCAAAACACGAAACTTTTGTTTTCAATGAGCTTGATATAAGTCTTGTCTTCACATATTTGTTGATGATGGATTGTTGAACACATATCTCAATACTGTAATACTACTGTCCCGTTAAAACGTACATATTCCTCGAAGATAAATTTCGAAAAAAGAAACACTTCGGAAATATATTTTGCTGACCTCTCATTTAGAACTGATATTTCTTATCACTTCCAGCGGACTTGCTTGATGTATCCAAGTCGTCTTTCCTTTCAATTTTGACAAGAATTTTACCATCGTACTCGGGAAGAACGCGGTTGTCTTCCCGAACTTCTTCATAAACGGCTTCAGAATCAAAGTTTTTGTCGTATGTTTTGACAAAATACCTGAAATATGGATAAGGTAATATTATCATACATGCTACTAGAAATTCAGAATGGTGCAATGGCAGTAAAACTATGTATTTACTGAAAGGAATCATTTTAAAGCTTCCTACATATACAGATGCGAGTTTGAAAAGTAAAATAAAAATTTCTGTTTTTTTCCGAATTACTCATATTTCAAAGAAATAACCCTTATGGTAAGTAAAGTCTGAGGCATGCTGCTAACCTAGATTGCTGTAGTATAGAGGTTAGACCAAATTATCTGGCGTTCTTCCAATATTAATCTAATAATGGAATACTGTATTGTTTAAGTGATAGAATGGACATATACCTGAAGTTTCCACGTTTACTGATGAGCTGTTTAAGTTGTCCGAGTGTTACACTCGACTGTGATATTGTAGTTTTATATGGTATTGGTTCCCCACATAGGTAGTAGCCTACACTTATCTCATCTGGTTTACTGGAGCCAGACGTATTACCGCTAGCAGAAGACCTCTTGGACGTTCGCTTTCTGTAATGCAAAAAAATAAACACATAAGAAATCAAATATCCAAAGTCCAATATTCAATATGATTCTAATTTTCATGATCGGAATTCATGTTCTAAACTCTCACCTAAAGGACATGAACCAGTTACCTATTGCCGACAGATAAGATGACTGAAATAAAGTCATGCATAGATTGACAGATAATAAATATTCAGTCATGCATATTCTTTATATATAGTTTCATCAACTTAGACCAGAGTTATGAAACACGCTATTATCAACATAGACCTGAGTTCTGAAACACCTGTTCAGTCCGTGGAGGACTGAGTTTGCGTTACATAAATTCTTGAAACAGAAAAAAAACTTCCACATCCTCCATATCAAAGTGATAGAAGATCTCCATGGAAGGTTTTACGTTTCATATCTTAATCAAGCAGCTCATCTATACTAGATACAATTACAGATATGAACAAATTACTATTCGACTGTAACATCACTTGAGTCTATTAAGAGATGTCACTGTGAGAAATTTTCATATAAAATTCATAAGCTTGCAGTATTCGATTCATTAACTGCAACACTCTAATGTAATGCTGTATCTCAAGACCCAATTTTCTGTGAATAATTTACGATTCACAATTTTACAAATGAAGCATACAATCAACAGAAATATGACTTTTTCTCTCTCCAATGTTGGAGAACAACTTTTTTCCCTCCAATTTTGAAGAGTCATACTTTGGCTTTAATACAGCAGGATTCTGGGTAATTTTTTTTTGTTCAATAATTTCCTCCTATCAATAGGAAAGTTGCAAACTCACCATGATATTGCATTATTTTATTAATTAGATTTGATTAATAATGTGGAGAGATTTAATAGTAACTTACTCAGCTCTATCGACTGAACTGTCAAGATCAGTTGAAACGTTCTTAGCAGAGGACATTGTCAAGTTGTAGTCTTGTCCAGCACTCTGGGACAGTGGAATGCCAGGTCGACGGTCCTTGCCCGAAACACCAGTAAAAGATCTGTAATAAAGTAATTATTCAATCAATAATATGCTTTGTTGACAGAAGAAAAATGACAAATCAGTCTTAAACAATATATTATTGAGATCTTTTGTTCATGTTATTAAATGTCCACACAAATATTTTGTAGACAATGGCTACAATGGGACTTATAATTAAGTTAGGAATTGTTTTTTAGGAAAGTATTTTCCAGGTATTAGCTCTTTACTCAATAGACCCTTCACCCATTTATCAATATCATCAGTAAAAGAGAGTTCTCAAATGCACACTATCTCCTTACAAGTTAGTGGTAATCAACAAAAATAATCTATGGAAACTTAAGTAGATTGGTTTGAAATCCATCTTCATCAATAGGGTATGTGTATAGGTCAAAATGTGTTGTCATGGTTTGAAGAGGCTCACAGGTAAGACTGGCTTTGCCACTTGTGTTGCCTTGTTAAATAAAGTCTTTATTATTATCATTAGTCTCTCGATTCATATTTAAGAGGAAGATGTTGCTTAAACAATGCTTACTTGGATTTGGGTGGGGCTGTATTCATAGTATCAGCCTCGTACAACCTTCTGTTAACCTCCTCTAATTGTACCCGAGTGTTGGGAGGTGGCATCAGAGGCATAGATGGATCTTGTACGATCGGTTGACTTGGCATCACACCCACGGTCTGTGCTACCCAGGGTTGACGACTACCACTATCAGCAGATGCTGAGCGATTCATATGACTTCCATTGCCTTTCTTTGAAGCACTACAATAAAAGATTTAAATAATATGTTGATCAATAGTGTTTTCAAGTTCCCAACAGCCTTGTGGCACTGGCGATATATTTAAACCACAGGAGACATTTTTTTCTGGCATTATTGTAGTATAGAGATGAATTATGTGTATACAGTGCAATCACTGTAGAGCAACATCTTTAGGAACTGCTAATATTGGCCTTTGTTTAGAGGCCGTTGCCCTACTATATTTAAATATATAGTAAATGTAGGCTTAGGGAAAGTTTGAAGGTGTTGTTAAAGAGAGGTTGTTTTATCTACAGAGAGCCGCTCTGGGGAGGTTATACTGTATATACCTTTGTTTGTAGGACTGATGAGGCACAGGTGTTAATGCTGATGATTTTCCAGAACGCTTGTATGTAGAGCTAGTCTTATCTGAATCTGTATATGCTGCACTGGTACCCCTGTTCATATTATCAATATCGAGTATCCACTGTAATACTCTGAAAATAGAGAAGAAATACATTTTTTATATGTGATATAACCGGTAACTATAATAGGCCCTACAATTTTTTATGGGAGAATTTTTTTTATTTTTCTCATCATTTGATACAGTATTACATCAGTCTAGGTCAATGAACAGATTGGATTATCTCCGAGCCTCGGATATGTTTCATATTTGCATCTGTACCTAGTAATCGGATAAAGTTGATATCGAATCAGATCCATGACTAAAACTTTTTGTCTGTGTTGTGTCACTGGCATGAATGATTGGCAGTGAATATAATATGGTTGACTCAATAATTGTATTCAAGTTTTGACAACCTTCATCAATGATTAAAGTTTGCACCCACGGTTAGGTCATTTATTGAAACAGATGCATGAGGAAGAAAGCGGAACAAACACAAGCTACTACAGAAAAGTTACAGAACTATACAGAGCAACTTGACACAATCAGCAATCGGGGAACATTTGGTTTAACAAAATAACATGTGACAGTTCGACCTCAAAGTTCAACCCCCTTTCAAAGCATACAAACACTGCTGTAATCAGTACAATACAAGTATTAAGGGAAAGCATGTCAAATGATCAAGTTGAATCCTTTGATCTGTTTCTAAACATAGTCGACAGTCCTTAAGCTAAATGGAGAACAAAGTCAAACTATGGAAACTGAACCATATGGTTAGAACTCGGATATCGGGGAGAAAGTACAGGGAAAAAATACGAACAAATGCTTCAGTGGCCTTTTTATATTTCCGTACATGATTCATCTTATAATAGTTATTGTGTTGTTTTCTTACACCACCCAACAACAAAAGCTCTTTATGGTTTCATAAAAATTTCGCTTTTATGACTGTTTTACTTTTATTTTTTATTTGAAGATTACACCAAAAACAAAACACACACACCCTGCCATGGCTTCTTGATTTTTTTATTTGAGAGCAATTTCTCTGTAATTCAAACACAAAATTCAAGGTCTGCTTTTCTTTTCCCCTCATTTCATTTCATGGTGTCTTTAATCTTGTAAAACTCTCTTTGCAATCTGTTCTTTCAACTAGTCTAATCATTTTCTCCAAGTCAGTAATTTATCACCAACACTCTCCTTTAACTTGTATTTGATGTCGTGAAAATACTTCGCATGAAACATTAAAAGTATGCTTTGGTAAAAACACATCACAAGTAAACGAGGCAGTGAAGCATCACTTTGTTGAAGTTAGGACCTTCTCTATACAAAACATTTTATATGATGTTTTCATTATTTACATACACTTTTTACAACTTTAACACAGATGAAAATCTTTTGATGTGCATGTTTATTCTAGCGTAATAAAACCTGCGCTAAAGTAAAGAATGCCTTTCAAACGTACCTATAGCAAGTCAATACAGATTTAATTTGAATACAACGAAGCTTTTGTTTGACCAAACCGGTCTCTCTGAAGAACACATTTAGATCAATATCACTGTATGTTTCAAACTTTCAATTTTATTAAAAGTTCAGCAATTTACTCAGCATATTTAGATTTAAATGTGTTAACCAAAATGCTTCACTTGAACCCAAGTCAAAAGTTGTTTTCTCAACCGTTTAACATATAAACTGAAATCCTTTTAACTGAAATCTTCGAAGCTTTCGTCAAATATACAAAGAAGTAGGACATTTTTCTTGAAACTTGCCTATCTAAATCAAAAGTAAAATAGGCTATTATTTAAAGACGGACTAAAGACTGAAGCTATAAGAACTAGACTGACGTGCACACAGACTAGCACCCAAATATCGACCACAGACTCGCACTCATACACAGATCAGCACCCACACACAGACTCGTACACACAGACACATAGGAAACACCATTTTAAAAACCAAAAAGCATGAATCAAACTTGGCACACAAACTGTAAACCCTGTAACCCTGTAAGTTGAGGAAACACAAGAAGTTGCACCAGGTGCCACTTTCACCGTGTGTGGTGTTTTCATTTTAAAACAATAATCACAAAGAAACACAAACAGACAACCTGTTATCTAACAAAAACTTGTTATTCCTTCAAATCCATTCTATTGTCTTATTGTCTTATCAGATAGCAGTGTGAGTCAATGCAAGTCTGTTTCACAAGCTGGCTACAAGTTTATCTACCAACAAACATACCCCCAACTTTCTGGCAATCACATATCACCAGGGGAATCTATGTATCTGCATAAATAGATTCTTCCCTTATCTGAACATTTTCTTATCTGAACATGATTTGAAACAAGTTTTTATAACATTTGATGGTTCCTGATACTATATCTATATGATACTTAATAAATTCCTCAAATATATTTCTACAGAAAGAGGGCTGACCAGTAATTTATTTTATTCCGTCTTTATCTTTTTTATATTAAGATGCACTTAAAACACCCCTCCCTTCAGCTTGATTGGTAAGTAAATATTTCCTACCAAGGGCTGACCACTAATTTATTCTATCTTTATCTTTTTTATTAAGATGCACTTGGAACACCCCTCCATTCAGCTTGATTGGTACATGTTTCATACCAAGGGGTGACCAGTAATTTATTCCGTATTTATCTAATTCAGTAAGATTGTACTTAGAACACCCCTGATTCAACCTCCTTTGATACACACATGTTAAAATCAGTGCTCAAACTGCTTAATAAGGGAGATATAACTTGGTGTCATGGATAAGTGCCATTCAACAAAATATGATAAGTTAATTTAAACATCAAACAAAATCCACCACAGGAGTCCACACCAAATATTTCATACAAATATGTGACTGGAACAGATTGAGTGTACTCTTGAAACTTAACAAAGATAATACAACAATACTGAACAGGCCAATACTAGAACAAGCCAATACTAGAACGGGCCAATACTAGTATCTGGAACAATCAAGATTTTAGACAATATGAATGAATAGGCCAATACTAGTTCAAAGAAGGGCGTGCTAATTCTAGATCTTGTAACAATCAGATTTTTTAGACAATATGAATTGAATACGGTAGGCCAATACTAGTTCATGGAAAAGCGGGCTGATTCTAGTTCTTGGAAAATTCAGATTTTAGACAATGTAACTTTCAATGACAGGAAATAGTGAGATCACAAGGGAAGGAGAGATTTCATCAAGAATCCAGGGACAATATTCATCAAGGACTGGGCCAAGTCCGGGGAAAATCTCTGAATTTGATAATTTGATTGAAAGACCAATGCCGAGGAAATTAATACATCAAGCCAGATTAAATCAACAGAACAGAGAATTAATTATCTGCCCGTATCAACATCATTCCTCCCTCCCAGACATCAAAGCATAAAGTTAAACAAAAACATCAAAGTACAGATGTTCATTAATGAATAATAACTCCGCTATCAGTAACATTTGCTTAGAAACTTCAGTATAGAAAATGCCTTCCCTGTTTACAAAGCCTCCTTAATCAATGCACTGTAAACAATATCTTCTTTTTTCTCCCCAGTGTTTTCAAATAAATACAGAAAATAAATCTGACAGCAAAGAGAAGTTTTGATACCGCAGCCTCTGACACACAGAAAGATTACAGCAAAAACTTGTTCTTAGATCTCAGACATTTGCATAATTATATTGTGAGAACCTGTGATACAGCAGGTATTGAATAATATATGGACATGATTTTTAACGTAATTATATCATTTGAGTAAATTTCAATTAAGAATGGCAAAATTTTATCTCCCTAAAAGCAAATCGTAATAAAACCTCCAAGATTTATGAGTACTTTGCAAAATCAATAAATGTTAAACATGTGTCCATTTGTAATACATTCAATATCAACAGTTCACTCAACAGATAGGCTGCTTTCCGATTTGTTTTAAATGTTTGTAAAAAGCTTAAAATTTATCAAAAATTTTCATTCAACAAAATACCTTTCCAACCCCCGTACATTCTCATTAACTAAATATGCCCAGTGTAAACCTTACGCATTAGCTGGTTGGCAGTCTTACAAGCTACTATACACTATCCCAGTTTATCAGCAAGATCAATTGAGACTATACTAGCCTCTCAGCTGTAAGCTCCGATAGCTCTTTGATCTCCCCACTTTTTGTTGTAATCACCCTCTTTGATGTGTACTTCAAAGCAAAACATTAAAATATTTATTCTGTTCAATTTCAAATCAACACACAAGCTTTAATTTTCACCACCACATAAAGAGAGCATAACCAATGTAGTGCAACATAGGAGAAATTATTCTTGATTTTCTTCTTTATGTGGGAATTGAAGAGACTTTTAAAAGTTGGCGAGCTTATTTGAGTTTATTTAATAGTTGTAACACATTTCAATGTATCCAGCTTGTCTTGTGGACTCAGATAATGTAGTATTGCCTTTGTCTTCATTCCCCAGGTCAAAAATATCTCATATACATATTTCAAGCTTTTTCAAGCATATTAAATTCAGTAACTCAACACCACAATACATAGTTGAAAACGGGGCACGCTGGGACAACACATTGCCTCATTTAAATTCACGACCATCATTTTTATGCAGTAAATGAAAGATGATGACATTTAGCACCTCGTTACACTAAACATTCAAAATAACTAGATTCATCTGGCCTAACTAAAAACTCTTAGAAGTGACAACATAACTGATCAAAACCCTGAGAAAGATTAAAACCTCGCCAGCTAATTAACTACACTGTGTTGGTTAATATTATGCTCAATATTAAAGTGTTTGAATTTAATTAATCTACAATATTGATACATTGTACTTTCTATAACTATTGTTGTATTAAACAGCTGTTCAATAGAGCCTACACAAGTTGAAGGGGGCCATAGAGACAAACAACGGCAAGTACCAATGTATTTAGAAGCGAAAAACATCAATGATTCGGAAACCTCTTACAAACCATCATACTCTTTTTATAATAATAACACAATATGATGACGATAATAATAATAACGACTTTATTTTAAGAGGCGACACAGTAAGGCAAGCCCAGTCTTCTACCCTGTGAGTCTCTAAGCAGAGAGCACTTGTCTAATATGATACCAATACTAGTAACTGTTTCAACCTGACGCAGAAATAATGCATTTATTCAGTCACATGTTCATTTATTCATAAACAATTTAAAAATGCGTCCCAATGATGCACTAAAATTTGTACACTTTTTCAATGAAAACAGAATCATGCATCTTGCGACGAAGCCAGAACTAGCTTCAGTTTAACATGAAGCAGAGGGAAGATTTTTATATGTTTTATATGTGAAACAAAGTCAGTAAAAATACTGAATCCTCCATTATAGGTTGAGTCACTCAGAACATAGCTCTTAGCAATACTTAAATTTGATGAGATTTCGAGGATTACATGCAAGCCTGGAGAGACCTAAGTCTACTATAAGTACTATAAGAACCTCATTTACACGGGGAAAATATGTTCCAAAGCTATCTGGGGAAAACATTACATTTTCTTACAACACAAGATACACTGGGGGTTTCAACTGATTTCTGATTTACAATACTGTTTCAACCGATTGCACTACTGTTCAATCAATTGCACTACCAAATCAATTGATGACATTGCCGGTTCAGTCGCAACTACACTACCAGTAAAACTGACTACAATACTGGTTAAACCCACTACAATACTGGTTAAACCAACTACACTACCTATTCAACTGACTAAACTACTGGTTCAACCGACTTCACTTCCAGTGTGACTGACTACACTACCTGTTCAACCGACTTAACTGTCAGAATCAGGTCAATGGACTAGGCACTAAGTACTGGTTCAACCAATTACACCACCATTTTAACCACCGAAAAACTAGTTCACAGATTGCGCTACTGGTTTCAACATTAAAACATATCAAGATTGCTTGAAGCATGGTTCAACTGAATTATCAATATGGAACACAAAAAATTTAAACTTGATTTTAAATTTCAAGCAGATACAAACACTCTTTTAAGTAAAATCTAAAGCCATAACCTCAAAAATCAATTTCACTCCTAAGCCACATATACAAATAAAATTGATAAGATTAGGACAACATTTGTATCTCTGTGGCCTACATGGTCAACATTTGTAGCTCTGTGGCCTACATGATCAACATTTGTAGCTCAGGCCACATGATCAACATTTGTAGCTCTGTGGCCTACATGATCAACATTTGTAGCTCTGTGGCCGCCACTACATGATCAACATTTGTAGCTCTGTGGCCTACATGGTCGTGTAAAAAAACCAAGCAAATTCATTCCATTTTTCCACCTCACATTCAAATGCAACAAGCTTTCCTGCCTATATTATAAAGTATCAAGAGTTAATGTTTGAAAATGAGACAGCCAGTTTCATCTATGATTTCAATCTCTATATCATGAAGTTACCAGTACCATGCTGGTTCATATAAGAGCCCCCTAGATCCCCCATCATTACCGTAATGAACTAACAGATTGACTTTAGATTTTTTCTAAAAAACTTCATCAGAAAACTTGGGTCATGAACAAATTACAAGTATGAACAACTATGGTGCTTGAAAGTAGCATATTTTCAACAACACACAAGCACTTTATTGTCTTAAGTTGACACACAAGACGGCCAGTTTTAAGCGTGGATGTGCTTTTTAGAGCTAGTTTGGTATCTTAATGCTAATAGTTTGAGAGGGTTTGTCTATGTTACTTGTTACTCCTCAGTAGTTGGTGGAAACTTTAGTACTTAATACCACACATGAAGTTGAACTAGAGACACATGTATTAATTTCAAAATCAGGTGGTGTGTACTTACACAAAACTTTCAACAGATCTGTTTTCATAGGGTTTTATCAAGATATTTTTAACCATACACAACAGAGATAGCAAGTCGAGATAGCATGTTTTAAAGTTCATACAGCCAAGTGGATGGGGTTTAATTAAGCAAAATTCTTGGCCACATATTTCAGTAAACAGCCATTAGATAATCCAGAGTGTATGCTAATCCAGGTACAGTTCTTTGTTCAATCAGCGTCCTCTAGTTAATTACCCTCTACAGTTTTATAGCCAGGTATTAAAACATGCCAACATTCAAATTGCATCAACCGGACAATTAATTTTTTTTCTTTCAATGCATGTGTGCACACAGGGCAAGTTACAAAACATTCTTTCTTCACCAAAGCATGGTTTTGTATTAACACACTTTGATCTAAGAATTCCATATGGTAAGGCAATCAGTTCCTACCACAATCTGGTAGACATTAACAACATAGAAAATTTAAACAAACAGGCAATGAGAGCTGATCTACACTCGCTCACATGTTGAACTATAGCAGTGTACGACTGATCTATGCTTGCTCAAATGTCGAACTGTAGGGCCGATCTACCCTTGCTAACATGTCGAACTGTAGGGCTGATCTTAGCTCTCCCTCAAATGTCAAACTAAAGAGCAGTCTGAGCAGATCTAAGCTCACTCACATGTCAAACTAAAGAGCAGATCTACGCTCACTCGCATCTCACAATTAAATTCTAGAGCAGCTCTACCCAAGCTCACATGTTGAATTCTATCTTTAAAATCAAAGTGGCAACACATTTAACTCATCTCCGAAAAAATGCATGATATGTTTTCTGGGGGCCATGAAACTTAGGTAATTTCGCATTTCTCTAAATTTTATATTCCTAAACCGACTGATTACAACATTTTAGGAGTATATAGAGGATTACCATCACCCTATGAGTTTAGGAATATAAGATTTCTTTTTCATTTTCTAGTTCTCAGTGATTAATACTTTGTATAAGTTACTCACAAAATGAAAATCTGGCAGGATTGATTTTTTCAGTGTAATGCAAATTGTGCATGATGAAAGATGAAAGCGCCACAAATCTCTTCAATTAATGATCAACTCTTTGATGGGAAACATCAGATTTTCATGTTTCAAAGAACGATCCCACCTCAAAGGCTGTTTGTATTTTTTCAGGAGACTTTATTGCCAGAAGTACTTCTCGCACAGCAGTTCATTCACAGCATGATCTACCCAGATCATCCAACTTGTAACAAACAGCCTTTTTGATCTTTATGTCTGTAAATACCATCTAGCAGGACAAAGAGTTTCAACAACGATTTCAGCTTAGTAAATGCTGAGATTCTACACTTGTTCCATAAATACATACATTTTTATCCCCTCCCCGCATCTAATGGAAAACAAACCATGTATTTATGCACCACAAAAATACAGAAGAAAATACAAGTTCTGAAGCCTGCTTTATCATTTGTACAAATTTGATACCATTTACCTTGAAATACAATCACGTAATGAATTTAAATTGGCTCTAATTAATGTTTTTACAAGCAACAGGGTACTGTGTTTATCAACAGAGAAGGCAAAAAAAACGAGTTTCTATGAAGGCGCAGCAGTAAAACGCAGAACGAGAAATACAATATTATTCAGGCAAAGCAGAGTTACAATGACATAAAGAAGAAAGCCCGCCACTTGTACAATATAACTCCCCAAACCCACTTTAAATTCAAGCTTTATGGACAAATATTCAAAACTTCCTCCCCACAGCCCAAACATAAAGCCCTTTGAAATAGGATATGTGTAATTATATGTCATTCATGTTCAATTAAGACGATGTAACCATGCTCAGTGTTCAGTAGTTAACGTTCTACATTACAAGTCTATGACTCAAATTTCTACTGAACTGCAGTTAACAATGTTTTAAGGTTGAAAAACACATACTTTTATTGCCAAGATACCATTGTTTACAAAATGCAAATTACAGGCATGCTGGGGTACTATATGGTAGAATGGACGGCTATTCGTCATCCGAAAGACCATAAAAATATTTGTCACTGCACACATAATACCCTTTTAAAATCCCTTAAATATAGTTTTAATCCCGTCTATTGCGAAATATCTTGCATATTTGACTATTAATTACCTATAAATTATCAGGGTATATAGACGTATAGTATCTTTGGTTTAAACTCTAATTTCCATACAACTGAGGCAACAATATGCCCTTCAAAACATCTGAAAATCGCTATGTACAGAATTAATGGCAATTCCAGTTCAACAGGGCAAAAAAAGCCAGGGTACTTCATAGTTCTCTGAGAATTTTTTTTAAACTAGATTTTAAACATATGTTTTTTATGTTGTTTTTCGCTGTTTCTTTGTACATTTGTATCAATACGGGATGAGAGATAGAATGGCTTACAAACAGGAGATATCATAAACTTACAGCATCAGGCTTCGTATTTACTCTTCACTTTCAAACAAAAAAGCCTAGTAAGAAAGTAAATGTTTTACAATTGAATTTATTGAATAACATGCACCTGAAGTCATTGAGGGGATTTATACCGGGCTAGATGAAAGAGCCACATCAAAAAGGCCAAGTCCTGTTCAAGTTTATTTGTAAAGTAATAAAGTTTAAATTGCAGGGGGAATGAGCTACACAAACACACTAATATTTCAGTAATTTGAACACATGAAACAAGAAATCAATGAACCCAGTGCTTCAGTTCTTTTCCAAGGTTTGCCTTATCAAAGGCATGGAATGTGTATTATCCCGACTTCACAAAGTAACCTCTGACTTCACCAATATTTTAATTAAGATTACGACTGTGTTTCAGATGGAAAGATATAGATATATACTGGTATATAACTCACATATCTTCAATTGCTTACGAGTGCATTCAAGCTAAGAACATTATAATTATGTACAGGTATAACATACAGAGGGGTACCTGGGTGTAATTTTTTTTACAAAAAAAATCACGAAAATGATTAACGTTTAACTTTTATTTGGAAACTACCGAAGGGTAAAGTGAAATTTTGATGTCCCGATATACTTCTGAATGTTACTGATGCATGAATTAAGTAAGGCCTATTACAAAGTTTGATGAAAAATAAAAATTGTACATACTTTGTTGTGGCTGGATCTGACGACATGGTAACTTCGGTGTGAGGCTGACCAATCGATTCAATCATACTAATTCCACTGTCTAAATTACTACACGCGTCTGAATGCGACCTACTACCAGTTTTTTGTCTTGTTCCACTAGAACTATGAGGACGCGGCGTACCATCACCCCAGCAGTTCATACTATGATGTTGTGCTTGTATTTCTAACTTATGTTTAGATTTACGTCCTCGTTCATTATGATGATGGTGATGATGATGATGAATATGTTTATGCGTTTCCACAGAACACTTATTTAGGTCCTCACTCATACCACTATCGAACGAAGACATGGAATAAAAATCTGAACGCTTTTTGTTGTGTAACAGTTTGGTATGTAAAGTCCCTGGCATACTTGAAGTCCCAGAATGAGGCTGACTATGAGATGAAGACTTTCGAAATCGGTCCGGTGAATGGTGTCCCGGTGACCGACTCGGCGTCTGTTGTGCCGAGCGTTCCCATATACGAGAACAGTGCTCCTCAAGAATTGAGTCAGCATTTTCTTCATCGATGATAGATGAAGTGAGTAAAGGCACAATAGAGGTAGACGTTGTATTATTCTTGGAGGAGGTTGTCGACACACATGACTTGTCTAGAGGTTCAATATCACTCTGCAAAATCAATGTTAACACATTAGACTTCCACTCAAAACTCATATTGTACTATTGTTATTCTTAAATATACTGTCAGTCACAGGATTAAACTTATAATATATCTATCACAAAAAATCTCAACTCAATTCTCCGGAAACTCATGGAAAGGTAATTCTACATTTATTCTACCATGGAGCTATTGAGTAATGTTTTATTTCATACATGTCACTGAGTAAAACAATAGTACAATTCACAATAGCCCAAAGAAAGGAGACATGAAAGATACTCATAAAATACACCAATCGGCTTTAAAAACCTCTTGATTTCATAAGACAAAATGTTAAACAAAGTCTTGAAATTCTCTCTGGTTTGGGATAAAGGACAGATCAAGGATACAGATCAAGGCTACTCAGATGAAAGTGTCTGTCTTTGTACATCAACATAAAGTCTTCAAAACTTGTTGTTACAAAATTCACCTTCACAGATTCGGGATCAAAAACTGGCCAGATCAAAAACACTGATATGATGGGGCTCAGCTGTCCTCTATGTTTGTGAAGTACGGACATGAAGGGGACATGAAGGGGATTCAGACGGTATTGAAAATTCCCTTTATCAGGTCACTCAACAAAGAGGAGATGTCAAGCTTTAAACCTTTAACAATCAAAGAGTAAACGGAACAACAGAAAGCTAGAATTTGTAATTTAGTATCACAAAGACAAGTATAAAGATTAATAGTCTCTATGCGTCTGTTCAATGATAATTGTTTTAATGTTCAAATGTACATTTGTATTCTCTTTGTAAACTGCATGGAGAATTTTAAGTGTGATATTTGAACATGTTAAAAAAACAAGGATATAATGTGGCAAAGAAGCATCAAATAAGCCACTTCATATCCATTTAAATTGTTGGCTATTCTTTCTGATTTCCAGTCGTTTATAAACTATTAAATAGGCAGATGAATAAAAATACCGTCTATCATATGGTACATTTAGATGGACACAGCTTTACAGTCATTGTCAAACACCCTGATTTTATTGTGGATCAATTTTTATACAAAGATCAAAAGATGTGAGGCACAGATCAAAAAGTCTCCAATTTTTATTAATGATGTTCTATTAGCTATAAGCGAAATGGTCCACCATCAAAGCGAACTTCATGAACACATGGGAGTAGTTAATCTTTTGAAGGCTAAATGACTATTTTTCACTATAAATATCTAATACAAATAAACTGTTTGAAATGAAACGTTGGCTAATTAAATGGAATTGGTGATACATTTCACGTTAGTGTTTCCAGGCAATATAAGGTCGCATTTCCACCATAAAAAGACACGAAACACTTTTATGTCAGTATATCACTAGGTATATTTCACATACTAGAGTATTTGTGAACAAACTGTGTGCAGTGGAGTAATAAATGCAATCAAATCACAAAAGTCAAATTATTGCCAATCTGTCTACAATTAAGAGAAATTATAGATTTATGATAAAAGTATAAATAAATGAGTTTGATTAATGTGTAATATATATATTATATATAAATAGCTTTACAAACATGTTATGAAACATGTAAGACTATTATACCAGAACATTAATTCAAACAAAGCTATTTGACACAGAACTAAGGGAGCCAGTGTAAATACGTGTTAAATGACTTGACCACAACTTGACACTTAGCTTTATTTGTTTTTACAGGCTGCAAAATTTAATACCAATGGCCTCATGTACTTTTGTCAATTTTCAATTCTTTATGTACTTGGTCAATTTTTTATATTATTCAAACAATAGCACAAGGTTTCCAGTAATGATCGGTCAAAACAAGTATTCTCACAGAACTGTTTACACACACATGGAATGATTCGATCAAACAGCCACTGGTTAAACAATTATTTAGTTTTACTTGGCACTTAAGTATCAGATCACCATGTTGTATCCATTGCAGAAGAATTGATCGTCTTACAGCATTATTTATTAGCACTCAAAAAGACTACATTAGCAGTAGTCAAAAGAAAATGTAATTGAAAGCCATGGTGTGTTAATGAAATGTCAGCATAAAACAAAGACTAGATTACTCATGATCATTCATCATAGTACTGTTTAAAACCTTGGGGATGGGACTAAAAGTCTATGGCTCTGAAATGTTGGGGGGGGGGGGGCTAACTGTACTTCAATAATATTCAGACAAAAGGAAGATACCTTAAAACAGCCAAATTTATACAAGGAAAACCAAGCCTGTCTAAATTTAAATAGAATTGCATGTATTTGCAGCGTACCACCCAAAATACAAGAGAAAAGATGAGTGAAGGCGACGACTATGGCCTGTATTACATACCCTGTTCATGACTTGACTCATCGATAGTTTTACCCGTTCTTCCTTTTCTCTCTCCTTCTGTACTTGTAAGAGTTTCTCTGTTAACATTTCAGCAAATTTTTTACAATCGGTCTCAGCCATGTTTCTATCTTTTGGTGGTCTTTCAGTTCTCTGAAGTGGACAAACATCATTATTTCATGATTTTAAACATCATCATTATTTCATGATTTTAAACATCATTATGTCATGATTTTAAACATCATCATCATTACATGATTTTAAACATCATCATTATTACATGATTTTGAATAGACTTAAATAATTGCTTAAAAATCACTTGATCAATATTCCTGGACTGTATTCTGACCAGTACCAACTTGCCAGTCCAAAAGGAACTATGGAATCATATTTTGTACAAACCAGCATGTAACATGCGGTCTGAGTTTGAAATAACATAATAATTATTCTTTTCTGTGCACTAATTAACAGTTCTAGATACAGAGACCGATAGTACCCTGTTTTGGCAATTAAAGGAACCCCAACTCCTGTTTCAGAAATATCATTTTTGGGCAAATCCTTGATTTGTTCTACCCTATGTTTTGGCTCATATACTCACGGGAATAAAAGTGTGGCCATATTCTTTGTTTGACCCAGCCCTTCTTTTCATTGCTTTGAAATAATTCTTGTGTTTTCTAGACTCCCTGTAAGAATGCCCATCTCTGAAATGACAAAAGACAAATAAAAGTTAGATCAAAGTATACATGTGTAGGTATATACTAAGGCAATAAAAATACTTAGAAGCAAACTATGAGTTTAACAATGAAATTCAATAAAGAAACTGTAGCTCTGCGTCTAGTTAAATCTGAACTAATCAGTTGACAGGTCAGTAGAATAACAAACACTTCTTTAGCCTTTGACTCCACATGGAAAGCGATTCTACCAATTCATCAGACTGGCATGCAGATACAATACCAGTAGTTAGTAGTTGTAACTACATGTAGTTCCCTCAAAGCCAGAGGAACTCACTCAGGTCATTGGCCATTATGGCATGGAAACGTCCGCATGAACATGTGCTTTCGACTGTCTAAGTCGAACCCAAACAACAAAAACAACAACCACAACAACAGTGCCAGTAATTAGTGATAATAATGAGAAATAATTTTATTTGAAATGTTTAGGAAACATTAACATCCTGACAGACATAAGCAGATTAATCGTTTATGTTAACAGAACGCCTGTAATCTGTAATGAGGGCATGCTGTTACTGTAGTCTTAACATCTGTAGTCGATTAACAATCAGATTTTTGTAATATGCATACTTGATTAACTATGGTATGCTAGAAAGTGGTAAAGCTAAGTTATTTTATGTTGCTCAAACTGCAAGTATAATTATTCACATTTCTGAGCACCCTCCAAAAAACATAATATCACTTGAGAAGTAATTCTCCTTCCATATCCCCAGTTATTGCATAAAATAGCAGTAATATTGCATTTTAGATTATTAAATTACGGTAATTTTTTTGTGAAAATTGTGGAATATTTCTTCATCTGAGTCTCTGACTGGATGAAAAGAGTTAATCAAGCTTTGTATATAATAACACATGAAGCACTTCTGTCTATTCGGGACTGCATCAGACATGAGGAGGCAAGCTCAGGTGTTATTTCAGAGGACTGCATCAGACATGAGGAGGCAAGCTCAGGTGTTATTTCAGAGGACTGCATCAGACATGAGGAGGCAAGCTCAGGTGTTATTTCAGAGGACTGCATCAGACATGAGGAGGCAAGCTCAGGTGTTATTTCAGAGGACTGCATCAGATATAAGGAGGCAAGCTCAGGTGTTACTCCAGGAGAGAAGTATTTATGGAAATTATGAGAGTTGATTAAGTTGATTCACTACAATTTACACAGCATAATAATTGATTTTACAAATCTAGTTTAGATAAGTACAGCTTAGATAGAAAGTTCGACATCATTAGGTTGGTAATCCATGTAAAATTGTGGAAAAGCAGCTTGATTCTTTTCATTTTTTATTGGTACCCTGCTGGGTTGGAGCCAGTTGGAGCCATTTGGTTCAATTCTGTACCCAGCATAAAATTATTTTTCTATAACAAGTTTAAACACATGGAAATATATACCGAAAATAACCTTCCAATAAAATAGCTTTTAATAGGTTTGTGGTCATTGAAACGGAATGGAATCACTATGAAAGGGTACAATTTACCATCAAGGGTGAAGCTTGCAAGGTTTACTATCCAACTTTTAATTCAAAGTTTCATTCATGCAGAAAGAGGTTATCTACATGGTTTGCGAACATTGTGAGCAAACGGGTCTCATAAAAGCTAAAATACGCTGAGAGTTTAAATGGGACATCGCGAGACATGTCTCACAAGAAGTGTAGCACATAGTAACACAACTATGTACACATATTAAGTAAATCTCATTCCCATACGAGGTAACTTTAATTGAAAAATGTCCTATTGAGGTACAAGCAATTTTCTATTGAAGTTCAAGACTTGTATTTGAATAAATCATTTAACGGTATGCAATATGTGACAGGAACGTTACACAGACTGAACTTACTCATCTCTGTCTACTTGAGCTGGTCAAGCCTTTGAAAACCATGAACCAACTTTCAATGATTTAGAGTTTAAAAGCCAAATCCATTGATTTTTAACCTAGCTACATTATCAAAACCATCAAAAACTTTTTAAAACAAAAATTTTACATTTTTAAGTTGTAACACCTTATCAAAATATAAAAGGGGCACTCAAAAATGTTCTGATTTTCAAGTTTAGACATTTCCTAAATAACCGCCAGAATAATCACCTCATCTCACAGACTTAAAATGTTTCAACATAAATCTATACCAGACATGAAAGAATATTTTTCAACTATTTTCTTAGCTTTTAACAAGCTACATTAAACTTCATATAGAACAGCAATAAACTGCCTGGAGGTACGAAATTCCAATAAAGAACCTATCTTCGCAAAAGTTACAATTACAGCCTTATCATTAAAACATTAACCAGCTCTAGTCGACTGATTTGCCTTGAAGGGTCGACTTACAAGTCAGGTATTTACAAAAGATCTAACAATTTCCACGGCACAGATCAAAGGCAAGTTAATGGCACACCTCCAGGCGATTTTGTCATGGCTGTGTGCGCTTTACCAAATACATGGTAGTTTCATACTAAGACACAGAGGTGTCATCGGTGTAAGGTTTTCATTAAGTAGAAAACTTGTTGTAGTTAGTACACACTGTGTATTTGACTAAATCTTTAGACACATATCGTTTTCAGTTAAACCAGGTACAAATTTAATGATTCATAATATGTCGGGTCCAAAATAAGCTACTACAAAGGGATCCTACTGGATGCACACTGCTCATAATTTACCAAAACTCTAGTTTCAAACCATTTCTCTTATTTAACATTAAGTTAACCAAACTTTGAAAGGCCATAATTTTGTAAATTATTTTATTTTTTATCAAATAACTTCTATTTTTTGCAGAAAAGTTTATTCTTTCAAGCGCAAACATTGATTCTAGGATTATTTATGATTTTTCGGACCCCTGATAAAAAGGCCGATACAGTCGAACAGTAGGACCCGAGTATAAAACATCATTCACAGGATTCTAACCCTTCAGTCAATGTCAAATAATATGGTAAAACATAATAACAAAGTCAAAGTTTACCAGCAGAATATTATGAATGAAAATCTGACAGGTTTTGTGTGTTTGTTTTTTAGCTGCATATAGTCAAGGCGTAGTGGGATATCCAATATAAAATAGATCATTATCGACATAAAATGGCTACAGTTACGAGTTTGTAGCCCGAAAAAAAAACACTTAGATACAAGTATACAATATGCACCAAGCTAACCTTGATTTCAGGTAAAAGCTTGGTCGAACATTTTGTATTAACGATAACATATTCTTAACCTTCTTTGTATGTCGGTCTACACTCTGTACATGTTAATGGCCATATTTGTAAAGCCGGGTTAATCGTGTATTCATGAAATGTAATTTGGTCATTCATAAAAAATCGACAGAGATTTTTCAAATTCAAAGGGTACTTAGTCAACAAAAGTAATCTCAAGTCAGAGATGTGATCCAGTAGAACCAGGGGTTTCAAATATTTTGTGGTTTTACATTCAACAGTAACTATATAGTTAGATCCGTATTTAATTGTGTATCAAGTAAACTAGTAAATATAGATAAAAGTGATTCATCCACAAACCAAGGACTTTTGCTTAACTTGAAAAAACAACTTGTTTATGCCTTGACCGACAAAAACTGATGAAACCCTGAAAGCTTTTTTGAGACATTTTCAGTTAGTCTGGTTTTTAAAAAAAAATGTTTCTAACAAAAAATGAGTGCTTCCAAGGTAACTTTGAGACCCTAATATTAAACTGGCAGTCAGTGAGAGTTCTATTGGTTCAATGCTCAAGATCTGCAATAGCAATAGGCTTCAAGTATCATGCGCTGCATGCACTCAATAAAATGAAGTTCACGACAAGATAAATGCAATGAACAAGTAGCAAATATTACGTGCATTCTCAGATCAATGTACGGTATTAACTATGGTTTTCTACTGGGAGAAGTATTTCTGTATGCCTGAGTACTCGACAAACTGATGGTAAAGATATTGACGAGCTCACACTTCACATGTCACAAGTCGAGTTAAACATGCACACGATTCATGAACCAATTTCACTGTTAAATGAATTACACGTCTGATAATATCAACATATCCAGGCAAATTCCCACAAATGTTCTGACAAAAATGTTCAATCCATGTTAAATGCAGAAGATGAAAGTATTGATTAATAAGGACGAACATATAATTCATCCACAAGACAGGGTAAATAACCTGAGTATTAGAAGCTGTAAATACCCAACAAATTCCATCAACCTCGAATGATAAATGACCACACAGACAATTTTGTTTTGATTCTAAAGCCAAATGGTAAGCTTCTTTCCAGTTTTTGGGCTTGAAGTCTTGAACAACTGGTACACAGATCATGTGTCCCCCATCAATACACTCACCCCACCACCCTTTATCAGAACTTGCGGCTCATTCCACTTGTACCACCCAGACATCATCTGCCGCCACTGACAAAATAGAACCCGGTGAAATTGTGTATGATTTCCAGCTCAATGACACAAATCCAAAAGCACAATTACTATGCTCCTGAATAAACTCAGTGACAAGCAATCTCACTCTAACCTCAAACTTTTAAATAAAAATTCTAGTAAGATCTACATACAGTAAAACCTCTATAATAAGACCCATCTATCAAGAACTCAAAATAATTTTTTGGGGATTTTTAATAAAAAACTCTAAACAGTGCAATTGATGGATTTGGAACATTTTTTCATGATCTTGATGTGGTCTATAGAGAGGTTTTACTGTAGTATAAAAATAATAAAGAGAGATGGTATATAACAGTAGTGGCATAAATTTATGACTTACAAACTGCTGTCTGTGAGTGAATGAGTATCATCCGTCTGGTTATCTTGACTTGACAATGACTGGATCTCACTATCCTGTGCTGACACCGGTGCATACGAAACATGGTACGGCACAGGACGATTATGATGGTACGAATACGGTGAGCTGAAATAATGGATACACAAATTATAACACTTTCGAAAACATGTGTATTTGCATACTTCTGGTATAAAAATTCATAAACACATGGTTTCAGTATTATTTGCCAAGTCCTTTTTGTTCGACCTTTCTGTACCAAATACAAAGAGACATGCACTGGACATGTGTGAAGCCGCAATAGATATGACATTATGAAAGCTGGTAGTCTGGTACCCAGTTTTTTACAGTTGTCGCATCATACCAGCTCCTGTGACATCATATCTGTTGCGGCTTAAAAAGGTCTTTGCACTAACTTCTCGTTATATATAGGGTACCCTCAGATAATTTGAAACCAAGTGCCTATGTATACAAATTGAGTAATAATACAAATGCAACATATACGTTATAAATCATTCATCAGATATGACATAACACAACATTACAATAAAAATCAATGCGCAACAATGAAAATGTGAATTTTCTTGAATGTAGATCTATCTATAAATTCCTAGACAAAAAACGAGATAAAGGACACTTACAAAAAAATCACGAAACATTCCCCAAAAACACAATCACAATAGAAACTACATCACTACCAAAGTATGAAGAGAATAGATGTAAAATGATTAGACAAGAGTAAATGTGTTCACCATTAATAGGTTGCCGAAAAAAAAATTCAGTACAAAAACATTCAAACAAAAATCTCTACAGTCATTCACTGACAAGATAAAGCTGACTTTTAAATAGGAAATCATGAAAAATTATGATAAACCTTGATTATACTTAAAACACCTGACACCTACACAATGGACAAATGACAGCTGCAAACTGACCACTCCATAAATAGCCAGGGGTCACAATCTGCCCCTTATTGATGTTCTCCCTTTGATCTTTTTGGACATATTTAAAATATAACAGTGGTAGTGTAGTGTGAAAAACAACACTAAATTAAAACACATAACTACCTGAATATTATAAATTTAGAATATAGCTGCAGGCCATTTTTCAAATTCAAATGCAATATTAGTGAAACAAAACATATGTTAAATACATTCATTTTCTGTCTTTCTTCTCCACGAGCTTCAGGAGAGGGCAATAAAAAAAGATTGCCTACACTAGTACACAGTGACAAGAGCTTTGAAATCTACACCAACCCTACAGCTGTTATGAAAATAGACAGTGGAAGCTTGAGTGTTTCATGTAGGAGATTCGCGTTTGAAGTAGAAAGCCAGCAAACTTGATGCAGAGATAAGACACTTCTTGAAAGCCACCATATGTACATACCAATCTAAAAACCATGAACATCAAAATATACTCGGCTAACATCTCTTTTTACCATTAGTTCTTCTACAGCTCCTACTTAAAAGACACCAGACAGGATTTAATGAAGGGGAGGGGATAAAAGCAATATGTCAAATACTATACACTTCTCTAGCGTACCTCTAACAATTAACTCCTCACAAGAAAGCACTGGTAAGAAAATTAACTTTCAAAGAAAATGTTAATGAAATATAGGAAACGTTATCACTACACAAACAGTTTAAAAGACGTTTGAAAGAACTAAGGGTAGTTAAAGTAAACAAAGAAATTGGAGAGTAATAGGAAATGTAGTCGCAGGCGGAACCTAATGTAATACGATCATGTAACAATTAATTAAAAAGCCAAGTATCATCACTCTTTGAAACCGAATATAAATCAACAAGCATCAAAAAACCACTACCCTACTGTCACATCTCGACATAGTAGATGAAAATCCTCCACCATACTGTTACAATACAAGCCCAACGTGGCACTCGACAGTCGTATTGTTATAACATAGATTTACGATTCATTAACTATATGCCTGTCAAAACGCACCACACAGAGAATACCAGAACACAACAAGTTGCCTATGATTGACTAGCATAATAAAATTCTAATACGGAATATGCTTTATACTACAACCATAAAACTACACAAGTCAAACACCCACACTTAATGTATTCATTCCTCCAAGTTTAAACAGAAGATGTAATCAACATGGGGATATAATTAAGGCTAGAATTACATTACTTTTATTTATGCACCATAAATACAACCAGAACTTTAAAGTACCTCGTTGATCATTAAAGTATCTTGTATCATATTACAGATCTATAGGAGTTATATAATCATGCTTGTTTCAATAGAAAAAGGAACACTATCAATTAACTTCAATCATCAGGCCCCTATTGACGATTATCATGTGTATGCTAAGTCAACAAACTGATTCACTAAACATCACAAGGGGACGGGTTTTCACTATTGTGAATAATTTTCGAACAAAAAATATTAGTCGGTCGAAAAATTCCGCATTATGCAAATGAAGCCGATAAAACTGGGTGAAAAAATGCCAGTAAAATGTAATGGACGTCCAACAATCTGATGTGCCAGGCTGAACATGCAAATTACTGAGAGAAAACTCATTGAAAGATCTTGCACACAAATCAATAAAACTATCTGACACATCTCAAATACAGTTAAACATGAAACCTCATACATACATGTACACAGTGCAGAGGTTACAGAAAACTATGTTAGATTTGTAAAGTCAACTACTGCTGGAAGTGGAACACGGACTCGGTGGCAACAAATATCAGGGAAGATTCTAATTTTTTACACACTTAAGGGGTCTACCTAGCTACTTGGCTTCAGGTGTTTTTCTTAGCCTAAAAGAGGGTCATCCTGATCAGACTTAGCACTTAGTATTTATCACATTACAACGGTTCTGAGGGAAACTCCCTCTGGGCCAGATACTTGCATTTTGATTTATATCAAATGTAAGCCAACTTTTAAGTCAAAGAGGGACCATGTCAAATGCATGGGTGAAGGAAATCTGACAACACTGAAGACTTCAAGAGCAAAAAGTATCTGATCAAATCCAACTGTTTAGACTTAACAGTTTGCATCGCAGCATGTTCTCGGAAACATATGATACAGTTCACATGCAGATTAACAATCTACAAAAGTTTAAGGGGGTCAGACCAGACATATGTATCTATACTCAGAAAAGGGTTGGATGGGAGTCCAAACTTCTAGTTTTCTAATGGGACTAGGGGTGTCCTCACCTAAGCCCTAACAAATGCATGTAATGGAATAATTAGGATAGCTTCACTTTTTCCAAAATTCCAAGGGATTTGACCACCTGCCCCTTGCATGTGGCTGAAGCTTTTTCCAAAATTCCAAGGGATTTGACCACCTGCCCCTTGCATGTGGCTAAGGTTCAGTTTGTTAGACATACCAGTAACAAAATTGATAAACTATTTATGAAGAGTAAATATGCTGGGGACGGGGCAATTCCTAATTTTTCACAGTAAATCACTTTCTAAGTGTATGTTTACTTAGCCAATGATTGCATGGCATGCTAAATGGCAACATGAACAGGCAGTAAAATACAAAAGGAAACTTAATAACAGTGTTTCACATGTCAGACATGGACATATATGGTCAAACATCGCTGAGTAACATCAAATAGACACATAACAGAAAGGAGATTAAATGATAACAATACACATAAAAAGGCTACACCAATCGACCAGTGTACAATAAAATACATTAATAACATACAAATATGGTAATGTACTTTCGTTATAAAGTGCATTCAAGTACCAATTTGAACTGACAAACATTTCACAATATAGGCTGTGTACACAATACACGAAACGTATGCAATTTACACCAAATAATTACCATTTTTGAAAAGGAGATTTTTTGTCATTTATGTTCAAAAGCATTCAGAGCATTCACATATATTATGTATCTACCAGTATACGCTTGATAACTGAATATTATCACCTTAATCTTTTGTTTTGCAATTTCCTTTAAGTAATTTTAACCGCTTGATCATCCAATCTAGCAAGCCTTGTGGTGAGAGTGCATCACAAAGCTTTGACGATATTATACTTCAAAGGATGTTTTTGTTTGAACAAAGTGAAATGAGTACTTTGATCTTTCCAGTTAACATTGTTATGATGTAATGGTAGATTGTGTATTACTGAGACAAGAAAACTAGTATATCCACTAGGGAAGGCTCAAATATCCCTTAGCATTAATATGTGCAGGAAAAAATAAAATTATGCTTGACAGTAATGCAATTTCAGGGATAGCTCTATAATGGGACATTAATTGAAGTCATTAACGAGATGAGAGGACCAGACAGTAGCTCAATCATTCCAAATCAAATTATGTTATTAAATTTGAATTTAGAGCACAGATTTACAGATTTGAGAAAAAATCATAGTATTGCTTAAAGAGACCCAAGGCAATGCGATAAATCATATATGGATGGAGATATGGGTGTGGGTGTAAGACTTTTATCTCAAAAACCTCAGTGAATGTATCAAGAGATTGGTGCAAAACAATGGTATAACTCCATCAATTTATAGAGGCACATACCATAGTTTTGCACTAAGCCCTTGATATGATTACTGAGACATGTATGTTAGTACTGTTGCATGTTACAGTGACCCCCGGAAAACAAGTGAAAACATGCAACTACTATCCAACCAATATTTACATGGAACGCTATTTTTTACATCAACCTCTACACTAACAGTACCTCTCCACAAAGGAAGAAACAAGAACTAAACACATAAATGACACACAACAATGAACTGTCAACATAGTATCCAAAGCCGATTTTAACACAATATAATAAACCAACACCAACTTCCACTCCAGTGAATATTGGAACTGAACATCACAGAAGACCATTCAATGATTCAGTAGAACTTTCAAAACTCCAGACTATAATTCCACTACACCAACACAAACATTTCAATTTCACTCTGGAACACAAAGTTGAATAAATTCCATAATATTTCATTTCACACCCTTACCTAAACACTTCCTGCCTTTTAGTATCACAATTAACTGAGCGGTTTGACGTCTTTGATGGCGGTGGCCCAACAATGCTGTATGGTACAGCAAAATCGTCCTGCTGTAACTCTTGATCCTCTTTTAACGTAGGAAGTGGACCTGAAGATAACGGTCTAGCACTATTAGATCCACTACTTGAGTTCGAGCTTTTCGGGCTCTCACCTTCCTTTGAAACATACTGAATATAGAGATCTGACTTTAAGAACAAGGGATATGTGTCATTTTTCATGTAGGTTTCCACTTGTGACTGAGCTTCACTAAATATAGTCATATCTATTCCAGTTTGAATATTTTCAGTTATATTCCGTTTCGTTCTTATGTCTACATAAGGTAATTTATCACTTTTTATATACTTTTTGTGAATAATTTTAATAACTTGAATGGTTTCATCACATCTTTCACCCTTGAGTTTTAATCCCCTACACGCAAACCAAAAATCCACAGAACACGTGCCAATGCCTTCCTGTTCCAAGAAAGTTCGAAATAGCTGAACACCTTCGCGATCATCTAATAAAGTGTGTAAACTTTCGGCCCACTTCAAATATGGGGGAGTACTGTTTTCTGTAAATGGTGGCGAGTTAGCTGCTGATCCCTCGGGTTCGAAACCGAGGGGAGCATCCAACTCCTCATCAAACCCTTGACCCGGGAATGACATATTGTTGGCGGCGACCTTATCAATGTTTGATTTTCTCGGCGTTGCAGGATTGATGTCACCCTTTGCGGAACCCATGCTTCTGCCAGAAGTGTGGGACACCTGACTCCTGTGCGAGCCACTGCTTCGTGTTGACATACCCCCATTACTTTCTTTCTCATTTTCCTCACCAGGTACTGGGGGACGTGGAGCTGTTTCTGTGAAATTTGCACCACATTCTGACAGATACTGGTCCACTTTGCTAGTCATGGTGCACACAGGTCAGCATACCTACAAGTACAAAAGTACTGTTAATTACATACATGGTCATCAATATCAATACAATGATTATAAAACACAAATTGGGCAAATTAGAGAACCTGAACGTGGGACTTAAGCACATGACGCCTAAAAACTTTGTGCTATAAATTTAGATCTTATGGCGCTAACCCCAGTAGGTTGTCTTTCTCCACTGTCCATGCCACTATTATTAGTATTAACCACAAATTTTGACAATTTTAGCTGAATAAACACAACTGTCACCTTTGAAGTATGATGCACCAGGTGTGTTGGGCCCTTATTAACACAGTATTGCGCGATAGTGTGTTACCAACTTGACCAAGGGGGCCCATCACACAAAACACTAATTGGTTACCTTATTATGTGGTAGTTGATACAACATGGTATACTTAATACAAAACATGTGATTTTTGTAGTCAAATGCAAATTAATACAATACAAATGCTTGTAAGTTCTAAGCAAAGTATTCCTATACCGGTATTTAGTCTAGTGGTAGTAGTGCAACACTTGAATAGACACAAGTTGGTAATTATTTACTTCAAAGACAACATCAATAAAACATGGACAGCATAGATCTTGTGACTCATGAATGCCAGTTTTAAGTGCAGGGAGAATTTATCAAGCAAATTTCAAAAATGATCAAGCCTTAAAGGCCAAGTTTTGTCAATCACATCAGAAGAAATTATCAAAGGGCGATACAGGATAAATCCCACAATGTGAATGCATTCTTGCTTTTGAACATCAAAGCAATGGGACATTTATTGCAATTTTATTATACAAAGTGGCCTTTTTTAGTAAGAGCTATAACCAGGCAAAGAGGTTTATTACCCTTCTGCTTTCATCGTACCAAGTTTTACATGGTTTATGACCCTGTCTTTGATTACAAATGTAGCGACCACCTTTGTTGGTTTTCTAATATTTTATTATTTATCAAAAGAAGATGAAAACACTGGGCTAAAGAAAAGACTAAGCATGATTCTGTACAAGCAAGATAAAAGGCACTTCACGTTTGTGGAGAAGGTTCATCAGTTGAATGTGATCTTCAAGAAAAGAACCCAATCTTGAAGATTTGATACATTTTGGATTGTGTATCAAATAAACTGAGGTCGGCCATTGCTCAATGAGGTTCAATAGGGGTCAATAAAATGCACGCCTCTAAGATACACTTCACTACGCATTGCATATAAACTTCAACACGAAAATTATTACACAAGAGGACATAAACATCGAAGTAAAACCCACATAAAACGGCAATCGCAACTGATCAAAACACATCGATAAGAAAATGTGTAACAATAAAACCCAAAATTGGACGATCTCTGTTATGATCGTGCAAATTCACACTGGTGTTCCAACGGGCACTTTGTACTAAGCTATAGAACAATATACTGAATTAATCAATAAGAATATGCCCTGCATACTGTGTAAACATTCTCCGGTCAAACAAAGCATAGTTCACAAAAATTGCAAGTGTATCGATGTGTTACCTGTGGCTTTGAACGATTCTTTGACCCTTCGGATCCCCAATTATCCGTAACTCGGCCAGTTGAATAAAAGTCCTGTATCCGAATTTTCCTTCGTGTAAAATAACAATCCAAGAAAGAAATTAATAAATAACACTCCGATTTGTTACTGCCATGTTCAAAATACAAATCCAGCTATCTGTTAAGTTTGAAAATAAAACATCAAAGCCACATGCCCGCCGCCGACAATCCTCTTCTGCATGACGTCACGCCTTTGAACTAAACCGCACCAATCAGCGTTAAGATATACCAACATTGAGAAAACTGTGTTGGACGATCTCACTACCCGCAGGGGTGATTTATTGTTGATATGTAATCACAAGTGTGTTTTATTTCATTTTCAGCGCATTTCGCACGTACTCTTGAATATCAACAAGAGAATGGAATACAACATAGTTTTTACTGCATTTGTTGTCATTTTATTTGGAAAATTTAAGACTTAATTCGTCCGTCAATCATTGAAGCGAAAACCTTCTACCCCTAAATCGTTATTAAAGTTTAACCGCCTCTATGGCTTTGTGAAGTTAGGAGAGTATGTAACTTTAATGTATTTTCAGTATTTCACCGCACATAATTCTCATCTGCTTCACTTTTGTCGTTTCATGTCAAAGAAACTAGGTCAGTTCTTAAGCAATTCTACTGTTTAGAAGAAACTATTGCGCTGATCGAATTTTAATAGAAGAGATATTCACGAATTTATTTCGCTTTGTAGCTAATACCATTACCGATATAAATTACACAGTTTGTCGGTGATGGGCTTTGAAGTTTTTTAATGCGCTGGTTGTTTGCTTTGCAAATCAAAGAAATACACTTTTTTTAAATATACGCGAAATATTTAAATCAATTGGAAATAATTTTAATACATTTTTACTTATATTTCTCTTTACAACAATTTTTAGTCGCACAAATATAAGGTTAAGTTTAGTTATCGTGGACTGGCAAACATCCAGTTTATTTCCTTTGATCGCATATGCTTGATACAACTGGCTTTGAAATAGGAACGACGACAAAAAGATGGCGGTCTAACAGAAGATATAATTAAGCTATTGTGGATCAATGCACGCCTAAAGATCAAAGGAAAGCCGCTTTGTAACAGTTCGCACATTATTTATCAAAGTGATCAATGCGGTTGAAAATTCTCTGTTTTTGTTAACAATTAGGTACTCCAGTCTATTCTCACCTTTGTCAATGATGTAATACTATAAATACGATTAGGAACATTTATCGTGTATAGATAATACTTAATTTAGATTTTCCGTCAATGTTAATTCGGATAATCAAGATAAGTTGATTGCTTTGGGTTAGCCGTCACACCTTATAATGACATAGATATGTTATTTTACGTTACCTAAGCAGGAAAGGCGGATCAATTTTCAATTTAAAATAAATTATTTCCAATTAGTTCGCCAGATTAAAAAATCTTCAAAAACATAACATACAAATAAACGTGTATTAATTGTTTATGATTGTACCTGTGCAAAGTCTTTTTTCGAAGTACAGTCAAGGAATACTAAATATCAAACGTAATTTTGGGCCACATAATCAGCATGGCGAATGTCTCTTCTTTCTTGTGATATAAAAAATATTAACAACCGTATTTCTATAACTTATTTTATATAACTTTGAAGTATAAAAATGTAGTAAAATCCCGATGTACGCCAACAACGTACGTTGTACGTCATACCTGTGCACAACGGTCAATATACGACATTGAACGACCAAGCGGCAACACATAGGCTACCGTCCCATATATCGATGGCTTAGAACAAGAAGGTCGTAACTACCAAATCGATATTTTGAGAAAACACGGGAAAACTGTCTGATATTTACTCTTTACTTATGGTAAAACAAACTTTTACAACTTCATTTTGGTCAACATGACAACTTCAGATTTTTATGAAAATGGGCTCATAAGAAGCGCCTTGTGATGCTTATTCTAAATATGAATGATCTTCTAAGCCATCGATATATCATAGTCTGTCAAAATGTTGTTGTTTGTTTACCATCGACTGGGACTGTTATAAGTGTGTCATTATTCGGCGTTTTCCCATGCGAGAGAATGGTCAATGACATCCGACTTCGAAGGAAGGCCCATTTGTACAAATCAAAGAATCCGGCATCATCGAAAACTCAGCGGTGGCTGCACTCCCGAACTCGCTACACCAACGTTGATGTAGCGAGTAAGTGCAGGAGCGGTGTTTTCGCCTGGGTTTTCGAGGATTTGAATCCGGTGCGCTTTCCAAACATACTCCTGGTTTTTAATGAACCCGGTGTACAGCACCGTCTTCCATTTTTTAAACAAAACAGAACAAGATTCTATCACTGAATTCATCGAAAGTATAAGAAAATATACAATGTATAAGGAATAACCAAGGTTGGTAATGAAAATAAATGTATAGGAAAAAAACCAATAACATTTTCTAAATTTGTTTTACTCATTTTCAATGATATAGTTACCTGTGGTTATGATGGCTTAATTTAGAATCTTGTGAAGCTTCATTGAAATACCGCAAACGAGTTATAGAGAAATAAGTTCCAATAACACAACCCAAACATTATGAACTAACGAGAGCACCACCATTCGTCATTCGGATTTTGTGGGCATTGCTCAGGGTAGTTGTGTCGTGGTGTTTCTGATTTCTGTGCTCGGCTGGTTGGATTGAGTGCTACCTTCCCTGTCGGATTTTCTCATACCTTTTTTGACATAACCTATCTGCAGAATGACAATACATTCAACCAAACCCGGACATTGCCTATATTAGAATATTATATAGAATCTCTGGCTAACTAAAGAGCAGCTGCTATTGATTAAGATATACATGTACAGATATTTAGAATTAAGTGAAAGTTTCTGGTGCCATAACAACCAAACATTTTGCCAGCATAATGCGAATCCCTAATTTTTTTTCTTTAATCCCTATTTTACAAACCTATGTTTCGGCTTTTAAGCATCGTCGGGACCCATGTTCGATCTTTCAAGTTATACATTACATGATACTTAATGTAGGTATATACCGCCACGACCATGTTTTTGTATAGTTATGCTCGTATTTTCACTATTTCAGTTTCCATAACAACTACAGCTGAAGTAAACAAGTTTCGAGTAATCTCCTTTCTGGCCTCTATCCCTATACATATTCAACGTTTCCCCCTAAATCCATTTACCAAGTTTCCCCCTATATATAGTATACCAAGTTTCATAAACTTAGCTTGGAAACTTAATCTACATGAGAAACACGGCATGGGGCATCGCATCACCCCTGGGGACCCATGGGCTTTTTCATTTTCACGGTGTGGTGTTGCTGATGACAAGTGCGGTCGATTTAACCTGTTAAAAGCTTCGGCAAAGATCAAAGACGCATACGGGTCCCATTGCAGGCACTCGAGAATTGGATCCAACACATAATTTAGACTTCTAGAGCATGAGTAGATGGGTCAGGTTTTTTTGCTTTATTTTAGTATTCGTTAAGATGTTGTGTATTGTTTGTTGTATCTAAGTACTAACCACCCCACACTGCGTTCCATCTTTTAATATGTTTATGTATATCTCCAGTTTGGGTGAACCACACTGTCTTGTGGAGGCTACAGGTTGGTCTTGAAGTTCTGACCAAATTTCTGTCGGACTTCTTTCAGATTAGGGCATCTTTGCAGTATAAGGAACTGTGTCTGTTGTTCTGACACACATTGTCTTCCAGCTGTTTCCACAAGACACAATCTTTACAAATGTTTCCACAGACAGAATGCATTGTCCAGCGCGTAGACGGAAGATGGTATGCAGTTTGAATGGGTCTATGAAGTGTGTAGGTTGTATTCACTAGACTTAAAGCCTCCGCTTACTAGTATAGCCTCTACAACTTACACGAGGTTGAAGGTTGGTATCGTGTTTTCTTTGTAGCCTCATGCGCAAGTTTGTCACCAGATTTATTTCCGGATGAGGAATCCATTGAAGTACAGCATTGCGGTAACCCAACATTGAGCGCTGTGTTCTGACGTTGCTAGGGTAGAATCGGTAGGCAAGAAGTCACAATTTGTCTCTTCTCCCTTTGTTAAAGTATGTGGCTGCTTTTAGGACTTGCATCTGGGCTAGGTAAAGAGACAGCGAGTCAGTGAAACTGTCTGGAAGGTGCATGGTCGTAGACCTCACTCCATGGATTCGGGACAGCATTTTCTGTCGATCTATAAATGAATGCTTGTATTTAAGATCGAGAAATTGGTCAGAAGCCTAGAATTTTATAAGGGTATCTAGGTTTCAGGTATAGTGTTGTTATTCCTTTTCTTACGTTCAAACTGATTTTGTGAGTATCCTTTCTTGTCTTTGAAACTATATGCTAGGTACTAACCTCGCTGCATCTGTAGCGGCAGCTGATGCTTCCCCCTTTTTACGTAGCTTTTCGTCGTCTCGATAATTATTGTTACTTTGTCGTGTCAGACAGTTCTTGGTTCTGCTAGCTTTATAGCTTTATGCAGGGGCTTGTGTAGCCTATTGCGGGCGAGGCAGTTTATATTGCTAAATGATATTCCTTTACCATGGCCACGAGTTCGCAGATTCTTGATAAAGTTATCCATGAGGCGGAAGCTTTTGTGTTTGGTGCCGTTGACTTGACCTAGAATATTAGTCTTTATATTTGCCTCCCGGCTTGTTCTTATATTTGCCTCCCGGCTTGTTCCAGAATGTGTCATTATGGTGGCAAGCTTTTGTAAAACCCCTCTTTGCAAGTTTCCTTTATATGAGGTTGAGTCTAATCTGGTACCAAGGGAAGTTGTTGTATCTACCTGTGGCACTTGATGGTTGTCTAGGTGTAGGAAAGTAAACTATCTGTTTGCGTGGATAGCAAGATGACTCATCTGTAGTGACTGTTTTGTTTAATTGACAAGTTTTATGAAAAATTAAAGGAGAAATAGACATGTACATGTTGAATGATCATCGAGTAACTAAGGGAAGAAACCTTTGTAAGCCATTGGAGAACAAAATGGTGTTTGTTGCATATGCTATGTACATATTGTCGATGCTGTTCGGTCATGTTTTTTAAACTTTTGTTGTTGTTTGCTAGCATTTAGGTCCAGAAGGGTCGTACCAACATGTTCACTACACATGTTCAGTATGCGCATGTTGTCGATGCTGCTCGGTCATGTTTTTGTTGTTGTTTGATTCTGTTGGTGTCCAGAAGCAGTCCTACCCACGTGTTCACTGACTACATATCGATGGCTTAGAATTAGAAGGTCGTAACTACCAAATCGATATTTTGAGAAAACACGGAAAAACTGTCTGACATTTACTCTTTACTTATGGTAAAACAAACTTTTACAACTTCATTTTGGTCAACATGACAAGTTCAGATTTTTATGAAAATGGGCTCATAAGAAGCGCCTTGTGATGCTTATTCTAAATATGTATGAACTTAAAAGGTCGTAAGTGGCACTTACGAAGCCATGGCATCGATATGTTCAGTATACAATGCGTGCGATTTGTCTGCAAAAGTTGATTTTTCATTATTCCATTATGTCAAACCTTTACCATTTCTAATGTTACATTTCACTTCCTGCCTGTGTCATGCCTTTTTAGTTATGCATTATAATATACTAACCTGATTTTAGCAGTCGGTAAATGATACACCAAATGGTTATGTTGCTGGTTAAAACGTTTGCATTTTATTTAAAACTGGTTGCTTAATACAGTTGAGATCGTTGGCATTATAAAAGACGCACTCTTCTACCTGTTAGAACATGACCAGACCCTCGTCTGCACGTCTCCCTTCGTTAAAGTATGTGGCTGCTTTTAGGACTTGCATCTGGGCTAGGTAAAGACAGCGAGTCAGTGAAACTGTCTGGAAGGTGCATGGTCGTAGACCTAACTCCATGGATTCGGGACAGCATTTTCTGTCGATCTATAAATGAATGCTTGTATTTAAGATCGAGAAATTGGTCAGAAGCCTAGAATTTTATAATGGTATCTAGGTTTCTGGTATAGTGTTGTTATTCCTTTTCTTACGTTCAAACTGATTTTGTGAGTATCCTTTCTTGTCTTTGAAACTATATGCTAGGTACTAACCTCGCTGCATCTGTAGCGGCAGCTGATGCTTCCCCCTTTTTACGTAGCTTTTCGTCGTCTCGATGATTATTGTAACTTTGTCGTGTCAGACAGTTCTTGGTTCTGCTAGCTTTATAGCTTTATGCAGGGGCTTGTGCAGCCTATTGTGGGCGAGGCAGTTTATATTGCTAAATGATATTCATTTATCATGGCCACGATTTCGCAGATTCTTGATGAAGTTATCCATGAGGCGGAAGCTTTTGTGTTTGGTGCCGTTGACTTGACCTAGAATATTAGTCTTTATATTTGCCTCCCGGCTTGTTCTTATATTTGCCTCCCGGCTTGTTCCAGAATGTGTCATTATGGTGGCAAGCATTTGTAAAACCCCTCTTTGCAAGTTTCCTTTATATGAGGTTGAGTCCAATCTGGTACCAAGGGAAGTTGTTGTATCTACCTGTGGCACTTGATGGTTGTCTAGGTGGAGGAAAGTTGACTATCTGTTGGCCTGGATAGCAAGACGACTCAACTGTAGTGACTGTTTTCCTTAGGCCTAATTGACAAGTTTGATAAAAAAATGCTGTCCAGAACTTAAAGGAGAAATAGACATGTACATGTTGAATGATCATCGAGTAACTAAGGGAAGAAACCTTTGTAAGCCATTGGAGAACAAAATGATGTTCGTTGCATATGCTATGTACATATTGCCGATCGGTCATGTTTTTTTTACTTTTGTTGTTATTTGCTTGCATTTGGGTCCAGAAGGGTCGTATCAACATGTTCACTACACATGTTCAGTATGCACATGTTATGGATGCTGTTCGGTCATGTTTTTGATGTTGTTTGATTCTGTTGGTGTCCAGAAGCAGTCCTACCCACGTGTTCACTGACTATACATATGTTCAGTATACAATGCGTACGATTTGTCTGCAAAAGTTGATTTTTCATTATTCCATTATGTCAAACCTTTACCATTTCTAACGTTACATTTCACTTCATGCCTGTGTCATGCCTTTTTAGTTATGCATTATAATATACTAACCTGATTTTAGCAGTCGGTAAATGATACACCGAATGATTATGTTGCTGGTTAAAACATTTGCATTTTATTTAAAACTGGTTGCTTAATACAGTTGAGATCGTTGGCATTATAAATGACGCACTCTTCTACTAGTGATATCAGAACATGACCATACCCTCGTCTGCAGATTCTCAGAACAGACCCAGACTGGAACCTCTCCCCCAGCTTGACGTAAAGCATTGTCACTTCAAGACCTGTCTGCAGGAGTAAATTTCATTGATGTGTTTTGGACTTTTTCAATTTCGATTCAGTTCACCATCACTATGCATATGAAGTTGAGCTGGTTGCAACTATTAAATATCCAGCCCATCTCAGACCATATACTAGTAAAGGAAAAATATAGTTTGTTTAATTCACTAGCACGACAGGTAACTGCATTATTGAAAAAGAGTAAAACAAACATTTGTTTTTGTAAAATTCATATTTGTGCATTAAGATTACTAGTAATCTGAATTTCGAGAAAAAATTGATTTTCCAATTTTTTACTCTCAATGCTACAGTTACCTGCGACTCAACATGTCGATGGCTTAGAACCAGAAGTTCTTATAAGACTCATACATATTTGAAATCTGCTTCACATGGCGCTTCTTATGATCCTATTTTCATGAAAATCTGAAATTGTCATGTTGACCAAAATGTAATTTTAAAAACGTGTTTTCCCATAGGTAAAGAGTAAATTACAGACAGTTTTCTCTTGTTTTCTCAATATATCGATTTGGTAGTTACGACCTTCTGGTTCTAAGCCAGCGATGTGTGTCAGTGCTAGTAGGTAAAGCTTCCGTATGTCATGTTGTACCATAAACTTGTATATTGAAAGGTTTAGGTGGGAGACTAAAGTGTTAAGTTAGCATTAATTATTGATAGGACAGCACAAGTATCTGCATGAAAAATCTATGAGCACAAGATCTTGATAAGTCTAACTACTGAACAAAGAGAATGGAAATATCCAATGAATGAGAAGTCCCACATTAACACTATCCTTTCTGCATAACATATGAGATTTATTGACAGTGCCAAGCATTTACAGTACTAGGGTAGCTTATTTGTATCGGGTGAGAAGTTACGTTATGGTAATTTAGTGGTAAGCAAATGGACAAAGTGACCCAGGATGGTAGAGGTGGGCAGGCTTGAAAATTGAATGCCTATATATATATATAACATTGTTCGTTTCTCATATAGGAAAGTAGTTTATGTATTTTGAAAAATAAGTGACTCCGGTTCGAATTTTCGGGCTCTTGCCCTTCTTCAAGATTTATTTTCTTCATTTATTTATGCTGAAGAAAATAAATTCTGAAGAAGGGCAAGAGTACAAAAATTCGAACCAGAGTCCCTTTAGACTGGCTATAGTTTTGTTGTAAGTTGCTTCAGTCTGTTTATTCAAGTTGAAAACTTTGTGTCAATTTTTTTACAGTTTTACATGTTGACCAAACCAGTTTTTCACCAGAATGGTATTCTTGACTGACAAAGTAGTAACTGCATGGTAATTGGTTTATTCCCTTGCCAAGGCTGCCAGATTGGGCAATGACCTCATTTTATGTAGTAAGAGACAATCGTGCAGTGCAAGAGGACTCTAAAAGATACAAGTACACCAGCTCTTTCCAAATGGACATCTCTGTTCTTAATTTTGTCAGATTTACAGTACTTAGGCCATACCAAATCGCATTTTCGTTAAGCGTCCGCCCAAGTTCGAGAACCTTTTTAGCTACAAAAAAACAAAACACTCGAAAAAACCCAAGTCATTTCACTTCTATCCTCATCATGATACAAGTCATGTAGGCCTATGACTAACAATTATAGCTATCAAGCATTGTCAATCATAATAACCTACTGAAATATCTTAAAACATGTTTGTGTGAAACCTACTGCTGTGTAGGGGTTAGGGACATGATGGTGAATATTTATGATAAGTATGAAAGCAATATCTTGAAGGATTTGGAAGTTATAAGAGGTAAAAAATTTGTGTTTTTTTCTTTCCCAAGATGCCAAAACCTATCCGTCCTCGGACGCTAAACAAAAAAACTGTTTGATTGGCCTTATATTTGCAAGACTACCGTACACCCTGATTACTAACAAGCTTATATCAAGTTATGTGGGTAACGCTAAAAAGCATTTCAGAAATGATCAAGCGCCCAAGCTGAGATTCAAACCAGGGATCTTTCGATCTGCAGTCTGGAGTGTTAACAACGTGATCACTGTTCACCCTTACGCGTTGTTTAAACAGGGTTCCCACAAATATTCTTAGACAAAATTCCCTTCCCTGATTTTTCCCAGACCAGCAAGCAGTTTTCCCCCGACTTTCGAGCGATTGGGTCTTTTTGTTAGAGCAAAATAGGGCAATAGAAACATTTGCTTTACATGGAACCGAAAAGTTTCTAGAAGTAAGGCTTGAGGGCTGTTGACTAAAATAAAGTAATCATACTTTAAAATTATCTTGAGCGATCATAGTGAGCGAGGATTTTTTTCAGTTATTGATATTTTCTTCATAGGAAATGGCACTAATCAAGATCTTTAGTGAGGAATTCCCTGACTTTTGCTCAACTGCCAAATTTCCCTGACTAATTTCAAAATTCCCTGACCTTGAAAAAATTATATTTTTTTTCCCTTACTTTTCCCTTAACATGGGAAATATTTTGTCGTTTGTATTGGATATACAAAACTCCAGTCTTCTGGACAATAAAATGAAAATAAAAAACAAAGTCCCTTCTTTCCCACAAACCATTTTATTAGCAAATACAGAAAGAACTAACACTAACTATATACAATATATAAAGCATAATGCAGAGTACATGAATATGTTTTTTTCATGAAGCTAAACACTACAAATTAATGGAATAATCACATAGCCTCACTTTTATTTAATAGCGACATGCAACAATTAATAATATCACTGCAAACGAATGTGAAGTAATTCACAAAATATTAACAGTCCATTGGTCATCAAGAGCTCAAACCATAATTCAAATTCCTCTTCGACTTATTATTTTATAAATGCAACTAATCATCTAAGTTGTTTCATTCCACATTCAAAATGACCGTGCAGAAATCACAAATTTATACAGAAGAATCAGAACATTTCAACACAATATTAAATCAAATATTAGTACCAGTACCTACACATTATTAATACCACAAAATGATGAAAACAAAAAGTATACCATACTATAAGCTAGGCACCATTCAATAAATAAATGCCCAGTTTAACAACAATATTACCAGCCCAAGTGACAAGAGTATACAAGTTCTGGTAATCAACTTTAGCAGCTAAAAAAGCTTGTGTATAGAAGTTCAAACCATATTTTATGTCGAATTACCATTAATGTTTCACTTACTGGTAATAGTAAGAATCAGTGGCTAATAATAAACTAAGTGAAAATGTCATAAGGCTACATGAATACATAACGTCTATAGATACAAGTCTATTGAGATGTGCTACAAATTATGTAACAAAATGACATTGTTCAGGACAACATACAACTAAGTACAATAGCAATATACTGGGAAAACCCCGGTATCTCTCCCAATATACATGGGAGATGTAATAATGCAGAGCGAATATTTGGGTACAGAAGCCAAAAATGCTTCAGTATTAACATACAAAAGGCAAGACGTCACAGTGAAATGTCTCCATGTACAGCTCACCAATCACAAACACTTATTGTGACACCACTCAAACTCAGGGAACCACTCATATTCAGGGGCAAGAATGCTTATTGACAAACAAAAACAATAACAGAAAATCATGAATAAATCAGAAGATGCCCCTAAATTATCAACATTAGGACTATTGATAAGTGCAACTCCCATATGATATTGTTAGTTCAAACAAGTGGAAATTGCTTGAAATGCTTTCGAAAATGCAATTGCATGAAAAAGTGCTATTTTTAAAATTTATTATATAAATCAACTGAAAAGTGATAAATGCCCAACTCTGATTGGCTAAGACAAATGCTCATACCTGATTTTTTTTGGTCAAGACAAATGCTCACCCCTGATTGGCTATGACAAAACAATAAACGATACGGACATTACAATTCACACAAACATCATACTATAGCGATTTAATATTTTAAGCAACAGCAAACTATGAACGCTGATGCTATTGGCTTTCACAAGAAATCTTAATTTTTCAGAATCAGCAGTTTATTCAACAAATTAATTGTCAGATAAACTAATCATCGGATACAACGATCATAAGTGCAAATGCTGTAATCAACACATTCAATGGCTATTTAGCTCACATTACATTGACTAATCAAGCAATTACTATAATTAATAAAGTGCATTATTTATTATAATAGTAAAATAAACAGAATACTACACAAATACAATGTGTAAATCATCGTAAATGGTAGTACATTGTACAGTATAAAGTAATAAACAACATTTAACATTATTTTCTATGATTTTTTTTCGATTTTTTTTTGCTCTTTTTTAACATAAACTAAAATTACAAATAGAAATGAAGAGAGCTAAACCTATATACAACTAATATACAATATATGCACAAAACTGCAATTTTGTTAGGTGTTACAAGTAACAACAGTCATTCACGCTGTTAAACAGTGAATCCTCAAAGAATCACTTTTTCTACAAATACCGCATCCACAGTGTTTTCGTACTTGGACATTGAATGTAGTATTTTCCCTTTACATTCAATAAAATCATCACTACATTTATTTCTCTGATAAGTTCAACACAGTCGTTATTGTACCAATAATGTACTGTAATTCATTACATCAAATTCTCAAACAGATTAAGAACGTATTAATTCATACATAAATGAAGTCAAATTACTGTTAATAGTTGATATCCGGAACTCTCTACAAGGTGGTTTTCCCCTTAATTTACATGAAGGTACAAACAAATCTGGCCTGGTTAGACTGGTTTTGCATTCATATGCAAACACAACTGATCCCAACTATATTGTCCAGAACTGTGACAAGTGACATAAGGATTATAACGGTAACAATCTATTTGTACCTACAGATTAGTGGTGATCCAGAGTAGGTTAATTGCCGTGACTTACCCCTTGAATAATGATGTAACAATGAGTGAAATGTGCAGCATAATGATTGCATATTGAGGGCTAAATGCAAAACTATGGTAACTGCATTAATTATAAAGGCACATACAATAGTTTCGCACAGAACCCTCGATATAAAGTAAAACTTAAGTGCCTTGAACAACCTTTGGACCGGGAAATTGTTTGAGCCATCTCTCTGTTTTAGGCCTGTACTGTATACTAGTACATCATCAATTTACCAGACTGGGAGGTATTTCAGACAAACCTGTTTGTGGCATCAAAGTTTTAGGGTACAGGGATTTTTGTATTCTAGCATAAAACACGGTACACAGGTACAGCGCATTATAGTTGTACCATCTATACATCTTACAATTACTGCTAAGGGGAGATAAGAGTGACTATGATTCGGCGCCAGTAAATCGTGTGCCAATATTCCTACTTCATTGTAAATGTACTTTCCGTATAATATATTGCTCTGTTCAATAGATCTCATCTCAGGAACTAGTCATGTTAGTAAATTCAGTAGACGTGATATATTTTATATGTTACATTGAGTTTTGTTGTGTTATCATTAATTGGACAATATTTAATTTCTATGAAACAACAATGTCTAGCAAATGTTGAAAGAAGTAAGTTGCTCCTAAATAATGCTTCAAGATATAATAAAAGATGTTAAGAAATCATCAAAATATCAAAGATAGATTTTCACGGGGAGTTAATTATCTGGTCCTACAATTTCGTGACAAATTTCATTGTCTATTTCTTTAACAAAGTTCCATGACTTTCAAGGATACCTTTCTGATTTCCATGACATATTTTTTGTTCGGATAAGACAACCATGTTCCATTCTGATTATTGCAACAGACCGCCTTTTTGTAATTTACCGTTTATGTCAGGTTTTTCTGGACGTTTTTGTATTTTCAAAACTGAAATTTTAGAGTTTTCCACAACAAAATCTGCAAAAATGTTATTCCATGACGTTTCTGACACATAAGTTAATAAACAAACATAATTCTATGTTAGTGTGATTCAATTACTGGATGGCGCTTTTAAATATTTCAAACAGATTTATAGACCAAAAAGTTTATTTAATGGACTAAGTCTGGATTGTGAGAGATAATGGGTAAAACAATGATCAAGAAACGGATCAAAACAAGGTATAGAACAAAATTTGATGTAATGAGATTCAAGGGTGTCAACAGGGCCAAATTGAAAATCAGAAAAATATAATGCCAAATATTTTGCCCAACCAGAGGCCTTCAATAACATTATTTTCATACTTAACTCAGTTGTAATTAAAAAAAAACAACCTTCAGAGCAGATTAAATTTACCATAATCTTTGCCATTTCTTTATTTTGATCAGAAATCATTGCTCTTTTAGAAATGATAAACCAGAATTCCGGATAAATCAGGAAAATTGCCACCCCTGAAGATTAATATGTAAAGAACAGTACTCATGGTATGAATAACCCATTGGAACCGCTTAATCTGTTTGAGAATTTCATATCAGAATTGGTTTTAAAGCTGACAAGTCACATGTACAACACTTGTGCGTATCAGAGAAAAAATCGATTGGTCATAGAAAATCCATGTGAACTCCACACACTACATACACTGTGGATTGTGTTTTATTTTAAATGTTCGCCATCCAACCGCTATACCCTCATTTCATTAGCCCCCTGGCAGGGCCTGAGAGTTTGTTACATAGCTAGGATGGTATTTTTTCCTCGTACTACAGAGACCTTGTGTAACGGCAGCACCACTCCAGTGTGGTCATGTGACCCATTTACGGGTACCGTGTGTTATAGTAGATTTAAGCCCTTGTTAGAGTGCTCATGCTGATTTCACACCCATGGTGTCCAACCTTCGTACAGCACTGCCAAGTTATCGAGGCTTGTAGCATCTTTGATAACATAGTCAACCTGAAACATTCAAAACAAAATGATGAAAATGGGTCAGATAATTCAACTTGTTAAAAGTGAATAGGGGATATCAAATTTTATTTTAGACAATACAGAATATTTTTTACTGTAATCGTCTTGAGTATTAGAGCGACTTCTCCATAGCAGATCTTGATTCTGAAGATTTGTGTGTCTTTATTATACAAGGCTATGAAAAAGTCCACCATTTCATTATGTTTTGCGCCATTTTTCAATTAGTTATACTGTATAAGTGTCGGCAGAACAGTACGGAAATATTTAGCTTTTAAAATTTCCTCAGTTGAGATCTATGAAGGCCAAAATTAACACTTGATGAAATATCAGCAAATTTAGTGAATTTTCTTATACTTTCACTTCATTAACTTAAACCCTTTATTCTACATCAGGGGTTCTGCTGAGGCATAATGCCCAATCCTGAAGAAAAATCGCAAGTCTGTTTCTGGTGCCATTAGCACTCATTCCAATACCTTCACTAGGTTACAAACACAGTTCTAGTCAAAATTTGGCTAATGGAACTTCAAATGTCCATAACTTTGACAATTCTTTAAACTTTTCATCAAATAACAGAAAAATAAAACTTCGTAATGCAGATAATACGGAATTCCTGAATTGCATAACCCTTGCTACACAAGACGTATAAAGAAGTGAAATGAGTGAGTATACCTGTTCAGCGACAGAGAGACGTTTGTTCTGATCTGGGTCTCTACCATCAAGCTTCATCTTTACTCGTCTCCACACACCAACAGCATAACTGTTACGTTCCTGTATTGCTGTAAACAACAAGCCATTGACAAGTCAAGTCAATGTAAACAACAAACCAAATACCAATTCAAGTCAATTTGATGATTTCTTTGTTTTTATGATGAATAGAGTCATTTTTGAAGCATAATGGGTAGTGACCAGTTTTCTGGGATTAATTTACCAACTAACTTCTTCTGTAAGCAGCTGTCAACCTCATAACAAAATTGGAGCCAACTAGTTGAAAGGATTTAGACCCAAATATGTTTGTTAAGGCTTTAACTTTGTCACATATCATAGAAAAAATAGTTAAAATACACTTAGAGCAAGAAGGCAAGCGGGTCGGGTTACTATCTTCACACTTAAGCATATTAAGAATACTGTGATGGTTACCTTTTCCAGTTTTTGGATCCCTGGATATTTTCTCAGATTTCCTCACTGGAGCTACAACAAAACAAACAACAACAAATATAAAACAAGAAGACGCAAATGATTCATCTGATAAATATTGAGCCTGTTGACTAACTAAGGTGCCCGACAATCTATAAACTTTACAGACATTCACATTGAGGCAAAATTTTTAAGATTAAGAAACCAAAATATCACCCCTAGATTTCATTTTTCTCAGAAAAGGAGGGGCATTACAAAAGTCAGTGAAAACTTACTTGTAACAAGTGTTTTATTGACCAGTCCGGAGATCTGTGGACTACCCGTGGGTGGGGTACTGAACATATTGTCTTTATGTAGAACTGACGGACGTCTTTCCAGGACATCTTCTGAACCCAAAGGCTTCTTTACAGCTGTAATGTAGAAATAAATTGAATTATTGGCACAGAAGACAATAGATGTTTGTAAAACATGTTAGCACCGATGTTAGCTAAATACTCAGTCAGAAAAGGGTTAAAATCATGACTTGACCTACTGACCTTAAAGTCAATAGAGGTCAACTACTTTCTTAATTTGACCTCAGTCTTAAGACCAAAACAAAGAAAGGTCAGCTAATGATGATTATTGCTGATGTTTGACTGTATTAATTCTTTAATACAACCAACATTTGTTGTGTCATATATACAAGACTTCAAAACAAGAACAAAGAAATGGGTGTATAATTCTGGTTATTAATTCAAGTTACTGGAAGCAAAGCAATACACAGGCCAACATTTCTCATGTTACACAAGATTTCAAGACAAACAGCAAAGGAAAGTAAAAGTGAAGTTACCTGTAGCAAAGCTAAGAGGACTGTTGTTCCTGGATTCTTCCTGATTACTGATCAGTGGAGGAGCCAATGATATCAGGTCTTCATATATCCTAACAATACAATAACATTAGTGATTATATCTTCATAAATCCTAACAATACAATAACATTAGTAATTATATCTTCATAAATCCTAACAATACAATAACCTTAGTAATTATATCTTCATATATCCTAACAATACAATAACATAAGTAATTATATCTTCATATATCCTAACAATACAATAACATTAGTGATTATATCTTCATAAATCCTAACAATACAATAACATTAGTAATTATATCTTCATATATCCTAACAATACAATAACATTAGTAATTATATCTTCATATATCCTAACAATACAATAACATTAGTAATTATATCTTCATATATCCTAACAATACAATAACATTTGTAATTATAAACGAATTAATGTAAGCATCACAATGACTGAAGGTAGACACTAATTAGCAGTCTAGCTTATAAAAATTTATTGAAGTTTATCTCCATTAATTTAGTTCCCAGGGTACCAATAAACTACACAATATCCCCCCATAATTAATGGTAAAAGCCACAATCCCCCAAATCCCCAATGTGGGGGAGGAGGGGGCATAATTAGCACAAACATTGATACATGTATACTTACAATGGAATCTGAACTTGTAGAGCATCTATGAGAGATTTGGTCTCTGCCAGACTTTCATCAGATAAGTCATCATCAACGATCATCTTTAATGCCATAGTTAGATTCTCTGAGAACTTCTTGTAGAGATTGAGATAATCTCGTACACTTCTCTCACATACATGCTCTCCATGATCCTGCTCTTCTTGCTGCCAAAATAAACAAGACTATATTCAGTAAACGCTTATGCCCCGGTGGTACCCTTGTCCATATTAACTAGCTAGGTCAATCAACTTGTAAGTTTTGGAACAAACAGATAAAAAACTAACGAAGGATGAACGAACAAATGGACTAGCTCATCACTATATGCCTCCACATCAGTAGATGCCAAAATAAAATAAAAATTATTTGTAAGACGTTCCTATGTAGTATTTAAAGTCCTAGACAACATAACTCAAGTCTTATATTTGTGAAACAAGGTCATCCTGTAGCTGGGACTTGAAGAACTAGGTTTGGTCTAAGCTGTGTTTCATTTGGTCACTTGGGATCACGGTTTTCCTGGTTATTTCTTTGTGAAATTGGGTCCTCCTGCAATTTTGCAGCGGGACTTGGGCTTTTAATCATTTTTTGGGGTTGGTGTGAGCATTGCTACGTTTAGTTGAGTTGTAACTGTTTTCTGTCCTCGTCTGGTGCTGCTTCCCTGTTAGATTTCCTCATATCATTTTTTATTTTCCTAGATAATATACTCTTCCAATGTAAATTATGTCTGAGAGTAAATGACTTTTGTAAAGTCTACAAAATCCTAGATAACCTAACTTTTGTAAAGTCTATAAAGTTCTAGATTAGACCACAAAGTCGTACCTTGGCCAAAGATTTGAGAACTGCTCTGATATCAGACATCAGCTTATGATGTGTTGTAAGCAATGTCTTGATGTTGTTAACTTCACTCTTGATACCATCCTGAAATATCACAAAAACATATTTTGTGAACAAGAAGAAACATAAAGTTGATTCTATAAGTAATACTAATGAGGGAACTATCCCAATCGAAAGAATAGCGGGATTACCGTTAACTCAGGCATACACAGTTACACCTATATTTACATAGTTTACCTGACAGACGAGCTTATGTTTACAAAGCATTCTCATATGACTTTGAAAAGACAGTATATGTTACATTTTCTCTGTTGAATTTCATGTCAAACCAATAACTTTTGTCAGCCTCATACATTCTATTACCAGTAAGGCCACACATAGCAATGAGTTTGGTGAATTTTAATAAATTAAGTTGTTGTGAATGAGCAGTTGCATACTTAGTCTAGTCTGTTGTGTATAATGTGTTCCGTCATAGCCATATGAAAACAGAACAATACTCTAAAGGAACTGAGAAGCAGTGTATCACGATACATACTGTGTACTAGTCTGTCATTTGTGGGAGAGGCTAGAAACATGTCATCATGCTACTAGTGACCTACTGAACTGATAACATAAAATTATCAAGTCATGAGATATCAGGCAGTTGTAATAACTACTATATAGTATTACATACCTTTGCTTCATCAATTTTGCCTTTCAAACCAAGAACTTTCTTCTCTGTAGCTTGCAGCTGACTTTTGATTTCCTTCAAAGTGGCTTTCAACCATGCAATATCAGTTTTCTGACCTTCCTCTAACGGCTGAAAGTAGAATACAGTAAGTTAGAATATACTCTCATACCCACCATTACTTATCCTAAAAATGAATCTATATTACTCTCCAACGGAAATAAAAATTTAGTTATCTAATTATCCACAACTCTTACTGAGGAATATAAAAGTGAGGAGACTTTCTATGATCCAACCTAAATCAGGGGTGTCAACAGAACAAAATTTAAAATCAGGAAAATCCTATGGGGTCAACCATTTTTGCCAAATAAGAGGCCTTCAACCGAATTATTTCCATATATAACCCAGTTTTATTAAGATAAACTGACTAAATTGATCATAACTTTGCTAATTCTCAAGATATTTTCATGAAGTAACTTTTATTTTGGACAGGAAGCACGGCTGCTTCATGATATGTGAATCCAGAATTCGGGATTAATCAGGAAGATTGACACCAACTGCTATATGTAAGATTTAAGAATACGCTATACTGCATTAATTTTTGTTCTAACGCTTAGATTACGAAATCAAATCCCATCAAACAATAATTTACCCATGTATTTATTACCTGAAATGCAAAACAACGAATAAACGATCCATCGAAATGGTCTTTAGCAAAGCCACAAAATTTGTCCCATTGAAATGAAATGATTTTACAGTATTTACCTTGACCTCCATGAGTTCAGCTTCTGCCTCGGTGACAGAACAACTAGATGATGATACCATCATACAGCTCTCATTGCATCTGTAATATACAAATACATGACTTAAGTTAACACTCAAAATCTACACTAAATTCATACTTTTGTTCAAGGGCTTTTCCAGAAAAAATGAATGTGGGGACATGAACAGATAATGACAGAATGAGATCAACAAGACTGCATTCAGTTAATGCTTATGCCCCCTTAACAAATAGCTAAATCATTCAGGGGCCATAACTCGAATAACATTGAATTGTTTGTTAGTGTTATAAGGCTTTGATAATATATTGTGCTTATTTAAGTATGCCAAGTTTAAAAGCAAAGTCTTGATGGACTAAAAAATATGAGTTTTGTAACAGACGAACCACCAGAAAAGTGCATCTCTATGTACCTCTGCATAAGTAGATGCCAGCACATAAAAATGAATGTGGGGACATGAACAGATAATTACAAATTGGAATGCACAAACACAATATAAACTCAATTATTTGGCATTTAAAAGTAAGTAAGCTGAGGTAAATAAATACTGGTATTGTTGATATTAAAGGAATGCAATAAAATGCAGGACAACTAGAGGTGAAAGCTATTGATGTCGATAGTTTGGTCCTACCACCAAGTATCATGCTGCGTGGGGAATGATGGCCTTAAGGTAGGGCGCATGCTTCGGGAGTGAGAGGTCGAGGGTTTAACCTTCCTCTGGACCACTGATTAATTTCTCTGAGCATGAATAACCAACATGCTCCACTCCACCAAGATCTAAATTGGTACCTGTGAGGGGAGCGTCTATTCCTGGGTGCAAGCGATCGTTGTAGACTGCTTCACCTACAGGAATCTAGGTTGAAGCTAAAACGTCAAAGGGTGGTTGAGTGGCTGAACAGCCAAAACAGCCCTTGAAAATTGGTAACTTAACTTTCTATTTCTTTTAACTATCATGACATACTTCAATGTTTTTTGTTCAACACTTTACAACAAAGGTCATGTGTATGATTACTAAAACGACTAATATTCTTCTAGGGGTGTGGCCTTAGTGGCCTGTATAGAACTCCCTGTGAAGATCAATAAAACCATACACATCAACACTAGAATATACTAACTTGTTGATAAGCGTTAGGAAGGTGGTATCTGATGCCATAGCTTCAGGTGTTCTAGTCCTCAATGCTTCCAGATGTAAGATACCCTGACACAGTGTGATCACTTCTTGTGAATGCTTCGATTCCTCCTGTAAAACACAATACAATATTTATATCATCCTTACCTCAATTCTGTTTGAGGAACAGACACAAACCCCTACAACCATAAGCTCCTACACTCATTTTTATAGATAAGGACAGGGGCTTTCATCCTACACTCATTCTGTTTGAACAAATCATATCCAAACTCTGACAGTATTCATACAACCTAATATTCCTGACCATATGCACTACTTGACTTGGTACCAAGTATTCATCTGAAGCTTCATTGAAATTAGTTTATACTAATTTATTTCAGGTTGATTGTGAAACAAGTTTTTCCAACTTATATAAAGCACTCTCGACACCTCATTCTTGATGTTATCCATCACCACGAGGGTAGGAGAGAAAAGAAGTCACTGAGTGTCTACCAAGAGAATTTCTAGTACCATTTTTATTTCGTCTTTGGTATGACGCGGCCTTGGACCGAACCCGGGACCGCCCATACATGAAGTGGACGCTGTACCACTAGGCTATTGAGGAGGCAAAGTGGAACGACTGAAGACCAATTTTGTGACATTTATTCAAACGTACAGTACAAAATCAAAATCTTTCCCAAACTACATTATGCAAGACATAAGAACAGATTTACACAGTACATACCTCAGCCAGCTGTTTCCTGACTAATCCAGCATCTTCAAACTGTTGTAGTATAAGATTGAGTGAAGGATTAGCACCAGCAGCCCACTTCAATCTCTGTGTAATACTAGACTCTAGTTGTGTGTACTGTGTCTGGCATGATGCTAGACTTGTCTCCTGGGTGACCAATGCTTGCATACACTGTAATCATACAATACGGGAATATATAGTTAAACATGAGTTAGAATTGCTTTAGGGGCAAAACCAGACCGAAAAAGGATTAGGTAGTAGTAGGTAATGTTAATAGACTTCAAATTAATAATTAACAACCTGTCTTATACATGGGTAACATAAAACACCCAGACGCCAGACGATCATTTGTACCTTGTGCCAATGCTGGCTGTGGACTAGCCATGCATACATCAAAACAGACTTAAACTTTAATCTAGCTACTACACAATCACTGTCATATGTCTGTCTGGCCTCCAGTCTGGTTAGACCAAAGTAAACCATCCGATCATCAGAGGACCATAGGATTAGATTTCTGACACAGGTATACAACCATTTACTACATCGACATGCCTTATAACATAGGCAATCATCATCACATCAGATACAACCGGAGTACACAACCTGATCATCGGACGGCAATCAGATTATATTTGTGACAGAGGTATTTAACCATTTACTTCATTGACATGTCTTTTAACATGACTATCATCACCATATCTCCACACCGATGGATTTTGATGTACCAACCAGATTTCATTGCAGGTGTGTTTTTAATCTCCTTGAATATGACGGTAAAAGTAATAAAAAGTACCCTAGTCAACAGCAAGATGTCCTTTTACTCTTACTCATTACAATAAACCAAGGTTTCGGAATCATTATGTTTACCCGTAGCCGAGCTGAGGCACACTGAGGAGCTTGTCTCAGTGAAAATCGGAGAAATTACCAAAATAAGCTTGTTTTTTTAACAACCTTCAAAAATGTTTAACTTGGTGCTTGTTTGTCTTGATGTGGTCCTACATAGATAAGCTAACAACATTACCTTTTTAATCTCTGACATGATAGAAGCCCTGTTAGCAATCATCAACTGATTCGGCTGTCTACCAGCTTGTATAAATAAGTCTTCATGTAGCCAATGTAACCGTGTAACATGTAACTGTGCACGCTGTAAACTTCCCTTCAGTAGTTCTATGTTGGAATCCAACCTCCTGTCAACAGTAAAACGTCTCAGATACGGGGGTATGTTAGTCAAAGAAACAACACTAGATTGACCTACACACCACAGACAAGGATCTGATTTTAAAAAGTAATTCCTATTTAAAGCTCCATTGGTCAATAGTATTTCTGTGATATGGAGACAACCAATCACTTAGTCTTAACACTAGATCAACAAGTTACCTAGAACTAACTATGCTGAGTGTTAAGCTAGATAATGTAAAATCAATTAATTTCAATGGGATGAAATTTTCGTGGTTTCGGTAAAAAATACCATTTCAATGGGATGTTAATTTGTGGATTTTGCATTTCAAGTACTGTAACATCATTTATTTTAATGCGGATTAAATTTCGTGGATTTCATGGTTTACTTTCAACAACGAAATCAAATCCCAAACAAACAATAATTTTGAGTCTTGTATTTATAACTTAAAATGCAAGCCAGTTTTGGGGGCCATCAGCACACTCCCCTACACCAAAACTTTGTTTAAAACATGGTTCTATTGTTGATACTCAGCTTAAAAAAATCATATGACCATTACTTGGTCATTACTTTGAATTTTTTCATCAAATGACTTTTTATTTTTAAAATGAAGGTTCATTCTTTCTAGTGCAGCAAATAGGGATTTCTGTATTACTGTAAAATCTCGTGGTTTTGGTAAAAAGACCATTTTGATGGGACGTTAATTCGTGGATTTTGCATTTCAGATATTAAAATAGATATTTGGTAAAAATTAGTTTGATGGGATTTGATTTTGTGGTAGAAGGTGAACCACGAAAATTAATGATTTTACAGTATTCTGGATAAGTTGAACACCAGAGTAAAGGGTTTATGAGAAATATGCAAGCCAAAAAGTTACAATACCTACCTAGTAAGATCATGTCTCCTCCACACAGCATCATGTCCACTAGTCATAGTACTAGCCTGAGTGAAATGTACTTGTTGAAAATGTCCATTTCTCATACACAATTCCACAGCTTTCTTACAGATTTCTTCCAACGGTGTTTTAGATTCTGCTCCGATATCCTTCAACTCTACCTCAGCTGTTACATCTAAACCCATAGCATGTATAACCAGACATAGAATGTAGCCTAGAACTTGGGATGGGAATCCAATAATCTGAAAATACAACAGTCATTTGAACTCCAATATTCTTGACATAAGTTAGTGACCATGTCACTGACTCAGAATGAGAAGGACGGAAGTGCTACTTACGACCTTATAAGACTAATACATATTTGAAATATGCACCATAAAGTGCTTCTTATGAGCCTATTTTCATGAAAATCAGCCCTTGTCATGTTGACCAAAATAAATTGTAAAAGCTTGTTTTGCCATAAGTAAAAAGTGATGTTAGACAGTTATTTCTTGTTTTCTCAAACTATTGATTTTATAGTTACTACCTTCTCATTCTTAGCCAGCGATATGTTTTTGTCTCTGCAAGATTGACCAAATGACATATGACGACAAGGGAAAAGACACTTATAAATACCAGGAATCTTTACCTGCTTTCTAACATAGTCAGCGATGAAACGTTTGACTGGTCGAGAAAGTTGTTCATCATCATACGAGTTACCGCCTTCTAGTCCTTGCACAGCCGCAGCAAACTGTGTACACATATGGAAGAATTCCTGCATTACTTGAAGACGACGGATGAAGAACAGGCTTGACAGAAGAATTCTCGTGTCCACAGTGAAGGATGATAACTGAAAAAGATAACATGATTTTGTAGGGAGATTAAAATAGTTTGTATGGGGATGTAATTTCATTCATTCATGTACATATCTAGTTAATAGACTAATTAATTCATCGTAAGGAGATTACATTAGTCATGGTTTATTTAACACTTTTTCCCATGATCTTTCACCTTTTCTCATGATTTCCCAGTTTTCATGGGTCAATTTCATGGTCTTGAACTTTTTCATGATTTTCCAGTTACTGTATTCATGGTTCAAATCAAACAGTTTTTCATGATTTTCCTGTATTTATGTTTTCACTCTTTTTATTCTTTCTTTATTAAATCATCTCTGACATCGAAGTGAAAATGTAACGACACAATCAAAGCAGGTTATTTTTCAATTTTATTATAAGATCATGATAGACAATACTATGAGAATCTTTCTCATTGTTTAAATGCAATGACATACCTGTAAAGATTTAGCTTCTCTGATGACGTCTACTTTCTTCCAGATCTCTGGTACCTTCAGCATGTCTACACACTCTAGTAACGTATCAAACTCATCATCCAGTCTGGTGAACAATCCATTGAATCCCATCAATAACATCTGTCCCGGTGTAAGCTCCTGTGTACCACCACTACTGTCCAGTAACTGCAGGAAATGCTGCCGGATACCATCCACTACACCCAACAGTTCATTGTTCTCAGTCTGTCGAGTTAAAGGATCAATATTTTTACGAATTCACATAGTAAAAAACTGTTGTGATACAAGCATAGCCTCCCCAAATCAGTTTTAAATATTCGCTTAATTTCTTTATGCTGCTAGATCCTTCATCCAATGGAATAAAAATAATCCTGATATGCAGAAATATAAATTTTGGTTCGTGTTTATCCTCGTTTCTCTGCATTTTCTAATGAAATTTTTTGACTGATTCACCTAATAGTAGCCAGTGTTCCTGGACTCTATCCAAACCAGTACTGACACACCCTTCTAAAATGAACCAGTAACATCTCCACAAGTGGAAAGAAATCAACAATATTATCAAATTTCAGAAATAAGTCAGTTTCACTAACAATAAGTCATAAGTGTGATACTAACCTTTATTCCCATAACAGCGTTTCTATGTAAGACTTCAAGCTGTGATATAATGGTATCTAGAGGGAAACCAGTCTCTGAGAGTATAGTCTCTAACTGAGATAATACACTAAATACAGATGGATCCTGACTCTGTATAATCTTCAGAGCCTCTGGTAGGATAATGGTACGGAAGTTCACATTCAAATCCTGAAACAAGCATGTACATACATGTTGAACGATACTTGTCGTAAGGGATTTTTTTCAAGGTAGAGAAAGGGGCCTTTTCTTTGAATTTGGGGAAAATAACTAATAATGTTTACAAATGGGGAAGACTAAATTTGAAAGTGAAGTGAATTTTATAGGCAAAATGCAAGATTTTGAAGGATTTTCCTGAGGGTTTGAAGGATTTTCCTGAGGAGAACACACTTGTTAACAGTCTCAGCTAAAAAAGGAAAGATGACCTGGACAAAGAGATGGCAATGCCTCAGTGTAAAGGAGGTTGATAATCAATACATTTCATTTTACTATACATGTACATTCATTCATATTTTTGGTATAAAACAGGGTTTTAGACATAAGGCAATTTCCAGCAGTTTAATTTATATCAATCACTTGAGGATTCTACATAAAATATCATTTAGTTATTGACTACCTGTAAAAACAAATTGGGTCTATCAACAGACAAATTGACGTTAGTAAAGCTATAGCGGTCCATACTGAAAGTTGATATTTACTGTAAAATATGTAATCCCCAATAAATAAAGTTGTTATTATTATTCTTATTAATATTCCTACATTTTCAAGGGGGGAGGGGTTTCATTAGAAGCATGTCACAATGAACATACAATCAGAATACAAGTATATAAACACACCTGTAGTGCTGTGTATACATGATGTGTAGACATCATTCCCTTATATAATATACTGAACTGTACACCATCATCAACCTGAAACATAAACATACAACTTAAAACTGAACTTGTAACCACTTTACCAATACTTCATTTATCAATTAAAACGTTCAATTTGACAGCTGGTGACTTGTTAAATAAATACTGTTGCTCACAGACAATCCAAAGCCACACAGAAATGGTGTCAATCACCCAAGAGTCAGACATATAACACACCATCCATATCACCAAAATAGTTATTTCAAGCAAGCCTATATACCCACTCTACAAAGGATGACACACAGAGGACTTTGAATTTCATGAATAAATAACCATAAAGGGAGGTAATTATGAATGATAACTACCACTGCAGTAAGAGTACATTTGATGAACTTACCTGTTGAAAAGTTTTGCTGGAATACAATAGATGAACTTACATGTTGACAAGCTTTGATGGAGTACATTTTATGAACTTACCTGTTGACAAGTTTTAATCATCTCCAGAAACTGAAAGACATTACCACTCATACTACATAGTTCTTCCAGGAACCAATCCCCATCTCTAGATGTCAGATCCATCAATCTATCTCCAGAACCTGAACAATATAAATACAAGTGATTACTATCTCAACTTGTGATAACACCAGCCTGTTGCATAGCCAAGGCAATATTGATTGCTTTTTGGTAGAGCTTTATTTCGTCTTTGCAACAGCATACAACTAGCTAGCAGTGTTCCCAGATAGCATACTGTTTCTCAGCACTTTGCAAGGTGAGTGTTACCAAGAGCTTACTATATGCAATGAAACGCTTCTTAGTGCTTTGCTGCGCAACAGTCTGCTAGCCCCGAGTGCTCGCCACTACCATATAATTTAGTGTAGCGCTGCTGAGCGGGAGATGGTGCCTTGCTTATGCAACAGGCACCAGATCAGGAAATTTACTATATTTAAAATTCCCTAAAATTTCTTCTAGGTGGAGCAAATAATTTTGGCACACAAAGAACTCTACAACACAGTCGCTATTTAATTTTCTGTAGGCCAAAATGTCTGAAATTAAGATTTCCCTAACTTTTTTAATCCGTAGAAACATCTAAAATCAATATTCCAAAGAGTCAAAATTTAGAAATATGCTCAAGTTTTATAATAAAGAAAGCAGATACCAAGTCAATTGATATCAGGGGTGTCAACAGAGCAAAATTCAAAATCAGGAAAATCAGATGCAGTCAACCGTTTTTGACAAACAAGAGGCCTTCAACCATAGTGTTTCCACATTGGAATCTGTTTTTTTTTAGAAGTTCCATCAAAACTGATTAAATTGACCATAACTTTCCCGCTTCTCAAGATATTTTCATAAATTCACTTATAATTTGGTCAGAAATTACGCCTATTTCAGGAAATGTGATTGAATTCTGAAATAATCCGGAAAATTGACTCCCATGTCATATACATATTGTTGTAGGAAGCCCTAAGTCTAGTTTATGTTAGGGAAATGACAATACCTGTGGCAGCTGCCTCCATCTGTATGTTACGTTTGTTCAATGAACATAGAGCAGATACAATCACAGCAGTTAGACTGCATACACCACTCTCACCATTCTCTGTAATATAAATATATACCCTGTCTGGAATACAAACTTTACATACTTTACAATACAAAAACCTATAGATTGGCGAATTTGACACAAACCTGACCTTTATGCATGAATATATTACAAGGTTCTTGCTTTGAATATATCAATTTCCGCAAGCATATCGAGCAATATCGGTATTTCAAATTTGTGTTTGTATTACATCTCGAGCGTCTTTGTGATACTCTCTGACCTATGAAAACGTACAACCAAGGTTATAAATACAGACACTATATCGACTGTTAAATTATGCTAATCAAAAGGTTAGGTTCACGTCAAATTTGCCAAGCTATACTACTAGCTTACTATTAACCTTTTACACAAAAGACACACAAATATACATGTCTAAATTCCAATTGGGTAATTATACGATAGAAATCACACCATTTTTTTAGCCAAAATACCAATAGAGCATTAATTTTAAATGATAGTCAAACCTTATGTATGGATCCTGATCGCCAAAATGTTGCTCTTTGGAAATTTCAAGGGTCAATTTACTGTTAATTTCTCCACATATTATGGGCCCTACCTTCTTCACGTGATACTTAAATGCCTGTGAAATCTCTAGGGGAAGCACTTTACATGCAGGTATTTAGCCAGATTATTATTTAGCCACATCCTGTAAAATCATTAATTTTCGCGGGGGATTAAATTTCGTGGTTCACCTACAACCACAAAATCAAATCCCATCGAACACTGATTTCGACCCTTGTATTTATTACCTGAAATGCAATATCCACAAATTAACATCCCATCGAAATGGACTTTTTGAATTACCAAAACCGTAAGATTTTGTCACATCAAAATTAAATGATTTTTTTACAGTATTGTACTGACCTGCTACGAATGTATCTATTGCTGCTCTACTCTCCTGTACTTGTAACTCTAACAAATGTATCTCTGCCTTCTCCTGGGTTCTTCTCTCTAATAACTGAAGTATTATATAACAATGTGAGCATTAAAAACACAACAAAATACAACTATAAATTTGGTAAAGACATGAGATCAAATTTAATGGTATTTTATATGAGTCATGCATCATATGCTAACTGTGCAATATATCATTCGGACACCAGGGAGGGCAATCTTGATAAACCAGGTAGACGAAAACTTGTATGTAACATTATGCAGGGGTCCTTCTAAGGCTTAATGCCCAGTCCTGAAAACGAATCGGAAGCCTGTTTTGGGTGCCACTAGCACCTATCCTTACACCTTATCAATGGTTTAAACATTGTTTTATTGTTAAAATTCAGCCTAGAACTTCAAATGACCATAACTTTGTCAATTCTTTGAACTTTTTCATCAAATAACTTTTATATTGTGCAGAAAAGCTTTTTCTTTCTGATGCAGCCAATCCGGAATTGTAGGACATGCTAAAATGCTATGAAATTTATTCCAAAGTACCTTTATAAGTCTGGTGTTAACATCTTGTATGATGGTCTGAAGCTTCATCTCAGTAGCTAGTACCAGTTGTATCTTTGACTGTGGGAACACAGACTCACCGTACATAGATTGGAAATGTTGAACTATCTCAGCACACCTGTAAATCATAGTGTAATGTTCCGTAAAATCACACACATATCATAATGCAATGTTCTGTAAAATCACCCGCAAATCATAGTACAGTGGAACTCACTTATAGCGAACTCGCTTATAACGAAAACTTGGTTATAGCGTAAGGAAAAAAAATCCCCGACTTCGTCCCTTCTTTATTTCAATGTAATACCACTCGCTTATAACGTAATCGGATATAATGAAAAATCGGTTATAACGTAATGATTTTTAGGTCCCAATGTAACATTTTGTGTGCAATACTGCTCGCTTATAACAAAGGCGATAATTGCGTGAAAAAAATTGTGAAAACAATCTTAAGAGGTGTTATAAGCAGTTGCGCCTCGGGCATTTATCAGTGCAAATTAACTGACATATTACCAATAATTATATAGTTATACACTGGTTTATTTAGAAAAACTGTAGCTTAAACTATAAAACGAAATATTAGAAAACGAAATATTAGGATGAAATACGTGGGGCCATCATCAACCAAGTCGCAATCGCCATCGTTACTTACTACATGCAAATTGTATTAATGGTTTAACGGCTAGTGCTTAGAACTTGCTAATTAATGGCCTTATGATATGAGAATATCCTGTCAAACTGCTCAGACAATGCCTTACTTCGCACATAATAAGGATTGATATATTCCAAGTAAGATATAGAATAGAACTCATTCATTACATTTTTTTATCAGTTAATAGTATCAAATAATTGATCGGCATCTTCTATGCTGTTTCTTTGAACATTCCGAAGCAGTATGTACATGCTGTACTTATAAATGTCAAACACAATGATTTTAATATACAATGTATAACGAAATACGTTATATCCAATCTCACATAACGAAATTTCGTTGTACTGATATAGCGAAAATCGGATATAGCGAAAGGAATTGCTAGGTCCCCAGGATTTCGTTATAACCGAGTTCCACTGTATAATGTTTCATAAAATCACCCGCAAATCAAAGTGTAATGTTCCATAAAATCACCCGCAAATCATAATGCAATGTTCTGTAAAATCACACGCAAATCATAGTGTAATGTTCCATAAAATCACCCGCAAATCAAAGTGTAATGTTCCGTAAAATCACCCTCAAATCATAATGCAATGTTTTGTAAAATCACCCGCAAATCATAGTGTAATGTTTCGTAAAATCACCCTCAAATCATAATGCAATGTTCTGTAAAATCACCCGCAAATCATAGTGTAATGTTTCGTACATAAAATCACCCTCAAATCATAATGCAATGTTCTGTAAAATCACCCGCAAATCATAGTGTCATGTTCCGTAAAATCACCCTCAAATCATAATGCAATGTACTGTAAAATCACCCGCAAATCATAGTGTAATGTACCGTAAAATCACCTGCAATTCATAGTGTAATGATCCATAAAATTACTGAATTTAGAGGGTACTAAGTTTCATATATTTTGGGGAAGTTTGGCAAGTTGATTAATCATGGAGATTAGATGAAATAGCCAAGTTCACCCATGAATATTTTAAAGTAGTAATCTTGATATATGGTTGGAACTTAAGTCTGGGGATTAGACATCACGGTCAAGATCAACTAAAAATATTTAGTGTAGTGAGCTTGATACACAGTTCTCACTTCTGCCTTATGGCTAACTATATTCCAGTTCTTTTCAAACATGAAGACCCTTGTTTTAGAATTACTACAGTGTATTTAAACAATACATTTGGAAATTATGCAAAAAAAACCCCAAGATTTTATGGTCCAAAATTCTGCAGATACCTACAAACCATAGCTTCTGTAACCAAACTTACTTTGTATCTGTGAACTCTACAGACAGTTCCTTTAACCAACGAAGATAATTACTGGTTCTTGTATTATCAGCAAAACTCACACCAAACTGTAAAATATAACATCATTTCTATTGGACTCAACACAAAGATTAAATAACGTTGTCTACATGGAATCAAAGTTGACCAGTTTATCTCAGCTACTGGCCACACAAACAGGAGGATCTTAGAACTGTCTGTATGTGAGGGAGAAAAATATCAATTAACTAGAATCATGTCCACGAGACACATATACCCTCCTCATTGCAGCACATATCATTTTAAATTGGAGTGTGAGGGCAAAAATAAATGTGTACCAAATTATCCCATTGAGGCGTACAGATAAATCCTGAAAATAAAATGTCAATCTGTTTTGTGTGTTATTAGCACAATCCCTTCACTAAACTCTGTTTCAAACATTGTTTTATTGTTAAATGTCAGTTAATGAATCTTTAAATGGCATTAATCTGTCAACAGTAGCTGAAGCATTACTCTATCGAACATACAAATGTTGTTTGGAAGTATTTGTCAAAAAGCTTATTAGAGAGCATGGTCCCCGTAGCTCAGTGGTTAGAAGGCTTGCTGTCTAATCTGGCAACCTGGGTTCAAATCTGAGTGGAGGCACTCATATGCCTGCCATATTTCAGCAGAAAACTGACTGGTAAATAAAAGCTATGCTAAGCATGATAGACTAACCTGTGAGACAATGGTACCATATGTATGAAGTATATCTATGACACGGTGTAGATTGCCTCGCTGTATCTGTAGGTTCGATGTCAATTCATTCTCCACCTGCTCACACTGAAAAACAAACAAAAGTTTTAATCAAAGCAAGTCCCAAAACCTAGGTTTCAACTATTCCAGGAAAAACAAAGCATCATGCATCCTAAGGACAGGAATGAACGCCACATGCCATTTGACCATGATCAGGGACATAACCTAACGCAGCACAATTTTAATAATTCCCATGAATTTTGATGACTGCAGCATAATTTAGAAATGGGTGGACTAAGGTGAAGCTTTATCACCCGCTCCACCCTTCAGTGGGCGGGGGGGGGTACTAGGAACCCCTAATATTATAACATAAGAAACACTAGGTAGATGAACAAATGATTGAGTTAGGTACCTGTTGGATAATGGAACCTTGACCTGCCCCTTGAAGGAAATCTTTAGCCGCAGCAAAACTTGGTGTACCGAGATTGAGAGAGGAGGCAATATCAGCACACATCTTCTGGAATGCTGTACCTTGTATCTTCACCATCACATGCTGAAACAAACACACACTGATATAGACCAGAGAATTTGACACGATCTTGACCCTTTAATTAGCAAAATTTAACAGATGATATATTGTCTATAGATATGCAATCCCGGTTATGGTTCAGAGAATTTGACAGGACTCTCAACCTTTAATTAGCAAAATTAAGCAGATGTTATCTTGTCTATAGATATGCATTCCCTGTTATGGTTCAGAGAATTTGGCACAATCTTGACCCTTTAATTAGCATAATTTAACAGCTGATATATTGTCAATATATTCATGTATAAAGGTCAGGGTCAGGTTAAGTGCTCCAAGTTATACATACATGCAAAAGAATTAAATCTCACTTTTAGACAATCCTAATAGATAAACTCAAAATTAAGGGTAACCTTTTCAGGTTCATTTCGAGTGCTATCTCTCCTTATGCACATAGGTTTTCCTCTAAGGGTGTTGCTCCAGAGTCTCTGAGAGGTTGCACTTTTATTCAACAAACCAACAATCATTTAAAATTGTATTACTTACAATAAATTCACTAGAGACATGTACTACACTATATTGTTTTTTCCAGTCAAGTCTACTTCATTACCTTATGTCTTTTCTGCCAGGTCAAACAATCATAGATTTTTTCTTCCACCAATTTATTTACAGAATCACGGGTACTCTTGATGACAACATATTCCTTGTACCTGTAAGATAGAACATATACATGTAATATAAATATACAGTTAAATCTGATTAGGGGGGGGGGGGGTCATCTGAACAGCCACAAGCAGCTAATAGAATTAAGCTCAACTGAGTATGATAGTCGTAAATAATCCTTGGTAAACAGCCACTTTGATCAAAATTTGATTTATCATTTGAATGCCAACTTCAGACAGGTAAGAAAATGAAATATTTTTAAATGTGTCGCCATAATGTCTCTAGATAGATTGGCCAATGTCAAACCAGGCCAGACAAGGTGCTACCAAGAAATTGCTGCGTTCGGACATTCGACCAGTCAGCTAAGCTAGGGTTCTTTAAACTTCTTCGTTTGCATGAAGACAAACAAAGAAGTTATCATTCTGTAATAATTGAGGCTATTTGTTGTAAGACAGAATGCAATTTACTATTACACAATATACTATGTAGTCAAATATATTTATGGACAAAAAAGTAAGTGCGAAGACTAAACAGCAGTTGAAAAAGGGCGTAAATCCATTTATTCTGTAGCTTTACTTGCCACACAAAATCGCTATCTACACCTGGCATATTGTGTTGCCTTACCTGTCATGTAAGGTAAATATCCTGCTGTTACTATTTCCCTGGGCTTCTTTCACCACTTGTTTCAAGCCTTGTAATCGTTCACATTCCAACAAACAGTTAGAATAGTCGGTGATTCTCTGTGTACGATCATCTAGATGCTCCTGTATCCTTGGTAACACCAGCAACAACTCATCCCTGAAATATTCAAACTTATACCGTAACCTAGGTAACACCAGCAACAACTCGTCCCTGAAATATTCAATTACACTGTAACGTAGGTAACACCAGCAACAACTCATCCCTGAAATATTCAAAATTATACCGTAACCTAGGTAACACCAGCAACAACTCATCCCTGAAACATTCAATTACACTGTAACGTAGGTAACACCAACAATAACTCATCCCTGAAATATTCAATTACACTGTAACCTAAGTAACACCAGCAACAACTCATCCCTGAAATATTTAATTACACTGTAACCTGAGTAACACCAGCAACAACTCATCCCTGAAATATTCAATTACACCGTAACCTAGGTAACACCAACAATAACTCATCCCTGAAATATTCAATTACACTGTAACCTAGGTAACACCAGCAACAACTCATCCCTGAAATATTCAATTACGCCACAACCTAGGTAACACCAGCAACAACTCATCCCTGCAATATTCAATTACGCCGTAACCTAGGTAACCCCAGCAACAACTCATCCCTGCAATATTCAATTACGCCGTAACCTAGGTAACACCAGCAACAACTCATCCCTGAAATATTCAATTATGCTGTAACCTAGGTAACACCAGCAACAACTCATCCCTGAAATATTCAATTACACCGTAACCTAGGTAACACCAGCAACAACTCATCCCTGAAATATTCAAACTTACAGTCTCTATTGTCTGACTTACTTCACCTAGTCCTCTTCATTCCGATGTAACGGACATAAGGACGTCACCACAGCTCACTTTTGCCTACACAATGTTTTTCTATGATTTGACCAGTGACCCTAATTTTTGAACCAAGGTTACCCAACAATGAACTAGACTTAGAGGTGGTCGTCATGGTGATATCCTTCAACCTAAATATTTATCAGTAGTATCATTGTCTAGGTGGGAGCAGTGGCCTAGAAGTGGGGCGTGGGCTTCGGGAGTGAGAATCCAGAGTTTAACCCCTATCTGGACCACTGGTTTTAAAATTTCTATGAGCAAGAATGGTACCTTTAAGGGCAGTGTCTATTCCTGGGCACCGCATATCAATGTTGGTTGCCACACAAACAGGAAAGAAATAGTCTTATCAATAGGCAGCCTAATGACCAGGGGAAGTAAACTTTCTAAAGGGTGAATAGTTGAAAACAGCTCTCAAAAATTGGTAACTTAACTTTTCCTACTTTTTTTGTCTACACAAGAATTGAGAACAGATAATGACTGATCACAAAAAATATGCTTAGAGTTCATTCATATTGAGAATACAAGAACATTTTAATTAAACAATTCTTCGCAATAAGAATCTATGACTCACCTATTTTGAAGCCAAGCTACTTTCATTTCAGCGACACGTATCGAGAACATGCTAGATGTGATCTCTCTCTCCATGTCTAACTTTCCCTGTCTACTCTCTAGAGCACTCGTCCCTGTCGTCAGTCCTCCACCATAGAATGCTCCAGTGTAGCCACTCTCATTCCCCGTAGTCCAATCTACCAAAGGATCGTACACAAAGGCTTCTAACAGTGTCAGTAACGTCTCCCGACCTTTACGTAATGTTTTCATCACATGTTCACAGGCAAGACGGAATGTACCCTACAATAACAATCAGGTATTTATAGTAAACAAGTGTTGCAAGTTTCAAAACTTAGTATTCTTTGAAACAGCAGGATGGAGTAATGGGTCTTGCTTTATAGAGTAGTCAGGTTTTGATGGAGACAAGTGGACAAGCAATAGTTTTGATATATTAGGAGAAAATGTTATCTAAACATAAAAACTGAATCAAGGCATCTGATTTGCTATGTACAAGAGGGGCCAACAGAATGAATTTATGTGTCTTCCTTTACTTAGACAGGTATTAACGGTAAACAAATATTGCAAGTTCCAAAGCAACAGTTTTGATAGTTTAAACACAACAATCATGTAAATTACCTCTATGCCGGTGACACCAAGAGCAGCCTCTATATTCTGTGTAAGTCTGAAATGTACTTTCTCAGGAACCCTCAGTCCTTTACCCTTCTCAAAACATACATTGTAGTCAATATGTACAACCTGAAATAGCAATAACATATTTGTCAGGCTCCAAAAACTAACCCAGCAAGCGAAACAATATTAATAGGCATTAAATAAGAATGAAAATTCCTAGATGTAAAAGATCTCCATGGGCAAAACAATTTTCAACAGAATTATGTTTTGTTTAATATTCAGGATTAATGCGACCTCGCAACAATTTTAAAGTTATATATACAGCGACTGATTGAAGTAACTAGTTGTTCTGCACTGCATTCCAACCAGTGCTAATCTATTCTCTTTTTACCTTCCTTTTGCTTTGTTGTCGTAATATTTATGTATGTACAGTTATATTGCCATGTATTTTTCTGTAGTTTATATGTTGTGTTTATATACTTTGGAAATAAACTTATCTACTATCTACGGATCAGCAATTAATGAAGAAAGTTGACATTGCTATAAAATTCTCTTTAAAAATATAATCAGCCTTAACAGGGCATTGACAAAAATGGCCAGGTTACAAAATCAGTGCACTAACCACTAGATGGTGGCTTTCAATATCATATAATTTATAAGTTACACTCACCTCTCCAGTAGCCAGATCCACCATCACATTATCGAGATGTCTGTCCCCTAGACCAATTGTGTATCCAATGATAGACATTACAGCAGTAGATCTAGCGTAAGTCTGGGTAACGTACCACCATTCATTAGGGCTTGTACTGTTACACCACAGTTCACGAGCTAGAAGATCTCTCGGTGTCTCGGCCATTAACTCTTCTAAAACTTTACGCTGTACACTTAAAGGCCAATCTTTTCTGCTATCAGCATCTTTGATACCCTAGAAATAGACATATATGACAATAGCAAGAGAGCAGTAGGCATTTGTAGAAACATTATATCACTTAAGTTTTGTCAACCATACAAAAGTCAACTTCAAGTTTTAAACCTTGACAAGAGAAAAGTTGACCTGACATAAAACTTGATAATTTCTTGTAAAACCTATGATGAAGTAAAACATTGTAGTTATTTGACTTTCTTTGCAGAAGTTTTACAAGTAGGTTTGTCTAAATTCTATGTTCTATTTTAAAGCCAGTTCGAGTCCCTCACTCATAAAATCTGCTTCATCTTTACAAACTGGGATTTACTTATTCTTTAAGTTCAATGAGAAAGGACTCATAGTTTTAAACACACAAATAAAATAAATAAGTCTAAATGCACACTACTTACCCTCTCTCTGAGCAGTGGGTTCAGCTTGTTATAGTAGACTTCACTAGGTCTTGGTATAGATGGTTGCTGGGCGGTGGCCCCGGATCCTGATGCAGCTTGTTGTTTGAGTAACTGTATCAATGCTTCACGTTGTTGCCATCTCTTATACAGTGCAAACAATGGTGTTACTCCATCTACCCACTGTATCAATCCTGACCTCGGTCCTAACGGTGTCACAGAGTAATGACGAGCTCGGTGTAACTCATGACTTCCCCTTTAAAATACAAGTTTAATTAATATCAGCAAATCTACCATTAGCCATAAATTCATGATTATCATAATCATCAAGAAGAAATATAGACCAACCATGAAAACCTCTAAATCATTGTATTATCAAAGCACTTACAGACATCTAAAACGTTATGCAAACAAAGTCAAATTCTTCATGATTCTATAAAACGTCTGATACATTATGTACACAAAACCAGTAGGTGCAATCTGTAGAAAACATCAATTGCAACATCATTTCTATGCTGATGACTGTCACTCCCACCTATTAGTAGATCCCTACTATTAAGTTTAGTAGGGCCCCGTCTACTGGGTTAAGTAGAGCCCCGCCTACTGGGTTAAGTAGAGCTCCATCAACTGTCTTCAATAGATCCCTACTACTAGGTTTAGTAGGGCCCCGTCTACTGGGTTAAGTAGAAGCCTGTCTACTGGGTTAAGTAGAGCCCCGTCTACTGGGTTAAGTAGAGCCCCCGCCTACTGGGTTTAGTAGGTCCTACTTTTATATTTTATATACATTATATACTGTTTTTAACCATGTATTAGGCATGATTGTACAGCACTTTTGAACGTGTGTATACATGAAAAAAGGGCTATATAAATATGGTATAATAATAATAATATTAGCATGGGTAAAGCAAGAAATGTTGAAAACCCTGAAATTCTGAAAAGTTGTCTTGTTAAATATGAGCCCATTTTTTGGACACTAAAATCATTCACAAAATTCATGGCAAAGAAAGCAATTGAACTGGTTTACGCTAGATGTATTTAAAATAGGGGTCTATTGAGTAAATGGTTAAAACATCGAAGAAATTTACAGTAGTTTGAAAGCAGACATTATATGAGTAGAAGTACATTGATAACTTACTTGTTAGCTGAAGCAAACATATTATTGACAATATTCAAGAACTGCATGATTCTTTCATCTAGATGTAAATCTTCCAGTCCCTTAAACAGGTACGGGTATCTGAAAATAAGATAAGAATGGTATAGCTTGGCTATTTTGACCTGAACCTGACCTTTATGCAAGAATATATTACAAGGTTCTTGCTTTGAATATATCAATTTCCGCAAGCAAATCGTGCAGTATCGACATTTAAGATTTGTGTATGTATTACGTCTCGAGCATCATCGTGATACTCCCAGATTATGAAAACACACAATCGGTGTTGTAAAGGTAGACAATATATCAACTGTAAAATTATGGTAATCAATAGGTCAGGCTCATGTCAATGTGGCCAAGCTATACCTTAATGTGACATTCTGTAAAGAAAGTGTGCAGTATAACATGTACTTAAATTATACACTGCAGCCCACTCCCATACAAATCAAGAAACAACTTTCATCCATTTACTGATTGAACTGATCCACAAAAATTAATCACAACCTTAGATTTTCTTTGTTTGAAATCCATAAATTTAAGCTTTCGTTTTTCTAATTGTCATTAGAATTTCATACCATGATTATAAATGAAACACAGAGAATGAAAGGAATGGTGACTAACAAATCTCTACAACGTACCTTTTTCCATCTGAGCCTTTGAAGACCAGTTTTTTAGGTTTTGTTTTGGATGGTAGAATTTGTACGACATTAGACACTGATTCAATGGTAACAATCTGTCCAGCAGTACCGAGTCCAGGCATGGCAATCACAGTGTTCCGTAGTGAGTGAAGTTTAGGACTGATTTCATCCATTGTCAGTACAAGACTACTTCTCTTCTGTGCTTTATTCTGTAGGCTCACATGTATCTGTTATATCATAAAGTAAGGTTTTAGGTAAAATAGCAGTCTATGAATCAAACATGTGGTTCTGGCCATCATCTTAATTTATTAATTTTTTAAGTTTAACGCCAATTAACAATTGTTTAGTTATTTACAAATGATCGCATCACTAAACAGGTAACAAGTTTGACTTGAGTGAATCAAAACCATTACTAACTTAGCATTCCATGAGGAATAGACCTCTCCATATGTAAAGGAAAACAAGGTCATTAAATTTTCATGGAAGGGCTGGTATGACCTATTGCCAGTGGAAATCAACCCTAGCCTTGGTTGCCCAAGTTCAAATCCAGCACACTCGCTGGGTGATGGTTGTGACGGGACTTCTTTAATGAAAAATGAAAATTAGGGACTGAGGAATAATTCCAGGCTACCTACCTGTTTGAAAGGATGCCAACTAGCCCGGGGATGACTTGGATTAGAAGGATTCTTGAGTTTCTCCAGAGCATTAGTGATAGACTGTCCGTATGTTTCCTTGAACCATTTCTCATGAGGAGTTTCTGCAGGCTGACTGGTTATTTCATGTAGTCTCTCCATAGAGTACACAGTCTGTAAAATAACATAGTTAACCCATTACTCCATAGATATCTCAACGCATGCCACTATCCTATGTCCATCACAAATTATATTCAATGATATCAATGAAGTATTTCAAGCAATACAGAACTTCCCTTTTACTTTTCAAGCATGACCTATTTTTACCAGCTGAGGAGTTACAATGTATATTGAAGGAATTGGAGACAATCTAATTATAATGAACATAACCAAAATACCTTTACACTGCCTGTGCTTGATCAAAGTGTAAAAACTAAAAAGGTTGAAAAACCATAACCCACAACCCAATCACGCTTTTTTACCTATTTTTTTTAGTAAGTTTAACCTGGTCCCTTTGGTTTCAAAGATTTGGAGAAAAAAAGGAGGAACTCTGCCCAAAGGAGGAATAATCACAACCCTGAAGTACTGTAAAATCATTAATTTTCGATATTAAATCCCATCGAACAATATTTTTGACCCTTGTATTTATTACCTGCAATGCACAATCCACAAATTTTCGTCCCATCAAAATGGTCTTTTTTGCCAAAACCACGAAATTTCGTCCCATCGAAATTTAACGATTTTACAGTAGATGATTTCAAGAGTTTAACCTTGAAAGCAACATAAATTTAATCCTCACAAAAATAATTATTTTACTGTATAACTTACTGGTTTAAGAACAGTCTTATGCTTTTCCTTGATGATAGCAGTTTTCTCTTCTTTACTCAGAGCATGGTTCTTGTCGACTTTCTTGATTTCATTCTCTAGCTGTGATATACGTCTCTCTACATCTTGATGTTGCTGGTTTAATGTACCTAACCATAACTCATCCCACAGTAATGTGATACGTCGTAACTCTTCAATCAGCTGTTTCACATCAGATATCATTCTGTAACACACAATGTTTAGGGATGTCAACAGGACCAAAGTAAATATCAGGAAACTTGTTTGTAGCCAAACATTTTTGCCAAGAAAGGGGCCTTCAATGACATCATTTACATATTTAACCCAGTTTTATAAAGAAAATTCTTCATAACAGATTAAATTTACTCTAGGTTTGCCATTTCTTGAGGTATTTTCATCAAATAACTTTCACTTCGATCAGAAGTCCCTGTCCTTTCAGGCATGCTAAATCCGAAATTCTGGATAAATCAGGAAAATTGACAGCCCAGAATGTTTCATTAATACATACGGAAGAATTTCGATGCTAAAAACTGCTTTCAGACCGGGAAAATAACAAAGTGTAATAAAATTCAACTAATTTGACTCTTATCTTGCCATAATGAAACCCTGCATACTAGGGTACACTTACTGAGGAAAGTTAGCAGCCAGTGTGTTTAACATAGAGAGTATACAGTTATGTAACATAGACTCAGCCTCTAGTTCTGTAGGTAAGTCTTCGTCTTCCTGTGATACAGCATCCTCATTATTATCCCCACCACTCTCACCTTCAGTTCCCTCTGTTAGATAATTGTTCAATAATCCTGCAATACAAGATAATACTAGGTTATTTGTTATAGCTGTAACCATACCTGCCAAGCTAGTTAAATTCAAAAAAGGAGTGAAGAAGCAAAACATGTCACAAGATGTGATTTAAAAGGAATTTAGATGCATAAACAAGGCATGTATTAATTCTAGTGGTTATAAATTTGGGGCAGAAGATCTGTGAATCTAGCGTACCTTGTTCAAAGTTAGGTGAAATTGGAAAATCAGAAATTAACAGCAAAAATAGGAGTAACTCCACCTTAATAGGAGTACTTGGCAGACATAGCTGAAACTGGGTAAATCAGCTTTTTTTGTAGCTGTTACTATACCTTTCAGCCTTTGGACAGCTCAGACTTGGACTTTTCGACTATTTGATAGATGAAACTTGGTCTTTCAGTGGTTAAATTCATTTTCTCATTTAGTTAAGTGTAGGGCATTGTGATTTTATTTCAGGTTTTAATGCCCTTTCGCAACAATTTTAGGTGATATATGTCAAATGATGCACCTATCCACTAACCAGTTTTTCTAGACTATATTTTTACCAGTCTGACTTTTACTTCAACAAGGAACCAGCAAATTTTTGTTAAATGTTTGTGGAAGGGTTACCAAGAAGATTTACAAAAATTATTCAGAGAAAAAACATGAAAACGAACCCGTTTCAGATTTGGTATCCAGTTTAGTGGTAGAACTTCCAACCACAGCCGGGTAGACAATCAGATGTGGTGCATCCTCCGCCACACGACATAACAAATCCGATATACTCTGTCGTACATAAGCTTCCGGATGACTTAGTCGAGAGAACAGCTGGGGTATGATTCCCTTCCATGGTGCAGTGGGTGTCACTGCGAGACCGTTCTCTAGTACACCACGGAGTTCCCATGCATGTTTCACCAGTAGTCTCAACAATCTTAATGTACTAATTACATTACAATCCTCAGAGTTCTCCTCTTTCAACGCATCATTCTGTGAAATAAGTAAGAACAAAAGTATATGTAATTTGTTCTTTTTGTGTTATGGGCTGGTGACTTGAATCAGAAATAAAACTTTTTTTTTAAGACATGTTGAAATTTTCCTGAAAGTAGTATTCAAATATCCAAAAGTAATACCCGGTATACAAAATTTCCAAAATGAAAAATTCAAAATTTCCAAAATTTCCAATAAGAAATATCCAAAATTTCCAAAAAGTAATATACAAAATTTCCCAAATGAAAAATTCAGAATTTCCAATAAGTAATATCCAAAATTTCTAAAAAGTAATGTTCAAAATGTCTAAAATGCAGCTTTTAAAATTTACAATAAAAATCTAAACTTATGGAGGTACATGTAATATACAGATTTACAAAAGTTGCATCCAAATTATGAAGTTTAAGAATGCTTTTGACACAAGTCTCACGAAGGGGCATTACATTGTTTTATTATAGCTTGGCCACATTGACACGAGACTGACATAGTGATTACCATAATTTAACAGTCAATTTTTTGGCTACATTTACATCACTGATTGTATGTTTTCATAATCGGGGAGTATCAAGAAGACGCCCAAGATATAATACAAACACAAATCTGAAATACCAATATGCAGGATTTGCTTGCGGAAATTAATATATTCAAAGCAAGAACCTTGTCTTATGTTCTTGCATAAAGGTCAGGCTCAAGTCAAAATAGCCAAGCTATACATCTAGTCACTTACCCCACCGTTGAGTTTGAGAAACTTGAAGTATGAGCTGGCTGATAGCTGATAGTAATGATATATCCTATGTACAACACCCTGCCATACATCTAGTAGTTTATCCACAGTATTATCTCCCCCTGACTGTATACTTGTACACGCTGCTAACAGCTGCCGACGTGTCGTCTCAGTACCATCATCATACTGGCTCTGTTAATAATGTAATAATTTAGTACAACTTTAGTGTTCATTAAAATATCAACTCTTTTTCAAAGGCTAGTCAATTGGTCTTATAAGAAACTTCTGAGCACATTTATATTCAGAATGAGTAGGGTGTAAGTACAAAATCGCTATTTTGAGAAAACCAGAAAAAACTGTCCGAAAACTTCTACTTACTTATAGACAAACAAGATTTCTTAATTTCATTTAGGTCAACATGACATGTTTGGATTTTCATGAAAAAAGGCTCATTGGAATTGCCTTGTACTGTAATGCAGATTTCAAATATGCATTCAATGATCTAATAAGGTCATAAGTGATGCAGATTATAACGAAGGTCGTAAGTAACACTTCCTGGGGAAGCCCCTAATAAATAAGGAAAAAACTCTGTACAGGGCCGGTTTTTATAATGCAACTTAAGTGAAAACTTAGAATTTTCTTTAAATCTCAGATTTTCCTAAAGTGTATCAGCTAAACAGGACAACTAATATCAACAATGATTTACATTGTTTAGAATTATTATGTAAAGAGCTACAATAATCATATAGAAAACATAGGCTATTTTTCATTTAATTTTTGCTTCAGTGTCTTATATTGACCTATATTCATATTGCTAGCAGCACTAGCAGCACATACCTGATCCTGGTCACTGATATCCTCATCACTTGTCATACCAGAATGTATCTGTCCTAATATGGTCATCACTGCATCTTTCTCGTCTATACTGATTGACTGAAACATACATAAACATGCAGTTAATGCACTGAACTATATCGGTGCGATAATACAAGGCATATTATACTTTCATAGTAATATGTAAATTGACAGCCAAAAAGTCTTTTGTAAAGTTTTAAAGCAATGAAGCCAGAATATTTCAAGGAAAAAATCACTGGCTTAGAATGAGAAGGTTGTAGGTACAAAATTGAAATTTTGAAACAACACTAAAAAACTGTCCGAAATTACTCTTTATTTATGGTAAAACAAGCTTTTTCATCATCAGTTTGGTCAACATGACAACTTCCGGTTTTCTTGGAAAAAAGGCTCATTTGAAGCATCTTGTGTTGCTGTTTTTAAATATGTATTAGCATGTAGTACTAACAATCATATCATTCTAAGCTAGCAGAATGTCACAAGTATTAAGTCCTCGAGTGTATTATAATTACAGTGAACACTGTGGATTGAACTCGTAACTTACCGGAGGTAACAATGAAATGATCTGTGACTTCTCTTCATTAAACAGCTGTACACTACCATGGCTGGCATTATCTACAGCTTTCCTACCCCACTTATAGCACCAACCAGCAAAGGTATACCAGGATTTAGGTAGATTCTCACATTGTATGGTACTCAGATGAAGTAATCTACCAATGATCCGCTCAGTGTCCGTCAGTATAGGATTATCTTCTATCTTCAAATCTATGCAAATATTCATACAATAAAATACATCAATTGTTGTTATGTTTGCACTTTTTTATTCATTTTTTAACTCTTCATCTCCAATTGCCCACCCTACCTCAAGATCACAGCTACCAATAAAGGCACAATAAGGGGAAATCATTTGCGTCATCAGATATCTACTTGAAATTGTGATCTGTAGTCTAATTTAGTGAAATCATTATACGATAAAAGTCACCCTTTGATGTTTACATCAATGATTTTCTCATACAGACAAGTCATAAAACATCCAAACCTGGCATGGAACCATTGGTGAGTGTATGGTTCAGGGAGGACGATTTCTCTTCCAATTCCAATAACTGATGAACTTTCTGTGATACATAACTCACACCATCCCCTTGACCAACTTTTGAAGTCAAACTTGTCAGAAATTTGTGGTCAACCTGTAAGGGTTACTCAAATTCAATACAAAGTTTAAATGGAGACAATGTGTTCACACTATGCAGTTCAAACATTTTCTATCATTTCAAGTAATAATAATAATAATAATAATAATAATAATTATAATAATAATAATATAATAATAATAATAACGACTTTATTTATAGTGGATAACATATTTGGTTCTAGACCAATTTTCAATATGGTCCACAAGTATAAATGGTGACTAGGTCCCGATCTCCCAAAGCATTGAACTCAAATTGAAATTTTGCTAAAATGAGAGTCCCAATTAGAGATAAATCTTAAGTTCCGGCACTTGAAATTTTTAATGTGCCATACTGCCAAGGGAGATGATTCCGGACAGGAGAAGTTCCGGACAAACGGTCGTAGACGGTTTATTTAGTTAAATAATTCATTGATATTGGTATCAAATCACTCAGGTGCGTATTTAAAGGAAATCTGGAACAAAAAAAAAATCAAAATCAACGAATAATTACTCATATACCGAAAATATCGTCTGCTGTTGTGATTTTGACATCAGCACCGCCGGGGGGGGCGGGTAAACAAATTTAGTGCGCATGCGCAGTATAGCGCGTGCACAGCGCGAGCGACAATGATTTTATGGTGTTCAATTATTTAGTCGGAATTTGCTAACGAGATCGTGGCCGAGTGGTTAAGCAGCTCGGTTAGTAATTATCAGATGCTAAGGTCCAGCGATCGAATCACGGCGGTGCCAAATTCTTTTTTTTTAATTTTTATTTTTTCTTCCAGCATTTACTTAAGCGCAATAGACGGAAATTTGTCCTCATTACCTGTTGAGAATTTTTTTTGATATCTTGTCAATAAATCTGAAAAACTTTTTCCACATTTTGTTTCGATTTTCGGCCGGTAAACAAGATACGGTATGGATTGGAATTTAACCTGTCACGAGCGCCCCCTGGGTTGAAAACATGTGCGTCACGTGTTGTCATGTCGTAAATATTGACATATTTTTGCATGATTGTGAAGAAGGAACCCTGTTCTAAATATTTTCTGGTAATATGTTTCTAAATATTCGTCGGGGAATATTCGAAGCAGACTGTCCGGTATATCTACGGTAATATCGTTGAAAATAGCACAAAAGTGCCCCTTTTCCGGCCCCAATATTTTGCTGTTCACGTGACGTCATTTTTCGGGAAACCTATTTTTAGCAAAGATCCTGAACCAAGGTATTTGTAAACACAAAAAAATCTAAGAAAAAATCGATTTTTAACTCCAGGGGAAGCTTTTTATGCGATTTCTGTCCGGAATCTTCTCCTTTGCCAGTATACAATCAGCCATTACTAGACACATTAGTTTTCTACTTTTTTTCTCAATTATTCAAAAGATTTTTTTGAAGTTTTAAAGCAATAAATGCATCCTACCTGAAACCATTTCACCAGGGTTAGCAGAGAGCGAGAATTCAGTTCATTACAAATATCCAGTTTCTTGTTTTCCACACTAGATAAGTCATTCAGAGAGTTACACAGCACAGACATAGCTTCATGTTGATCACTGATACAATGTAACAACTTGGCCGACTCTCGTCCAATCCTTAAAATGTCCTGTTTCTTCAACTCGTTCACAGAATATAGTTCTTTCAATCCCGCTTGAAGTGACACTGGTTTCTCTCCATTCAACATATCACTGGTCAGGTCCAGTAAGAGTTTTTCAGCCAACGTATAGTTATGCTGTTTCCTGGCGAGTGATGCAGTAGCCAGTTGTAGCTTATACAGATGATCCTTCAAACCTGTAAATGAAGTGAAATTATCATTCATTAATTGTACTGTAAATCAAGTGAACTTATTCTTTTCCTATTGAGCAACCAATGTAATTACTGTATAATCATTTCATTTCAATGGGACTAATTTTCATGGTTGAAATGAACAATTTCAAGGACAATTATCCACTAAGAGGTTTAGGGTACTAAGTCCAACAGAAGCCAACTATGAGAAGGGTATCCATTATATAAATTTTAAGATGTTTTTTTATTAAAAAAAAACAATACGATACAACCTCTCAAGAATGGCTCTCTGTAGGGCAACAACTTGTCTGCAACAACACCTTAAAGTTCCCCTGAGCTGATATTTACAGTACTATAAATTTAACCTCTGTATAAAAACAACCTGGTTGAAATGGCCAATATTTGCAGCTGCCAAAGAGTGTTCCTCTATGGATTTTGTTTTACAATGTAACAACTACTTCAAAACTTTTCTAAGCTAACAATTACAGTACTCTTAGTTTAACCTCTGAAGAACAACAACCTCTTATAAGACAGTCAATATTTACAGAGCTCACAACCATGTGATCTACAGAGGTTATTTTTACAATGCCTTACCTGTATTTGTAGATATCATATTCTGATGACTAGCAATCCTGACAGCTTGTAGAAATGTATGAATCTTATGATCAGCTTCATTCAGTGGTATTCTATCACTCAGTGGTAAAAGTGGTACCTGTAGCAGAATTAACAACATTCACTAATAACGATACTTCACAGGATACTATGTTAATGTAAAAACCACAAAATTTCGAACCATCGACATTAAATGATTTTATATTATAACATTTGATGCAGTACACTTATACCTACAGCATTTGATTTGTTCCGGATCAAAATTATTAAACAGCAGTGTTGAAGGAAAAAAGAAACATAGAGAAATTTTGTGACATAAATCCGGATATCCAGCTAAAAATCAATATATCTCACCCACTAAATACATTTATACATATCAAGTATGACAGTTAAAACAAACTAACCTTATCAGAGGATGCATCATCAACTTGTGACTTGAGTACGGACGCTGATGTCAGTAAGGCTAGTACATCTGGTGAAGCAAGGACTGGCCAATCCATACCTTGTAACTTTAACACTGACTTAAACCCTTCCATAGAATCTGTCAATCTATCCATTATCTCTGACCTGTATAATAAACTAAAATGGTCAAAAGAATTATGTTGGAGACAAGATTAATCGACTCCTATTACATCTGAAAACAACACAGACGTGAATTTTTTGTAATAAGCTTATGTGAATTCTGTTAAATCAGAAACACTTTTGAGAATCAAATAAATAAACACTGTTTTGTTTCATAGAATGTTCTTTACACACCTTATTGTTATCAAAGGTGAGTGGTCACACTCATCACTTCTTGTTTTAGCATAGTTACAAATTGAATTTGAATCTGACCGTCTTAAATATTTGAGTATGATTAGCCAGATAAAGTAAGAATGGCAGAGGGTGGCTGAATGGCTGAACTGCTGAAAGGGACTATGAAAACTGGTAATATATATTAATAAAATAACATAACTTTTTTTGTAAAAATTAACTGTACATGTTCAGTGTCTTTGGCACCAGTGATAACATACAAGGGACTGTAAGAGATGTGCTACCCTAGACCTATATAGACATCTGTAAATTTTAAGCGTTAAAAACCGAGGGATAATCTCAAATGAATTTGGATATAATACAAAGCAGACAAATTTAATCATGTGTATTTGATGGTAAATCAATACATTGTACTAGTGGTGGTCTTTGAGAAAACCCCTAGTACATTTACTGTTACAAGATATAGAACCTCACATAAGTCTAGGTGTGCACATCTCTATAAAGCCTGTTAGAGGCCAAACTGTTTGACAAACAAAGTTTTATTATATATGATAACACTATAATAACATACTTGTGATTATTGACAGAGTGTTCTTTAATCATTGCTGAAGCTTTCAACAGATTACTCTGTGCCCGACATTCACGGTCATTCAGTCCCCATTTTGTAAGATCAGTGAGACCAGGTATAAGATCCAGTTGTTCTTCTATTGTACTTGATACAGTCTCACCATCTGCCGACATTGATCTGAAATAAATATTTTATCATATTATAATCAGGGGTCCTACTAAAGCATAATGCCCAAACCTAAAATTGAGTCATAAGTCTATTTAACGGTGCCATTCACATACATCCCTAACCCTTAACAAGGTTTCAAACATTGTTTTATTGTTAAAATTTAGGTTATGGAACTTCAAATGACCATAACTTTGTAAATTCTTAGAAGATTTTTATCAAATAACTGTTATTTTGTGCAGAAAATATAATTCTTTCTAATGCTGTAATTTTCTGGATTATTCCAGAATTGAAGAACCACTGTATAATTAAATGCATCAAATCAGGGGAAAATAGAGATACGTCCTTGGGAAACTTATGCCCCCAATTACAACATCAAAGGCCACAATTCAACTACTCATGTTGCATGATATAATTTTTTTGACAACTGTAGCACAAATACTTGAGTTACGAGCAACATGAGCAAAATTTAATCATTGCCACAACTCTGCAAATACAAGTCAAATTGGAATCAAAATAGGCAGATACTAAACGGCACACCGAGGGCTTGGTGTAAAACTATGGTAGCTACATCAATTTATAGAGGCATGTATCATAGTTTTGCACTGAACCCTCAACATACTTACTAATATTCCTACAAAATTTGAAGAGTTTTGAGCAATACAAGCAAAGTTTTCGAATATGTAACTCGAATCCAAAATGAGTATGGTACAGGGGCCTTATTCACCAACGTTGTAAGTCTAAAATTCAGACTTAGACTTAAAATTGTCATTATTCATAATCACTGCCATTTCTTTGAAATTAGATTTAATCATGTGAAATTTTGTCTGACTATTTGTTGTCAGCCACTGAACATGTATACCAATTTATATCAAAATTGGTACATTTATAACAACATGAGAGCGAATAGAACATTTGACAATGTAAAGTCTAAGTCTACATTTTAAACTTACAGCGTTGGTGAATAAGGCCCCTGAGCAAAAAATGCTGACTAATATTCTATTGGAAAAAATGACAAAAATTATTACCGTAGAAACCAAACATCTCTGTTAAGCTGTGGTAGGTTCACAATGGAATCCGCTTGAAGTTGTGAATATTCCTCATACCATTGTACTGCTGATTCCCAGTCAGTCAACTGGACGTAACAATCTAAAATCTGAAAACATACATGCAAATATCATATCAAACTGGAATACAATTGACCCTATGTCAGATGTTCACAGGTGATTCAGTGATTCTCAATAACAGCAGGATGCAGGCCATATTGACTGTTTAAAAACCATTTTTGGGCGGCTGAAAATGTGAAATTTATTCATAATTTGAAGAAAATACTGTAAAATCATTAATTTTCATGGGGGATTTAATTGCGTGGATTTCGTGGTTGGTCTGAACCACGAAATCAAATCCCAACAAACATTATACCATTCAACAGGTAATCAAAGTTTTGCTCGGCCGCCATTTTGCTTTTTGTTTGGTCATTTCTATGACAATTACGAAATATGCGATCTGGCAAATTATTGTAATTTGATTTCTAAATGTTTATTTGAACATGTGTTTTATTGTTTCCATAAGTTATGCTAACTAATCAGGTGTGAAAAGATGTTTCAGACATAGAGATAATATTTTTTCTGAAATGCAAAATCCATGAATTTACGTCCCAACGAAATGGTCTTTTTTGCCAAAACCACGAAATTTCGTCCCAACGTAACTAGAACCATCACTGTCGTGATCAGGGCCCTGTATTTATCATTGTCAATAAGTATTGCAAGTTTCATTTGAATATCTTGAAAAGTTTTTGAACTATGGCCAATGTTAAAGTTTTGAAGTCGAAAAAGGGGCACAAGCCAAAATTTATTAAAGCTAGAGTTGTTGCCCTTTGCTAAACTTGGCGTATTGTCACTGTCAATATGTATAGCAAGTTTCATTTGAATATCTGTAACGGTTTTGAAGTAATGTAGAAAAAAAGATGAAAAATGATAAAAATTGTAATTTTACAAAGGGCCATAATTCTTACAATATTGTAGCTGGAGTAACATAACTTGGCATACAATAGTGTATTGTTGCTGTGACCTTATGTTTAAAGTTTGAAGTCGATACCTTTAACAATTTGCAAGTTATTAAGAAAAAAGTTTTTGAACTATGGCCAATGTTTAAGTTTTGAAGTCGAAAAAGGGGCACAAGCCAAAATTTATTAAAGCTAGAGTGGTTGCCCTTTGCTACACATGTGCGTATTGTCACTGTCAATATGTACAGCAAGATTTATTTGAATATCTTTAACGGTTTTGAAGTAATGTAGAAAAAAAAGATGAAAAATGAGGAAAATTGTAATTTTACAAAGGGCCATAATTCTTACAATATTGTAGCTAAAGTAACATAACTTGGCATACAATTGTGTATTGTTGCTGTGACCTTATGTTTAAAGTTTGAAGTCGATACCTTTAACGGTTTCCAAGTTATTAAGAAAAAACATGAAAAATGTGGACGGACAGACGGACAGACAGACGGACAGACAGACGGACAGGGTGATTACTATAGGGCACCTGCAAAAAATTTGCAGGGCCCTAATTATTCATCACAGTAACCCAGCTTTCACAATATAATGAACTTAATTCTTACAATATTGTAGCTGGAGTAACATAACTTGGCATACAATAGTGTATTGTTGCTGTGACCTTATGTTTAAAGTTTGAAGTCGATACCTTTAACAGTTTGCAAGTTATTAAGAAAAAAGTTTTTGAACTATGGCCAATGTTTAAGTTTTGAAGTCGAAAAAGGGGCACAAGCCAAAATTTATTAAAGCTAGAGTGGTTGCCCTTTGCTACACATGTGCGTATTGTCACTGTCAATATGTACAGCAAGATTTATTTGAATATCTTTAACGGTTTTGAAGTAATGTAGAAAAAAAAGATGAAAAATGAGGAAAATTGTAATTTTACAAAGGGCCATAATTCTTACAATATTGTAGCTAAAGTAACATAACTTGGCATACAATTGTGTATTGTTGCTGTGACCTTATGTTTAAAGTTTGAAGTCGATACCTTTAACGGTTTCCAAGTTATTAAGAAAAAACATGAAAAATGTGGACGGACAGACGGACAGACAGACGGACAGACAGACGGACAGGGTGATTACTATAGGGCACCTGCAAAAAATTTGCAGGGCCCTAATTAAATGATTTTACAGTATTTGCTTTAACAGGCATGTTGGTTAAGCATTTTGGCCGGCTAGGTTAAAACTTATTGAGAACCCTGTGATTCAGATGACCAATAAACAGATTTATGTCTACATCCATTGTTTTCATCAACAGTTGTCCAATTTGACAAGCTAATCAGATACAGAATCAAGCAAATCAAATCACTTAAAGAGACAATTATTGCACATGCATACACAGGTCAATCTGATTAGTCTGTTAGATTTTACCAATTTATTTTAAATTGCTGGTGAAACAAGTTTCCTAATACTGAACATATTAATCACTCTGGACATCTCATTCCTGATGTTATCCATCGCCATGAGGGTATAAGTCAGTTAATGGGCTCGCAGAAATAACATCAGCAAAGTTTTAGGTTTACAGTTTTTTAGGTGTTCTACTGAGGCATTATGCCCAATCCTGAAAATGAGTCCCTAGTCTATTTTGGATGCCATTAGCACACATCCCTACACCTTAACTAGGTTTCGAACATTGTTTTTTGTTATAAGTGAGAGTAAGGAACTTCTAATGATCATAGCTTTGTAAATTCTCTTAAGTTTTTCATCAAATAACTTTTATTTTGTTCTGAAAAGGTAATTCATCCTACTGCAGCAAATCCGGATTTCAGGATTAATCAGGAATTGTAGAACCCCTGAGTTTTTACAATTTACCAAAGTTAATACATACCTCATTAGCAATGTTAACCTTAGCGATTGCCTCCCCTGGTATACGTTGTGTTTCACTACCTAGTTTACCCAGAATTCCCACTCTGATATCCTCGGCATCAATCATATCATCTTCAGCTTTATCAGATTGTAGTAAGGATTTCATCACAGACCTGTATTCCTCCACAGCATCTTCATACCTATCATAAAAAGTCAGTGTAATGTTGCCTTACTCAGGTTCATCACCGAATATCAACATTTTTCAGTTATCTACACATTGACTAGTTAATCTAGACAATTTTCCTGGAATGATTTCAACCAGTACTAGCCCTTACACAAGGAACCAGCAACTTCTCCACATGTTGAGGAAAATCTCCATTGTTGTCTTATTATAATGAAAGGGTATGACCTGGCGTATCCCGGGATCGAAACAGGATAACCAGGGTACCCTTTTTTCTGACGCATTTCCAACTGGACCACAATCACAATCAATGATCTAACTATGGTGTCCCATACTCTACCAAGGTGTCCATTGATCTTACAAGAGTGTCCCATCATCTATCTATAGTGTCCCATGAAGTGACTGGAGTATCACATGATCTATCTTGAGTATCACATGATCTCTCTTGAGTATTACGTGATCTTTCTTGAGTATTACGTGATCTCTCTTGAGTATTACGTGATCTTTCTTGAGTATAACGTGATCTATCTTGAGTATCACATGATCTCTCTTGAGTATTACGTGATCTTTCTTGAGTATTACGTGATCTTTCTTGAGTATCACATGATCTATCTTGAGTATCAGATGATCTATCTTGAGTATCACATGATCTTTATATCCCATGATCTAACTGAAGTGTCCCATAATCAATCATAAATCACACCAACCTTCCTGAAGCTTTGTCAGCAGCAGCTTTGATCCATGTAAATTTTCTTCCAATAACATCTTTACACCAAGCATATAGACCGTGTACAGCATCAGTGTCACCAAGCTGGCACAATGCAAGGCTTAAATACTGCAGTACAGTCTCAAACTGTGAACCCTATAATAGAAAACAGAGAACATCAACGGTTGTTCATTTAACACAAACATGTACAAAAGCAAGTTTCAGGAATTATTTAACTCTGTAATAAACCTGCCCTTAGATATTTTATCATGCTTTGTCAGTATCAGATTTGTAGATGCTTACATAAACTAGACATAAGGTGAATGGAATATCGTTGACTTAGAAAGTTAAATCTCTTCTAAAAGCCGTCCTCAAACAATTGATTCGAAGAGGCATAAACATGATCATTTCAGACCCGAACACTATGGAATTTGTGAACTGTGATGTTATTGATTTAAAATCACCAATGCTCTGAACTACATTACTGAGCATAAAGCCCATTTGCCAGTCAACTTTCAACTGAAATATGGCAGACATATGAGTGCCAGCACCCGTATTAAAACCTGGGAAGGGAGATTAGACGGCAAGTGTGCTAACCACTGTACTACAGAGGCATGCCAACCTACCTTTGTATGTTCAGCGTCTTTCAGCTCTTGTAGAATTTCTGAAGCATGTCGTACAACACAAGCATAGTTGCCAAAATGTAGAGCAATTTTGAGTAGATAGATTCTAATACGAGCCAACCATTCCTGACATGTATTCTTGTTAGTACGAAAAAATGTACGCACAGCCTGTAACAGAATAATTGTTCATTATTGAGAAATTGATTCTTTCTGTAAAAGACTCCCAATTTCTTCACATGTGACAGGGGCATGAACATTATTGTCCATTGTTATGGAAAGGTTACTGTGTGAAAAGTTATGAAACACTAACAGCTTAGTAACCCTGGAAGTCAGTCATCAGTTGTGAATATATTTCACTGGCTTGGAGACTGATGAGGAATGCCAATATCTACCTTTGGTATTGCAGACATAGAGACGGCTGCCCCTTCATACGCATTATATAACTGTTTCTCTAGTTGCTCCATAAACTGTAGTAATAACTTCACCCTCATACTTTGGTCCTCATTGTCAGATTTCTTACCTATATGGTGAAATAAAAATTCATTTATTAACTTCATGATTTATCACATACTAAGCTACAAAACTGTACAGTACATATAAATTATACTGATCAAATTTGATCAGGGTCAGCACACTAAAATCAAAGTCTATTTTTATGATTTTACTGAACATAGCCAATAAAGAAACAAGTAAACATTTACATTTTGAAAAATTCATATAAAGCCTGACTGTGGTATACATTTACAATTTGTCGTAACTTTCCAGGTAACTCAAATGCCTACTGCCATCTGTCATATTTTTTTTGGATACTATGTTAGATCAAAACTGCTAAAATATGGATCATACTCAAGTCCAGCTCAAACATTGGAGAGAGGCTTAATTAATCCACACTAAAGACGATGTAATTTGAAGATATCTTTATTCAATGATACACTATGACTTACTTCTTTTGCCATCAGTGTAAGCATCATTATGTCCATGATCTGCTTCTAATGCTAGAGATTTGAGTACAGCTTCTATAGATGTAAATGTATCCTGTGGTTTGCCTAGTGGAGTCTTCAATCTAGTCAGGATACAGAACTGTGCTGCTTCCCATGTTGCCCAGAACCATTGTACCGATATGTTCTTGGATATCTGAAATAGATTACAAATACATCATAGATACATGTACAGTGCAACCTCTGTAGAGCAACACTTGGGATCTACAAATAGTGGCTGTTGTTTAGAGGTTGTTGCTCTACACAGGTTAATTTATACTTAATATAGGCTCAAGGAAATTTTGAAGGTGTAATAAAGGTTGTTGCTCTACAAAGGGCTGCTCTGAACAGGTTATACTGTACATTACAAACATGTTGTAGGAAAACAAAAATAGAGTGTCCCTTCATACAGTACAGAGAATTTATTACGAGGCTCTTGGGTTGAATATATAAATTTCAGAGAACAAATTGTGCATAACCTCCCTTAAGATTTGTGTTTGTATTACACCCCAGCATCTTTGTGTTACTTCCCACTTATGAAAACATACAACCGGGGCTATAAAAAGAGACAAGCTGCTAAAAGCTGTTATTAGCTGTTAAAAAATGGAAAGAAAAGGTTGAAGCTTGTGTCAAATTCTCTGTACTATGCTATAAGCAACACAAGTTCAGTTGTTAATACTTACGTAATTCTGCATGACGAGTCCATCAACTGATTTACTATCAGGCTTACTGTTAACTCTCTGAGCAGAGAAATACATGGACTCTAACCATGCAAGGGAACCGGTATGCCTGTAATAGAAGACTCAATCTTATAATACAAGTACATCATAACCATATTAACAAATTAGTAAATTATAATGTACAAACAACCAAAGACCATTCCATCCAAACAAAAATATCAGTATAGAGGGGGTTTTGTCAGAAAGAGGTTTTAATGACATGTATGTGTAGAAAGCAGGATCTATTTACTTGATTGCTTCAACCATTTCCCTGGCTCTTTTTCTGAATAGACTCCTCAGGCTAGTTTATAACTACGCAGTGCCTGATAAACTACTAGAAAATCAAAATGAACACATAAAGGCATCTATTAATATTAGAACACTAGGAAATCACACTTACTTGACATGGTTATTATGTAGCAAATATCCCATGACTTGTCTAAAGTTGTGAGAGTGGAAGGATCCGAGAGGTGGTCTGTTAGTGTAGGATCTACACACTTGCCACATAGCAGGTAAACCTACTGTCGTATCATTATACACAATCAGTACATCCTCATCCAACATATACAAACCATTGTTCTTACTGAAAGTGAAGATTTTTTAATCAAACAATTGAAACATAACTGATCTATTTCCATGTATGAATAAAAGTTTATACTACTTAATACTGAGCAAGGCTTTTTTGAAAGCCGACCATCAGTCACATCATAAAATTTTAAAATCAACCTACTTTGATTGTGTAGTTTACACTTACACTTCAGTGTCATAGTTGATAATTTATTTATGGTTGATCGTGAAACATTTTTTCAACTTATACTCGTCACTATTGACCCCTCATTTCTCATGTTATCCATTGCCACTAGGTATGAGAAACCAGACGCCATATCAAGCTGAGCGTCCGGCAAGGTAGCTTTCTTGTGCCATTTTTATTCATCTTTGGTAAACCTAGCCTGGGATCAAACCAAAAAACCTCCCTAGCTGAAGGGGTTGCTCAAAGACTATTGAAGAGGCAGGATTGTATGTATGAATAATGAAACATTTCTAATCATTCCTATCTACAACTTGTAGACTACTAACTTACCTGGCAACAACATCTATAGGGAGAAGACAAAGTAGTGAGAAATAATCCTCACACAGCTGAGAACTGCCCTCTGATAATCTATATATACACAACTTTACACATCTGTAAATACCAAGTTAGCATAATCATAAAATGTACATGATTTATATCATAAAATGGGCACTATGCAGAATATATCTCCAAGCAATGGAGTCACAAATTTACTCAGTAAATAGAAGACATTTTTGAACTTCCAGTTTAAAAACATGGGTTTCTAAAACAACAACCATATCACCTTGTCCCTCTAGTACCATTTGATGCTGAATGGTTAAAAAAATGTTTAACACAGCACAATTAAACTTTGTGTTATTATATGAGTGATAAAAATCTTACCACCACCTCAAAAACAGAGCATTGGTTCAAACTAGAAGTATAAAGAATAAATTTCATGCAATTGGCTCTGCACAAAATAAATCCAAGATGGCTGTCAGTGTCACCATGAATTTTATTGGTGAAAAAAATTTAATCAAATACAATGACTCATAGCACAGTGGTCACTAAATATTTACTTTGGTATATAACCTGCCAATAATACTCAAGGAGTTTGTCGTTATCTATTGATAAATAGCTAAGTATAACATTGTCCACCTACCCTCTAACAATGTATCTAGGATAAGCCTTGGGGTCTCTATATAAGCTAGTTAGACATGACTGTACAGCCACAGCCACTTCCTCCTCTTGATCGTATCCTACATGGTATAACGCTTGAACCAAGGTCAGAAACTGACGGGTTGTATATACATGTTGACTCGACTTCAAACTGCTTATAATCTCTGACACCCACTTCAATGCAAGCAATCTGAAAAAGTACAAGAGCAAATATATTAGTTCATATTTTGTAAATGCATATTACATTTTTGTTGGATTTTTCTGCAGATTAGGAATAAAACTGGGATATACATGCTAAATATTTTGAAAGGCAATGAAAATGTTTTAGAAATATTAAGTAACAAATTTTGAGGCAGTTGATAGCCAGGGAAATGGCCGTGCTTTAACCTTCCAGCTTCCTCTGCACTGCTGAGATTTTTTCTCTGAACCAATACCATGGACAATAGGGCTGGGATTTTGGGAAATACTGGAGATTTTACTATTGGGCAGGGAAATGGCTTGAAGTTTTGACAACACAAAAGTAAAAAATCCCCACCAATCCCCAGGGATGGGGGAGTGGATGCAACTGACTGGTGCATTAGCCATTTTGAACATTTGCATTCATTGATAAAATTATTTTCTATACACTTACTTGCAATCATATGAAGAGTATGAATGGGTGAATAAATCAGCCAACAATTTGAGAAGTCTGGTAAAGTTGGCACTTGTTGTAGGGTTCACATTGGCCAACAAAGCCCCTTCTAGTGGTGTGTTCTGAGTAAACAGGGAACTTGTTGAAATGAAATTGCTATGTCTGAAAAATGAAGGTTAGATTTATACATAAACTTACAGAGACTTCTCAGTCACACCGTCCAGTGAAAGTACTCATTTGTACTGCCTGGAGTACTCTTCACATCTTCACCCAGCAGTTACCTATAACGGCTAAATATGCTGATTGTTAATCATGAGCAAAGCCTTTGAGGCTTTATATACAAGTCAGGTTTCTGCTGTATTATGACAGGCATATGAGTGCCTCCACTCGTATTAGAAACCGAGTTGCCAGATTCGATAACAAAGCGCACAAACCATTGAGCTATGGAGGCACACATAACCTACCTGACCTATTATTTAAAGCTTTATTGATCTAGTTACAAGTGAATGCAGCAAGGTAGCAATATTTCATAGCTCTTCTTCTTCTCACAGAAAACATACTGTAAAATCATTTTATTTTGATGGGACAAAATTTCGTGGTTCTGGTAAAGGACCATTTCGATGGGATGTTAATTCTTGGATTTTGCATTTCAGGTAATAATTACAAGGGTCAAAATTATTGTTTGATGGGATTTAATTTCATGGTTAAAGGCCCCCACAAAATCCTAAAAATTATACCCCCCCCCCCCAAGAAAATTATTGATTTTACAGAATACCAAGCACAAGACTTAAAACCACAACACAACATATAAACAGTGCTGAACTTAGTGGTTTCAAGAAACTAGATAGTATAAGCTTACCTTGTAGCGTGTGAATACAATGACTGTAGGATGGCATACTGTAACGCAGGGTACTGTACACTGACGGACGGACGCATCACATCCAGATGCTTACAGTACAAGTCAAATAAACTTGGAGACAACGCCCACATCTGTCAGATTAACACATCAAAATGAAAAAAATATTTCAGAGGAAGAATTTATATTGTCAGTTTTTTTCATAATGATTTGAAAAAGAGACTCAAGATCATGAGTATTGTATCAAACATTATTTTTAAAATCACATTTTTGATAGCTCAAGAAATAAGAATAACATGAAACTATAAAGATTTTGACACAGAACCTATAAAAGATTATACCCCTGGCAAAGAAATCTGACCTAAAATTCCTGAGAATATGTATGAAAACAGCTTAGTACAAGTGTTCATGTTAAGTTTCATTGAAATCTTAAAAATAATTAAGGAGAACAAACACAGCCATATAGCCATCCAGTCAAATATCAAGCACAAAATCAGTATGTCTTCGCTTTTGTAAGAGAAATACATAGTTAGTTCAACTTCTTAATTAAGAATCTAAGCCACATTTTTTTTAAATGACTAATACAGTGTTAAAACTACTTACCCCAATCAGATTATTCTTGGTATTGCCTATCTCACCTAGTACACACAGACAGAATATACATGTAATCTCCGCCTCTCTCTTGGTATATTTAACATTCCAATATGGATTACTGGGTACCAGATCCAATAGCTTATCATCCCCACTACTCTCTAACAGTATGTTAAATCCACATTGTATGTCTCCTAGTAAATGTCTGAAATATTGGTCATATACATACAACCATGAGTAAAAACATACAATCCAAATACAATTTACAAACAGTCTCATCAGTTCGCTATTCGTTATAGTATTTGTGATACAGAATGTGAATTCAAACTACTCCAACTACTACAAATGCCACACAGTGACAAATAGTACCCCCACAGTATCACCTTGTCACAGAAAGTAAGTTTTTGTGTAAGCTAAACAACCATGTAATGAGGTATAACTGGATTCATGCTGCTTTTATCTTAACACAAACCTCACTTTATTTTGATGGGGGTATAAATATCCTTTTGCACAGCTTAATTGTTGAATTTCTTTTGTCATTTCGACTGAAAGCTGTTTCCCAACGACAATTTTTCAGTTACATACGGCAGCTAATTCACCTAATCAGATATTTCTTGACTATGTACAAACAAAGAACAAGCAGAAAATCAACAATGCAATCATATTTTTATGGAAATATATGACCTGATTCTATCACAGGGTTACAAATCCAGCATACTAACTATTTGCTGCAGCTCTCACATTCCTGACAAATAATTGCTTAAAGTGTCATACCTATATGTTTCCTCCAGCAGGGGAATACTTTTCAGATTGAGTAAGTTCTGGTAAACTTTAGTAAGCTCCTTTAATACCTGAAAATGAAACATGAGAATGTAAACAAGACTGCATGGCCAGTGGAAGCCTAGTCCATAATTCTGTTTGAAAGGCTGGGGAGTGATACATGGCATTGACAATGTTATGTGTTTATGATGGGTAACCAGTATGCCAATATTGAAAGCAATGCTTTCATGGACTCTCGGATATATTTGAGTTGCAAAAACTTCTATTTTTTATGTTAACACTTTCAGACAGACAGGTTAGGACGACCACTGTATTCATTCTGCATCAGTAGATGCCAGGCGTAAAAAGAATATGTGTAATTTTTCCACTCCATGGTCATGCACCAATCAGTTTATATTAGTTGATTAGGGTTGTTACGGTATACCTCGATATACGAAACACAGCAGACTTCAGTCCCACACTGTTCACGGTGCAAGACTTTGGTATGGTTCGGTAAAAGCTTTTTATGACCAAAATAATATTCAAACAACGAAACATCTGACAGCCTACTGATCATGTATAATTACCATGTATCACTTGTTTTAATTGTGTTAGGATTTGCCTCATACAGCAGTAAATCAATAGTTGATAAGAACATCATAATTGCTGTTATGGAAGCAACATTTTCATTGTCACTTAAAAATTGAAATAATTACGGTGTGTTAGAGAAGTGTGTATCATACCGAAATGTTAGAAAAATTGACAGTATGAATCATATCACGATGTGAGCGTACCGTTACACCCCTAGTGTTGATCACCATTATTTATCAGTATCAAGTATAAAGATGTGTCAGTTATCAAGAAAATGTATGTAAATGTAGCTATTTTCAAATATTTCCAGAATTTGGACTCCTGTAATCCAGATTTCCAGACTTGTAAGAAACATGCTTTCTATTTCCACTTACCTCGGGAGATCCAGATTTGATACACTGATGAAGTAGAGAATCTGGCTGTAGTATGTTAGTCAACCAATGTACCGGCAATCTTGTACCAAACAATTCTATCACCTGAAATATCATAGGGGTATAATTTAGTCAATGTCATATAAAAATTAAATTAAATCGACCGCTTGTATCCAAAAGCAAAAACAGAAGTTGAGTTGGAATACCTTCCTTTTTAAGTCTCATCAGTAATTTAGTACCCAAAACTTAGTCTCATTCATATCCAAAATTAATTCTGAGTGAGACATAAAGTCCAATCATAAAGCAAGTGTCACAAATCTGTTTGAAGGTCATTAGGACATGACCCCCACATAAGATCTCAGTTCAAACTTTGTTAAAATTCAACATATGAAATTTCGAATGACCACACCTTTCAGTTCTTTGAATTTAACTTTCATTTTCTGAAGAAAATTTTAATCTTTCTAGTGCAGCATATCTGAATATCTAAAATATTGTGGATTTGTAGGACCCCTGTTATTGGTAAATATGTTACATAACTTATGTGTCGCACACTAATGACACCATGGTGTCTGCAAGATGAAAAAGAAAATAAAGTAATACCTTACCTTAGCCATAAGCTGCATGGCTAGAATAGAGAACCTATTCCTGACTTTATACGAGGGAAACATGACGGTTGATACATAACTCTGTAAGCTATCTTGACACGACAGTACATCTTGTTTCAAACAGTTCAATAGCAGAAATATACACTCATTGGCTGTAAATATATGAGAATATTTGAATGAATGAATGAATGCATAAATAAATAAATGAATGCATGAATGAAAGAGTGAACGAGTGAACAAATAAACGAATGAATAATCAAATGTTTATCTGAAAACAACCTGAGTAAGTGTGCATTCTTGAGGAATTGTGGAGACAAAATGTATTCTTCCTTGTGTGAACTAACGAAGAGACCATCAGTCCATTATATAGAGGGGCCAGAATAGCGTAATGCTAATGTGATGGCCCTACATCAAGGTATGAAAATCTGTAGAGTTCAGGTTCAATCAATATCGAACATAATACTTGAAAGTTTTTAACACAACATCTGATATATCACAGAAAGATCATTGCTGTCTTATATTCAAATGATCAAAATTGATTACAATATACACAACTAAGTATGGTACTTGTAAGCGTTTCTGTGAAATTTCATTGAAATCCAGATAGATGTCCAGCACAAAATCAGCATGTCTCCCCCGCTACATATAGGAGACATTTATAATTCTTCCTCTTTTGCTGCAATACCAAATTAAGTAATCAGGCAATCTGTACTTACCAGTGACAACCACAAACTCTGAGAAGTAACAACTCATAGATGTATCTATGGCAACAACTGTCTTCTCAAACACCTGAAATCAAACAAGTTTTTAAAATATTGCTAAAATCTCACTGGTTAACAGTATTTCAGTCATATAGAAACTACCCAGTCACATTATTTTGACACCAGCCAAGCCAGCATTTATCAGGAACTAATTATAAATAGACCAACAGTAGAATGAACAAATGCATGTATTCAACATTACTGTCAGTACGTATCTTTATGAACTCTTTGAAGCACATTGTATTATGCCATCTAACAGACTATATAAATATTGTAATAAATCATGATACATGATTTCTACAGACCAAGAAGCCTGCAAAGCTAAAAAATATCAAATAGGTAAAAAAACATTGGACAGTTGTTTTTAAGTTTTTTTTGACAGATTTTTTACTTGGACGTATTGGCCAAAATTTCAAGTGGCAACAGTGGCATGAAGCCTACACCCAGATCTTGACCCTGTAAATATGAATTCTTATTCTCAATGAGCGAATTCTTGAACAAAACTTACCTCCAGGAAGTAAGGCATAGGCATGAGACGAGACTTGTTCGGGTCAAAATCTTCGCCAAGACTTTTTATAACGGTTGAGAAGACTTTGAGTAGTGATCCTATTTTGATCACTTCATCAGGTGTGACAGTCATCGACTTAATATGCCCATCTTGTAATAAAGCATTCAAATCCTGAAAATTAATCAAACAAATATTAAAAATAAGAACAATATCATATCCAGGGGATAGAAATGGTTTCATGTAGCAAGTTATGTTCAAAAGAAAGTGGTTGATTTGATATCTAACTAAAGTAACAAAGAAGAAAACAACAAAAAGGAGCTGGCAAACATGTTCAAATAACCAGTGATTTTACCCCTTTTGCCTCATTTCTATCCCCTTGCATATCATATTTTCTTATCACAAAGAAAAGATCTTTTATTTCAGAAACCTTATGAAACAAAGAAATGTACATGTTACATTTTCTCCTTAAGGTTACATGTTAGGCTATAGGTTTCTTTGAATGTCACACAGAATAGTACTTTTCAAGGTTGAAAGCAATTCAACGCCCATGTGAACCTTAATACTTCTAACAAAGTAAAAATAATATTACGGCTGTTACAAGGGTATTGCAGATGAAAATAGTGTTTTTTCCCATATGAGAGATGAGAAATTTAAAGTTCTGGCAGGAAAAACATGTTACTTAGTGTTTCATTTTGGTTTTGAAAACAATGAGTCTTTATCCATTGAAATCAGAAAAACAAAAAGTCCCACTATGTAAAAATAAAATATTTCAAAATGTAATGAGTCCCCAGCCAATTTTGTGAGTAAGGGACTCAGGACTTGCTCCAAAATGAATCATTGGTTACTAAACAAATACAAGTTACCTCAGCATAAGCCTCCATGTCCTCCAAGAATTGACCAAGTAGTTCCTGTGTGAAGGATTGATCAGACACCCAGAACTTTTGGAACGATATCAAAGCTTTGGATGTGAAATCAATGACACGGTCCTGCTGTGACGAGTCTATATGCCATCCAACCAATATATCAACTGTATCCTATGGAAATAAATATAAGTATTACTGTACAATGCATTTCAAAAATTCATAGCAAACAAGAATATAACTTTAATATGGTTAGATGTTGGGGATCTTAACAGTTCCTACTTTTGTTGAAATTCCAAATTTTTCAGACAGTCATCTTGAAAATGGTTAACATTTTCAAAAAAATAGAAACTTAATAAATAAATGAAATGTTAAAGAAGTAAACATTAGAATTAAGATTCATTCAAACCACAGGCCAAATTATTAATTCTAACAGTAAGAAAATAGCGCAAAAACAGAAACAGCTTTCATTTAACTCTTGAAACTACATTTTGACAAAATGCCTGTTTTGACTCAAGAAAATTTAAGTTCGGGTGCAATGTTTTGCCAACTCCTAAAAAATTAAGATTCAAGAGTCATTTTGACTCTTCACTTTTGAGACATCTAACAGTGCACAGGCCATGATCTTCTAAAGCATCTCAAGTATAATATCAACTCAAATTGAGATTTTGCTCAAATCAGTCAGAATGGTAGATAGATCAGATTTTCGAGCTCTTGACCTTTAACAGTAACAAACTAAGAATGATGCTTCTGTGCTTAGATGCCACTTTTGAATCAAGCCACTCATGGAAATTACCTAAATACAAATGACACTAATTTTGAGATGAGAATAAGCTCATAATGAGGTGCTTTTAGAGATTGGGGCCTGTTAGTAATGAAATCTTGTACCCTGAAGTAATCTTGAAAGATGTGAGGATATACACTGGTGACTTGTAGGATGACAGACACGATAGATGTAAGTAGTTCTGGCGTGTCAGCATTCTCTAGCAGGCTTTGTAGGTTGTTCAACACCAACTGAAACAAAGAGATATAAAATAGCAAACTGATCATCATTCAAGCATCCATACAGTGTACATGTAGACTTTCCTTGAATTGAACAAAATTCCGTTTGTTCAATACTGCCAAACTTGTTGAGAAACAGCATTTGACTCAATAAATTAGGATTTATACAAGGACAGGGATGACTACTTAGGGTATGGTTTGATTGCAAACTGGGACCGGTTTCAATTTTGTAGTTTTGTACTGCTGATTTCATTATCTTTCTAAAACAATACACAACTGACAATGTCAATAAAATGTATGATACTGCATGTGTACAGTATATCTTTGACAGCAACACACCTAATTTTCAAATAGATCTTTGTAAAATCCAAGTCACATTACATACACAGGCCCACTAACTCAATGTTAAGTCAATCCAAATAGTACTTACAGGAATATACTCTGCCAATAATTGCTTCTTTTCATCACACTTCATGGTCTATAAGAGATAATTCATCATATAAACTGTACACAAATATCGACAATGTTACATTAAATAAACCTGCTAGTGCATGCAGCAAGAATATTCATCATTTCCCTATCAGTAAGCACAATTTACTGACACACAGTAAAGATGATATGAAAAAAACTAAAATTTATACGGCACCTATATTAAAACCTCAGTTACAAAATTGAATAAACTAAGGCCCTGTTTTACCAAACAAGGTACATTCACATGATTAGTTTCAAGTGCCATTCAGTACAGGTCAATCGGCAAAAATCTATTACTTAGTATCAGGCCCTAAAAGCGAAGATACAGTCAGGTGCCAAATCAAAGTTCACAAAGTGAAAAATGCATGAAAAATTGGACAGATTTTTTCACTTTGAAAATACATGACACAATAAATAGAAATATATTATACTATAATTCCGTATCATATGATAGAATAATTCAAGCATAATTAAACAAGACTGCGTTCAATAAACGCTTATGCCCCCGTGGAAGCCATGTCCATAAAAAGCTAATCAATCAGGGGCCATTATTCAGTTAAAATGTTTGATAGTGTTACATGGCTTTGAACTATAAGGGACTTATGATGGTAAACGAATATGCAACATTTGAAAGCAGTGCCTTGATTGACTTCATGTGTGATCTGGTGTTATGGTGTTATGGTTCTTTGTCACTGCACTTCTCCAAGTTGCCACCTATTCATATACCAAGTTTGAAGTCAATATTTTAAATACTTTTGAAGATACGCTCCAGACAAACAATTATCATGAAAATACTGAAGGGGAGATAATTCAAAATGTAAGGCAGACAGAGTTATGGTTCTTGGTCCATGCACTTCTACGAGCTACCATCTATTTATATATCAAGTTTTAAGGTAATATCTTAAACAATTTTGAAGAATCACTCCGGTCAAAATTTTATTCTGAAAATACTAAAGGGGAGATAATTAAAAGTTTAAGACAGACAGAGTTTTATTGCTTGGTCAATGCACTTCTCCAAGTTACCATCTATTTATATTCCAAGTTTCAAGTCAATATGTTAAATAGTTTTGAAGATATACTCAGAGCAAAATTTGAATATAAAAACACTAAAGTGGAGATAATTCAAAATTTAAGACAGACAGAGTTATGGTTCTTTGTCGATGCACTTCTCCAAGTTGCCATTTATTTATATTTCAAATTTCAAGTCAATATGTTAAATAGTTTTGAAGATACGCTGCAGACAAAATTTTATTGTGAAAATACTAAAGGGGAGATAAGTCTAAGTTCAAAATTAGGTCAAGGTGAAGGTCAAAATGGAGTCAGGTGATACAGGTGTGTGGAGAGTGGTCATATACAACATCCATGCAAGTATGAAAGCTTTGTAGCAAGCCATGTTAATGCTAGAAGAAACGGTCAATTTGGGTTAACCAAGAATTTGGCCTTTCAATAAGTCTAAGTCCAAAATTAGGTCAAGGTGAAGGTCAAAATGGAGTCAGGTGATACAGGCGCGTGGAGAGTGATCATATACAACATCCATGCAAGTTTGAAAACTTTGTAGCAAGCCATATTAATGCTAGACGAAACGGTCAATTTGGGTTAACCAGGGCGGACGGACGAACGGACGGACGCCCCCACGATCGCTACCTTAGGTGGTCATTCCATTGTTTAAGATCAAAGGAATGACCACTTAAAGGACAAAAGAATTAAGTGGTCACGGAATGAATTGAATAGATTTCTATTGTGTTAGGCCACACCTCCGACCACCTAAGGTAGCTTTCGTGTGTGCGGACCGACGGACGGACAGGTGCATTACTATATGCCTCCCGATCTATCGATACGGGGGCATAAAAATAGTTTACATTTATCAAATTTTTGGTTACTAAGCAATTTAAGAACATCAATAGAAATTCTTCATTGACAGAATAAGCCTGGTTGCCATGGCTACATACTTTTAGTACTTTGTTTGTCAATCATACAGAAATATAAAGGGGTAATTGACATTCTTAAAAACCAACTTCATTTGATCTTAAAAAGTAAGTTTGTAAAATGTAAAGTAATTAAATCTCGAAGTTGAATAACAAAAAGTGTAGTTCCCATTGACTACCATGTAAATTTTGTCATTTTCACGTTAAAAAAGATCAAAACAAAATTCAAATGTTTGTTATTTTCATATTGGAACTCCGATTTTCTTCATATAAAAACTATTTTAAGGTAAAATCTACTGTGGTAAAAGTCAACATTAATTTAAATATTTCATGGTATATGTGTTACCATGACAACATTGTCAAATTGGCTAACCATCAATTTTTAGTGGTGTTCTAGAATAGCTTAGCAACAGAGAATGGACTGTGTAAATGAGTCAAGTGCATGACAGTTTTATCAGAAATTGATTATCCTATTAAATGATAGTAAACATAGTCTAATTGTTCTTATTTTACAATTGTTATGTTCTTCTAACTGAAGAAATTCATCAAATTATTTTGTGATTTTTTCGCTTTGTGAACTTTAATTTGGCATGGGACTGTAAGTATTAATCTAACCTCGAGTAAAGCTTGTAAGAACAGGGAGCGGACATCATCTTCAAGAACTGTATTTATCTGTCCAAACAACCAGTTGAAATACCTGAAACACAGAATGCAATAAATGAGATCCAAAATGGCTTTTGTTTTCTGAACTCTTGTCATACTAAAAGTATCGAAAAATGCTAAAAGACATAGAAATTCCACACAAAAAAAACAGATTATATGTCAGCTAAGCTTCCTACACAGAAAGTTTCATCATGATAACTCGTCACAAACTTTAGTTATAGAGTAAAAATGTTTTTTCTAGGTATCTTTGGTATAGTCAATTCAAGTAATTTTCAAGAACTAGCCATAAAAAGTTCAAGTTCTTTACACAACACATGAGAACCAAGTATACTACTGACAGAACATCAAGATCATTACAACCTGGTAAATTTACCTATGTGCATCCTGACAAAACATCATTACAACCTGGAATATTTACCTATGTGCATCCTGTCCCATCAAGCTTCCTATCAAACCAATACAATAGACCACTTCTAACTTTACATCTTTCATACCTCTGTAAGGATAAAACAATTACAGTCAGCGACTTTTTTCAAAGTAGGTGAACAGGCCATTTCTATAAATTTGGGATAATAATTCATAATGATTACAAAAGGAGAAGAAAACTGATTTTTATGGGAAAGTTGCATAATTTTACAGTGTTTTCCTAAGGAAAAGACCCCTGTAAACAGTCCCTGTTATAGATGCCTGACAGACAATGATTCAGACCAGTAAAATATGTTTAGCTACTGGTACCTATCTATTTGCATACTAGTCCATCATCATTTTGCCAGGACCGAAAAAACATTTTATTATTAAGGTTTCTAGGGTGTTTGAGGTAAATCTGTTTGAAACAACAATTTTCTACAACAAGTCAATAACATTATCCAGACATGTCTTTTTTTTTCAGGAATATAGAGTCTGAAAATACATTGTAACGTTACCACTACCAAAAAACTTAATTGAGATACATGGTTTAATCATTAAATAATTTGGAAAACCAAAATAGAAATCTGAAAAAACAATTTCTGAAAAGTCCATTTTTAGAATTATACTCTATATTTAGACAGATAACGTTATGAACTTATGATGTCAGCAGAGGAAGTTATATACGACCGTAATGTAAGAGAATCATTACTTCATGTGTAGTAATTTTGATTTTTTGACCTTTTGTAAATTACATAAGGCAGACATTTAACCCCTCATCGTTTTGAATGAAGGGTGACCATATCGCTAGTTCAGTATGAAATTGACTCAGTCGAAATGATGAAATTCATGAATAAAGACATTTGATTACTATTGATTGATTCTTTAAAGGTCAAATACGAAAGAATTTCTTAATTTAACTATAGTAACACATTTACATAGATATATATCATATAAAAGGCATGGCGTACTTGTAATCCACATAATTGCAATATTTAAGATGGTTTATAACGATAAAGTTGACGATAACAAAAATACAACGTAAATCCAACCCGGTTGTCTCCCTTGATTTTTAGACCGTGTGACGTCATTTTGGACATAAATGGAACTGTTCCTCTTCAGTTTAACTAAATTTGAATGGGTCCTGTCGAGTTTTTATCGGATTAAATTCATGATCAGTGACGGAAATTACTATAATGTGGTATGTTCTAAGCATTGTATGTGTTGTCATTGCAATCACGTTTTAATTCCTTTCAATATTTAAGAAACAAAAGAACGACCACATACCGATGTGGACATTACTGACTTCAACTGCTGGGCGTGTTATATATTACAAACGCAGCAGTGCAAACTGCGCGCTACAGGGGGTATAAATATCACGCTGTTTATACACTTGACACGTGCGTGTATACATCGGTGATTGATTTTGAATGTATATATATATATATATAGCTGTCACTATTAATTTATGTATATTTATGTGTTAGGTTTTGTAACAGACCATAAGTATTTAAAGCATTCCGTATGAGGAAAAAAATTATGTTCGCAAGAAATGGCTTTAGCTGCGTATTTGTACACGCATGTATATTAGACATATAGATACATGATTTGTAGTACACACGAAATGACGCGTAGTTGGCAGTTTCTGTAAAGAATCTATAAATTAAACATAATTGTGTCACTGAATTTCTAAATTGAGAAATGAAAATTATAATTCTAGACAGGAAATTATTGACGAAAAATTGTAAAAGGAAAATTTGAAAATAAGTCTGTAGATAACCGGTAAAGTTAGAGACATTGTCCATAGTTCTTGGATGCCGAGTTGATCCCATTTTATCATTTTCAATTATGGCTACAAATTCAAATGAGAGTTAGCATTAACTAAATCGATTGGTACTTAATATATTATTTTTTCAACATTACATACTGCACCGGTCAGTTCCATTATCGCCCCAAACCCTCGAGGATAGACGGTCGTGTTTTTACCTTCCAGCTTTCCGCCGCATGGCCAGTGAAATGTTGGGATTTTTTCAGCGAACCAATACCCTAGTGACACTATTTAGTTGTCAGGGACCGGGGAAATACTGGAGATTGTCCCATCAGCTGTCACCCGCAGGCCGTGGAAGGCGGGGTGACAACCCATAAGCCCATCCCCAGGAGTGGGGTACCGTGGATGCTACTGACAGGTGCATAACAATGACACGTTAGAACATGTACATGTGCGCTGAAAATTAAATAATTTGGTAATGTAAACTCACGCATTTCCAACACAATAATCGGCGTAATGATCTTTTCAATATTGTTGGTATTGCAATGCACATGTAATAAAAAGCATGGTTTCTTTGAATGACACCTCATGGTAAAATTTATTAACAATATCCCAGTATCATTGAAAAGTGACAGTATTATAGTGCGATGCTTACACAGAAGTTTGAACATAATTTTTTACCTTTTTGAAGCTTTCCATTACACCAGAAAACATATTAGAGTTTACACGAATCCTAAGCTTGTCATTTTCAAAAAGTTTCACATTGATAAACAAAAACTTGGTTTACTACGCACATTCATTGAAGATATTTTTACGCACTTGCTCAACTGACCATAATTAATACTTACATTTCAATTCATGGCGTTATTTTGATTGGCGAATACAAATTTGTTTGTAATAAATTCGCCACGCCCCCTTGCACCTGCATGACCTATGGCAGGCCAGGCAGGGCCAACGATCACCCAAAAGCTGGATACCGTGTATATTATTTTAACATAAAATAGACCGCCTGCTTTTGGCGGCCTATAGTGCAGTGTCATATATGTGTCGGCCTTTTACTGATGTTTAGTCTTTAAATATAAGCCGGTCCAAATTGTAGGATAAAAATTCTGACCGTGCGTTGATATTCGGGGAAATTAGGCCCGTGTTTGAACTCTCAGACAAGTATTATTTTGTGATTTGTAACAAGATACGTGTATGTAGCGAACTCCACTGTTGGTAATCTGCTTCCGTAATATAACTCAATTCTTTCTTGTTGGGGTACGTGAGATGGATACGTGGATCTAGGTTCATGCTAGGAAGAATCATTACTGTACACACTGTTGAATTCAAAAGCCAATGATCGATATATATCGTTTTAGAAAAATGAAATTTATTGTTCCATACTAAATTAATGAAACGTTTACCGAGTTATAAACATTTTATATCTGGTATAATACACTGTTCTTCTTTGCATTTTGATTGACAAAAATATATTATTAATACTTGGCCCGTTACAACCCACTTCCTATAACTCGCGTAATGTACACGCGTCTCCAGTTGCATTGACCGTAAACTTATCTATGTACACATACCGATTTAGGAATTTTCTCACATTTGTATAATCAATAATACGTACAGAAACAATTAAATTAAACATCAAATCGTTCAGCAGCTGATTATAATCTCGTTTTTGGCATGTTACAACCCCCCGTGATGTGCATAATGTACCAAGATTAACTGTATGACACTTCGTAGATCGACGCTGTGTATATGTATGTATAACCCCCGTGGAGAAATCTTTTATGATTGTGCTTTATATTTGACCCACTATTACATAATAGCACATGCATTTCATGTAACTTTAATGCATTTAAACCGAACATATTCAATAGAGATCAAGATTTATGCGAATATGCACTAATAGTATACAGCCTCTGTGTTAATCAGATGTTCCAAAAACACGTCACAAGCTAAGGGAAGTAACTCGGGTTAGTTTATTCACAAAATAAGATAATCGAAATAAGAGATGACGTTTATTGTGTGTTATAATCATATCTGAAGTGTAGAGATTGACGTAATCATATATTTATACCATAAACTTATTAAAACAGCAAAAAAATAATATTGTGTATATGACCTTTAAGTTAGAGAATAATCATTTTTTATGATTAGGAGCTATAAAAATCCGAACTAGCAACATTTTCTAGTAATAACTATTAAACTAATTGATGTTGAAATCAGAAACTAGCGTATGTGGAAATTTGGTGACAAACCTGTCATAGAAGACATCTTTCAATGTAGGCAATACTTCATCACCATTTCTAGCAGCATACTGTAGAAAAAGAAATAAAATAACATCAAATTATCAATATTAATAGTTTACTATAAGAATCTTCATTTGCTATGATTCTTAAAGTGGAAATGGATCATAATCTGCACAAAAAGTAAAATGAAAATAAATAAATCGGCGCTTAACACTTAACACTGGTCCCCTGGCCCGGGGGCAAGTGAAATTTTGAAGGACCAGGGAAAATAATGAAGAACCAGTAGCTGTTTTCTTTACAAATTTAACGCTTCTAATCTTTACAGTCGGACCAGTGACCAAAAATAGTTAGTGTTAACTCCCGTAAAGTCATGAAAAATGTGTAAAAATTTGTATTACCTTTGAACCCTCAGGTGAACGAAGATAATCAATAAGCTGCTTGGACAGAGAGTATTTTCTATCAGGAATTGATTCCCTTTGTAGTCTCCTAGCTATCTTTGTCAAACGAGATTCCTCAATGAATGGCTTTCCGGAATCTGGAATGACAAGTACATAATGTATAATATGCATTTAAGACCCCTCTCTTAGTGAGTCTCTGTGCAAAATGGTATGTCAGACATGTGCTGGCATGGGACACTCTCTATAAATCTCTGTGCTAAATGATGATTTTGACTTATAGCTAGCGAGGTAAGAAAATATTATTTATCTTAAATACAGGTTGGTGCGTAAAAAAAACATATCAACCACAGAACAACCCAATGATTAATATTAACCACTGTCTTCATATTTAATATTTTGTTTGTTTTATTGGTTGCCACAATCTAAATCTAAGATAGAATGTTGACCACTTTTTCCAGGGTAATAGCTCACATGAACACCCAGTAATCTTCAATTTAAAATAAAGCTTAAAAGCAACCCAACAAGTTGTATGCTGTTGTCTTGTATCTCCGTGCTCCTTAACAGTTTCAGCGACGCATGCGCACTAGCCCATACAAGTTTTAAAATTGTTTGCACCGCTTTCGGAAGTAAAAATGTTAACTTAACTTATTAGGAAAAGAAAATTTAAAAATGATCACGAAAACTCGTAAAATCATAACTTTTTGATGTCTAGGTCGATGCTCAGAATCCTGGTGACTGTTTCCCATGAAATCCGTGCCTCTGTAAATACGGGTTTGTATTGGGGCCCAAAGTGATGGAATTTCAAATTTGTAGTGAGATTAGATAAATTTGGAGTAGTGCTTATCAAAATGCGTATTCAGTTTGGATATTAAAGCCTTAGTTGATAAAAATAATGCGTCATGAAAACAGGATGCAAAAAAAATTTAACAACAGTTGAAAAATATCAGTTGGAATAATTACTAGGTGCGTCGTTCCTGGTCGTCAAGGTGACAGCTATGGCGTGTCGTCCAAAATAATGGCCTTAATCGATTAAGGATATTTGTTGGATGATTTATTTGGCTAATTTCACCAAAATGACTATGTAGAACATATACAAGAGTTGAATTCAACTAAGCACGGTTTTCATGAGAAGGCACGAAATTATGAGACAGAGGTATATTATATATGAAGCGGTTAAGGCGTTGATCTCATCTTATCCCTAAAAGATTTTTATGTGGTTACTTGCATCAAATTCCTTAAAACACCCTACTTTCGATTAGCACCGGACACTTCTCTGTTCTGTGACAGACATCCTGAAGGCTGAAAGTTGGCAAAAAGGGTCGGAGGTTAAATTGTTATATTATATATACTTTTTAACAATGTCATTTTGATTAATGACAGTTGTGGATAAAGGTCCCTCATGCTAATAAAAAACCTGGACAATATCAAAATCCTTTGTCGATTGCTGTTTAGAGGGGCGCAGGTTTAGAGACTAATAGAGGTAACAGGGCAATATCTGACTCTTTAGCCAAATGAGAGCCCTGGCAACAATGACATCTAGATGTTTTATATCGAAAGTTTGATGACCAGAACCTACCGTTTTTCTTTATATCATTCTCTTTACGGTATGAACCCGAGCCACCAACAGGTCCTCTGGTATCCCGGCTGTCTTTACGGAATGGTTTGCTGGGACTGGATCGACGGTCATCTTCTCTTCTGCCCCTTCCACCCGGGGGAGGTCGGATACCATTCATTCCCTTATATGGAGGTCTGTCCCTGGAGTCATACTTCCTGTCACCATTGAATCTGTCATTTTTGGACTTGTCAGGTTTAGAATCTGCAGCAGACGTAGATTTCTGACCAGCGCTTTCGACCATTTTCGTTGGCCTACTTGCGTTTTCGTTCAGGTTTGACGTGGATTCTCCATCCCCATTCGTCTCTGTTTTTACCTTTACGTCATTTGTGCAGTCGTTCGATTTATCACTTACACCATCGGACGCTTCATTCATTCCCAAATCTGTTTCAAGTGTTCATTTTTGTGATTTTATTCAAGAAATAAACTGAAAGTCTTGCATTTTCCAGTTTTTTATTCGGAACGCCTTTGACCCAAAGTTGAACAACATCCGGTTTATATTGAGCGAAAAGTATCACTTTTCTCGAAAAGAGCATTTTTTTCCTCTGATAAATAAATTTCATGTGAATAAACCTGAAATTAATAACATTTAGTATTTTTATTAAATCAAAGCTTGTGTACTTAAAGAAAATAACACTGACAAAATTTGCTTGAAAGCTATCGAAACTAGATCTAATTTCTTTTTATAAATATTAGATCTAGATTCTAGATTATACCAACTTTATCTAGATAATCTAGCACTTTTTCATGTTAACTACACGTTAAAAATGCTGCACAAGTGTGATTGAGTTATGGATAACACACAGCATGTAATGGATACAAACTTAAAATCTAGTAGATCTTGATCTATCGTTGAAATTTGAAAGGCTGTCTGAACGCCGTCGGAAACTTTAAAACGACGTTATGACGTCATTAACATAATTGCGATGACGTAACATGACGTTACGTCTGTTACGTAAGTTGCATAGTTACCGCATTGTGCACAACGAACAGAACAAGAGAAAGCTACTCCGAGATATTTTCATTATTACAAACAATACAAGGATGGATATGCTGAGAAATATAAGACATTTATTTTCCAAGTAATGAATTTTGATTTAATTAACTATTTAAAGTCATTTTTACACTTATGCAAGTCATAATTCGGACATTAATTAAGAATTATTGGGATTGAACAATTATTGTACGTCAATATGATGTAAGATCAAGTATACTATCTTTTTCTTGTGAAACTTGCTTATTCAATATTTTTAGCAATTTTTGAAACTACATGTATTTAGATCTAATTAAAAAGTCATTTTGCAGACACTTTGTGATTTATTATTAGTGTAAAGCGTATCAATAAAATTCTGTGAGTGTTTGGTCCTGCGTTTTCTGTGGTTCGACGCAGAAATAATACGTACAAATTTCCGACCCAAAGCGCAGACCGCAAACTGAATAACCCGCTGTACGGTATTTACTTCGGACAGTTCTCACTGAATGAAAACATTTGAATGCTCATGTAATATATCGTAGACAAAAACAACTAGAAAATTATATAATTATATTTTCTATAAATGCATGCACATATATGCAGATAGATTACGCGGTCCTCTCACGAGGCAAAATTTGTACCATGCTGCTTAGTTATATAGATGGGGAGGGGGGCGTAGCTACCCTAGTACTCTTTCGACTAATTAAGCTTATTTTACGAATTATTGAGGATCAAATAAAAATTTCTGCTGTGATCTAATGGTCTTATGGTAACAAGTAACGTTTGCTAGTTCTCAAGTTTGTAAAAAAACCAACCAATTCTTTTCAGAAAATCAAAAAAGGACGACATTTACTTCACCGAAGTGACGGGTTTGAACCATGATGTAGATCTATTCAGTCGTCTCAAAACAAGCAATGGTAAGTAAAATAACTTTCATAAAGTTTCTCAAACATAAAAAAAATGTAAATAACAGAAACTTCATTTAAATAATATACACTTTTCATAAGTTTATTATACTACATTGTAATTTGTTCAGGTTGGGACGATTGTGAAACAAACTTTTCCAACGTATATTAGTCATTCTCGATACCTCATTCCTGATGTTATCCGTCACTTCGAGGTTAATAGAAAAGAGAAGCCAGTTTCCCTTTTATAGCGTCTAGTAATCGACTTACTGGTTCCATTTCCCTCTTTAGTATGAAGCGACCTACAGACTGTATAATCGAACCCGTTACCCCGCAGTCGGACACTCAATCACTTTAACTATCGAGGAAGCGGTCAATCTTGCATAACGCATTCAACGCATTAAGACATTTTCACATTGAGGCTGTTCGGATACTTTTAATATTTCACGAGTTGACGTTAGTATTTATAAATACCATTTTTGTTTTATTGCATGACACTATTACATGTACATGTACATTTGTATATACAATTTAACAATAGCCTGTACCTCAGCAATATGTTTAACACCAGGAATTAAAACATTCTCCTTAATGTTTCAGATTTTGTACAGTTTGCGGACATTCGATGTCCACGACAAATTCCTATAGGCAAATCATCCACTGAATGTGTTCAGAACTCTCGCCAAATAGACGTACACCGATACTATCGTATATCACCATTAGTGGAATTAAGGGCCGCAGAACCTGTGTATACACAAGAAGATTTACTTAGGATTGCCGAAATGTTTGTGGTTTCCTATACCCATTGTACAAGTGAGTATATTTGCGTACACTTTTGTCAAAATGACCTCCAATTAATTCGAGAACCGCCACATGACTGGTCGATGGCTGCCCGGCCACACTGTCTGACCACCGGTCCGAATAGACCAAAATATAGTATTCTTACTTTTACGATCAACACACCACGAATAAGGAAATCGTCTTTAACGCATATAATTCAGGTACTATATCATGAAATCGACTCCTGTTGAGTTTACACCTAGAAATTGAAACTAAATTCATTCGTATCCGTAAATAAATAACACAAAGCTTTCAGTACTATGCATATTCTCGTCCATTCCATGTCTCATCCACTGTCCCATTCAATGTTCTGTTCCATTCCGTGTCCCATACGCTGTTCCATTCCGTGTTCTGTTCCATTCCGTGCCCCATACACTGTTCAATTCCGTGTTCTGTTTCATTCCGTGCCCCATACACTGTTTCTTTCCGTGTTCTCTGTTCCATTCCGTGCCCCATACTTTGTTCCATTTCGTGCACCATTCACTGTTCCATTCCGTGCCCAATACTTTGTTCCATTCCATGCCCCATACTTTGTTCCAATCCGTGTTTGTTCCATTCCATGTCCCATACATTGCTCCATTCCGTGTATTGTTCCATTCCGTGACACATACACTGTTCCATTCCGTACCCCATACACTGTTCCATTCCGTGCACAATACACTGTTCCATTCCGCACTCCATACACTGTTCCATTCCGTGCCCGATACACTGTTCGATTCGTGTTCTGTTCCATTCAATGCTCCACACACTGTTCCATTCCGTGCCCCATACACTGTTCCATTCCGTGCCCCATACACTGTTCCATTCGTGTTCTGTTCCATTCAATGCTCCACACACTGTTCCATTCCGTGCCCCATACACTGTTCGATTCTGTGTCCCATACACTGTTCCATTCCGTGCCCCATACACTGTTCCATTCCGTGTTCTGTTCCATTCCGTGCAGCATACACTGTTCCATTCCGTGCTCCACACACCGTTCCATTCCGTGTCCCATACACTGTTCCATTCAATGCTCCACACACTGTTCCATTCCGTTCCCCATACACTGTTCGATTCTGTGTCCCATACACTGTTCCATTCCGTGCCCCATACACTGTTCCATTCCGTGTTCTGTTCCATTCCGTGCACCATACACTGTTCTATTCCGTGTTCTGTTCCATTCCGTGCACCATACACTGTTCCATTCCGTGCCCCATACACTGTTCCATTCCGTGTTCTGTTCCATTCCGTGCACCATACACTGTTCCATTCCGTGCCCCATACACTGTTCCATTCCGTGTTCTGTTCCATTCCGTGCACCATACACTGTTCTATTCCGTGTTCTGTTCCATTCCGTGCACCATACACTGTTCCATTCTGTGCTCCACACACCGTTCCATTCCGTACCCCATACACTGTTCCATTCCGTGTTCTGTTCCATTACGTGCTCCATACACTGTTCCATTCCGTGCACCAAACACTGTTTCATTCCGTGTTCTTTTCCATTCCGTGCAGCATACACTGTTCCATTCCCTGTCCCATACACTGTTCCATTCCGTGCCCCATACACAGTTCCATTCCGTGTTCTGTTCCATTACATGCTCCATACACTGTTCCATTCCGTGCACCATACACTGTTCCATTCCGTGTCCCATACACTGTTCCATTCCGTGTCCCATACACTGTTCCATTCCGTGTTCTGTTCCATTCCGTGCACCATACACTGTTCCATTCCGTGTTCTGTTCCATTCCGTGTCCCATACACTGTTCCATTCCGTGTCACATACACTGTTCCATTCCGTGTCACATACACTGTTCCATTCCTAGCCCCATACACTGTTCAACTCCGTACCACATACACTGTTCCATTCCGTGCCACAATCACTGTTCCATTCTATGTTCTGTTCCACAACGTGTCCCCTACACTTTTCCATTACTTTCTATGATGATTTTCTGTTCTGTGCCTGATTTCAGTATCCAACTAAATATTTAGCTTGCTCTCAAGTTAATCAAATGTATTGATAAATACATTATACAATGTATCAATAGTTTGCTCCTGGGGAGCGGCGGGCATACACGGGATTATAAAGGGAAGACAATTCCTGAGAGGCGGTCATTTGACGAATGATTCTGGGTACCTGGAAATATACTTTGGCCGGAGATTAGACCTGGGTATCAAAAGAAAATTTGTCTTATTCCCTGGGTCAGCCAACATATTGGATGCACTTAATGGCCATCAAATCGTAGTAAGTAAAATTTTGGGCACAATTAGGTTAGTTTTAACATTTCTAAACATTTTGTATTTCAGACGAAGAAGACTTACCAAACTACCAGGCTAGCAAGCACCAGAAAAAAGTCAACAGCGGCCGAAAACTTTTCCAATACATTCGCAAGCTTGTTTCCTAAAATCACCGAAAAATCAATAAAAAAGAAATGTTCTATTTATGTTTATATGATAGTTGCGTTCTTTCTTGAAACAGTTTACTATACGAGTCAATATTTTTTGGCAACATTTGAGCTCAAAAAGTTTTCCTTTAAAAAAGTAATGGATTTAATCTTTTTTTTTGTTTAAATGATGTTTTGATGTATAACCTAGTATGCTATACTTCATAAATTCAACATCAAATATTCCGTATTTCATAAGCATGCAGTAGTTTGTTTGACTTGGTTTGTTGAAATGTCTTTCTTGTAACGCATTCGTATCATGCAATATATTGAACACTAATATACAAAAGTAGAAATGTTCTTGTTACTTGAAAAGAACTCGACTCATATATCATAAAAACGCATTTGAATGTAATAAACACGAAGCGGTTAAAAGCATATGGCATTTTGGAGAAACCTTTTTGAAAATATGAAATTTGATCGTAATTAAGTTATCGTGATCTTTTTAATTCTAAACTGTTCGTTATAGAAACTCTTGTGTTGTGTCTATTCAGATCTATTGGTATAAAAACAGCTCATGTTTATCAAAATCACTGGTTTAGCAACATATAATAAACTTATCCCACAGTGTTACATAAGGGACATGCATGCATGTTATAGGAAGGACAGACTATGTTATGGGCAATGGATATTTTATTTTTCTTATAACTTTTCATTAAACATGAAACAAAACAACGAAGTGTAAAGCATACACATTTGTGCATACTTTTAATGACTATAATAGCCGCACGTATCACCACTGAAACATAGACACTTCATTACATGCTACATGAAAAACTGTTACAGTCGTATTTTGCATCATTGACATAAAAAATGCACTTGAAGGCTTCTATTTGATATTAATTTTTATTCAAATGAAGTAATAATGTATTTTCGAAATATATTAAATATTTTCACGGGGAGACAACAGAAGATTCTTTTGAACATAACTTTTAAGGAGCTATGCATGTGTTGGGTTTTATATGAAAGACACTTTAATACCGAGTAAAACTGTTATTCGCAACACTGAATGCAGTTTTAAACAATTTCACTTTTAACAGCATTACATTATTGCCATTTATTTAAGTTTTAATAATTTAATGAAGCATTTAAATGATTGATCAAGGTATTTACAATTCCATTACAACGAAATCCGATGTATATCTTAACAACGGAACTAGTTTCATCACAAATGTTGTGATTTGATACAAAAATGGTTATTTATGGTTTGACAACAGTGACATTTGCACCAACATTGTTTTGAAAACTTACCACAATCAGTGGATCAGTAAATATAGCAGTGTTGATATGTCGGTTAGTTCTTTTGGCAGTAGGTCATTGGCAAGCTATTGTTCAGCAGTATGGTGGTCTTGTCTCATCTCTATATCAGTCAGTGTGTTAGTCAGTATCTGTATGTTATTCAGCGGGTTTCTGGCCATGAAACGAACTCGATTCATATATTATAAAACTGCATATGAATGTTATAAACACGAAACGGTAAGTATGCAAGTAGCTGTACATTAGCCAGTAATTGGGCAGCATCATGTAAGTCTTTGTTTAAATAGCTTGTTGAGATCAGTCATTGTTTGGGCTGCATGTCAGTCAGTTGGGTTAATATCATACTGACAGAATCTTAGAAGTGGGTCATTAGCGGACCAGCACTATGTCAGTCGATGTTTAGGCTATTGGTCAGCCAGTGTACCAAACATACCATAAGCCATTACCACATTAGTACAGCTGTCTTGTCAGTTGTATCAGTCAATATCTAAGTTAGTGTGTTGACAATGTGCTAGCAGTAGGTAAGCAGCAGATCACCTGTTTGTTATGCAATCAGTAAAATTGTTAAAAGTGCCGGTTTGGTATTCTCATTAACTGTAATAGTAGTCATGGTGGCACTGTTGAAATAGAACCGTAGTTAGGCAATTTCATCAAACAAGACGCATAGCAGATTAATTATATATAATCTACAAGAAAGGTTATGGCACATTGTTAATTTTGCTAATCGTGAAGTTCTAAGTGCACAATTGAGCATTCTGCTTCATATCGTGATACATTTGGAATTCCATTGAATCTATAAGAAAGATTAGAATACATTTTGTTTCGAAATGGTCGAAATGCAAAATTATGAATTCTGCTCCATATTTGTCGGAGCACATTGACAATTACTCTGACAATGTGGCCTCTGGATTCACTGGTAGAACCTGTGGTATTCAGGGAATTGTCTAGAATGAAATGCCTCTTGCGGCAACAGAAAAGTAAAACACAAAGCATTACAGTCTTACCTGTAACATACAATGAAACGAATAAATTAATGTTCTTAATATGTGTATGTGATGCATTCTAATTGTGTTTAGCTTTGACTAATGAGGAAGATTCTAACCAATGAACTTAAATATACCAATCAATTAATACCACACTCATATAATATGAGTCCAGTTTAAACGAGCAATAGTCTTTCCTGAAACAAATATGGTCTTTCTTGTAACAGGCAAACAAAGTCATGACTAGTAGCTTGATGTTGACATTGGTTGATACGTTATTTCAAATCTGACTTAAACATTCTGCACTATCTGATCGTAGCATTACATTTGTCAATAGCATAATATCATATTTCATATTTCAATATATAAATGCATATCCTGTAACATTTCATGTCCTTCCTGTAACAAAATAGCCCGTTACAGGAAGGACCGTTACATGAGGGAATTATACCGACAAAATCTGATGGTAATAAATAACCTGTAGACCTGTGAGGTTTAAGTGTATATGTTTTGTGCACAGAACAACAGTATGTTTACAACGTATACGAAACCATTAGACATATTCCTATTTTAAGAAATAAAACAACCCCGTTACAGTACAGACATATACAAATATACGCCTCTACTAACCAACCTTCATTTTTTGTTTTATCCAATTTGTTAAAATATTTACATAACGACACACTTGGAATGTTATTCTGGAAGGTTTGCTCTTTACAAAGAGAGTTAAAGAATTTTCCCAAACCACAGAGAAATGTAATTATTATATGAATGTACAAATGTTACATGCAAGACGTAAAAACCGGGTACAATATTTTAACACAATTATTTTGAAGAAAAGTATCGTTAAATTTCGCTTTGATTGTATTAAATAGACTGACGAAATGTGTATTTGATGTATGTATGGTTTTGTTAACATAGTTTGATCCCTATCGTTAATTCCTTCTAGCATATTTCTGGTCTGGTGACCGCCCAAAACAGCACAATTTACTACTTCAAGAGTGTAGCTCTATATGTTCTTTCTGATTGAAATAATGTATAAAAATCTACCCGACATTGATAAACAAGTGCAACTATCCAAAATTGCGTGATATGAATTTTTTACAGTTTAGCAAATATTGCAAAAGGATAAGCAATGTTGCAAAAAAAAATGACTCATACTATTATCCTCTTAACATTTTATGGCATAGGATTACGCTCTTAACTACGAACCGAGAGGTCCCAGGTCCGGTCCTTACTCGAGTCAATATAGCCTTGATAATTTCTGAAACGCTATTTAGTGTTTCCTCACCAAATAGGAATGCATTTATTTGGAAACTCGGAGTCCCATGTTATCTCAGTAAAATCGTATAAATTACAGAGAATCCTGGAAAGTTCATTGGAATTCTGTGGAGGTTAGCTGTGCAAGTTTTGTTGTTGTTGCGACAGCCAATAAAGGCTTATTAAATACTAATACTTGTGTTACCTCCACTGATGGAGAGCTCATATAGTTATCTTACGCCAACATAATTAGTGCCTTATGCACCAGTCACTTGCAACAACGGCTCAGCTCGGGATGGGCGGTGTAAAGTCGGGGGAGGGGAAACGAGCGTGTTTTTACCTTCCAGGGAATCAATACAATACACAGGGGCAATATTACGTGCCAGGGACCGGGGAAATACCGGATATTTTACCATCAGCTGTCCCCGCAGGGCCGTGGAAGGGCGGGGGTTGGTTGACTACCGAAAAGTAAAAATCCCGACCCATCCCTGAGGTGGGGCCGTGGATGCAATTGACTGTTGCATTATGGCATTATACAGTTGCTTCACTACAAAAACAATAATACCCGTAAGTATGTTATTTCTTCACCAATATTTATGAAGTATATACCACGCTAATGGGAAACACATTAACAAGCATTCGGCTGCATATAGTAAGTACAGACTGTAACTGTTGTTACATGCTATATAATATTCATCAATACAATTATGCACCAGTCAGTTGTATCCACTGCCCCCATCCCCGGTGATGGATCGGGATTTTTTACTTTAGGGTCGGCATAACCCACGGCCCTGCGGGGGACAGCTGATGGTAAAATCTGTGGTATTTCCCCGACCACTGACAACTAAATATTGTCCTCGAGGTGTTGGCTCGGAGAAAAAATTCGAACATTTTCCCGGCAGTGCGTAGGAAGCTGGAAGATACAAAAACGACCGTTTCCCCGGCCACCACCACCCATTCCGGGGTCTGGTGCATTACAAGGGATCTATGTATTTAAATTCCTGGAATAACGACACATGCATGCGGATGAAGCAAAGCAAAGCAAACAAAATTGAATAAATATCACTTTTCTCTATACTATAGACAAACAAGTAATTAGGAATTGCAAGCACTACAGAAGTCCCCTTCATGATTTTCCGGTTGTCAATGTTATATGAGTCACTATCCTGATGCCAAGTTTGATAAACACAGCTTCAAAACTGGTTGAGTTATGGCAGGATCCGGATTTTCTTGACGGATGGACTGACGGACGGACGACGTGCAAACAATCTGGTAGGGGGGGGGGGGGGGCTAATAAAAACCAAAACGTATATGCAGGCTACATGAAGAATAATGAGAGGCTGCATTTAACGTTTTTATTGATACGTATCCGGCTGTAATCGTTTTACTTAGGTACTGGGCAAACATGTTGTAATTACACAATGGCATACATGTGTAATACACCGAGTGTCAAAAGGTTCGCAAATACATGTGCATTGCACATTCCAAAATTTTGAATTGTATACTTAGAATAACTGAACTGTCTGCATTGGAGTATGGATATCCAATCTATAAGCGTTGAAAGAGGTATAGGGTTTCGCCGGATGTAATTTTGTTTATGCTTTTGTCCGATCTAGGCGTTTACATGGTTTAATTAGAAGAAATCAAAAACCAACTGTACCTTTTATTATTCAGTGGTAGGCTGTAAACAGTATGTGAATAATTTTAAACATGTGATTTAAATTGACATTTAAGTGTCACGGAAATACAGGGCACCAGCATATAGCAAAGTAAGCAATTTTAAGAATGAACAACACAGCTATCAGTTTTACAAATCGAGAACGTTTCTTTTTTATTAAAATTTTCTTCGATTTTATGCAAAAAGTTTTCGCATATGTTGGGAGATTTTTCGTCCTCTTCCAACTTCTTTCTGGTGCTTGCTAGCCTGGTTACTTGGTAAGTCGTCTTCGTCTGAAATACAAAATGGAAATTTAGAAGAAAATAAACCAAACATATTCGTGTCCAAAAACGATCATATGACTACATCCAATGTGTCCAAAATCTTATCTACGTTGAGTTAAGAACAGGACAATCGTTAAAATTTCGGTAATTTCCGTTTGTCGCCGGTAAATATATATGATCAGAATGAGAAAGAGATAAAGGGTCCGAACATGAACAGAACATCATCCTGGAATGGACTAGAATAAATAAAAAATAAATAATAATAAAATAAAATATAGACTGAAACACAATATGGGACCAGAACGTGAAATGGAACAAAATATCGAACACGGAATGGACTAGAACATGGAATAGACCAGAAAAAGGCACATGTAATGGACTAGAACATGGAATGTAACAAAAATATCGAACACGGAATGGAACAAAATATGGAATGGAACTAACTATGGGACACGGAATGGACCAGAACATTGAATGGAACAAAATATGACACATGGCATGGACCAGAACATGGAAAGGAACAAAATATGGCACCTGGAATGGACGAGAACATGGAATGGAACAAAATGTCGAACACGGAATGGACCAGAACATTGAAAGGAACAAAATATGGCACATGGAATGGACGAGAACATGGAATGGAACAAAATGTCGAACACGGAATAGAACAGAACATGGAATGGACCAGAAAAAAGGCACATGTAATGTACTAGAACATGGAAAAAATATGGCACATGGAATGGACGAGAACATGGAATGGAACAAAATATGGCACATGGAATGGACTAGAACATGGAAGGGAACAAAATATGGCACATTGAATGGACGAGAACATGGAATGGAACAAAATATGGCACAAGGAATGGACTAGAACATGGAAGGGAACACAATATGACATATGGAATGGACGAGAACATGCATGGAACAATGTATGGCACATGGAATGGAATAGAACATATTTACATAACCCATAGCATGGGATCAGCAGTCAAAATGTCAGCATGAGGACAAGATGCATGTACAGGTATACCATGTTTGCAAAAGAGTGTAAGCAAATATACTCCCTTGTACAATGGGTATAGGAAACCACAAACATCTCTGCAATTCTGTATAAATCATCCTGAGAATACACAGGTTTTTTTACCCTCAGTTCTTCCATTGGTGATAATATCGGTGTACGTCAATTTGGCGAGAGTTCCGAACAGATGCAGTAAATGGTTTGCCTACAGAATTTTGTCGTGGACATCGAATGTCCGCAAACTGTACAACATCTGAAACATCATGGGAAATGTTTTAATTCCAGGCCTTCAAAATATGTTTCTGAGGTACATGATATTGTTTAATTGTATATACATGTAAAAGTGTCATTGAATAAAACACACATGATATTTATTAATATTAACGCCAACTCGTGAAATATTTATAGTATCCGAACGGGCCTCAATGTGGAGATATCTTAATGGTACTCCGGCTTTGAATGCTTTATGCAAGTTTGAACACTTCCTCGATAGCTAAAGTGATTGAGCGTCCGACTGCGGGGTTACGGTTTCGATTCTACAGTCTGTAGGTAGCTTCATACTAAAGAGGGAAATGGAACCAGTAAGTCGATTACTAGACGCTATAACAGGGAAAATGGCTACTCTTTGCTCTTAACCTCGAAGTGACGGATAACATCAGGAATGAGGTATCGAGAGTGACTGACATTCGTTGGAAAAACTTGTTTCACAATCGACCTATCCTGAACAAAGTTATAAACTTATGAGAGGTGTATACGTATTTTTAAAAATAGAATTTCTGTAATTTACATTTTCTATTTATGATATGGTTGAGAAACTTAAGGAACGTTATTTTACTTACCTTTGCTTGTTTTTAAACGAATGAACAGATCTACATCATTTTTCAAAACCGTCACTTCGGTGAAGTAAATATCCTCCATTCTTGATTTTCTGAAAGAATTGTTGTTTATTTTACAAATTTGAGAACTAGCAAACGTTATTTTTACCCTAAAAACCACAGCGGAAATTCTTATCTGATCCTCAATAATTCGTAAAATAAAAAATAAAGCTTAAATAGTAACTAGGGTAGCTAACCCCCATCTCTATAAGTGAGCAGCATGGTACAAATTTTGTCTCGTCAGAGGACCGTGTCATCTATCTGCATATGCACATGCATTTATAGAAAATAGAGTAACAGTGTATGTATTTCTAGTTGTTTTTGTCCTCGATATATTACATGAGCATTCAAATGTTTTCATTCAGTGAGAACTGTCCGAAGTAAATACCGTACAGCGGGTTATTTCTGCGGTCATAATTGTCTGCGATTTAGCCCGGAAATTTGTACGTATTATTCCTGCGTCGAACCAAAGTAAACGCCGGACCAAACACCATATAACAACATAATTATCGACTTTACAATAGTAATAAATCTGTAAATAAATGCGAAACTATTATTATAATTGAAAATTATTGTTAAGGTTTCGTCATAGCACTGCATTTCTCGACACGTGCATGTAGTTCCATTGCCTAGCAACCGCAGGGTATACACTATGCTCTCAAGATTGTATGATTTAAAAATCTAACCAAAATTGTACGCCAAATCCGACAAACTCTGTGCAAAACAGTCATATTTATACTCTTTATTTCCACTTTTCAGTGATTTAACATAGTATTATAAACATGTGATAAATGGTTTAAACATTATCATACAAATAGTAACTGCTAAATTAAACAAAGCAGCAACGTCACAAATTAAGATGCATATTTACAGTCATGAGTACATATAGATGAATGGAAAATGAATCATTATATTACATAGCGATGCATGACATACTATACATATGATATTATCACATGTAGACGAAGGCAAATAAACAACAACAACAACAACAAAACATGATGACAATTAACTAATTTCCGGAGTCCTTGTCATGTTCATCAGACGCTTGTGTAAACCCGTGGACGACAGATGCTTGTACCTTGTAAGAATATCATACACAAATTTACACAAGCGCCCGATGAACATGCGTTCAGCATCATTATCAATGAAATATTGCCTTAAATAATCTATGCTAAATAGTCTTTGTAAAAAAATTTCACCGTGAAGTAAGATCAACACCGAACCTAATTTATTTGAAAGTCACTTGACACATAGTTAATGTAGTTTCGGCGAATATCTCTAAGCCATATGCATTCTATAATGATATGTCTTTATGTCGTAATATTATTATGTTAGTGTTTCACATAAAAGACACTGCTGTGTCTCTGTTCTGTTGTATGCAAATGTTATCACTTTCATTGTTGTAATAGCATGTAAAATGTCACTCTTAGAGATGGCACAGTACCAGAAGTACGACGGTGTTACTCTATCCTGAGTACATATTAATCTTCTCAAGTCCGTGTCATTGGTAGTACGCCGTAACCATGCCGACTGGTGATGATAATTTACAGCGTTATTTACTATACGTTTCTATTTCCACACTGGCTTTTGCGGTAGTGTACTTGTTTGTAAGTAAGAAGTCAAGTGTCGCTTTAATCCGTATTCAACTAGTATGGAACAAATGTCTGGAATTAATCCGGATTTATTTGTAAAGCCACGAATTACAAATAGCTGTGTTTTGTAATCAAATATCTTATATGTGCTATTAAGTGTGAAGGCATAGTACACAGTTTGTAGAAAAAAGACAGTTTCCGTTTATCTACGTCTGCTATTATAGGTAGCCAGCCTAACAAGGACAATGCAGAATCGGTTCTTGTCCGTGAAGGTAGGTGTTGTACACATTTAGCACAAAGGCGAATGAAACGCTCTAATACTATGCTGTCTTGCGCGGTTAAACTATCCAAGAGTTCAACTCTTAACAATAGAAGCTAACGATGTACAATGGTTAGGTTTACTGGCGTTGAATTGAACTGAACTTAAAGAAAGTTATTGAGATCACTCGTAGATGAATTTTTAAATCACTGATTTACGAGATATCGTAACCATTCGAAAAATTAAAGTTCAATAGATCTATAGTTTTGTATATAATGGTTTGAGAAACCTCACATGGTCTTAACTTGGTGGGTCATGTGTTACTTGTTGCTCAAGTCTTGTTAATTGAATTCTCTGAAATAGGTCTAGTCGTAAGTTAACATTGTTTTTAACTTTTCATTTTCCGTTCTGCAGTGTGCAACATTACTAAGTAGTCATACATTAGGTATTGCTAAAACATAACTATAAAAAATGTATGCAATGGTTTAATTTATTTAAATGTTGTTTGCACAATGTTCAAGTTTGCCAGTTTTTAACATAGCTGCCTTTGAACCCTTACTAACTTCACTCGAGGTATGAAAACACTGCACACTGCTTCTTAGAATTTCAGAAAGTTTATTTGAAACATATATTTGGAACCATTGGTGTAAATAAAGAAGAAGTTTAATAATTAGTTAATAACATAAGTTTTCAAACATTGTTTCATGTGCAGTATGGCTAACCATTTAAAGCCCCGTTCTAATTGTCCCGGTTTGACATCCCGGTAGAGCCCCGGGACTCATTGGAACGAAACGTTTCAAACCGGAAGTCAATCGTAGCAGGACCAGTGCTAACCGGGATAAACCGAGATGAACCGGTTGTTTGGTACATCTGGGAGTCACCGGTGGCCACCGGGAAGAAATCGAGAACTGGCTTAATCCGGGGATAAACGGGACACAACCGTGGCTTTCGGGACACCACCGGGAACAATCGTATCTCTACCGTATGTCTACCGTGATAAACCGTGGCTTACCGGTTTGATATAGACTACGAGAAAGCAAGCTGAGTCCATGAAATGAACGACGTACATAACCTATATACGTCCGCACAACGTTATGGACCGAATTAGCACCGGATGTTCACGGAAAATGGAGGTGCTTCACTGGTTATGACAGGCAGATTTCCGGTTCCGTTACGGTTAAAGACGGCGAAGTTCATGTTGAATTCTGACTTCTCAAGTTCTACCGGTTCGCATTTCTTAGCTGACTATTTCTTAATTAATTACCATGACGTTATTGGAGGTTATTGGCAGCCTAGTGAGAACAGATGCTGTTTTCACCTTTCCCCTAGTTTATATATGATCTCCTGTGACAACCAGGTAACAACGGCGTGCTACCGGGACACAACCATGGTATAACGGGGCAACACCGACGATCACCGGGCAACCACCAGCTGTCACTTGAACACCTTCGGCATCAACCGCAATCAAACCGGACTTTATCGGGGCCCTGCCCGATTCACCGTAACGACCCCGTACTGAAACCACAGGTGTCAGTATCAGTTTTTGGAAAATAAAATTTAAAAAAAGGAAAACAATCCGTCACTGAGCTAATACACTATCAAGGTGTAAAGCGTACTATATGTAAATGTCCAAAGATTGTGGAACATCGCGTCTAAAAATAGACTTGGTTCCTAACAATAATTACGATACTGTGAGTGGAGCGGGTATCCAGCTCGTAAATAAAATGGCTTAGAGCGAAGTTAAATAACGAAAGGAACACTGTTTTGCCCTTTCGCAGTTATAAGATACAATTGAACGAAATTTTCGGTAAGAATGAATATCTTAAAGTTTATTTGAATGACTTGTGAAGCGATTTTCCATCAGCGCCCGTATTTTATGCTGAATCAATGAGATGCGATGTTCCACAATCTTTGGCATATAGATATACAGTATGCTTTATACCTTGATAGTATCTTAGCACAGTGGCGGAATTTTTTTAATATACATCTTTTTTAATCGTTTACGGACCAAACACTGATACTGCCACCTGTGATTGAAACCGGGAATAACCGTAGCAACTCCGGCCTCAAACTGAATGAATATCCTTTCACACCGGCGGTACACCGGGGTAACATCGGGTATGTGAGAATGCAATTGAATTTTGTTACAAAAACGTCCCGGATCATCCCGGTATACTGGCTTTCCTCCAACGGGTTGTACCGGGACCTGAACCGGGGCAGTGAGAACGAGCCTTAAGCTCGGATTCTCAGTTTAATGCAGTTATAAAAGAGTATTCGTAGTAGATCTATGCTAACAATGTTGTATTTATAAATATATGCAACAAATATGGAACAAGTTTCTGGCATAATTAAATGTACCCTCGTATGTTGAAAAACGTCCAAAGGCACTCGGTATCGAATTACGGTCAAGGAGTCTCGTATTGTTTCAACCCAGACATAGATTAACTTATTGCTATCACAGAAGAATGTGATGCCACCAGGACCCGTAGTCTACTAGCAGTTTATGATTTTCGAATTGCGACGTTGCATTTTTAAATTTTAAAACCAAAAAAAGAAAACATAGTCATTTCAGTAGTGAACGTTGCAAGAGGAAGGTTGTTTATTGAAATACATAATATATATCGCTTATACCTAGGTCACGACTCCTATCTGTATATGAGCTTTAGTAGTTCGCATAATGGTCAACATGATTGTTAGATAGAAGCAAGGGATGTGTCTGAGATAATTAGATAACGGAATAAATATAGATCTACAACGACCTTCGAAATATGACCCCTGGACGAGTCCATATGCCAAGGTTGAAACGATATTTACCGTTATTTTTAAAAAATATGGATATGGTTGAAAAAACTCACTTTACTTCTAGTTGGCAACGTGGCTTAGTGGATAAACTGTTCTCTTGTCAGAAACAAACTTTTTATATGGGCTGTGGGTTTGAGTCCGCTGCTATACTCATTTTCAATAATTAAATTTCTATAGTGTATATTTTAATTCTTAATTTTTGATAAATTCACGTTTTATAACTAATAAAAATCATTCGTTTCCTTTACATTGATTTAGTCTGGATATTGTATTTATTGCTCATTTTCATCTTCATGCTCTGGTGATATATAATACGATTCAATTACAAATAACTCGAGTCATTGGCTTCGCTGCAATCAACATTTTAAGAATGTTCTGTAGAAACGTCAGAATAAGCTAATGGTTTATCTTGTCAGTGGTTTGTGTGGTGTACATCGCTTTCAATTGCTTATTTTTTCTTTCCAGTGTGAGTTCGGACCCACTAACGAACATTTTTTTTATATTTAATAAACTTATGCTTAAATGTTTTGCTATATGAATTCATATCAATTATACAATGTGTCAAAACCAGTGTGAGTATCAATTGAGTTACAAGTTACGACGCTGAGACAACCTTATGTGCTTATACGCTAGCTCTTGTCAGTCGGGCAACCCTCCCACACACTGACAAGCGAAAACTGTCCTATTTCCTTCTCCTCCATACAAAACCTATGTACTTTCTCGATGAGATTTTTCGCGTGGACGCTAAATCTGTGTACCAACTATGACATATATCTTATGTGCTTTTTACACACTGAAACTTTTATAATTATGCATCTCTGTATAATTAGACAAGCACGAAACATATTTGCTGAGCAAAATTAAAAAAAATATATAGCAGAATGCGATTCGAACTCATTCGTTCAGTTTTGAAGTACATGTAATCGTATTCATAGTAGCTTAGCCGACTGCGCTATGCGCACTACTTGACAAGACCATTCTCAAATCATGATTTATGGGTAAATACACCCCTATAACCTGGTTAACTCCAATGTTAAAAGTACAGTAACGCCCGAGTGCTTGTTGTAGATCTATATAGCTAGTTTGCGACAGAAAAAAATCGTGTTTTTTAAACATTTCTCTGTAATTACCAAACCTACAAGTATGAAATTTTGCACGAATAAATGAAATACATCTACCTAATACACACTGAAATTTCAGCAACATCAGACATGATTTAAAAAAGTTTTGTTCATAAGTTCTATGTAACATATTTGTAGTTTTGTATGAAATATCAAGTTAGAAGACTTGATACTTGCAACAGCTAATTTTACGGTCACGTGATACGCATAACGGTATATTTGCATATTCGCAACCTACTCAATTTAACACATGCGAAGCCCGTCTGTGAATATGACAAAGTTCATTTAATTGCAGTACATTGTTTATAGGCGACACACCTTAATAAACCGAATCATACGAGCCTCCTAAATCTTGTCTTTTTAACAGCAATCTCAATCCCGCTGATCACGGATTGTAACGGTTAAATAATTGATAGTAAATCATCAATGGAATACCAGATTACCCCCTGCGTTAAATTGTAAATACGCATGTAATTTCAATATGTAATAAAGAATAAATGTCTTTTAATTGGTGACTAAAAATTATGAAATTCAAAATGGGAGTAGGTAGGAAGTTAATGTAGTTCTGTGTAAGTTTTTACCAAAGTCTGATAAATAGATTTTCAGAAATCTTTAAAAAACACGATTTTTTTCTATCGCAAACTAGCTATACACGTATGCAAAATAGATTGCAAAAATGTTAGTCTACAAAGTTGAAACGCCAGTCAGGAACGGCTAAACCGACACCGCGCATTTATATTATTTGCCTGAAGACAATTGATCAATTATATAAAATATGTGTTTAAATCTATATCTAGAAACATGACTCTAATCTGATATATTTTAATTAGTTATCGCAATGAATCGTCCATCCTGCTACGTATATTTATTCATTCTGGTACCCGTTATATTTGTTATATTGTGTCCCGAATTACGTTCAATCTTCAATATTTTTTGTGTACTTGCGATCGTTTAGTAAAACACACAATTTAAGTAAGGTAGATATCTATGCGTACATGCGTAAATTTACGCATATAAAATATAGACCTTACGCAAATTGTGTGTTTTAGTAAACGATCACAAGTACAATCCAGTTAGGATAAAAATCCAGTGACGCAGTGGGACAATCCACTAGTATGGTGTAAAAACAACTATAAAAGCTTATACCAACAGTGTAATACCAAACTAAACTCTACCTATTTAAGCAAAGACTTTAATCTTTTGGGTAAACATTAACGATGACGTCACTGTCATATTACCCTAGCTGGACTATACTTGCATACATTTATGCAAAAGTATGAAGATTAAACGTAAGTCGGAACGCAGTGACGTAACGCACGTTATTGAGTACGTTTGTGTAACGTCATATTACGTCAGCATAACTTACTCTGCGTACTACTAGTCAGCGATCTAAACATTACTGTTTAATTCTGTAAATGTTTACAATGTCGAGAATTACAATACATTTATCTGTCAATAACATTGTTTTTAATTAAAAAATATTGGATGTCTTTTGGTAGCAATTTCTCCCGCTTGTTCAATTTAACGCTATTCACCCGTATCACTCGTTGTCTATCTGACAAGTATCTTACTCACTCACGTATTCAACCCCTAACATACTTATCTATGTACTGCTTTATGAAAAACAAGACACCACATTGTTCTAGAATATACGGGTACAAAATGCATTGCATGCCTATGCATAATATCGCTCAAAATAATTATTTTGGTCATGTAGTTCGTCCACTATAAAAACTTGCGTTGCATAAAACGTCCAAAACGTCGCAAAATTGCAACGTAGGACAATCTTCCTCCAAAATTGAATCAAGTGTGTCGGACTTATTTTAAGAGCAATCGTATAGAATTTTAAAATTAAAAAATTCACTCTGATAATATTTCATATTTTATTTTAATTGTACGTTCTATGACTTATAATAAAATTATTAAGTTTCGAAAATGGTCTGTGCCACAACGTATCGCTAAAACGCGCGAGTAGGACAATTTTCCTCCACATATTTCATTCCAATAATCTCGATAAGTATTGGCTAGAATGCATTGGGATTTTATTATTTATCATTAAACAAAAATAATATTTTAAAAACGAAATCATAATAAATTTATTTATAAAAATGAAAAAATTATTGCGTACTAATCATGCGTGTTCGGATAATTTTCAGCATTTCTTTCGTGTTACCAGTTTATTATTTAACTTTTTTATTTTTTGCACCCGAGATTTTTCACGATATTATGTTAACACACATCACTTCTGGTGTCACTCAGTGAAGTATCCCACAAATCTAATGACATTTTGAATTAAACGGCTGTTATTTTATGCCGACGACCAATATTTTGTGTTACAAATTGCACACGGAATTTTGTATATCTGTCGGGCATTGTCTCCAATTCTATGGCCACATACTATTATACATGAACTCAAATTAGAATGACAATGTAGAAATTTTATAATGAATAGTTTGGTATATGATATGTTATGTATCGAGTGAAATAAAAATAAGTATCAACTACTGTTTTACAGCGTGTGTACGAAATTACGAACGTACTAAGTTGCGTGCGTTACGTCAATATAACCGATATAACGAGAACCAGAATTAAAGATATACATAAATGTTCGACAAGATTTGACGATTAATCACGGTCTAAAACAACAAGTGACGGTCTAAAACAACAAACGACGCTAAAAAATAACATGTGACGGTCAAAAATCAACAGTGCTTGTTAAAAAACTTATTTGCCAATTACATGTAGGGTTGCCCAGCCTTGGCGTAGAAATAGTCAGGTTTAGATAGAAAGCGAAGTAAAATATATTTGTAAAACGAATTTACGCAAATATTATCGACGTACGCATTATTTTAGGAAAACTTAGGTTAAAGTTAGCGTGAATGCTTTGATAAAACAGTACCTTGATGAAGATATTTTATAGTCTACACTTTAATGAATGGTATAATTATACACATGAATAATGAGTTGGTTAAATCTTTTGGGAATGGATGTTGAGTTTTCCACCAGTTATGCTTAGGTCCCACTGAGGAATTTCTGTCGGGGTCGTGGAAGTCAAAATAGTTTCTCCCCATAGTCCCCGATGAATCCCGGTGCCCCATCCCGAAGCTTCTAACTGATATTGGGAGTACACCCCGAAGCAGTGGGACCGTTATTATAAAGTCGAGAACACATCGGGAGTTCTCCCGATGCCTACGCAACTTATCCCATATAAATATAGGCGAATATGCGGGGATTAAATCCAGTGACTGTGATACGCGAATGTTTCGCCCAAACATCCCCACAAGTTCCATTTACTTCTCCATTGAAATCTATAATTACAATATATTTGTAAACAAATATTATACATAACTTTGTCATATCACATGCAATTAGGTATACTTACTCTTTCTTGTTTAATTTCAAATTCAATTAGTAAGTCGTTCATAATTGTGCCTTTGAACAAATTAAAATAAACAACGCACTTGGCTAATGTATAAAGGACGTCAAATACGTTTATGTATAAAATGGACCGTAACTTGGGCCGGTGTCTGTGTTATAATACACAATTCATGATAATATTTTTTTTATTTATTTACTGCTTGAAATACAAAGGTATAGAATAGCAAGTGTAATAAGTATTGGGTCTATAGAGTCTTGCAGCGACATGTACCCGCCGTTACACATAATCTCTTAAGTCAATAGAATGTCAATGAAAGTTATAATATGCTTCGTCCTTTACAATCTATTTATACGAGGGTCACTTCAAAAGTACCGGTCAGTCGCCAATATCATGTTAAATATTAAATCAACGTGTATAAAAGTGGGCCTTTTCTGAAAGATACAACCTTAGCCTATAAAAATAATCAAACAATATTGAAATCGGGCAAATATCCATTCCGTCATATGACATTAAACCACTAGGCGTATGGCACACTGGATTTGCGTCAAAATAAGGCATATTGCAAATCGAAAGGGGTGATATTAATGTTAACAGTTTCTAAACTGTTTACCCGATTGATTTTAAATTTGCACAATTCATGTCTCACCTATGTATGTGTGGTATTTTTGGTTCAGGTGCGCCTTGTTTATACTGATATTGTTTAATAGTTATTTAATATTTTATAACTTACGGAATGCCGTTCAAGAGTACTACAATGCATATTACAAATAATATCAATTTCATTTCGATCAGCCTGAAAGACATGTGACAACAGCGCTCAGAAATCTAATGCGCCAATATGACACAATTTTCTTGCGTATTTCATGAGAGATTTTTACCCAGTGTATGAAATTTACCCTGTTTGAAAAGCAATAAAATTGAAATGCTTTAATTTTAAATTATGAGAATACTACGATTCTCTAGCTGAGAGATATATCTTTAAGAATATATACACTTTTATATAGTCAGAGACAATGATATTGATGTATCAGCCACTGACCAGTACTTTTGAAGTGACCCTCGTAGTACGTGTATTATTATTTGTCAAAAGATCTATTCTTCATATACATTAACCAGTCTGCCCAAATATCATACATTATAAACGTCGAGCTATTCTTTTTCTTTTATAAATAGCCGATTGATTTTAGGATTTAATTTAATGTATATTATAGTGCTCTCACAATAACGATATTAGACCTACTCCGGATCTCCACTAATCTGTAGGTACAAATAAAGTTTTACCGTTATAATCCTTTCGATGCTTGAATATTGATATCTGGACAATAGAGTTTGGATCAGTTGTGTTTGCATATGAATACAAAACCAGTCTAACTAGGCCAGTTTTGTTTGTACCTACATGTAAATTAAGGGGAAAATCACCTTGCACAGAGTTCCGGATATCAACTATTGTTTCGCCTTTCACAGGAAGGATTTACAGATGTTCACAAGTAACGTAAGTGGTCTGTTTTTTTCTTTATTTGTTAATAAGTCAAATCGTTTCGTTCTTGTGACTGGTAGAATTTAGTACAACAATTTTCAAAACTTAGTGACGACTCATCCTCACTTAAGGTTGATATATAAGTATGCACATGTCATGATCATGTTATTGTTCAACAAAAATGACAATTCCAATGGAAACTACTTAAAAGATAAAATTCTTCGTCAATAAACTTAGCCGAATTTCTAATTGTCCACCCAATTAAATATAATGGAAGATCTATGCGATATACTGTAAAATCATTAATTTTCGTGGTGGTTTAAATGTTTCGGATTTCATGCACTCCTAAACAACTTGTTGGACGTCGTAGGTATGAAATCAATCAATAATTAATCAATATTTAAACTATTCACTTAGAACAACGATTCTGAACAATTAGGATTTTCAAATTTGTGTTTCGTTACTTTTTAGCCGCACTATGCACACAAGCTTTGTTACATCGCACGAGTAGCACTAAATGAACAAATGTTACATGTGTATTGTTTATGGAATAAAATATCAGCAAGTTAATGTAGTTCGGTTGTCAATCATCAAAAGTTAGAAAAATGTTGATAATTACTCCAGTGTTGCGTTTCTAGATGTACTCAGTATATATTATAAAGTTGTCTTATTTTTTCATTACACGCGTTAATCTATCGATTTACATGATATACGTCAAAACTTACTCATTCTCGTTCAACCAAAGTATTTTTTTCAATTACATGTCTCTAGGAACTTGACTAACCACTGATTTATGAGAATGGGAACACAAAAGAAGTTTTGATGTATACATCTTGACCTATACGTCAATATGTACTGTGTAGTTACGTGTAGTAAGCCTCTACCATACATATTCTCGAGATGTACACCTTCATTGTTACCAAGTGGTATGAGGGAAATGTATGGGCATGATGTACACGTGGCAAAGCGTACATCCTCGAATTATACATCAAAACTTACTCCGTAAAATTTATTTCATGCTACAAATATACTTAATTAGTTATATGCCTCCAATTAAATTGAAATTCGCCACTATAGGCCACACATTTTTTGCATGAAGTCTTTTTCCTGTCATGCACGCGCCGCGTGGCCATCAAGTAGTTATTCAATGGCATCAATTTCGTACATGTTTTGACATTTATGTAAATGCAGTATTCTGTTTCTAGTTAAAGATAAAGAAAATAAGTGAAACTGCTTTTGATGGCGGGGAAATTTTTCTTTAAAAGAGTAGTCCGTTTGAGTGAAATTATCGACAGTGAAAGTACTGGAAAATAATCCACCGTTAATCCGCTGTAAACCACCGATAAACATGAAATAAAATTTACCTTCTTTAAATAAAAGTGATTAAAGGGTATTGATTGACAACTGGCAAACTGTCAATAATCCTCCACCGGATCTTCGCTAATCTGTAGGTACAAATAGATTTTTACCGTTATAATCCTTATGCCGCTTGAATATTCATATCTGGACAATAGAGTTTGGGTCAGTTGTATTTGCATATGAATACAAAACCAGTATAACTAGGCCAGAGTTGTTTGTACCTACATGTAAATTAGGGGTAAAACCAGCTTGCATAGAGTTCCGGATATCAACTATTGTTTCAGAAATAAACATGTGCCCTGGTTGCGCAGTCGAGATTCGAACCAGCAGTACCTCTCGATCAGTGGTCGGGAGTGTTACCCTTTTGAACACTGAAATATTTAAAGATTCTTTACATGTTTAGCAATATGTTACTCTGCAGTATTTACTCAAGCAAGGCAAATAAAAATGAATACCGCTTTTAAGAAAATGCAGTTTATTTCAAGATTTTAAGCCATTGGCACATGAATCACATTTAATATAATTACAAGTGATAATTACAAACAATTACAAACATGTTACAAGTAACATAGTGTGTCAGAATATTATATTATGTACATAGTACAAACAGTATCGTATTGCACGGGGTTGCTTAGGCGGTACCCTCCCAACTCTTTAATATATATTTCAATTGTTGTTTTCGCAATATAAATTTTACTTACAAAAGTATAGAAACCCGTACAGACAGAGATTATTGGGTATTAAGTATAGATAAACTTGTTTTTTGAGCCGTGACAGAAGATCACATTTTCCAGTCATGGTATGTGAATATACCTGGTTAAACGCCATGTATGGAACGCCTTATCTGTCTTATATTAGCAAACAGTTCGATATAATGTCAATATCGCTTCAAACATAAATGCATGCGACCACTACCTAATGGCAAAATCTCTATATATAAATATAAGAAATGTTTCATCTGCATATAAAGAAGTTATGCCTTTATATATTGATGTTTTACCTTTGTATAAGGAAGTTATGCCTTTATATATTGATGATTTATCTACATGTAAAGATGTTATATCTTTATTTATTTAACAACTATCAATTATTAGCCCTTTAACACACCATTGAACTAGTCTAATAAAAGCCATGCTTCCATTATATCAGGGCAAAAAATCTATATCAGTTATCGACCCGGGCCGAAATGTGTTATAAAATCTGATTGGCTAATAGATAGGGCCGAAAAGTGATATTAATATTGGCCCGCCTATAAAGCAATCCGATTGGCTAATAGATAGGGCCAAAAAGTGATACGGATTTTCAGCTGAAATTATGGAGAATCGATTTTTACTTACTAAAATGTATATAAATTTTTTACTACTGAACGGAAACAAGCAATATGGGTATTCATTTTCTTAGTTAGATCATTTGCTACAATTTGGACTAATTTGGATGCAAAAATCTAAAAATTTTCGCAGTCTTTTATGTCGGTTAGCTTGATGCGCTAACGTTACATGCGAAGAAAATTTTTAAATGACTGATACTTATTTAATAAAATTGTCAATAAATGGGGACAGACGTATTGTCCCTCGGCCTACAGCCTCAGGCCAATAAGACTGCCTATCGAACAAATAACTGGGCTAATATCAAATCACCCATTTATTAACATACAATATAAATGTTTTGTCATTATATATTCATCTTTTATATTTATATATATAAATTTTGCCATTATATAGTGGCCGCGCCGCATGCATTTATGTTCTGCGATATCGACATACTATCGAACTGTTTGCTAATATAACTTATTTATTTATTAAAAGACAGTTAAGGCGTTCCATAGCCATGGATTGGTTGCTCTCATTGATCACATAATAATTATAATGCTTAAGGTGTTTCACAGCTTTTGAGTTTGGTGGAAGTTTAAAAATAACAGTAACTTAGGTGTATTGTGAGCGTCTTACAACCGAGATCAAATAATACAAAATGCTTAAAATTGATATGTCAGCATCTTCCCTTTTTACGAGTATATACTTTCAATGAAAATACAGAATCACTCTTAGCTCAATCCCTATGGATGATTTATTCCAAATGATATAAAACACCTAATCTAGACAATTGGTTACAACGTAGTTAAACGTAGTTCTATGCGCCCATATCAAAATTATTCAACAGTATCCCGAGCATTTTAGTAGACGGTTCTTTTGCATTTATTCCTGAATAATATAAACTAATACACACAGAAGTACCCGAATTAAAACTGTAAGCACGTTGAAATGTGCGCGATTTTTTGAAAATAGAATAATCGCGAAATAAGAATACAACGGATGCAAAACGTTGATTAATGTTGTCACCTCCCCTGTTTTCAGTGTTTCTGAAATCACTATAAGTGCAATTAAACTAAACTAGCCGAGCAATCGCCATGGAATTCTTTTGCATGAGGCTTCAATATTTGTCACCCTACTTGTTGCATGCATCAAATCAGTTTGTTGTTCAACGATTTTTCATGTTAAACTCAAAAACAAAAGTTTACATATTTTAAAATATTATTTAAAAAATCATATAACTTGCACAGTATAACATAAAATTTACTGTTTGATTCCTTATGAGGATTTTATGAGGATTGAATCAAAACTTTTTCGGTAAATTACAATTTTTTTAGGGATTGTCCTCAAAATTCAAGAATACCTTAAAAACTAGCCGAGCAAAACAGTTGGGATTTTCCAGAAGGATTGTTGTAAATGTTTTTTTTATAAATATTACAGGTTTATATAGCTTGTACAGAAAAATCCAACACAGGTAAATCACCTTAAGTCTTAATGCATATCCTATACATATACGTCCCTTAAAGGGCAAATAAACCTCCCTGCATGAATTAGTCACGGCTCAAAAAACATGGTTTATCTATAAGCAATCCCGCACATTGATAAACATGGTTGATTTGTTCCGGTCTGTGTAATAATTAATAAGACAGTATTAACATAGTATATTGTCGATTCAAAGATGTCTGTCAAAACCGCCAAAATGTTTCATTTCTAAATAACTAAATGCAGTAAGCATAACCGACTACGCTATAGGACCATTGGATTTTTAATCATATAAGTGTATTTATGATGGTAGAATTTAATCCTGAGAAACCTGAAATAATAGCCCGGGTTGAATGTTTGTTTACGCGGTTGTGACAGAGATCTTTTAATCAACTATAGCAAGGATAGTGTCATAAACTGGATTGTAGATTGCATTTAACAGTATAATTATGTTTGGAGAAAAGTAAGCTAAAAATAATACAATCTGTCTCGCCTTTCAAAACTTTTAAATATATATTTGCTTTATCGTAGAATGATTTGTGGACGAGATTAGTTCAATAAATTTCGGCATGTTCGGTCTTTGCCAAAAATAGCGTTTAATGAGGTCTTTAATTATTTCATAAAATAAGGGACATTCCAACAAGAAGTCGAATTCGTCCTCTAACGTATTACGTAATTGACATTTCCTTTCATTTCTTTGAAATCTGTTTCAATTTCTAACCTGTGCGATGATACACGTAATCTTGTTAAGCCTGTTCTAAACTTACGGATTGCTACAAAATCTAAGTACTGCTTAAACCCAAATTCTGCAAATAGTAAATATGAGCTAGCTCTTGTCGAATTATTAAGTTGTCCATTCCATTATTGAATAAATACACCATTAAGTCTTCGTTTAAGAATTTGCATGAAATATTTTACATTCTTAACCCCTTGGTTAAACTAAACATCGTTATATCCCAAATTTTCCAATAATTGTTTAACTTTATATGTCCAATTGATTTTATTAGGTAATAGTTCATTATCATTTAGCATCATCTTATAAATTTGTTTAATATATTTTCTTTCGTCTTTGCATACACATGTGATTTCAACCAAAAACGTACTATATTTACTATTTTCATTACCTTTAAAGTTGTACGACCGAGTTCACCATAAATGAAATTATTTTGGGTAGAAAGCTTCACTCCTAAGATATTTTGAGGAAGTGTAAATAAGTACGTTCTAATATTTCCGCCTCGACAAATCCCCATATTTCAGATCCATAATTCAATATTGGAATTATGAACTTGTCAAATAAAGATACAATATGACTTACAGATAAATACCATAATTTTAGTTTTTTGTAACATTAACTGTTAGTTTCCACTTATTGCAATAATCTTTAAAATATTAAGTCCATTCTGTAAGCTAAGCTCGTCTTAGGCGAATAAAACTTTGTCATCTGCGTACAGTAATAGAAATATTTTCAATGTGTCTAAACCTACCCATTTAAACCCATTAATATCTAAGTCTTCTTCAAGATCATTAACAAACAGTCCGAAAATGAAAGATGAAAGATAATCACCTTGACGGACCACTAAGTAACATTCAAAACTCTCAGGGCTTAAACAGTTCTTATTTTTAACGCGCGATTTAACATTTGAATACAAAGATCTAATTACATTCACCATTTCCCTAACTAGTAGATCGAAAGCTTTCGTATAATCGATAAAATAAACATATAGTTTCCTGTGATGATTAGATGATTGATTATACCACTTAGAACAAAAATATTATCCGTGGTTCCTATACTAGTATTTTTCCGAAATACTACAAATATGTATGTTTGCAAGTTTTAGTGAAGGCAATACAATATATGTTATTTATTTGAGACTTATCAATGTAAAATCATACAATATTTACATTTTGTAATTTACATTATACGACAAATAATACTGTCGACTCAATAAGTAATACTTAGGGAACCACCCCATTCGAAAGAATAGCGAGAATAACATTTAACTGAGTTACTTATTAAATAATCATCTTCAGGCTGTTGTGCGCATAAGGCCTCAACCAGAGATCTCCAATGTAACTGGTCACTTGCCCATGTTTGTACTTGGCCCCCGTTCTACCCTTCAGACTTCTTCTCTTTATCTACATATATTCTCGATGGTTGTTTTGGTATCCCATTTTTCTTCTTCCAACTGGTGTTCACCTCTTGACCACTTTTGAGATGTCTACGTCTTCCATCCTGATGACGTGTCCCACCCAATTCCATCTTCTACGCTGGATCTCTACAGAAAGAACTGCATTTGAGATGCTTTAAGGCAGCACATGCGCCTCTAGTTTTTGATATCCGGCAATTTACATCTTCTTTGGAGCTTCACTCATCTGTCACTTTGCTGCCACGGTAAACAAACTCCTTTACCTATTGGTGAATGGGTGTTCCGTCTTTGCATTGCTTTTCATGACTTTTGTTTTCGTGGCTTTGGTGTTGAGCGCAATCTTCATATCTTGTGATGCGATATTCTCTGACTTGTCTTGAATATCTTTGTAGCGTTGTGCTAGTTGAGCAATGTCATCAGCAAAATCAAGGTCTTCCCGGGTTTCTTTGAAGGTCCACTGTAAACCTGTTGGTACACCCTTCGTAGATTCCTTCATCAGCCAATAAGCGCATATTGGGAAGAGTAATGGAGACATCAAAAAGCACTGCTTTACTCCTGTTCTTATTTCAAAATCTGATGTTACTGTTATGCCGCAGATGTCATTTGCGCTGAAGGCCGTGTACAACATTAATTTTTGATGGGACGTGTGATCTTTGCTGGTGCCACATAGTGGGTCAGAATCATCCATAATGCTGGTCTGTGCACACTGCCAAATGCTTTCTGGAAGTCTGCAAAAGTTGGCATAAACTGTAGCATTCCATTCATTGCACTGTTTGAAATGATCTGGGTTAGTGTAAAGATCTGGTACATGCATGAACTTCCTTTCCTGAGCCAGCCTGATGTTTCCTCAACAGCAGATCTACATGGTTGGTCATCCGACTGAGGATAACTCTGCTAAACTCTGGTAACTGACAAAAAGCATTATCCCTCTCCAATTGTTACAGTTGGTAAGATCACCCTTCTCAGACAACTTTACAATGAGACTCACCTTCCATTCCTCTGGTGACATCTCGAAAATAGTTTTCAAACAAAGGAAAAACTCTTTATACTAATTGCTTTAGGAAATCGTATAGTTTAACGTTTAACGCCCCATTGAGTGTGCTGTGACATAAAACACTTAAGCATTTGTACAACATTTGTATAATTAAACTGATATTTATGAAAAACTGAACAGCCGCTGCAGAAATATATTTTCTGTTCTGTTCAGAAAAGTTAGATACCGTATATTGAATACCCTGATCTGTAAGTGTTTGGAGATTATATTTTTTAAAGTAATTTCTGACGAAGAAATACAACCCACAGGTAACTGCATTATTGATAGAAATACAGAAACTCATTGATATGATTACGAATATGTATCATTTCTCTATTTAATGGGTTTTTACATTATTCATCAAAGATCGATACAGTAATATGTGATCCAGGATTTTGAAAATAGTCTAAATATTCTAAAATTAAGGAATTTAGAATTGTATTGTTTTCTTATCTATGAGCTTTTAAAAACATCATTACATAGTTTTATAATATTACATTCGGTCACAAAGCTGGTAAACTGGATACCGTAATTTACGCTACGAAACACCGAATATTCTGGTATTAGTCCAGGGAAACTGTTAAATCGGGCCCAATTTATAGTATGGCAGCGCACGAAGTACAAGTGAATGAATACAATTTGAATGTCAATAAAACATCGGAAATTGGAGGCAGCACAGTTAAATTTTATAGTAATCCGATAAGTCATTCAGTAATTAGATGCCTTGTTATGTAACGTATCGTTTTATTATAAGATCGTAGGTACAAAATCAATATTTTGAGAAAAAACTTAATAACTGTCTGTCCCGAAATTATTCTTCACTTGTGGTAAAACAACCTATTTCAAGTTCAGTTAGGTCAACATGACAATTTCCAATTTTCATGAAAATATGCTAAAAAATTGCTAAATTGTGATGCTGAGTTTAAATATATATCAGTCGAATAAGGTCGTAAGTAGTACGAACGACCTTTTCATTCTAAGCCAGCGAAATGGCTGCATGTTAAAACTCAGATAACCCAGTATTTCCCAAACATTAAGTGATGGAAGATGTTTCTACCTTGTCACGGACAAACGTCATGTCTTCGTTATCATATTGACACCGGTTACTGTTAATATTTTGTTTAGGTTATAACCTTCTGTCACATCAAGTAAAAAATTGACACCGGTTCGATTTTCATTGAAACCAAGTCTCAAAGTTCGATATTTTACATCCATTTTATAAATTATTTGACACTTGAAATAATCTTTGAGTACACAATAAAGGGACGACGTTATTATTTTTATTTCCTAAATTGCTGCAGCTTTGCCACCGTACAGTATGTGTTGAATAAATCCGTTGGTCATTTTAATAACAGTACATGTACAATTATTGTATTTATCATTACATTGATATAATTTCCAGATAGTCAGAAAGGTCAGATCATGTCGAGAATGAAAACGAAACAAATCGTGACAGCGTGAGTATAGATTTTATAGCAATTCTGTTCTCAAATTCGACACTGGCTGACACAACCATACGAAGTATAGTAAGTACTTACTGTTTTGGTAAACAGTGCAACGCCTTTTTTAAAAGGAGCCAGTGGAAAACAAGAACAAAACTGACATACAATTACTTTTCACTTATGATAAAATGAACTGTTTCAACTTAAATTTGGTCACCAAGACACATTCCGATTTTACGAAAATTGGCTTGTGATGCTGACTTTTAATATGTATCATTCTTATAAGTTTGTAAGTATACTTACGATCTTCTCATTCTAAGCCAGCCAAATGTTTAAGTTCGCTATAGATGTGGAAAGAAAGTACGGGTTTGAACGGTACATGTTGAGAGAAACTCAAATCAACAATAAATAAACATCATTCAATAAAACGTCCGAACTTGTGTCAATATTTAGCACTTGGCTGTTTCAACGTGACTTGAAAGGCTATTTTAAGCAACTGTAGAAACATTACTTATGAGTTTGTTTATAAATTTGTTTTCCAATCTATAAGCTCTTTCTGTGTTAGTAGTATATGAACATGTGTATGGTTGTTGAATTAAATACAATTTAAACCAAATAATGAATACATAATTTATTTTCTTTTTTCAGACTACTTTTTCTCGGAGTATGTATTGGTTTTGGTCTGATGATAACCCCTGATATAGTTGCCATGTATTCACCAGGACCTCGTCCAGCAAGTTTCCAAATTTCTAAGAAAACCATCACTAAGGACATACAAGAACACACAGGAGCTGAACGTAACATGACGTATATCAAATATGGTGGGAATGGAAATACGCCACGAGAAAGAGTCAATAACATTGCTTTCCTGAAAGTTCACAAGGCCGGATCTACAACTATGCAAAACTTATTTTTTCGATTTGGTTTGCGATATAATCTAAACATTCTGTTGCCGAAGGAAAGGAACTTTTTACGAAGTATGAGTAATGCCATCCCACTAGAACCGCCAAGTACATATAATATCTTTGCTTGTCATTCAAAATATAGTAAAAAGCTTTTTGACGAATTCGTCCCATCGAAAGGATCGGTAAAGATCGGCATTGTACGTGAACCTGTCGATCGACTCGCGAGTGCCGCATATTATTGCCGAGATGTCCGCAATGTAACATATCTGAAAAAGATTCCGAAAGTAGATTTTATTCATAATTTAATAAATTTTCCTGAGAAATATGACAAAAGAAAATTCTCAAGAACACATAATGCTATGGGATCAGATTTTGGGTTTGAAGTGACAATAAATTCGACGGAGAAGAAAAAGATAAAGTCTTACCTAAACCAACTGAATTCTGACTTCTTACTGGTGATGCTGGTAGAGAAATTTGACGAATCTTTGGTGATGTTGAGAAGATATTTGTCTTGGTCAATTATTGATATCATTTATTTAAAAACGAATTCAAATAAACACAAATCCGTTGTTTTAAACGCTACAGAACAAGAAAATGCGCGAGAAAGAGATTTTCTAGATTTCGCAATATATGAATATTTTTCTAAAGTATTTGAAGAAAAACTTGAAGCAATGGACGATGACTTCTTTGAGGAAGTAGACTATTTTAGGCAGGTCCTCGGCAAAGTGTTTGCGTTTTGTTCACAAAATGATCTCCAAAATGATTCAAAACTGATCGTAAATCAATCCACATGGAATGAAGAATTTACACTAATGAGTGGTGAGTGCAAATTGATGCAAACGCATGAAGTGGCATTTATAAACATGATTAGAGATAAAACGCTTGCTGAGGGGTAGTACCTCTATTGGTGATTATGTTGTCATTTATATTCGGCTTCCAACGCAACCGTTTGGACATATCGTGTTCATGTTTCGTGTCGTGAAAATGGACTTTTCAACGACCTAATTAGCCAAAGGAGTAAGACTGAAATTAATTAATAATTGGAATGCCAGATACCTTACTTTCTTTGGGAAACTAATAGTAATTAAGACTTTACTGTTGCCAAAACTTACCTACCTCATCCAGTCAATGTCATTACCTAAACTAATAGCCAATGATATTAATAGTATGATGTTCAAATTCTTATGGAGCAATAAATCAGAGAAAATAAAAAGGTTAACATTAATTGGTATGAAACTTGATGGAGGTATTGAAATACCTGAAATTAATATGTATGCAAAATCAATTAAACTTAAATGGTTCAAAGCCCTAAATGATGAAAATGTTGCAAACTGGAAAATTATACCAAAATTCTATTTAAACCAATTTGGAAATAATCTCCAAATTCTAAAAATGAACATTGACTCACTAAAATCGTTACCAAAGACCAAATATTCTATTCCACCATTTTATAAAGAAATCCTTGAAACTTTTATTGACCTGAATCGTAGTACCAAAAAGCCTGAAACGTTTTATGATATACGAAAACAAATAATATGGGGAAATCAATTCATTAAAAACAAAGGAAAATGTCTAATGTTCAAGAATTGGATTGACTCTGACATTATCTACGTAGAGGATATTTTCCGAAACGGAACTATAAATGATAATCTTATCTACACTAAACTCAAAGTAAAAACAAACTGGATATCAGAGACGCATATACTAAAATCCTCTACCCCACACATTTGGAAAAATATACTTAATACAAATCAATCCATTAATACTAAAGTTAAAACAAGATGTAAAGACATAGACACTTACCCTATTCTTAAATTTAGCAACACATGTATACGACAAATACTTTTAAAACAGAAATTTGAAAAACCGTTTATACACAGTTACTGGGAGCGATTACTTAATACAAAAATTAATTGGAACTCAGTATATTATACTATACATTATGTTATAAAAGATCCACGAATAAAGCAATTTAAAATAAAACTTATTTTTAACATACTAGCGACAAAACAAAATTTATTTACATGGAAAATAGGAGACTCTCCTTGCTGCACTCATTGTCAAGATGTTGAAACAGCAGAACATGTATTAATTAAATGTCCATATGTGAGTAGCTTTTGGCAAGATATTCAACGTTTTTTTAACAAATTAGGTTTCAAACAAAATATGAAAAGTTTACAGCGTTTACTTGTCGGATATAGAGTCGAATTTAAGGAATATCAAGAAATAAACATTCTTTTAAGTCATATTGGCTTTTCTTTGTTCAAAAGTTATTTAAGAAGTGAAAGAAGAATAAAACCTATAAACACAATGCTTATTTTATACCAAGATCTGTCTCTATTACAAAAGTTGTATTCAAAAAAGTCTGAATCATGCAAATTGCTTGATAAATTTTTAAAATTAATACGAAATAATTAAAATAAACAAAAATACCAATGCTGACTAAATTAAGAATGAACACACCAATTATGACAAAAACTAACAACCTATACAATATTTTCACATCTCAAAAAAACGAAAGTCAAAGATCACCTCATAACACTATTTAACACACACTTGCCATTAACCTAACCACTTTGAACTTCAACATCCTCTTTATGACTTATATCAATTGTAAATGCTTAATTTTAAGCATTGATAATTGTTTTCTTCATTCAACCTTTAACCTCACATCGAGTTAGTCTAGTCTACTTTCGCTTTCGATTTCATAATACAGCTAGACTAACTCAATGATGTGATTTGGTTAAAACACTTAAACCTTCTGTATATATGTACTTCGCTTTCTTCTTTTTAGCAATATTGTATTATATTATGTCACAGTAGAAAATAAAATATCCTACTCTCAAAAAAAAAAGTCTTTTGATATTTACAAATTATTTAAATCAGAATTTTGTAAAAATAAGACTGATCATTTATTAAGTAAAATAAAAGAACATATCAATTAATCTTAAATTAGCTTGCATGTAATAATACTGTTATTTATTGTATTGTAGTGATTATTATACATGTATTGCTTGTATTGTATTATTGTGCCAATACCATAAACCATGTTGTTACCATTCTTTTATTGAATAAACGGGGTTAACCGAGTTGGTTCCTCAAACTCAAAAAAAAAAAAAAAGACTGAAACTCAGACTTAGATTTAAATTGAGAAACATTGTAATCACTTCCATTTCTTTGTAATAAGATTAAGCCATGTGAAATTATTACCGATTATTTGTTGTTATCCACTTAATATGTGTACCTATTTATATAAAATCGGTACATTTATAACATCATGAGAACGAATAGACTATTTGACAATTTAAAGTCTAAGTCTGAGTTTTAGACTTACAATGTTTGTGAATGTGCCGCATGCGCATTGTAATTGTGCACTTCACTTCCCCGTGTTTATTCAATGTGGTTCTGTATAAAGAGCGTATTTTCTGTTCTAGTCCCCGTGATTATTAACATTGGAAAGCGTGCTCCATACTCAAACGCACATTTCGTACTCCTAATAGGGCCTGCAAAAGCTATTGTAACTACTGTTTTACCAAATTGAACTATATCATATGGGGTTCATTCTCTAAGTAAGATCTTTTTCTACAAGTAAGCGTTGGTTTATATATAATCACCTCACTTGGCATTGGAACGTGACAAACCACTGGGGCCTTATTCACTAACGTTGCAAGTCCAAAACTCAGACTTAATCTTGATATTGGTAAATTTTCTATTCGCTGTCATGTTGATCTAAATGTAACGGTTTTGATATACATGGGTAAACATGTTCAGTGGATAGCAATAAATGATCAGATAAAATTTCACAAGGTTAAAGCTAATTTCAAAGAAATTACCGCGATTATAAATTTTGTCATTTCTTAGTCTAAGTCTGAATTTCAGTCTTACAACGACGGTGAATGTATGTATTTTGATGTCTTGTCTTAAACTAATAACATCGAGATGACAGAAATTTTGTTGTATTTGAATCATAGTTACGACGTAGAATAGTGCATTTACTCCAATACTGCACCGGAAAATCCCCGATTCCGTGCTGTATACCAGTATGCTTGTTTTATGATAGTCTCTCCAACATTCTCTAAACCATTTGAGGTGTAATACTGCAGGCCATACTATATATTTGTAAAGGTGCGTACACACAGTAAGTTTTGATGTATACATCTTGACTAAGATGTACTGTGTAGTTACGCCTACCATTAGTCCAGTCATTTTAACGTTTAACCTCAAACTAATAGCAAAACAAACCAGTTTTGTGTTTATATGGTGCGTTAAGCTATCCTAAGCAATGTACAAATTGTCCTAATTTAATATTCGTGGGACTTTTTGAGATATTTACAAATATGTTGAATTGTCACATGTTTTCGCAATATTTGTCACTTTTGATGTAAATAAGTCTTGACTTGTATCAGTAACTTATTTTTACATCGTGCTAAGAGGTCGCAATTTTGGTCTGATTTTTATGAAACTTGGCAGCAATGATTATCGGAAGATAATCTAGGTTAAATAAAATTTTGAGTTAACCGGAGCCAAAACCTAGGTCACTAGGTCAAAACATAGAAAAGACCAGATATAGTCACCAGGGGTCGCAATTTCGACCTTACACTTGTGAAATTTAGTCACAATGATCATCTTACAAAAATCAAGGTCATGTGTGAAATTGGATTAACCCGAGTTAAAAACTAGGTCACTAGGCCAAATTATAGAACAAATCTTAAGAATGCGCCATTTTTACCTAATCTTTATGAAACCATGTCACATGGATAATGAAGACAAAATGTAGGTCAAATTTAATATTTACTTATCATGAGTTAAAACGAGGTCACTAGGTCAAATAATAGACAAACCTTCATGCGCCAAAAAGTCGCATCAATTATTTTAACCTATTGACCTAATTTTAACCCAAATAACTCAATAACATACTTGTCTTAGATGTTTTGAGATGAGCATTGTGACAAAATTGCATAAATATTAGACCAAAATTGTTAATTTTGAACCTGCACAACGTTTTCCTTTGATTTGAACTAGCGACCTACTTTTTGACACCGGATGAACAAATTTATAACTTTGACATAGATTGTGTTGATATTATTATTGTGACCAAGTTTCATAAATATAAAGTCAACATTATGACCCCCAGCGACTACACAAGGTTTTGCAACAATTTGACCTAGTGACCTAGTTTTTTACCCTTGATCATCCATTTCCTACCTTGGCCTAAATTTTGTTCAGATGATCACTTCGACCAAGTTACATAATCATAAAGTCAAAATTGTGAATACAAATGCCATTGTGGACGAACAGACAAAGAGAACAATCACTATTTCTCCCGAATCGTTATTCGTGTATATTATCATTATTGTATACAGTCCAAACACAAATATCATTTTTCCATTAGACACACATGTATAAAACACATGATGTGTGTAAATTTTAAACAAATTGGATTACTATTAAAGAAATTTATAAAACTTTTGTTTCCCCTTCCAAGTGCTATTTTGAGTCATTTTGTCGACATTTGAATGGGTAGTATACCAACACGCAGACTGGCATATATATAAAAAGTAAATTGCCTGATGATAAAATCAATATTTGTATTCGATAGAAGAAGGTTGTATCTTTCAGAAAATATAAGCTTTAATGTGCAATTAGTAAATATTTAACGACTTACACGGGAATTATTAGAACTTAATTTTCCCCATGTAGTATGAAATAAGGAAAATGCTGAAATCGCTACCAAAAGTGACCTTAAACATGTCGATTGTTTTGTATTTTCCCCACTGAACTCGCATATTTGACGTTTTGTCTGTAGTTGATAATAGTCGGTAGATGATGAAAATGCAAAGAAACTCTGTTTTGCAATTTGTTTGAGGGTGACAATATTTTTTAGCTTCAATAACTGGACTACATATATTTTCTCGAGATATACGCATTCATTGTTACCAAGTGATATGAGGAAAATGTATAGGCATGATGTGCACGTGGCAAAATGTACATCCTCGACTCATACACCAAAACTTACTGTGTGTACATACGTACCTTAAATGTAATCAAGCCGGAATACCGTCAGTGTCTGCGTTCTGTGTGCATTCTGAGTGCTTTTCGTGAATTTTATCAACTTTTCTGACCAATTTGAAGGTTGCACTGAGTGCTCAAAACATTCGTATTGGCTACAAGAATCGAACCGAAAGTTTGGAAAGCACTCGGGAATGCAGGCATACTGTTTCATCATTGCACTTCGAATATCCAAGAATATAACTACTAAGTTTTATTATGTCGACAATCGGATTAATGCTTCCTCTTATATGACAAAGTATATTTATATGAACGTATACCCAGAGTGTGCAAAGATAATTCGAGTTAAATTTTATTGTGTGAAAAGAAGAAGATGAAAATCAAGATGAAGAAGAAGAATGAATATTTGTGAAAATGTCTGCTCATGCGGCGATCATGTAGACCTCCGTAAATTGACTGTAAATAGTTCAATAATACAAACTCCGTTACCTGTAAAATAAGTATCTTATATTTCTCAGCATATCCATCCTTGTATTGTTTGTAATGGTATTAGTATCTCAGAGTAGCTTTCTCTCGTTCTGTTCGTTGTGCTCAATGTGGTAACTATGCAACTAACGTTAAAAGACGTAACGTTACATAGGGTCATCTTTATGGGTGTCACACCGGTGGAAAATACTTCCGGATCGTAGTATGCTAAACTAGTCCCATTTCAAAAAAATGATTATGTATGTTCAAGTACTGTTTTATGGTTGAAACTGCTGATTGTTGACCAAATTACTTGAATGTAACTCTAATATGGCATGCATGCTTACGTTTAAGAGTGTTTAATTGATAATGTAATGCCCTGGTTCGTCCTAGATTATGTACATGTATGTTTGTTTACAATTGTCTCGGTTTATTTACGTTAGTCGGCACTGGCAAGTCTAAGAATTGCATGGCTCACGATCTTTAATGTTTCATTAGTTGATCTAAATCGACTTATTACCTGTACTTTATGTTATAAACCCGAGATCTTCGATCATCTCTTTTGTTGATCAACATGTGTTGAATGAGTCGGCCATTGTTTTCACCGGAAACGTAGTATTTTTGACCTAGTCAACGGATTCATGGGTAGCTTACGTTGGAAACATTTTGGCAGCATTTCGTCGTCTGTCGACTTCTACAGCTTATTTTATCCTGATCTACTCACTGGATATTGCTTTACATGTAAGGATGAATTAGTTTATTATTGTTTTTCATAACTGTGTATTTGATTTAACGAGTTTTGTACAGTTTACTCTCGATTCTTTGACTTTCATACATTTTCGCGTGCAAATATTTTGCTTTGGAGCGTGCAGTTTTATCTGCGCGCTGGATGCGCGCAACGCTGTCATGTGCGCTTTTACGTTGTAAAGCGCGCACGATTTGATGTGCGCTCAACGTAGCGCACATAGCGCGCAACGTAGCGCACAGATTATCTGGTGCACTATATAAGGACCGGTCAGCTCAGATTCTGGGACTCTGATATTTTAGCTCGAAGGTGCAATACTGATTTTCTTTATTTTTCTTCAATATTAATTCTATCAACTTAGGATTATTTACTTATTTACTGTAGATGCATTTGAATGATTTAAAGAGTTTTTATTAGAAAAAAGAACTTATTATTTTACTTAACTTGAACGTTGGTGAAAATACTTAGATATTTTATGGTGATGTTTTGCATGTGAATTAGTTGTATTTTAGACAGTTTTGTTCTGACATTGGTGAATTATTACAGTAGATTTTAGAGTTTATTATCATATTATATGGTAGAGACTGGAATGTATGCCTTGTCTTCATTTTTCTTTATCGATTTTAAAGTCATTTTGAGAGTCTATTCTATTGTATTTGTATTGTCCGTGCTGAAACGACACGCTACCACACATCAGTAAACAACACTGATAGATACAGATAACCGCCAGCACGTGACATTATTTTTCTGAATCTCTGACCCTGGCTTGACAACGTATGTGTGCTTCGGTCGAGTCAGCTTTTGAGGCATGGAAAATAGCGTTGTCTTTCCAGACGCGCTGCAGTAGCTCGAAAAAGGAAACTATCAACATGCCATTCCCCCCCAGCTTATTTTGGATGACAGTCATTGCTACATCCTACTGATGAATTTCTATTGGCTCCCGGTGCCACCCCCTCTCCCGATGCTTCTATAACCAATTAATCGATAACTCCAGTGATCAAATAAAAATGGCGAATGTTACTTTAGTTTATATAGGCAATTGTTTAGAATATCCCCCTAAAGTGCAAGTTTTGTATGTGTCATTTTGATGAGACTTTGCATAATAATGAAAATAATACTGGTCTTTGCTATGATATAAGTTTATTTGCTACAACAGCACTAATATCTACATAATAACGTTTATAAAATGATTAAAATATTTTGGTAGCAGGGTTTTAATAGTCCATAAATTTATAAGTTTTCATGTGCCCAACTAGCTTAATCGATAGAGCTACTGACTTGTAATCATGGGTTTCCTGGTTCGATCCCTGTGTAGGCCAGATATTGTCATTCTCATACATCCGTGGTTAGTCAAGTACCTAGACACCCAGTATGCAATTGAAAAATTGAACGAGAATGGATATTGTTTACACTTTTTAAAATATTTTTCTTAATTTGTGTTATAAAAATACTTTCTTAATATTTTCTCATCATGTTCCTTATTCTTGTTATTCTTATTCCTTGATACCCATAGTCTTCGTAAGACTCTGGTTAATGACCACATTCATGATGTGTTTAGAAAGACCGTTTTATTGGTAGATGTTACAACCCTTTAATTTTGCAACGGACTGCATGCTTGGTGGTGGACCCATTTACAGTTCGCCATTATGCGCCATTATGCTCCCTATTTCATTGTGCGATGACCGGATAATATTCAGACTCTATGAATATGCCTAACCTTAAGCCTTTTCGGACGGTAGGTGTTGATGCTTGTCTGTTACATTGACCTGTCGTGCCCTTATATGCTTTGTTCCCTTGTTGCTCTGACTTCGGATAGGTCATTGAGTACTTTGTGCTACTATACGGGGGTTGTTAATATTATGTTCCATGTTTTACATTCTTTTATTATCTGTCATTGTGGCCTTTTAATAAAGGGGGCATTACATGGCGGGAAACTTTTATTTACACTGTCCTGTTCTATAAACAGGTGGCAGTATCGGTGTTTAGTCTGCAAACGATTTAAAAAATATATATAAAACATTCTGTGACTTAGCTAATATACTATCAAGGTATAAAGAGTATTATATGTCTATATGCCAAAGCTTGTGGAACGTCGCCTATCGTTGTTTCAGCATAAAAAACAGGCGCTGAAGGAAAATCGCTACACAAGTCATTCAAATAAACTATAAGATATTCATTCTTACCGAAAATCTCGTTCAAGTGTATCTTATAACTGCGAAACGGCAAAACAGGGTTCCTTTCGTTATTTAACTTCGCTCGAGGTCATTTTAATTACGCGCTTGCTACGCGCTCCACTCACAGTATCGTAATTATTGTTAGGAACCAAGTCTGTTTTTAGATGCGATGTTCCAGAATCTTTGGACATATTCATATAGTTCGCTTTATACCTTGATGGTGTATTAGCTCAGTGACGGATTTTTTTCCTTTTTTTTAAATTTTAAATTTTTAACACTGATACTGTCAGCTGCGGTTATATAAGGTTATGGAGGAGGTAAGTGTGAGGTTTGGTTCACCATAAACTAGTTTAAACCCCAGTGACAATTGTCGCCGCCCATTCCAAGGAGGAAGCCTCATTGGCAACCTTGCTTTATGTATGCATTGTCTACTTTATAGTAAAAATAGAAAACTCCAAAAACAATTTTTGAATTAGGGCTCTCCTTTTAGTACCTGTATTGTTATTAATATTAGCATAAGGCTGCCTTGTATCTTTCAATAGTACATGGGTATTGTGTCATTTAGATGTGTGTTTTTCCTTGTTCTAGTCTTGTCACTTGGTTAGGCCAGTAGAATAGGTCGAACCTGGGGAAAAAATTCAGATGTTATCAAACTCTTCGGAATTCTACTCCCCAAGTGCCCCAGAACAACAGAAAACAAAGACCAAATAAATATCCCTTGGGGAAAATTTTTGACGCCATTTTGAAATTTTGCATAATAAGTTAATAACGCGTTGGCAAATTACTGTAGGACATTTTTGAAAATGCAAAATTTTGCACAAATTATATCATGTAACATATCAAAATAACCAGGTAAGTACCAGGAACGCATTTCAAATAGCAATATTGCTTTACTTCAGATATAAAAAAAGAAATGCGCCAAAATATAATGTTTTCGCTTCAAAACGACCGTCATTTCACATGTTCAGTACCGGATACTTATTGTTTATTTTGTTCAATAACCATTGATTTGAGTAAACGATCCACATAAATAAAATCATAAATTTCAAAAATAACCATTCAAACAATGGCACTATGCGTTGTTTTAACAAGGTATATGTCTATAGTTGCACCAACATTAATGTCACATGTCAATTTCGGCATAATCGAGTATGGGTCAGCAGCCCTTTCTAAGACACCCACCACAGGCCACTACACACTTGATTCCTTTTCTATGACAAGAAGAATGGTTTGTGGTGCACTGTCTGTGGTTGATACTTTTACTTTTGCGACAAATTAATTTGAGAACATGTGCAGGTGCTTGTTTCGTGTTTGTCATTTTAGGGCGCATTACATGTTTCGCCAGAGTTCAACACCATTCTCAAGCATCAAGACATATGTTATTTAGGTCGCCCTCTTGAGCTATGGAAAGATGCCCCCGTAGACTGTGATAATGGGCGACTCTTTCCGTTGGAGGTAGTCTCCCCAGTTCAATTATGTTGCATCGGGCAACCATTGTTTGTTACCGAATGTACCGTAATGATGTGAGGTATTCACCATATTTTGAACCATACCATTCATAGAAGGCAGACTTCCCTGCATTACTGATTTTGTTTTGTTATCATGGTCGCATAGTCTTCAATTTTGTAATACAGCATGTGCTTCTCTGGTGCCAAGGATTTCTGCAGATTTCAAACTATGCTTATTCTCTTTCCTTACGTGGATATCAGTCATGTTGGTCATCCAGTGGTGTAGTAGCACTACGACAATGTCAGTGTCTTCAGCAACAACTACCACTTGTTGGCTATTTCGTGTGTAGGTCAGAGCCCTGCGTTGTTTGACTGACTGAGGCAGCAAAATCTTGGGGTGGGATTTCAGTAGTGTGTAAATCGTATACCTGTTGTATTCAAGTTGTACTCTGTTATAGCAGTGTCCATGCCCCCTTCTATTTACAGTACTGTGCAGTGTCGGTGTATTTTTGTTTCCAGTCGTCCTTTGAAGTTATTTCCTGGCCCCTTTTTAAGGTCCACCGCCAACCCCCATTTTCATCAGTTGTATCTTGCGAAGATGCTGGATGAGATACTTTTTAATTAGGTCACTGTGTTGTTTGGTCATTTTAATAAACGTTTTTGGCTTATATATTTTCGCCCTCTTTTTGCCCATTTTTGTAAACTAGGTCAAGTCGCTCCCTCCTTTTTACAGCACTGTGCAGTGTCGGTGTATTTGTGGTTTCCGCCTGTCCTTGGAAGTTAATTTCCTCTGTCCTCCTTTTAAAATCCATCGACCTCCCACCCCTTTTTCATCATTTGTATCTTGTGGATATGCTGGATGAGATACTTTTTAATTAGGTCACTGTGCTGTTTGGTCACTATGACAAAGTTTTTTGGCATATATTTTCGCCCTCTTTTTGCCCATTATTGTAAACTAGGTCAAGTCGCAAAAATGCCTCTTTAAGACGTATTAAACTATTAACGTTAGGTCACTGTCCTTGGTGTTTTAAACTAGGTCAGGGGGTGGTTGTGCCTCATTTGGTCGCCATTTTGGCACGGGTTTGTGCGGTTGGTTCGCCGTGCAGTGGGACATTGGGAAACTTGGTCGAGTATTGGCTGCGTTTCATTCGGCAATAACCGTTAATATATAATTTCTTTGTGAAGTGGGTCATCCTGCATTTTATTGGCGTGGACTTGTATTTTTAATTGTTTATTCGGCTTATGAGTGGGCATTGCTCAGTGTAGTTGCTAGGAATATGTAATATTATTTCACACCCCATTCCTACGTTGCCCATTATTTTAACTAGGTCAAGTCGTAGTTGTGCCCCTTTAAGGTCTCATAACGTTAGTTCATTGTCCTTAGTGTTTTAAACTAGGTCACGCCCCGGGGTTGTTGTGCCTCATTTGATCGCCGTTTTGGCATGGGGTTGTGTGGGCATTGATCATGGGTAGTTGTGTCGTGGTGTTTCTGACTTCTGTGCTCGGTTGGTTAGGTTGAGTGCTACCTTCCCTGTCGGATTTTCACATACCTTTTTTAAGTGCTGCCCTCGATACCCTCGACCACAACATTCTGCTGGATGTTCCAAACAATCACTATTGTATAAGGGATACAGCGCTTAAGTGGGTTGATTCCTACTTGAGGCCGCGAACTTGTAAAGTGAGTGTAAATTCTGCTGTATCAGCAGATCGTCAACTGGTATGTAGTGGACCTCAAGGAAGTTGTCTTGGTCCCTGGTTATACTTAACATACGCTGGTACCCTATTTGATATGATCCCACAACCAATCTCAGTATATGGATTTGCTGATGAACACATTGCTAATAAACAATTTTTCCGACATCTAATACGGCAGAATTGGAAGCAATCCATGAGATCGAACAATGTGCGTTAACCATAAATTACTGGATGAATAAAATAAACACAAAATGAACTCTTCAAAGACTGAATGTATTCTGTTCGGTAGTATTATTGAAAAAGCGTTCCACAAAATCTTTGAACGTTGCTGGTGACAATATTAAACGTGAGCCTACTATCAGATATGTTGGTGCTTTCCTTTACGAATCATTGAACTTTAAAGAACATGTTAAGCACAAATGTCGTTCAGCTTTGTTAAATTATTTGAGAATAAATATCATAAAATACTTAAATAGAGCTGCAACTGAGATACTAGTTTTATCTTTGGATATTTCTCACCTTGCTTATTGCAATTTGATTCTATATGGAATAACTGAAAGTGAAATTCAAAAGATGCAGCGTATTCATAACATGTGTGCGAAACTTGTTCTATTTTGGAATAAGTATGACAGCTCAAAACAGGCACTGTTTGAACTGCATTGGTTGCCGGTGAAAGCCAGGATTAAATTTAAGATATTATGCTTCATGTATAGCTGTCATGTAGGGAACGCACCATCGTATCTGGTAGAAATGCAAGGGTTAAGATCGTTTGTAGTGTTCGATTGTAGTTATACTATTCCTTTTAATAAATTAGGGATGGCAACGAGTACCCGAGTACTCGAGTACTCGTTCAAACGTCCGATTATCGAATAGTAAAATCAGTATTCGAGTACTCGACAAAAAGTTAATCCTGTGTAATACAGAGGGTGTCCAAGTTCTGTTCTGTTATCTGGTCAACTAAAATTACAATTAACAACGTGTCATCAATCCTTAATCGCCGCCACGATGTCGCTTATTGCAAGCGTAATCAAAACACAGACCTGTCAATCATCGTCTGTTAGTTAGTTTATGACACGTAGCTAGGGGTTCTTTCGTTGACATCAACCCGAGTAATTGTCATCGATTTTTAATCAGAAGTTATTGTTTATTGGGGGGTGACAATCGATTTAGAAATAAAAAAGATTACTTTAAATTTAAATCGTTCCAGGCGTATATGAACGAACGATTACTCTGTGATTTGGTCACGCTTTGTAATTATTACGTCACCGGTTGATAAGAGTAGTTCCCCTTAGTTGTTTATTTGTTTTAATTTGATTTTCTAGCGTTATTGGTTAAGAGTTTTATTGATTTCACACTGTATTGTTTTTTTTGTTATTCGTTTTTATTATTGGTATTGTTTATTAGTTCTTCTGTCGATCTAGATTTCATCAACAACTGAACAAAACGGACAGGCAAACGCGCTGTTTTATTTGAAGTTGAACACGCACGTTTGCAACTTACAACTTTTCTATTTCCCAAATATCATGGACATTTATTGCTTTCCGAGTACCCGAGTACTCGATCGGAAGATTGACCGAGTACTCGAGTACCGATTTTAGTACTCGTTGCCATCCCTATAATAAATATAAGACTTTTAACGATAGAAGCTTAGGTACAATTGGTCCAAAATTGTGGAACATTTTACCCATAGAAATTCGACAATCTCAGTAGACCAGATAGTTCATTGCCATGTACAAGAAAAAGGTGAAAACTCCTTTTTTTAGAGGTTTTGATTAATTGTTTTAAGCATTACATAAGTATGGAACACTGATGCATGTAACTCGTTTATTACTGCGATAATATGCTTTTAAATTGCAGATTTATACATACATCGTATATGCTATTATTAATATTTAATTTTTCCATACTTTGACAGTTCTTTCAGAAGGTTATTTTGCATTAAATCATTATAAAAGCGTCTAGTCAATAATATATTTTTGAAGAAGATGAAGTAATGATATGTTGTTAACAGAGATTTGCGCATATGCGAATATTTTAACAGCGAAATATTTACTTACGATGAAGTAGTCATATTTTATTTTAATTTTATTATTGTCAATAGCATTTATTTAGATACATCTATATACGTAATTGTTATAAAATGTAATATTATATTGTACAAAGCCATTGAATATACATTTATGTATAAAATAGTCGTTTTATCAAATAAACTAAACTTAAACTTAAAACTTATTTAAGTATAAACTAATAGCGAATAACCTTACACATAAAATATAAAAAATAATGACAATACTGGAATCGAACCTCTGCCATTACTTTTTCATTGAATTTCATAATTACTCTAGATAAGTAAACAAATATAGATGAATGAGTCATATCTCGTGCAATTGTGTAACGTTATTCTAAACTAATTATCGTTTAATTTCAAATTCAAGTCCATTTATCAGTACATCGTTCAAAATTGTGCCCTTGAGCAAAATAAACAACGCACTTCATTTACTGATTTATATATTGTGTACATCGTATAAACGTCGAGCTATTCTTTTTTTTCTTTTAAAAATAGCCGATTGATTTTAGGATTTAGTTTAATTGTTTCGCCTTTCACAGGAAGGATTAAAAGATGTACACAAGTAAGGAATTATAGATGTTCACATGCAAAGAGTTATAGACGTTCATAAGTAAGGAGTTATAGTCGTTCAAAAGTAAGGAGTTATCGACGTTCACAATTAAGGAGTTATCGATGTTAACAAGTAAGGTAAGTGGGCTGTTTTCGCTTTTTTGGAATAAATAAATCAAAATTGCGCGGTTAAGGGGCTTCTGTCGGTGCGTTTAGGGAACCATTAGGTGACGGAACATTTCCTAACGTTTCGTACTTGTGACTGGTAGAAATTAGTACCATAATTTTCAAAACTTAGTTACGACTCATCCTCACTTAAGGTACATTGCTCTGCTGAAATTGAATCAGTGTGTAACCGTGTCAGAAAAGAATTTGATTTTTCAAATCTGCAACAGCATTTATTACAGAATATGTTATACTTAATTAAAATGATACATTTATATTTATAATAATGCTGTTTTAAAAAAAATTATATCTGATAAAAAATGTTGAAATTTGTCATTTTTTGTGTCAAAATCCTGTAAAACCTGCTCACTCGAATTCAACATAAATCACATTGTTTTGTTCTCCAATCGATTATCCAGTTGATATAGACTATTCCACTGATCGATTTAATTAATAACATGCACATATCGAATCAAAATGTTAGGTCACTTTATAACCAAATTTGTAAAATAACATTTTACACATAACTGATTATTTCGATGGCTTAGAACAAGAAGGTCGTAACTACCAAATAGATATATTGAGAAAACACGGAAAAACTGTCTGACATTTACTCTTTACTTATGGTAAAACAAACTTTTACAACTTCAATTTGGTCAACATTACAAGCTCAGATTTTTATGAAAATGGGCTCATAAGAAGCACCTTGTGATGATTATTATAAATATGTATGAATCTTAAAAGGTCGGCACTTTCGACCTTCTAATTCTAAGCCATCGAATTAAGGATCCTGTAAAGTGTCAAAATGACCGAGCATATGCAAATCATAGAAGTCTAAAAATATATCAATATATATGTATGAGTTGTTCACACATAAAGCAATTTGTGTATTTGAGACATAATTGAAATAAAACGAGGTCACATGCAAAACCTCAAAACATTTAGAAAGCTTCATAGGAAAGAAATAACACCACAATGAATTGCAGAGAACTTAGAAATCACCATGTGTTCCTATGTAAGACGCCATTTTGTATTTTTCTAATTGTCAAAACTTTGCTCTTTAATAATGGAGGAACAGAATCAAATACATGAACGAAAATAAAACAGTAGTGAGATTAATATGCAAAAAATGACACTTACATCCCGACGTGCTTAGTTCATAATAATGGAATGTGTCCCGGTTAAATATCAGTAAGTGTTTGGAGAATTTATTTTTAAAAGTAATTTCAGGCGAGGAAATACAACCCACAGGTAACTGCATCATTGATAGATATACAGAAACTCATTGATATGATTATAAAAATGTATCATTTTCTATTTGCTAAAATTGCTAAATTGTGACGCTGACTTTTAATATATATCAGTCGTATAAGGTCGTAAGTAGTACGAACGACCTTCTCATTCTAAGCCAGCTAAATGGCTGCGTATTAAAATTAAATATATGGAATGGATGAGTAACAGGATATAAAAGGAGATAAACCAGTATTTCCCAAACATTAAGTGATGAAAGATGTCTCTCCCTTGTCACGGACGTCGTGTCTTCGTAATCATTTTGACTCCGGTTACTGGTCATATTTCTTTTAGTACACAATATTGATACATGGAATTATAATAATAATAAATCAATAATAATAAATCAATAATTATAAATCAATAATAATAAATCATTATTATTTCGTAAATTGCTGCAGCGTTGCCACCGTACAGTATGTGTTGAATAAATCCGTTGGTCATTATAATAAAAGTACAAATATAGAATCTACGACGAGTTTTCTATTGATATCAACATTTCTTAAATGGGTCTTGAAAAAAAGTTAATAACTTTCTTTTTTCGTGACAAATTTAAGAAATGTTAATCTCAAAAGAAAACTCGTGGTAGATTCTTTTTATCACATTAGAAATATGTTTTTACCAAAAATAAGCGACTCGATACGGAATTCGGCTAAATTATGCACCGAAGAACACCTTCAAGCGTTTCTCCGTAAAAAAGTAGTCCAAAGTTGCTTTCTGTATATAGACACTAAAACAACGCTTAAAAGCTACACACATTTAATATTTATTCAAATTACAATAATTGACATTTTTCAACTATTATTTTGAATTTATAAAAGAATATACATGTAGTCCATTACTAAATCAGTTAATTGTGCGTATAAATTATTTAAAAAAACCACACGTGTTGTATAACAATGTTATTCGATTTGTTATCACATGGAATATCACGATGTTTATGTGATAATTGTATTTATCATTACATTTATGTCATTTCCAGATGGTCAGAAGTGAAGGTCAGATCATGTCGCAAATGAAAACGAAACCACTCGTGGCAGCGTGAGTATAGATTTTATAGCAATTCTTGTCTCAAATTGGACACTGACTGACACAACTATAAGAGGTAGAATTAATACTTACTGTCTTGGCAAACAGTTCAACGCCTTTTTTTAAAAGGGACCAGTGGGGTGAACCCTTATACTGGTTCACAATTTTGACTACGTGATGTTTGTGTGTCCGGATGCACGTGTGTCCATGGTATCTTACATATGTGAATTCTGACATTTTAAGACGTAAACAAACCATGGACGCATAGAACAGTGAGATTCCGTCTATTCATTGATGACTTAGAATGAGAAGATCGAGTTACTTACTTAGTACAAAATCGAGACTTTGAGAAAACAAGAACAAAACTGTCATAAAATTACTTTTTACTTATGATAATATGAGCTGTTTCAATTTAAATTTGGTCAACAAGACAAATTCCGATATTCACGAAAATTGGCTTGTGATTCTGATTTTGAATATGTATCAGTCTTATAAGTTTGTAAGTATACTTACGACCCTTTCATTCTAAGCCAGCTAAATGTTTAAGTTCGCTATAAATGTGGAAAGAAAGTACGGTTTTGAACGGTACATGTTGAGAGAAACTCAAATCAACAATGAATAAACATCATTCAATAAAACGTCCGTACTTATGTCAATATTTAGCACTTGACTGTTTAAACGAGACTTGAAAGACTATTAAAGCAAATGGAGAACAATTACTATGAGTTTGTTTTAAAAAAAATTTCCAATCTATAAGCTCTTTCTATGTTTATAGTAAATGAATTGTGTATGGTTGTTGAATTAAATACAATTTAAACCAAATAATGAATACATAATTTATTTTCTTTTTTTCAGACTACTTTTTCTCGGAGTATGTATTGGTTTTGGTCTGATGATGACCTCTGATATAGTTGTCATGTATCCACCAGGACCTCGTCCAGCAAGTTTCCAAATTTCTAAGAAAACTATCATTAAGGACATACAAGAACACACAGAAGCCGAACGTAACATGACGTGTATCAATCATGGTGGGAATGGAAATACGTCACGCAAAAGAGTCAATAACATTGCTTTCCTGAAAGTTCACAAGGCCGGATCAACAACTATGCAAAACTTATTTTTTCGGTTTGGCTTGCGATATAATCTTAATATTCTATTGCCGAAGGAAGGAAATCACTTATTTAGTATGAGTAATGCCATCCCACTAGAACCGCCAAGTACATATAATATCTTTGCTTGTCATACAAAATATAGTAAAAAGCTTTTTGACGAATTCGTCCCATCGAAAGGATCGGTAAAGATCGGCATTGTACGTGAACCTGTCGATCGACTCGCGAGTGCCGCATATTATTGCAGAGATGTCCGCAATGTAACATATCTGAAAAAGATTCCGGAAGTAGATTTTATTCATAATTTAATAAATTTTCCTGAGAAGTATGACAAAAGTAAATTCTCAAGAACACATAATTCTATGGGATCAGATTTTGGGTTTGAAAAGACAATAAATTCGACTGAGAAGAAAAAGATAAAGTCTTACCTAAACCAACTGAATTCTGACTTCTTACTGGTGATGCTGGTAGAGAAATTTGACGAATCTTTGGTGATGTTGAGAAGATATTTGTCTTGGTCAATTATTGATATCATTTATTTAAAAACGAATTCAAATAAACACAAATCCGTTGTTTTGAACGCTACAGAACAAGAAAAGGCGCGAGAAAGAGATTTTCTAGATTTCGCAATATATGAATATTTTTCGAAAGTATTTGAAGAAAAACTTGAAGCAATGGACGATGACTTCTTTGAGGAAGTAGACTATTTTAGGCAGGTCCTCGGCAAAGTGTTTGCGTTTTGCTCACAAGAAGATCTCCAAAATGATTCAAAACTGATCGCAGATCAATCCATATGGAATGAAGAATTTACACTAGTGGGTGGTGAGTGCAAATTGATGCAAACACATGCATTGGCATTTATAAACTTGATTAGAGATAAAACGCTTGCTGAGGGGTAGTACCTCTATTGGTGATTATGTTGTCATTTATATTCGGCTTCCAACGCAACCGTTTGGACATATCGTGTTCATGTTTCGTGTCGTGAAAATGGACTTTTCAACGACCTAATTAGCCAAAGGAGTAAGACTGAAACTCAGACTTAGATTTAAATTGACAAACATTGTAATCACTTCCATTTCTTTGTAATAAGATTAAGCCATGTGAAATTATTACCGATTATTTGTTGTTATCCACTAAATATGTGTACCTATTTATATAAAATCGGTACATTTATAACATCATGAGAACGAATAGACTATTTGACAATTTAAAGTCTAAGTCTGAGTTTTAGACTTACAATGTTTGTGAATGTGCCGCATGCGCATGGTAATTGTGCACTTCACTTCCCCGTGTTTATTCAATGTGGTTCTGTATAACAAGTGTATTTTCTGTTCTAGTCCCCGTGATCATTAACATTGGATAGCGTACTCCATACTCAAACGCACATTTCGTACTCCAAATAGGGCCTGCAAAAGCTATTGTAACTACTGTTTTACCAAATTGAAATATATCATATGTTCAATCTCTAAGTAAGATCTTTTTCTACAAGTACGCGTTGGTTTATATATAATCACCTCACCTGGCATTGGAACGTGACAAACCACTGGGGCCTTATTCACTAACGTTGGTTTATATATAATCACCTCACCTGGCATTGGAACGTGACAAACCACTGGGGCCTTATTCACTAACGTTTCAAGTCGAAAACTCAGACTTAATCTTGATATTGGTATAAAGACAAGTATTTATTTTGGACCAATTAACGCTCAAAAACAATAATGTAAACATGTTCAGCGTTTTATGGATAATAATCTGAATAGGACTGGAAAATATATGGATAATCACCGGAATGGTATTGGATAATTACCCGAATTGTCAACTGAAATCTTACTAATGTGGTATTCCATGCACCGAGTAAACATAGACAAAATCAGTTCATGAATTTTGGCAACAAGTTTATAAGCATGCCCAATGTAAGGCAAAAACACCCATTCAATGTCACATGTTCCTGAATATAACTAATTAAAACTGAAAATTATGTTTTAAAGTAAGAAATAATCAAAATACAGAATAAAATGAAATGGTGATCAGTCAGAAAATGTTTTAGTTAATATTTTTGAATATTTTCTCATTTTTTTTAATTTACAACAAATATGAACATGGTATCTAAATGTAAAAAATACAAAAGGATTAGGGGTATGAAATTATTGTATGTTTTTCATCATTAAATATGCTTTCAACCATTTTAATTGATAAGTTCACTAGTCCCATATTGCTACCATAGTGAATCCACATTTTTAATTTGTGTAGTAACCGTCTTGTCTTTGTTATAACTACACTATGTGTAAAGAAAATAAACAATAACTGGTTACAATTTCATTTGAATTTAATTTCAAACACGTGCGTCGTCTGTGTTGATATCTGATTCCTCTCATTGAAACACACGACTTAGCAGATACGTGGCAGACATATATATATCAATAAAGTAAGTATATTTTATTTACTGCTGTATCACTCACTGAAGAAAAAGAAGAATACACAAATAAATATTAGATTATATAAACCTTCATGTGCATTAATAACGACGAATTTGAGACAACTTCGCGTCTGTTCAACTACTTTATTCTACATATTACTATATATAACACATTTATTAAGTTATTTGCGATTATTTTATTGTAATTATGCAATAAGATTAAGAAAAATGTCTAAAATGTTCATTGCGTCATCAGATGTTGAATTGACGTTTTCATCAGTTGGCTTTTCGTCTTTCACTCGAGAGTTCAATGGAGTCAAATGACTTTCACAAATAAAAAGTGCCCCATCCCTTACTTTAACCGTTTTATGTTTTAGTTCCTGAGTTCTAGGGATGATGCCTGAAAGCACTCTCGTCATGTAGCCTAATTTTCCTGTTACTTCGTCCAGAACTAGTTCACAATATTTAATGCATAACTCTTTATGACTATTAATAGCATGGCTCACTACGTCGGACAAAGAGCTCAATCCCATTTCACATCTAAAGCAATTGAAGCTGTACATCATCAGAGCTGAAATATAAAAACAAATATTATTATATATGTAATTATGGAAAATGAAAGATAAAATATGAGACGAAGTGATTATCACATTTTGTGTACAAATATCATTATAATATAGACATGTCAGTTGTCATTACCAATTAATCATAACACAGTATGCAATTGTGCATGTAAAGGCTTAGTGTTTACAATTATGCAAGTGTGTGCATTTTATGTGAGTATGCAAATGATAAGCTGTGTTTGTGAAACCAGTATACAAGTTATTAACCTGTACTACTGATCATGTTTTTCAACCACACAGCAATAGTGCTTGATGCACTATGAAAAACCAGTTCAGTAACTTATCCACTTTGAAATAGAACCAATTCAGTGATTTATCCACTTTAAAATAGAACCAATTCAGTGATTTATCCATGACCATTATGTAAATTATCCATTTTTCATACCTGTGTCACTACAAATAGATCTCAAGTAAAAACCACAAGTGTAAACAGCTTTCTATGAATTAAGTCAGATAGTGAGAAGGTACAGCCTTATAAACGTTATATTACAGCCAAAAAAAGTAACTAGAAATATGTGTAATTCGCTTTCCAAAAAATAAAGCATTGATTCTTGTAACTGTTTAACATATTGTGCTTCATATTTACAACAATACAGTAAAATAGTTGCACTTTCATGAAAACAACTTACCAATCTATCTTCATGTAGCACCAAAACGTTGACAAATCTGTCTAAATCGGTACAAATGGTGAAAATGTGCAAAAATTAGTTAATATGCTTCCGCCATGTTTGGTTCGTTCAGGCTTATCCGTACCATTCGGGATTATCTGGGTAACAAGGGTGATAGCAAAATATCGTGTTTTTTAAGCATTTCTCTGTAATTACGAAACTTACATGTATGAATTTTGCACGAATAAATGAAATTTATCTACCTTATACACACTGAAATTTCAGCAACATAAGAATACTGTTAAAATACTTTTGTTCATAAGTTCCATGTAACATATTTGTAGTTTTGTATGAAATATCAAGTAAGAAGACTTGATACTTGCAACAGCCAATTTTACGGCCATGTGATACACCGAACGGTATGACGTATCGCACGGTAATGAGTACGTTTGCGTAACGTCGTGTTACGTCAGCATAACTTACTCTGCGTAATACTAATCTTATGATCTAATCATTAATAGTTAATTCTGCAAATGTTTACAATGTCGAGAACTACAATGCATTTATCTGTCAATATCATCGTTCTTTAATTAAGAAAAATTTGGTGTCTTTCGTTAGCAATTTCTCTCGCTTGTTCAATTTAACGCTTATTCACTCGTATCACTCGTTGTCTATCTGACAAGTATCTTACTCACTTACGTAGTCAACCCCTAACATACTTTTCTATGTACTGTTTTATGAAAAACAAAACACCACATTGTTCTATAATATACGGATACATGCATTGCACGTCTATGCATAATATCGCTCAAAATAATTATTTTAGTTATGTCGTTCGTCCACTATAAAAACTTGCGTTACTCATAAAACATCCAAAACGTCGCAATATTGCGCCGTAGGACAATCTTCCTCCACACATTGAATGCATTGGGATTTTATTATTGATGATAAAACAAAAATAATATATTAAAAAATGAAATCATAATTATGTTATTTATAAAAATGAAAAAATAATTGCGTTTTAATCATGCATCTTCGGAAAACTTTCGGCATTTTTTTTCAAATTTGCACTTTTTTCGTGCTACCTGTTTATTATTTAACTTTTTGCACCCGTGATTTTTCACGATGATATGTTAAAACATGTCACTTCTGGTGGAACTCGGTGGAGTATCACACAAATTTCGTGACATTTTGAATAAAACGGCTGTTATTTTATGCCGACAAGCAATATTTTGTGTTACAAATTGCACACGAATTTTTGAATATTTGTCGGGCATTATCTCCAATTCTATGACTACATAGTAATGGTCATGGACTCAAATTAAAATGACAATGTAGACAATTTTATAACGAATATTTTGGTATATGATATGTAATGTATCGAGTGAAATAGAAAGAAGTATCAACTACTGTTTTACAGCGAGTGTACGAAATCACGAACGTACTCAGTTGCATGCGTTACGTCTATATTTACGTATTTGCAACCTACTGGATATAACACACGCGAGGCCCGTCTATGAATCTGACGAAGCAAATGTTATGTCTGTACATCGTTTACAAGCGACACACCTAAATAACCTGAATCATACGGGCCTCCTAAGTCTCGTCTTCATAACAGTAATGTCAATACCGACGATCACGGAGTGCAACGGTTAAATAATTGATAATAAATCATCAATTGAATACCAGATTACCTCCCTGCGTTAAACTGTCCATGTACATATAAATTCAATATATAATAAAGAATAAATGTCTTTTAATAGGTGACTAAAACGGGGGAGGTAAAAAATTATTTTGGTCGCTTCGCTGACAAAGTTACTTAATTATATGAAAATATCAACATATCGATGGCTCAGAATGAGAAGGTTGTAAGTGCCACTTACGACCTTTTAAGACTAATGCATATTTGAAATCTGCACCATACGGCGCTTCTTATGAGACTATTTTCATGAAAATCGGAACTTGTCATATTGACCAAACTGAAGTTGAAAAAGCTTGTTTAAGCATAAGTAAATAGTGATAGTCAGACTGTTTTTCTTGTTTTCTCAAAATATTGATTTTGTAGTTACGACCTTCTCATTCTAAGCCAGCGATATGTCAAACCCGTTGCTTAAAATACACTTGTTACATGAATTGTACTCTTAACATTCCCACATCTTACCATACGTCTTTGCTATATCTATGTATACAATCTGTAAGTTTATGGTTCTGTGGCAGTTTGGTTGAGTAATTACGTGGTAACTGAAAGTTAACCAGTTCAAGTATAGGGGTCCGGGTGCATGTTGCCCCGGAAAATTTTCTAAACAATGGATCAATCTGGTACATTCTGGGCCTACTGAGAGACCTTATTTTTATTAAAGAATGACCTGTTTTATTACTTTATACAGGAAAGTTCTTAGATTAAACCAAATTAAGTGCTTGCACAAAATTTAAATCGCCCGATTTTGAGATTGAAGCTTATTTTGAAAACGTTTGTTTCAAAGGCTTTACAGGTACATATACATTGTAATTGACGAACTCTCAAACGCATGTAGGAGGGTTTGGAGATGTTTAGATAACAGTTTATGTCACGAGCGTATTTTTGCAAACAATGGGTGTTTAGGTATTTTGATATAATGAAGTTACGTTGTAAAAAATTGTATACGTTTTCACCAAGAACGGAAGGCAAATTGCCTATTACGAGATATATTAGGCCGTAAATTATACTTTTCTTCTGAATTATTGGGGTTTTGTTTTGTCAAGATGACAAGTTCCGATAGGCTCATAAGAAGCGCCTCATGATGTAGATTTGAAATATGCATTAGTCTTATAAGGTCGTAAGTGCCACTTACGCGCTTATCATTCTAAGCCAGCGATATTGCGGTATAATAATAAAAGCAGCAAATTAAGACTAAAAATGTTCAGGTAGGCATATGGTTTAACTTCAGTGCGTGCTCTAATTATTTCAATACATGTATTGACAGTAATGTTAACTGAAGTAAGCCATCCATGCTATAGATTAAGGGGTTAATATCAGTTTTAAATTTTAGAGTTTTAAATCTTCTTGTCGTCTTTCCATTCTTGTCGTCTTAGTATTTTCAGACGAATTGTGTATTTCACAAAATATTTTATGAAATGGACCATATAATGCTTAATTAGGTTAACAGGTAGTTTCTTATACATTGTTATACATGTCGGCAGTACGCATTTTGCATTATTATGCTCAAAAGAGCTATGAATGATAAAATAATGTTTTCCTTGTCGTCTTTGCTTTTCAAATTTTGTCAATTTCTAACCGTTGAGCAACTTTCGGGAAAAAACTGTTGGTTATTGTGCCAAATCATTCAGTGACATGCCTTTTATTCTTTCTGGGCTTGAGCGTGGGGCTAGTCTCGTGAAAATTGATCAACGAATAAAATACTTACGGCTGTTTTTCTCGTTTAATTGACAGTTTTCTTCTTGTCGTCTTAGCAAAAAAATACGTCACACACCACGTGGTATGTCCACCCTGTATATAGAAGTATCTAAATAAATGCTATTGACAATAATAAAATTAAAATAAAATATGACTACTTCATCGTAAGTAAATATTTCGCTGTTAAAATATTCGCATATGCGCAAATCTCTGTTAACGACATATTATTACTTCATCTTCTTCAAAAATATATTATTGACAACACGCTTTTTATAATGATTTAATGGAAAATAATCTTCTGAAAGAACTGTCAAAGTATGGAAAAATTAAATATTAATAATAGCATATATGTATAAATATGCAATTTAAAATCATATTATCGCAGTAATAAACGAGTTACATGCATCAGTGTTCCATACTTATGTAATGCTTAAAACAATTAATCAAAACCTCTAAAAAATGAGTTTTCAGCTTTTTCTTGAACATTGCAATGTACTATCTGGTCTACTGAGACTGTCGAATTTCTATGGGCAAAATGTTCCACAATTTTGGACCAATTGTACCTAAGCTTCTATCGTTAAAAGTCTTATATTTATTAAAAGGAATAGCATAACTACAGTCGAACACTACAAACGATCTTAACCCTTGCATTTCTACCAGATACGATGGTGCGTTTCCTACATGACAGTTGTACATGAAGCATAATATTTTAAATTTAATCCTGGTTTTCACCGGCAACCAATGCAGTTCAGACGGTGCCTGTTTTGAGCTGTTATACATATTCCAAAATAGAACAAGTTCGGCAAAGCTGTTTTGAATACGCTGCTTCTTTTGAATTTCACTTTCAGCTATTCCATATAGAATCAAATTGCAATAATCAAGGTGAGAAATTACCAATGATAATACTAGTATCTCAGTTGCAGCTCTAGTTAAGTATTTTCTGATATTCCTTATTCTCAAATAATTAAACATAGCTGAACGACATTTGTGCTTAACATGTTCTTTAAAGTTCAATGATTCGTAAAGGAATGCACCAACATATCTGATAGTAGGCTCACGTTTAATATTGTCACCAGCAACGTTCACAGATTTTGTGGAAGACTTTTTCAATAATACTACGAAGAGAATAAATTCAGTCTTTGAAGAGTTCATTTTGAGTTTATTTTTATTCATCCAGTCATTTATGGTTAACGCACATTGTTCGGTCTCATGGTTTGCTTCCAATTCTGTAGTATTAGATGTCGGACAAAATTGTTTATTAGCAATGTGTTCGTCAGCAAATCCATATACTGAGATTGGTTGTGGGATCACATCAAATAGGGTACCAGCGTATGTTAAGTATAACCGGGGACCAAGACACCTTCATTGAAGTACACTACATACCATTTGACGATCTGCTGATACAGCAGAATTTACACTCACTTTACAAGTTCGCGACCTCAAGTAGGAATCAACCCACTTTAGCGCGTTATCACTTATACCATAGTGATTGTTTGGAACATCCATCAGAATGTTGTGGTCCAGGGTATCGAGGACAGCACTTAAAAAAGGGGTGTGAAAATCCGACAGGGAAGGTAGCACTCAACCTAACCAACCGAGCACAGAAATCAGAAACACCACGACACAACCACCCTGATCAATGCCCACACAAACCCATGCCAAAACGGCGACCAAATGAGGCACAACAACCCCAGGGCGTGACCTAGTTTAAAACACTAAGGACAGTGAACTAACGTTATGAGACCTAAATAGGCACAACTACGACTTGACCTAGTTAAAATAAAGGCAAGGTAGGAATGTGGTGGGAAATAATATTACATATTCCTAGCAACTACACTGAGCAATGTCCACACATAAGCCGAATAAACAATTAAAAATACAAGTCCCCGCCGATAAAATGCAGGATGACCCATTTCACAAAGAAATTATACCGAATGAAACGCAGCCAATACTTGACCAAGTTCCGCAAGGCCCCACTGCACGGCAAACCAACCGCACAAACACGTGCCAAAACGGCGACCAAATGAGACAGAACCACCCCCTGACCTAGTTTAAAACACCAAGGACAGTGACCTAACGTTTGTCATAGTGACCAAACAGCACAGTGACCTAATTAAAAAGTATCTCATCCAGCATATCCACAAGATACAAATGATGAAAAAGGGATGAGAGTTCGGTGGATTTTAAAAGGAGGACAGAGGAAATTAACTTCCAAGGACAAGCGGAAACCAAAAATACACCGACACTGCACAGTGCTGTAAAAAGGAGGGGGCGACCTAGTTTACAATAATGGGCAAAAAGAGGGCGAACATATATATGCCAAAAACGTTTATTATAGTGACCAACAGCACAGTGACCTAATTAAAAAGTATCTCATCAAACATCTTCGCAAGATACAACTGACGAAAATGGGAGTGGACGGTGGACCTTAAAAGGAGGGCCAGAAAATAACTCTAAAGGACTACTGGAAACAAAAATGCAACGACACTGCACAGTACTGTAAAAAGGAGGGGGCATGGACACCGGTGTGACACCAAAAGTAATGACCCAATGTGACGTTACGTCTTTTAACGTTAGTTGCATAGTAACCGCATTGAACACAACGAACAGAACGAGAGAAAGCTACTCTGAGATATTTATTACATTACAAACAATACAAGGATGGATATGCTGAGAAATATAAGATACTTATTTTCCAGGTAAGAGTTTGTATTATTGAACTATTTACGGTCAATTTATACGCGTACGGACGTCTACATGATCGCCGCATGAGCAGACATTTTTCACAAATATGCATCGTTCTTCTTCATCTTGATCTTCATCATCATCATCTTCTTCTTCTCATACTATAGAATTTAACTCGAATTATTTTTTGCACACTCTGGGTATACGTTCATATAAATATACTTAGTCACATTAGAGGAAGCATTAATCCGATCATCGACATAATAAAACTTAATAGTTATATTCCTGGATATTCGAAGTGCAATGATGAAACAGTATGCCTGCATTCCCGAGTGCTTTCCAAACTTTCGGTTCGATTCTTGTAGCCAATACGAATGTTTTGAGCATTCAGTGCAACCTTCAAATTGGTCAGAAAAGTGGATAATATTCACGAAAAGCACTCAGAATGCACACAGAACGCAGACACTGACGACATTCCGGCTTGATTACATTTAAGGTGCACACAGTAAGTTTTGGTGTATGAGTCGAGGATGCACACTTTGCCACGTGCACATCATGCCTATACATTTTCCTCGTACCACTTGGTAACAATGAATGCGTACATCTCGAGAAAATATATGGTAGACGTAACTACACAGTACATCAAAACTTACTGTGTGTACGCACCTTTACAAATATATAGTGTGACCTGCAGCATTACACCTCAAATGGTTTAGAGAATGTGGAACACACTGGGAGAGACTATCATAAAACAAGCATACTGGTAAACAGCGCGGAATCGGGGATTTTCTGGTGCAGTATTGGAGTTAATGCACTAGTATATGTCGTAGCTATGATACAAAAACAACACAATTTCTGTGATATCGATGTTATTAGTTTAAGACAAGACATCAAAATACAAACATTCACCGTCGTTGTAAGATTGGAATTCAGACTTAGACTTAGAATTTACAAAATTCATAATCGCGGTAATTTCTTTGAAATTAGCTTTAACCATGTGAAATTTTATCTGATCATTTATTGTTATCCGCTGAACATGTTTACCCTTGTATATCAAAATCGTTACATTTAGATCAACATGACAGCGAATAGAAAATTTAGCAATATCAAGACTAAGTCTGAGTTTTAGACTTACAACGTTGGTGAATAAGGCCCAAGTGGTTAGTCACGTTCCAATGCCAGGTGAGGTGATTATAAACCAATGCTTACTTGTAGAAAAAGGTGTTACTTAGAGAATGAACCCCATATAGAATAGTTCAATTTGGTAAAACAGTAGTTACAATAGCTTTTGCAGGCCCTATTTGGAGTGCGAAATGTGCGTTTGAGTATGGAATACGCTTTCGAGTGTTAATAATAACGGAGACTAGAACAGAAAATACGCTTGTTATACAGAACCACATTAAATAAACACAGGGAATTGAAGTGCACAATTACCATGCGCATGCGGCATATTCACAAACATTGTAAGTCTAAACTTTAAATTGTCAAATAGTCTATTCGTTCTCATGATGTTATAAATGTACCGATTTTATATAAATACGTACACATATTAAGTGGATAACAACAAATAATCAGTTATAATTTCACATGGCTCAGTCTTATTACAAAGAAATGGAAGTGATTACAATGTTTGTCAATTTAAATCTAAGTCTGAGTTTTAGTCTTACTCCTTTGGCTAATTAGGTCGTTGAAAAGTCCATTTTCACGCCACGAAACATGAACACGATATGTCCAAACGGTTGCGTTGGAAGCCGAATATAAATGACAACATAATCACCAATAAAGGTACTACCCCTTAGCAAGCGTTTTATCTCTAATCATGTTTATAAATGTCACTGCATGTGTTTGCATCAATTTGCACTCACCACCCACTAGTGTAAATTCTTCATTCCATATGGATTGATCTACGATCAGTTTTGAATCATTTTGGAGATCATTTTGTGAACAAAACGCAAACACTTTGCTGAGAACCTGCCTAAAATAGTCTACTTCCTCAAAGAAGTCATTGTCCATTGCTTCAAGTTTTTCTTCAAATACTTTAGAAAAATATTCATATATTGCGAAATCTAGAAAATCCCTTTCTCGCGCATTTTCTTGTTCTGTAGCGTTCAAAACAACGGATTGGTGTTTATTTGAATTCATTTTTAAATAAATGATATCAATAATTGACCAAGACAAATATCTTCTCAACATCACCAAAGATTCGTCAAATTTCTCTACCAGCATTACCAGTAAGAAGTCAGAATTCAGTTGGTTTAGGTAAGACTTTATCTTTTTCTTCTCAGTCGATTTTATTGTTTTTTCAAACCCAAAATCTGATCCCATACCATTATGTGTCTTTGAGAATCTATTTTTGTCATATTTCTCAGGAAAATTTATTAAATTATGTATAAAATCTACTTCCGGAATCTTTTCCAGATATGTTACATTGTGGACATCTCGGCAATAATATGCGGCACTCGCGAGTCGATCGACAGGCTCACGTACAATGCCGATCTTTACCGATCCTTTTGATGGGACGAATTCGTCAAAAAGCTTTTTACTATATTTTGTATGACAAGCGAAGATATTATATGTACTTGGTGGTTCTAGGGGGATGGCTTTACTCATACTGAATAAGTGATTTCCTTCCTTCGGCAACAGAATATTAAGATTATATCGCAAACCAAACCGAAAAAATAAGTTTTGCATTGTTGTTGATCCGGCCTTGTGAACTTGCAGGAAAGCAATGTTATTGACTCTTTCGCGTGACGTATTTCCATTCCCACCATGTTTGATATACGTCATGTTACGTTCGGCTTCTGTGTGTTCTTGTATGTACTTAATGATAGTTTTCTTAGAAAGTTGGAAACTTGCTGGACGAGGTCCTGGTGGATACATGACAACTATATCAGAGGTCATCATCAGACCAAAACCAATACATACTCCGAGAAAAAGAAGTCTGAAAAAAAGAAAATAAATTATGTATTCATTATTTGGTTTAAATTGTATTTAATTCAACAACCACACACAATTCATTTACTATAAACATTGAAAGAGCTTATAGATTGGAAAACAAATTTAAAACAAACTCATAGTAATTGTTCTCCAGTTGCTTTAATAGTCTTTCAAGTCTCGTTGAAACAGTCAAGTGCTAAATATTGACATAAGTACAGACGTTTTATTGAATGATGTTTATTCATTGTTGATTTGAGTTTCTCTCAACATGTACCGTTCAAAACCGTACTTTCTTTCCACATCTATAGCGAACTTAAACATTTAGCTGGCTTAGAATGAAAGGGTCGTAAGTATACTTACTAACTTATAAGACTGATACATATTCAAAATCAGAATCACAAGCCAATTGTCGTGAATATCGGAATTTGTCTTGTTGACCAAATTTAAGTTGAAACAGCTCATTTTATCATAAGTAAAAAGTAATTTTATGACAGTTTTGTTCTTGTTTTCTCAAAGTCTCGATTTTGCACTAAGTAAGTAACATGATCTTCTCATTCTAAGTCATCAATGAAAGGACGGAATCTCACTGTTCTATGCGTCCATGGTTTGTTTACGACTTAAAGTGTCAGAATTCACATATGTAAGTTACCATGGACACACGTGCATCCGGACACACAAACATCACGTAGTCAAAATTGTGAACCAGTATAAGGGTTCACCCCACTGGTCCCTTTTAAAAAAGGCGTTGAACTGTTTGCCAATACAGTAAGTATTAATTCTACCTCTCATAGTTGTGTCAGTCAGTGTCCAATTTGAGACCAGAATTGCTATAAAATCTATACTCACGCTGCCACGAGTGGTTTCGTTTTCATTTGCGACATGATCTGACCTTCACTTTTGACCATCTGGAAATGATATAAATGTAATGATAAATACAATTATCACATAAACATCGTGATATTCCATGTGATAACAAATCGAATAACATTGTGATACAACACGTGTGATTTTTTTTAATAATCCATACGCACAATTAACTGATTTAGTAATGGACTACATGTATATTCTTTTATAAATTCAAAATAATAGTTGAAAAATGTCAATTATTGTAATTTGAATAAATGTTAAATGTGTGTAGCTTTTAAGCGTTGTTTTAGTGTCTATATACAGAAGGCAACTTTGGACTAATTTTTTACGGAGAAACGCTTGAAGGTGTTCTTCGGTGCATAATTTAGCCGAATTCCGTATCGAGTCGCTTATTTTTGGTAAAAACATATTTCTAATGTGATAAAAAGAATCTACCACGAGTTTTCTTTTGAGATTAGCATTTCTTAAATTCGTCACGAAAAAAGAAAGTTATTAACTTTTTTCAAGACCCATTCTATATTTGTACTTTTATAATAATGACCAACGGATTTATTCAACACATACTGTACAGTGGCAACGCGGCAGCAATTTACGAAATAATAATGATTTATTATTATTGATTTATTATTATTATTATAATTATTATTTCATGTATCAATATTGTGTACTAAAAGATTACTTCAAGTGTCAAATAATTTATAAAATGGTTGAAAAATTTCCAACTTGGAGACTGAGTTTCAATGAAAATCGAATTTAACTTGATGTCATAGAAAGTTATAATCAATACAAAATATGACCAGTAACCGGAGTCAAAATGATTACGAAGACAGAACGTCCGTGACAAGGGAGAGACATCTTTCATCACTTAATGTTTGGGGAATACTGGTTTATCTCCTTTTTAATCCTCTTACGCATCCATTCCATATATTTAATTTTAACACACAGCCATTTAGCTGGCTTAGAATGAGAAGGTCGTTTGTACTACTTACGACCTTATACGACTGATATATATTAAAACTCAGCGTCACAATTTCGCAATTTTAGCAAATAGAAAATGATACATTTTTATAATCATATCAATGAGTTTCTGTATTTCTATTAATAATGCAGTTACCCGTGGGTTGTATTTCCTCGCCTGAAATTACTTTTAAAAATAAATTCTCCAAACACTTACTGATCAGGGCATTCAATATACGGTATTTAACATTTCTTAACAGAACTGAAAATATATTTCTGTTGCGGCTGTTCAGTTTTCCATAAATAACAGTAAATGCCTCGAAAACATGACATAAATAATAGCAACGTTCACAGAATGAGAATAATGGCGGCCATAATAGGGGAAGATGCCTGGGTGTTGCCTAGTTACTATTGGAATTGTCATTTTTGTTGAACAACAACTTGATCATAACATGTGAATACTTATATATAAACCTTAAGATGAGCTGAAAGTGAAGTCACCAGTGTGTAATCGTGTCTTAAACACTTTGATTTTTCAAGTCTGCCATATAATTTTTAGCTGAAACCATTTTACTACATTGAAATATTTACACTTACCATGAATATTTGTATCAAGAAATATAAATGCAGATTGTAAAAAATTGTTTTATAACACATTGAAAATTGACAATTTTTGTGTCAAAATCCTGAAAAGGGTTCTCACTCAAATTCAATTTGAATCGCATTGATATGTACTCCAATTAAATCTGTTATCGAGGTTAGACTGTAGAATGACTATCATACTTTATCCATGAATCACTGAATATTTAAACATGTAAAACTGATCAATATGATTTTTTTGGTGTTTAAAGTTTCTATACATGGTAATTAGTAGCTATCAAAACAGGTCATGGTCAAATCTATTGAATTAAGAAGGTCGTCGTGTTTGTTTCAACTGTTAGAAAACCAATACTTACACACTTTAAGGCTCGTGTATAGTGACAAAGTACAATTTTTGACGAGGCAATAATTCGGCAGATTTAAAGGCAATATTTTCCTAATATACAGGCTTAGTAGGAAAATCATTACAGAACACATTTTAAATTGACTTTTGATAAAAAATATAATCCAAAATGTTGCTTTTGCAACAACATACCAAGAGCAAATGAAATTATCAAAAATACTTATTTCAATGAATTGAACTGATTCCTTCAGCCAATATGTTGCATGAATTCATTTTAAGGTAGTACTACCAATGAATCTTGAGAATATACTTTGACAATCCTGTAATATGCATTGGAAAGTCATAAAAAATGTGAAAATGTCACAAACTTTTAAGGAACCGTTTTAAAGTATGGTGGTCAAGTGCCTGTATGAAGTATTTAGCTAATAATAATAAGTTGCATATCAACTTATGAATTTTCACATCTGAACAGTACATACACAAATTTAATTTAAGAAAAGTGGTTTTAATTGGCAAAGGTTAATTTCATTTCAACAACATTCGCTGCAGTAACACGGAAGTCCCTGCCTCAACACCGTACACGAGCATGCTTTGCCAATGAACACACCAATATCGTGATCATGCCCTGGACCTGTTCGATTTAGAGAGATCTGGGCATTTTACGTAGGGGATCGCATTTTTTAGTTATGAATATGCTTAGAAAATAACCATTTCTTATCAAATATGCGCTTTCAATACGACAATTACCTTATAGATGGAAGAATATTATTGTTTTCTGCAACCCGGTCAAATAGCTAGCGTTATTTGCCGGAAGTGCAGTTTCGTAAAATAATTCTTGCTCAAAACTGTTATTTAAGATATTTCCAGTAACTTTTCTTCTTTTTCACTGTTACACTTTACTTTAGACATTATAATTTAATATTATTTCTATTATATGTCACGAAATTTAGAGATTTTGAAAATTCGAATTTGCGGAGAGATACAAAAGCATGAACAAAATGGACGATAAGTGGCAAACAAGTTGCATGACCGGGACACATTCCATTATTATGAACTAAGCACGTCGGGATGTAAGTGTCATTTTTTGCATATTAATCTCACTACTGTTTTATTTTCGTTCATGTATTTGATTCTGTTCCTCCATTATTAAAGAGCAAAGTTTTGACAGTTAGAAAAATACAAAATGGCGTCTTACATAGGAACACATGATGATTTCTAATTGGTATTTTGGGCTCGAGGAAGATTGCATTCATATTCTGGTTGTACCTCAATTTAAGTTCTCTGCAATTCATTGTGGTGTTATTTCTTTCCTATGAAGCTTTCTAAATGTTTTTGAGGTTTTGCATGTGACCTCGTTTTATTTCAATTATGTCTCAAATACACAAATTGCTTTATGTGTGAACAACTCATACATATATATTGATATATTGGATACTTTGTTTTGAAGTGTGTGAACATTGTTTAATTCGGTCCAGTCTTCTTGGTTATTTTTAGACTTCTATAGTTTGCATATGCTCGGTCATTTTGACACTATACAGGATCCTTAAATCGATGGCTTAGAATTAGAAGGTCGAAAGTGCCGACCTTTTCAGATTCATACATATTTAGAATAAGCATCACAAGGCGCTTTTTATGAGCCCATTTTCATAAAAATCTGAGCTTGTCATGTTGACCAAATTGAAGTTGTAAAAGTTTGTTTCACCATAAGTAAAGAGTAAATGTCAGACAGTTTTTCCGTGTTTTCTCAATATATCTATTTTTGGTAGTTACGACCTTCTTGTTCTAAGCCATCGAAATAATCAATTATGTGTAAAATGTCATTTTACAAATTTGGTTATAAAGTGACCTAACATTTTGATTCGATATGTTCATGTCATTAATAAAATTGATCAGTGGAATAGTCTATCAACTGGATAATAGATTGGAGAACAAAACAATGTGATTTATGTTGAATTCGAGTGAGTAGTTTTTACAGGATTTTGACACAAACAATGAAAAATTTCAATTGCAGATAAAACAGTTTTTTTATCAAATATTATTTGTTTTACAACAGAATTATTATAAATATAAATGTATGATTTTAATTAAGTATAACATATTCTGTAATAAATGCTGTTGCAGATTTGAAAAATCAAATTCTTTTCTGACACGGTTACACACTGATTCAATTTCAGCAGAGCAATGTACCTTAAGTGAGGATGAGTCGTAACTAAGTTTTGAAAATTATGGAACTAATTTCTACCAGTCACAAGTACGAAACGTTAGGAAATGTTCCGTCACCTAATGGTTCCCTAAACGCGCCGAAAGAAGCCCCTTAACCGCGCAATTTTGATTTATTTATCCCAAAAAAGCGAAAACAGCCCTCTTACCTTACTTGTTAACATCGATAACTCCTTAATTGTGAACGTCGATAACTCCTTACTTTTGAACGACTATAACTCCTTACTTATGAACGTCTATAACTCTTTGCATGTGAACATCTTTAATTCCTTACTTGTGTACATCTTTAAATCCTTCCTGTAAAAGGCGAAACAATTAAATTAAATCCTAAAATCAATCGGCTATTTTTAAAAGAAAAAAAATAATAGCTCGACGTTTATACGATATACACAATATATAAATCAGTAAATGAAGTGCGTTTTTTATTTTGCTCAAGGTCACAATTTTGAACGATGTACTGATAAATTGACTTGAATTTTAAATTAAACGATAATTAGTTTAGTATAACGTTACACAATTACACGTGATATGACTCTTTCATGTATATTTGTTTACTTATCTAGAGTAATTATTAAATTCGATGAAAAAGTAATGTCAGAGGTTCGATTCTAGTATTGTCATTATTTTTTATATTTTATGTGTAAGGTTATACACTATTAGTTTATACTTGAATAAGTTTTAAGTTTAAATTTAGTTTATTTGATAAAACGACTATTTTATACATAAATGTATATTCAATGGCTTTGTACAATATAATATAACATTTTATAACAATAACGTATATAGAAGTATCTAAATAAATGCTATTGACAATAATGAAATTAAAATAAAATATGACTACTTCATCGTAAGTAAATATTTCGCTGTTAAAATATTCGCATATGCGCAAATCTCTGTTAACGACATATTATTACTTCATCTTCTTCAAAAATATATTATTGACTAGACGCTTTTTATAATGATTTAATGCAAAATAACCTTCTGAAAGAACTGTCAAAGTATGGAAAAATTAAATATTAATAATAGCATATATGTATAAATATGCAATTTAAAAGCATATTATCGCAGTAATAAACGAAGTACATGCATCAGTGTTCCATACTTATGTAACGCTTAAAACAATTAATCAAAACCTCTAAAAAATGAGTTTTCAGCTTTTTCTTGAACATGGCAATGTACTATCTGGTCTACTGAGATTGTCGAATTTCTATGGGCAAAATATTCCACAATTTTGGACCAATTGTACCTAAGCTTCTATCGTTGAAAGTCTTATATTTATTAAAAGGAATAGCATAACTACAGTCGAACACTACAAACGATCTTAACCCTTGCATTTCTACCAGATACGATGGTGCGTTCCCTACATGACAGTTGAACATGAAGCATAATATTTTAAATTTAATCCTGGCTTTCACCGGCAACCAATGCAGTTCAAACAGTGCCTGTTTTGAGCTGTCATACTTATTCCAAAATAAAACAAGTTTCGCACAGATGTTATGAATACGCTGCTTCTTTTGAATTTCACTTTCAGTTATTCCATATAGAATCAAATTGCAACAAGCAAGGTGAGAAATATCCAAAGATAAAACTAGTATCTCAGTTGCAGCTCTATTTAAGTATTTTATGATATTCCTTATTCTCAAATAATTAAACATAGCTGAACGACATTTGTGCTTAACATGTTCTTTAAAGTTCAATGATTCGTAAAGGAAAGCACCAACATATCTGATAGTAGGCTCAGGTTTAATATTGTCACCAGCAACGTTCACAGATTTTGTGGAACACTTTTTCAATAATACTACCGAACAGAATAAATTCAGTCTTTGAAGAGTTCATTTTGAGTTTATTTTGATTCATTCAGTCATTTATGGTTAACGCACATTGTTCGGTGTCATGGTTTGCTTCCGATTCTGCCATATTAGATGTCGGAAAAATTGTTTATTAGCAATGTGTTCATCAGCAAATCCATATACTGAGATTGGTTGTGGGATCACATCAAATAGGGTACCAGCGTATGTTAAGTATAACCGGGGACCAAGACAACTTCCTTGAGGTACACTACATACCAGTTGACGATCTACTGATACAGCAGAATTAACACTTATACCATAGTGATTGTTTGGAACATCCAGCAGAATGTTGTGGTCCAGGGTATCGAGGGCAGCGCTTAAAAAAGGGGTGTGAAAATCCGACAGGGAAGGTAGCACTCAACCTAACCAACCGAGCACAGAAATCAGAAACACCACGACACAACCACCCTGATCAATGCCCACACAACCCCATGCCAAAACGGCGATCAAATGAGGCACAACAATCCCGAGGCGTGACCTATGAAAAAATATATAAGCCAAAAACGTTTATTAAAATGACCAAACAGCACAGTGACCTAATTGCTGTATTACAAAATTGAAGACTGTGCGACCATGATAATAAAACAAAATCAGTAATGCAGGGAAGTCTGCCTTCTATGAATGGTATGGTTCAAAATATGGTGTATACCTCACATCATTAAGGTACATTCGGTAACAAACAATGGTTGCCCGATGCAACAAAATTGAACTGGGGAGACTACCTCCAACAGAAAGAGTCGTCCATTATCACAGTCTACGAATGGAAAGTACCCTATTTGATGTGATCCCACAACCAATCTCAGTATATGGATTTGCTGATGAACACATTGCTAATAAACAATTTTTCCGACATCTAATATGGCAGAAATGGAAGCAAACCATAACACCGAACAATGTGCGTTAACCATAAATGACTGGATGAATCAAAATAAACTCAAAATGAACTCTTCAAAGACTGAATTTATTCTGTTCGGTAGTATTATTGAAAAAGTGTTCCACAAAATCTGTGAACGTTGCTGGTGACAATATTAAACCTGAGCCTACTATCAGATATGTTGGTGCTTTCCTTTACGAATCATTGAACTTTAAAGAACATGTTAAGCACAAATGTCGTTCAGCTATGTTTAATTATTTGAGAATAAGGAATATCATAAAATACTTAAATAGAGCTGCAACTGAGATACTAGTTTTATCTTTGGATATTTCTCACCTTGCTTATTGCAATTTGATTCTATATGGAATACTTGAAAGTGAAATTCAAAAGAAGCAGCGTATTCATAACATCTGTGCGAAACTTGTTTTATTTTGGAGTAAGTATGACAGCTCAAAACAGGCACTGTTTGAACTGCATTGGTTGCCGGTGAAAGCCAGGATTTAATTAAAAATATTATGCTTCATGTTCAACTGTCATGTAGGGAACGCACCATCGTATCTGGTAGAAATGCAAGGGTTAAGATCGTTTGTAGTGTTCGACTGTAGTTATGCTATTCCTTTTAATAAATATAAGACTTTCAACGATAGAAGCTTAGGTACAATTGGTCCAAAATTGTGGAACTTTTTACCCATAGAAATTCGACAATCTCAGTAGACCAGATAGTACATTGTCATGTTCAAGAAAAAGCTGAAAACTCATTTTTTAGAGGTTTTGATTAATTGTTTTAAGCATTACATAAGTATGGAACACTGATGCATGTACCTCGTTTATTGCTGCGATAATATGCTTTTAAATTGCATATTTATACATATATGCTATTATTAATATTTAATTTTTCCATACTTTGACAGTTCTTTCAGAAGGTTATTTTGCATTAAATCATTATAAAAAGCGTCTAGTCAATAATATATTTTTGAAGAAGATGAAGTAATAATATGTTGTTAACAGAGATTTGCGCATATGCGAATATTTTAACAGCGAAATATTTACTTACGATGAAGTAATCATATTTTATTTTAATTTTATTATTGTCAATAGCATTTATTTAGATACCTCTATATACAGGGTGGACATACCACGTGGTGTGTGACGTATTTTTTTGCTAAGACGACAAGAAGAAAACTGTCAATAAAACGAGAAAAACAGCCGTAAGTATTTTATTCGTTGATCAATTTTCACGAGACTAGCCCCACGCTCAAGCCCAGAAAATAATAGGCATGTCACTGAATGATTTGGCACAATAACCAACAGTTTTTTCCCGAAAGTTGCTCAACGGTTAGAAATTGACAAAATTTGAAAAGCAAAGACGACAAGGAAAACATTATTTTATCATTCATAGCTCTTTTGAGCACAATAATGCAAAATGCGTACTGCCGACATGTATAACAATGTATTAGAAACTACCTGTTAACCTAATTAAGCATTTTTTGGTCCATTTCATGAAATATTTTGTGAAATACACAATTCGTCTGAAAATACTAAGACGACAAGAATGGAAAGACGACAAAAGATTTAAAACTCTGAAATTTAAAACTGATATTAACCCCTTAATCTATAGCATGGATGGCTTACTTCAGTTAACATTACTGTCAATACATGTATTGAAATAATTAGAACACGCACTGAAGTTAAACCATATACCTACCCGAACATTTTTAGTCTTAATTTGCTGCTTTTATTATTTTACTGCAATATCTCTGGCTTAGAATGATAAGCTCGTAAGTGGCACTTACGACCTTATAAGACTAATGCATATTTCAAATCTACATCATGAGGCGCTTCTTATGAGCCTATCGGAACTTGTCATCTTGACAAAACAAACCCCCAATAATTCAGAAGAAAAGTATAATTTACGGCCTAATATATCTCGTAATAGGCAATTTGCCTTCCGTTCTTGGTGAAAACGTATACAATTATTTACAACGTAACTTCATTATATCAAAATACCTAAACACCCATTGTTTGCAAAAATAGGCTCGTGACATAAATTGTTATCTAAACATCTCCAAACCCTCCTACATGCGTTTGAGAGTTCGTCAATTACAATGTTTATGTACCTGTAAATCCTTTGAAACAAACGTTTTCACAATAACCTTCAATCTCAAAATCGGGCGATTTAAATTTTGTGCAAGCACTTAATTTGGTTTAATCTAAGAACTTTCCTGTATAAAGTAATAAAATAGGTCATTCTTTAATAAAAATAAGGTCTCTCAGTAGGCCCAGAATGTACCAGATTGATCCATTGTTTAGAAAATTTTCCGGGGCAATATGCACCCGGACCCCTATACTTGAACTGGTTAACTTTCAGTTACCACGTAATTACTCAACCAAACTGACACAGAACCATAAACTTACAGATAGTATACTTAGATATAGCAAAGACGTATGAACGTCTTTGCATATGGTAAGATGTGGGAATGTTAAGAGTACAATTCATGTAACAAGTGTATTTTAAGCAACGAGTTTGACATATTGCTGGCTTAGAATGAGAAGGTCCTAACTACAAAATCAATATTTTGAGAAAACAAGAAAAACAGTCTGACTATCACTATTTACTTATGCTTAAACAAGCTTTTTCAACTTCAGTTTGGTCAATATGATAAGTTCCGATTTTCATGAAAATAGTCTCATAAGAAGCGCCGTATGGTGTAGATTTCAAATATGCATTAGTCTTAAAAGGTCGTAAGTGGCACTTACAACCTTCTCATTCTAAGCCATCGATATGTTGATATTTTCATATAATTAAGAAACTTTGTCAGCGAAGCGACCAAAATAATTTTTTACCTCCCCCCGTTTTAGTCACCTATTAAAAGACATTTATTCTTTATTATTAACCTGCGGCCTTGAGCCGCAGGTTATATTTGTATGCAACAAGAAAAATTTCCATGTAGGGGCACGTGACCTGTTCTGGATGGTTTACCATTTCAAAAAAAAAAATCCAAAAAAATCAGCATTTTTTAAGAATGTCGTGAACCAGACTAATACCATTTTTTTATTTTTTTTATTTAGATTCGTATAGATCTATTTTATTTTATTTTAAAATAAAGTATTAACCATAATTTACCCCTTTAAGTGATAATTAATAAGAAAAAAATGTGTTTCGAAATATATTTTAACGCGCACTTGACCTTTCGTTAGTCTGGTTCACGCGTTCAAAACTATCTCCAAAAAAATAAAGCACTTTGTGCGAATGTCGTAAACCAGACTATTTCACTATTATTTTATTTTATATTTTAAAATAAAGTAATGTAAGGTTATAACTATAATTATTTCTTTTACCCCTTTAAGTAATTAAAAATAAGAAAAAAATGTGTTTCGATATGTGTTTTGGCGTGCACCTGCAGTCTGGGTTACCTCTCCTATATCATTACGTTAACTAGGTCATGCAGGCCGACGCGTCGGCATTAAACACCCAAATCTTACTCAAATCTTAACCAACTAGTAACGTTTTTACCCAAATACTTGTATTTAACTAACAATATGGGGTTGATTAACTTTATTAAGCATTTTAATGACCAGTAATGACTAAATAAACGTAAACTAGCAAGTTTTTCGACAAGACTCGGCCCAGTATCATTTTGAACCGGCGTTTGTCATAATATTTGCACGTCGTGAGAATCGCTTTATTTTTCTTTCGGACTCTTCGTGCGCCGATACCCAAATATACAAAAGTATGAACGTTTATTTACCCAAATACTTGCATTTAATAAACTATTTGTCGTAAATAAACTATATTACGCATTTGAATAACCAAATAATGAAAATAGCACCATTTTCCGGTAAATTTTACTAGGTAAATATACCCAAACACACATAATAATTAATATGCCTACTAAATCAGAGAGGTTTGTAAAATTCCGCATTTTTCGACGGGGACTTGGACTTTTAATTGTTCTTTGGCTCACGTGTGGGCATTGCTCATTGTACATGTGTCGTGGTGTTACTGGTGCGAGTCTTTGCTCGGCTGGTAAAGTGTGCTGCCAGTCCCCTGTCCGATTTCCTCATACCTTTATATTAAGCCTTATTAACACTTTAAAAGTTCTAGTTTCTAAAATTATAAAAAAAATGTCTCTCACAATACTGGTCTGTAACACAATTGGCCGCAGGAACTATTTAACTTGTATATTGAATTTATATGTACATGGACAGTTTAACGCAGGGAGGTAATCTGGTATTCCATTGATGATTTATTATCAATTATTTAACCGTTGCACTCCGTGATCGTCGGTATTGACATTACTGTTATGAAGACGAGACTTAGGAGGCCCGTATGATTCAGGTTATGTAGATGTGTCGCTTGTAAACGATGTACAGACATAACATGTGCTTCGTCAGATTCATAGACGGGCCTCGCGTGTGTTATATCCAGTAGGTTGCAAATACGTAAATATAGACGTAACGCACGCAACTGAGTACGTTCGTGATTTCGTACACTCGCTGTAAAACAGTAGTTGATACTACTTTCTATTTCACTCGATACAATACATATCATATACCAAAATATTCGTTATAAAATGGTCTACATTGTCATTTTATTTTGAGTCCATGACCATTACTATGTAGTCATAGAATTGGAGACAATGCCCGACAAATATTAAAAAATTCGTGTGCAATTTGTAACACAAAATTTTTCTTGTCGGCATAAAATAACAGCCGTTTTATTCAAAATGTCACGAAATTTGTGTGATACTTCACCGAATTGCACCAGAAGTGACATATTTTAACATATCATCGTGAAAAATCACGGGTGCAAAAAGTAAAAAAGTTAAATAATAAACAGGTAACACGAAAAAAGTGCAAATTTGCAAAAAAATGCCGAAAGTTTTCCGAAGATGCATGATTAAAACGCAATTATTTTTTCATTTTTATAAATAACATAATTATGATTTCATTTTTTAATATATTATTTTTGTTTTATCATCAATAATAAAATCCCAATGCATTCAATGTGTGGAGGAAGATTGTCCTACGGCGCAATATTGCGACGTTTTGGACGTTTTATGAGTAACGCAAGTTTTTAAAGTGGACGAACTACATAACCAAAATAATTATTTTGAGCGATATTATGCATAGACGTGCAATGCATGTATCCGTATATTATAGAACAATGTGGTGTTTTGTTTTTCATAAAACAGTACATAGAAAAGTATGTAAGGGGTTGACTACGTGAGTGAGTAAGATACTTGTCAGATAGACAACGAGTGATACGAGTGAATAAGCGTTAAATTGAACAAGCGAGAGAAATTGCTAACGAAAGACACCAAACTTTTCTTAATTAAAGAACGATGATATTGACAGATAAATGCATTGTAGTTCTCGACATTGTAAACATTTGCAGAATTAACTATTAATGATTAGATCATAAGATTAGTATTACGCAGAGTAAGTTATGCTGACGTAACACGACGTTACGCAAACGTACTCAATACCGTGCGTTACGTCATACCGTTCGGTGTATCACATGGCCGTAAAATTGGCCGTTGCAAGTATCAAGTCTTCTAACTTGATATTTCATACAAAACTACAAATATGTTACATGGAACTTATGAACAAAAGTATTGTAACAGTATTCTTATGTTGCTGAAATTTCAGTGTGTTAAAGGTAGATAAATTTCATTTATTCGTGCAAAATTCATACATGTAAGTTTCGTAATTACAGAGAAATGCTTAAAAAACACGATATTTTGCTATCGCAAACTAGCTATACAAAATCAAAATTTTGAGAAAACAAGAAAAATGTCTGACAATCACAATTAGTTTGGTCAAGATGACAAGTTCCGATTTCCATGGCAATAGGCTCATAAGAAACGCCTCATGATGTAGATTTGAAATATGCATTAGTCATATAAGGTCGTAAGTGCCACTTACGACCTTCTCATTCTAAGCCAGCAATATTGCGGTATCGTAATAAAAACAGCAAATTAAGCAGGTAATGTAAAACGTGATGAATTCTTCTAGACCTAAATGACCATGAACAGGAATCACTTCACTTACTATACTAATCAGATAATGAATTAAGGAGTTTATACCAGTTTTAAATGTTGAGTTATAAATCTTCTTGTCGTCTTTCCATTCTTGTCGTCTTAGCATTTTTAGAATACTTATTTTTTTCACAAAATATTTCATGAAATGGACCATATAATGCTTAATTATGTTAACAGGTTGTTTCTAATACATTGTTATACATGTCGGCAGTACGTATTTTGCATTATTATGCTCCAAAGAGCCATGAATGATAAAATAAATAGTTTCTTGTCGTCTTTGCTTTTCAGATTTTGTCCATTTCTAACCATTGGGCCACTTTCGGGAAAAAACTGTTGGTTTTGTGCCAAATCATTTAGTGACACGCCTATTATTCTTTCTGGGCTAGTCTCGTGAAAATTGATCAACGAATAAAATACTTACGGCTGTTTTTATCGTTTTGTTGACAGTTTTCTTCTTGTCGTCTTAGCAAAAAATAACGTCACACACCACGTGGTATGTCCACCCTGATATACGTAATTGTTATAAAATGTTATATTATATTGTACAAAGCCATTGAATATACATTTATGTATTATCAAATAAACTAAACTTAAACTTAAAACTTATTCAAGTATAAACTTATAGTAGTCCATGTGACAGACCGAAATCTATTACCAAATTGGTGAACAGATCCAACAATGATTTTCGGTTAGCTTGATATCTAAGCTGTCCGAAATCGGTTGATGGACTTGCGGGACATTTTGCCAAATGACCTTTTGGCGGCCATCTTTAAAGATGGCCGCTGTTATTTTAACCAAGCAGAGGGTTTAGGAAAACTTCGATTATTCCTCACTCACATGGGCTATCGGCTTGTAATATGTCTTAAAATGTTTGCAATTGAACCCCACATGTGGTAATATATAAAAATAAATATTATATTATGGTTAATAATTAATAATTATTGATTTGTTAAGGAAATTATGATATTTTTCGATTTTTGTCGTTAATTTTTCTCTTTCAAATCGGACCTGAGTGTGTATTTGACCATTTGTTGATTGTTATATGCAGAGGGTGATTCTAGGCGTCCATAATAAACATTACATTGACAGCTTTTCATTTAAAAATCCTTCATGAGCCAGGAATATTGGATACCTAAAAGTTTAATAATAGTCCTGTTTATAAATGGGATAATCAGGTTAGGCCCAACATTGGATTGTATTGAAAATATTTTTTTGGTTTTCTGTTAGGGAATATGTTGCAATTGAAGAATATGAATGTTGACCAGCTGTCATCATTGAGCATTTTGTGAAAATCAAGATGGCGTCCAAAATGGCCGCCAAATTAAGAAAAACCATGAGAGATGCCAGAAATTAGTTACAAATTTCTTTTTTTGCCGATTGGTTGTAGTTAAAAGGTTTTAACACATGTATTTATATTTTATCTATCGTTATTTTTTGTTGATATCGGAAATAAAATAGTTAGCTAACATTCAAATAAAAGTTCGATTCGACTCAATTGACCCGTTGCCTTATTCAAAATGGCGTCCAAGATGGCCGCCAAAATCAGGAAATATGTCGGTGGTGCAAGAGATTAGTTACATAAATTACTATTGTGGCTAATTGGCAGTTGTGTAGATGTTAAACATAGTATCTTTTCAATCATAGCATTATTAATTGTTTGCAATTATTTAAGATAGCATACTAAGAAATCAACTACCGGCTGTAATGGCCATCATAATTGGTGAATAAGCATATTTTATTAAAATCGTATATGTGTGTTCAAATAGTTTTTACTTGTATTGAACATTATATTTATCAGACATGCATTATGGTTTAATTTCAAAATGACAGCAAATATGTCCACTTAACATGGCATAAGTGGGGAATAAATTGTAGAATATTATTATTTCTGTATAGTATATATGGTCGTCCTCTTGGGCATTATCGTACCATTGATATTTAATTACAAGATCGTGTCAGCGGCGAGTCATTTTTGTTAAAAAACAAATAATCATGTTTATCCACTATAAATAAGACCCCTCGAGAAGGTATAATCGCTGTCGACAATGCTCATGGATCTGGTTCTAGAGTTTCCAAAAGGCCACCAATGATCTGCCTGATATTGCTTGTTGTGCTTAAGTACCGCTTGACGAATTGCGTCCAATATGCTGAACTGCCTCCAGATGACAAATATTTGCCCTGGTTGATCCTTTGCCGAATTTGCCTATTCAAGGATCTATTTGACATGTGTCTGGTAACATCGTACCCTAATCTGTTTCGATAGTTTGTCAAGTTTGTCCAGAAGATGGAGATGCTGTTGTTCGCTTTCCTCACAATTGTAGCAACATTGGTACTCATGGAGACCTCATCTATGTATACCCCCGATCTCTGCCACTTGTAACGAGACATGATGTTGTGGATGAAAAAACGGAGTCTTAACACGAGTTCTCTTCCATTCGAGTATTAAATGACATAAACCATGGACCCTCCCATTCGTTGCTGTAGTCTGTCCATGTCATCTTGTTAGGCTTAAGCATTTTCTTTAGTAATTACCCTATTCAAGAGGTTGTTGTCAGCAAGCAGATGGTGAGTAGACGTTGCATGAATTAGAAGGTGGTATATATACAACAGAAAAAGTGGTCCAATGGCTGATCCCTGAGGTACGCCTGGTGTGACTGGTGCTGTAATGGTGGACTGTTCTCCGACCAGTACATGTTGGGTTCTGATTTAAAGACTTATGCTAGTACTATTCCTGCCCAGCAGGTTCCACTGATATGGTAATAATTCAGTTTGATGGTTTGCCTCTCCTTTGACCGAAGGCTTTGTTGAAGTCCCGAATGACGGACCAATCTGATCTCCACCATCTAGGTAACAGTTGTAGTTGGTTATGGAGTGCAGCTGGCTCTCAGTGAATATCTTTCTGAACCATGTTGTTAGTTAGCTAGTATATAAAACGTGTCAAGAAGGGCAATGATCTAGCTTTGAAGTAACGGTGGGTGCTCGACCTGTTCACTTCACGCAGACTTGATTGAGATGGACCAGTAGTTGCTAGGTCGCTATAAATTGGTCTCCCAATTTGATGATGGGTGTGACGCTCTAGTTTGATGGGAGTATAGTATTCCAAAAACGTGTGTGGATGTTGTTTGGAATCGTTGCTTCCTGCGGACCGTGACCAGTTATATTCTTGCTCACATCCAGTTTGTCATCACCTCACCTCAGTCGTTCGTCCTACACTATCATCCCAGTGTCTGCGATGAACTTTCTGGTCTTCCACAGATCATCAGCGTCTCCATAGAGCTTATCTTGAAGAGTTGTGTCTGTGGGCCACGTTGCAGTTCGATCCTGGTTGTTTCTTCTACATCTTTGGAGGACATGCTCGACAGTTTGTTCTTCTTCCCCGCATGGACAGATCGGAGACGGCACAAATTTGTACTTTCGGTACATGTGATGGTTCAGCCTGTTATGCCCTGAGCGTAGTCTTACCATAATCATTTGTTCTGACCTGTTAAGGCGATGGTAGGGATCAGCATCTTGTCTTGGTCTTGTGAAGTTCTTGATAATGGTAACTTTCTCTTTATATCTCACATGTACTGGTGGTTATGCTGACTGTGCTCCCAGTTTTGCCAATTCATCTGCTGTTTCATTTCCAGGCATTCCACAGTGGGCAGGAATCCACTGTAGGGCTAGTTTGCAGTGAGTACTAAGGTTATGTAGTATTTTGGCTAGTTCTGGTGTTTTGTTGTGAGCTTCGGTCTACGCTCTGTAGTTACTGCAGTGCTTCTCTGTGGCTCTGTGATGTCTCTCTTTGTTGCTTGGTGTATATTGGATAAAGATTCAAGCACCTCTATCTTTGATAGCTTTGGTGGCTGAGCCATTAGTATAGACATAGGTCCATATCTCATGAGGGTATTCTTTGCTTATCATGGCTAGTAGTGTCAGGCTCCGTCGAACACATTCATCTTCTTGCTTCCCTAGCTCGAGTTAAGGGACTTGGAGTCTCCCAGTTACTGCAGACAGATCATTTTCTAATGGGTTGACCATATCATGCTTGACGAGATGTGTACTTGCTATGGTCAAATCAGGTGCAAATCATTTGTCTAACTTCTTGGTTTTGTTCGGTCATTTAATAAATAATTGAAACATGACCCGTCTTGATCGTGTGTTCCACTTATTTTCTCTCTTTTTTTGCATTTGTGTACAAAGCTGCTTCGCTTGATCCAATTTTTGGTAAACCTAGCTAATATTGTTGCCATTGGGTGGTTCGGTATAGATATGAACTTCTCCGCTTGAAGCATGACTTTGGCTTGCCTTCGTTTGTATAATGGCTGGATACCATTGAACTTTTCCATGAATTCGATCGGTGTAGACTTGGAAACATCAGTCTTTATGCGCAACGCTTAGTTCTGGACCTTGTCGAGAGCTTGGCTGTTTGTGTCCAGTTTGTCTATACTGAAGTTGTGCGAAATGCCCACTTCTTCATCATAGACTTTGACTTATCTATTACTACTAACAATGGTTGGAAATACCTGGGATGGTATATGGGTTTATAATTTTATATAATACGTTGGGATAGTCTCTGAAATAACATTCATAATGTGTCAATATCAGTGGTATGAGAAAAGTGCTAGGCAAGGTAAAAAAAGTGTCGTTCTTGCCGGGGTATTCCATCTTGCCGCTGAGGTCCTCGCCACTATGAAAACAGCGCTACGGTCGCTAACCCAAGATAGTGCTGTACTGGTTATAAAGAGGATACGTTTGTTGTTTACCCCTGTCATGAAGTTGACAAATTGTTCTGAGCTTGTTTCATGCCAGTTTCCAACTCGATATCTGGTAACTTGATGTCGCCTGTTAGCCAATTCGTCGATGTTGGGTAGGCAGGGCGGAGGTGGTTGACTCCATAAAAGCTGGATTGATGATGGTGGTGGGTCACTGCTGGGTGATCGGTAGAATAGTGTAATGGTGAGCGGATCGCTTCCGTGGCATATTGATGGTGCTGCTGTGAATTCGGTGTATGCGTCGAGTTTGATGTATGTGCAGATTAGCTACTACTATTCTTTGACGGCAATGCGTAAATAAAACACGTATAACTATGTATGAAGAATATCTTATACATATACCGTACCACGTTACCAACCCAACATACATTGGACAATCAGTACCGGTGGTACACAACATTGATCGTACTCGACTTAAGGATAAGGACAGCCAACCAGATAACACCATAGTTAACGGTCAGTTACAAGCGATGTGACTATGTGGCTATCCTTATTCTCCAATTAGATAAGATGAGTATTGGATACCACACCCATTTGAACATACATGGTTGACCACCATCTTAGAAATCACAACAATTACACTGCACATAAAGTGTTCTTATGTTACAGTAGATCTATATTTTAACCCATAGCAGTATTCAAATTCACACATTCCATTGCGATACATGTTTTAATGCAAATTTTTAGTTTGACATACCAGTATACGGCGGCCATTCTGTCACAATTATGATTTCAGCCTACATTGATACCATTTTAAACGGGATAAGTCGATCACCAAATAGGTATTGTTATATTTTATACAGTGTATTTAAGTTGTTATTATGTTTGCAAAACTTACACTGCTATCGATCACAAAAGTATCAATTTGTAACTTCCTTGGACCACTAACACAATATTTAATTGATTTTGGAAGCCCTTTTGTCCGCCATTTTGAATCAGCTAATGGTTCAATGCTTAAAACTCAAAGATTTCTTGGAGCATTTATTACATAATTATTACAGTTCAACAATTTATTTTACACCACTTCAACTTAAATTGTGAAAAAAAAACCAAATTATTTTCCTAACAGCTTGTCATTTTAGCCACCATGTTGATTCCAGCCATCACAGATGCCTTTTTACATTCACTAATTCAATCAATGATATTGAATATAAATAAATAATTATGTTTTAAACATTAAACTACAACCAATCTGCAAAAAAGCGATTTGATCCTAATTTCTGGCACCTCTGATTGTTTTTCTGAATTTTGGCGGCCATCTTGGACGCCATCTTGATTTTCACAAAATGCTCAATGATGCCAGCTGGGCATTATTCATATTCTTCAATTACAACAAATTCCCAAACAGAAAACCAAAAAATATTTACTATACAATCCAATGGCGGGTATAACCTAAATATCCCATTTATAGACTTGACTATTAATCAACTTTCAGTTATCCAATATTCCTGACTAATGAAGGATTTTCAAATGAAAATCTGTCAATGTATTGTTTATTATGGACGCCTAGAACCAGCCTCTGCATATAACAATCAACAAATGGTCAAATACACACTCAGATCCGATTTGAAAGAGAAAAATTAACGACAAAAATCGAAAAATATCATAATTTCCTTAACAAATCAATAATTATTAATTATTAACCATAATATAATATTTATATTTATATATTACCACATGTGGGGTTCAATTGCAAACATTTTAAGACATATTACAAGCCGATAGCTCATGTGAGTGAGGAGTAATCGAAGTTTTCCTAAACCCTCTGCTTGGTTAAAATAACGGCGGCCATCTTTAAAGATGGCCGCCAAAAGGTCATTTGGCAAAATGTCCCGCAAGTCCATCAACCGATTTCGGACAGCTTAGATATCAAGCTAACCGAAAATCATTGTTGGATCTGTTCACCTCTTTGGTAATGGATCTTCAATTTTCAAGACCTGGGACATGGACTATAGCGAATAACCTTACACATAAAATATAAAGAATAATGACAATACTGGAATCGAACCTCTGCCATTACTTTTTCATTGAATTTCATAATTACTCTAGATAAGTAAACAAATCTACATGAATGAGTCATATCACGTGTAATTGTGTAACGTTATACTAAACTAATTATCGTTTAATTTAAAATTCGAGTCAATTTATCAGTACATCGTTCAAAATTGTGCCCTTGAGCAAAATAAACAACGCACTTCATTTACTGATTTATATATTGTGTATATCGTTGGCTTACAATGAGAAGGTCGTAACTACAAAATCGATATTTTGAGAAAACATGGTCAACATGACAAGTTCCGATTTTTAATGAAATTGGGCTCATAAGAAGCGCCTTGTGATGCTATTGTAAATATGTATGAATCTTTAAAGGTCGTAAGTAGTAGTTACGACCTTCTCATTCTAAGCCATCGATATATAAACGTTAGAATTGCATGTGTAAATAGTATTGGGTCTATAGACTTGCAGCGACGTGTACCCGTTACACAAATATATAAAGTCAATGTGCGAACTGACTGTATGTCAATAGAAGTTAAACACTTCGTTCGTCCTATTTAAATTGTTATTTGTCAAAAGATCTATTCTTTATATTCATTTACCTGCCTGCTCAAATATCATACATTATAAACGTCGAGCTATTCTTTTTTTTCTTTTAAAAATAGTCGATTGATTTTAGGATTTAATTTAATTGTTTCGCCTTTCACAGGAAGGATTTAAAGATGTTCACAAGTAAGGAATTATAGACGTTAACATGCAAAGAGTTATAGACGTTCATAAGTAAGGAGTTATAGTCGTTCAAAAGTAAGGAGTTATCGACGTTCACAATTAAGGAGTTATCGATGTTCACAAGTAAGGTAAGTGGTCTGTTTTCGCTTTTTTGGAATAAATAAATCAAAATTGCGCGGTTAAGGGGCTTCTGTCGGTGCGTTTAGGGAACCATTAGGTGACGGAACATTTCCTAACGTTTCGTACTTGTGACTGGTAGAAATTAGTACCATAATTTTCAAAACTTAGTTACGACTCATCCTCACTTAAGGTACATTGCTCTGCTGAAATTGAATCAGTGTATAACCGTGTCAGAAAAGAATTTGATTTTTCAAATCTGCAACAGCATTTATTACAGAATATGTTATACTTAATTAAAATTATACATTTATATTTATAATAATGCTGTTCTACAAAAAGTTATATTTGATAAAAAAATGTTGAAATTTGTCATTTTTTGTGTCAAAATCCTGTAAAAACTGCTCACTCGAATTCAACATAAATCACATTGTTTTGTTCTCCAATCGATTATCCAGTTGATAGACTATTCCACTGATCAAGTTAATTAATAACATGCACATATCGAATCAAAATGTTAGGTCACTTTATAACCAAATTTGTAAAATAACATTTTACACATAACTGATTATTTCGATGGCTTAGGACAAGAAGGTCGTAACTACCAAATAGATATATTGAGAAAACACGGAAAAACTGCCTGACATTTACTCTTTACTTATGGTGAAACAAACTTTTACAACTTCAATTTGGTCAACATTACAAGCTCAGATTTTTATGTAAATGGGCTCATAAGAAGCGCCTTGTGATGCTTATTCTAAATATGTATGAATCTTAAAAGGTCAGCACTTTCGACCTTCTAATTTTAAGCCATCGATTTAAGGATCCTGTATAGTGTCAAAATGACCGAGCATATGCAAATCATAGAAGTCTAAAAATAACCAAGAAGACTGGACCGAATTAAACAATATTCACACACTTCAAAACAAAGTATCCAATATATCAATATATGTGTATGAGTTGTTCACACATAAAGCAATATGTGTATCTGGGACATGATTGAAATAAAACGAGGTCACATGCAAAACCTCAAAAACATTTAGAAAGCTTCATAGGAAAGAAATAACACCACAATGAATTGCAGAGAACTTAAATTGAGGTACAACCAGAATATGAATGCAATCGTCCTCGAGCCCAAAATACCAATTAGAAATCACCATGTGTTCCTATGTAAGACGCCATTTTGTATTTTTCTAACTGTCAAAACTTTGCTCTTCTATAATGGAGGAACAGAATCAAATACATGAACGAAAATAAAACTGTCGTGAGATTAATATGCAAAAAATGACACTTACATCCCGACGTGCTTAGTTCATAATAATGGAATGTGTCCCGGTCATGCAACTTGTTTGCCATTTATCGTCCATTTTGTTCATGCTTTTGTATCTCTCCGCAAATTCGATTTTTCAAAATCTCTAAATTTCGTGACATATAATAGAAATAATATTAAATTATAATGTTTAAAGTAAAGTGTAACAGTGAAAAAGAAGAAAAGTTACTGGAAATATCTTAAATAACAGTTTTGGGCAAGAATTATTTTACGAAACTGCACTTCCGGCAAATAACGCTAGCTATTTGACCGGGTTGCAGAAAACAATAATATTCACGATTTCTTCCATCTATAAGGTAATTGTCGTATTGAAAGCGCATATTTGATAAGAAATGGTTATTTTCTAAGCATATTCATATCTAAAAAATGCGATCCCCTATGTAAAATGCCCAGATCTCTCTAAATCGAACAGGTCCAGGGCATGATCACGAAATTGGTGTGTTCATTGGCAAAGCATGCTCGTGTACGGTGTTGAGGCAGGGACTTCCATGTTACTGCAGCGAATTTTGTTGAAATGTTATGTTTTCAAACTAACCTTTGCTAATTAAAACCACTTTTCTTAAATTAAATTTGTGTATGTACTGTTCAGATGTGAAAATTCATAAGTTGATATGCAACTTATTATTATTAGATAAATACAACATACAGGCACTTGACCACCATACTTTAAAACAGTTCCTTAAAAGTTTGTGACATTTTCACATTTTTTATGACTTTCCAATGCATATTACAGGATTGTCAAAGCATATTCTCAAGATTCATTGGTAGTACTACCTTAAAATGAATGCATGCAACATATTGGCTGAAGGAATAAGTTCAATCCATTGAAATAAGTGTTTTTGATAATTTCCTGTGCTCTTGGTATGTTGTTGCAAAAGCAACATTTTGGATTATATTTTTATCAAAGTCAATTTAAAATGTGTTCTGTAATGAGTTTCCTACTAAGTCTGTATATTAGGAAAATATTGCCTTTAAATCTGCCGAATTATTGCCTCGTCAAAAATTGCAATTTGACACTTTACACGAACCTTAAAGTGTGTAAGTATTGGTTTTCTAACAGTTGACACAAAAAAGACGACCTTCTTAATTCAATATATTTGACCATGACCTGTTTTGATAGCTACTAATTACCATGTATAGAAACTTTAAACACACATAAAAATCATATTTATCAGTTTTACATGTTTAAATATTCAGTGATTTATGGATAAAGTATGATAATCATTCTATAGTCTTTAACCTCTATAACAGATTTAATTGGAGAACATGTGATTCATATTGAATTTGAGTGAGAACCCTTTTCAGGATTTTGACACAAAAATTGTCAATTTTCAATATGTTATAAAACAATTTTTTACAATCTGCATTTGTATTTCTTGATACAAATATTCATGGTAGATGTAAATATTTCAATGTAGTAAAATGGTTTCAGTTAAAAATGGCAGACTTGAAAAATCAAATTGTTTCCGACACGATTACACACTGGTGACTTTACTTTCAGCCCATCTTAAGGTTGATATATAAGTATTCATATGTTATGATCAAGTTGCTGTTCAACAAAAATGACAATTCCAATAGAAACTAGGCATCATCCAGGCATCTTCCCCTATTATGGCCGCCATTATGCTCGTTCCGTGAACGTTGCTATTTATGTCATGTTTTCGAGGCATTTACATTCAAATGTTTATAAACCATGTTCTTAGTCGATATTCAGTGTTCACAACATATTGGTGGCAATGACAGGGGAAGAAGACCGGACAATTCCAGGAGCGATACTTAAAACTATTAAAATGATGGTATGCGATATAATGTAAAATAATTAATTAATATTTAGATATATATGCGAGAAAATGCTTAGGCGGGTAACAATAATCAATAGGAACCGATCTATATTGAGAACAAAATGGTTTTCAAACAAAGGAGAAACTCTTTATACTAATTGCTTTAGGAAATCGTACAGTTTAACGTTTAACGTCTCATTGAGTGTGTTGTGACATAAAACACTGTATCATTTGTATTACATTTGTTATACTTGTTAAATAACATGACTATGTGTCACACATGTGCTGACATCATTTAATTATAATGTATTGTAACGGTTAATTGTTATGGGCCGGAGGCCTTTTAAAATCAATAAACTAATGTTATGTTACATTTTTTATAATTAAACTGCCATTTATGGAAAACTGAACAGCCGCTACAGAAATATATTTTCTGTTCTGTTAAGAAATATTAGATACCGTATATTGAATGCCCTGATCAGTCAGTGTTTGGAGAATTTATTTTTAAAAGTAATTTCAGGCGAGGAAATACAACCCACAGGTAACTACATCATTGATAGAAATACAGAAACTCATATATGATTATTAATATGTATCATTTTCTATTTGCTAAAATTGTTAAATTGTGATGCTGAGTTTTAATATATATCATACGTATAAGGTCGTATGTAGTACGAACGACCTTCTCATTCTAAGCCAGCTAAATGGCTGCGTGTCAAAATTAAATATATGGAATGGATGCGCAACAGGATTAAAAAGGAGATAAACCAGTATTTCCCAAACATTAAGCGTTGAAAGATGTCTCTCCCTTGTCACGGACGTCGTGTCTTCGTAATCATTTTGACTCCGGTTACTGGTCATATTTTGTATTGATTATACCTTTCTATGACATCAAGTTAAATTCGATTTTCATTGAAACTCAGTCTCCAAGATGGAAATTTTTCAACCATTTTATAAATTATTTGACACTTGAAATAATCTTTTAGTACACAATATTGATACATGAAATAATAATAATAATTTATAATAATAATAATAATGATTATTATTATTATTATTATTATAATAATAAATTAATAATAATAAATCATTATTATTTCGTAAATTGCTGCAGCGTTGCCATCGTACAGTATGTGTTGAATAAATCCGTTGGTCATTATAATAAAAGTACAAATATAGAATCTACGACGAGTTTTCTATTGATATCAACATTTCTTAAATGGGTCTTGAAAAGAAGTTAATAACTTTCTTTTTTCGTGACGAATTTAAGAAATGTTAATCTCAAAAGAAAACTCGTGGTAGATTCTTTTTATCACATTAGAAATATGTTTTTCCAAAAAAAGCGACTCGATACGGAATTCGTTTAAATTATGCACCGAAGAACACCTTCAAGCGTTTCCACGTAAAAAGTAGTCCAAAGTTGCTTTCTGTATGTAGACACTAAAATAACGCTTTAAAAGCTACAAACAATTAAAATTTATTCAAATTACAATAATTGACATTTTTCAACTATTATTTTGAATTTATAAAAGAATATACATGTGCATGTAGTGTATTACTAAATCAATAAATTGTGCGTATGAATAATGCAATTTTTTGTTATCACACGTGTTGTATTACAATATTATTCGATTTGTTATCACATGGAATATCACGATGTTTATGTGATAATTGTATTTATCATTACATTTATATCATTTCCAGATGGTCAGAAGTGAAGGTCAGATCATGTCGCGAACGAAAACGAAACCACTCGTGCCAGCGTGAGTATAGATTTTATAGCAATTCTGGTCTCAAATTCGACACTGACTGACACAACTATAAGAGGTAAACTTAGTACTTACTGATTTGGCAAACAATTCAACGCCTTTTTTTAAAAAGGGACCAGTGGGATGGACCCTAATACTGGTTCACAATTTTGACTACGTGATGTTTGTGTGTCTAGAAGCACGTGTGCCCATGGTCACTTATAGTTTGTGAAGTCTGACATTTTAAGACGTAAACAAACCATGGACGCATAGAACAGTGAGATTCCGTCCATTTATTGATGACTTGGAATGAGAAGATCGTGTTACTTACTTAGTACAAAATCGAGACTTTGAGAAAAACAAGAACAAAACTGTCATAAAATTACTTTTTACTTATGATAAAATGAGCTGTTTCAACTGAAATTTGGTCAACAAGACAAATTCCAAAATTCACGAAAATTTGCTTGTGATTCTGATTTTGAATATGTATCAGTCTTATAAGTTTGTAAGTATACTTACGATCTTCTCATTCTAAGGCAGCCAAATGTTTAAGTTCGCTATAGATGTGGAAAGAAAGTACGGGTTTGAACGGTACATGTTGAGAGAAACTCAAATAAAATTTTATTCAATAACATGTTCGTACTTGTATCAATATTAAGCACTTGTTTGTTTCAACGTGACTTGAAAGACTATTAAAGCAACTGGAGAACAATTACTATGAGTTTGTTTTTAAATTTGTTTTCCAATCTATAAGCTCTTTCTATGTTAATAGTAAACTTATTGTGTATGGTTGTTGAATTAAATATAATTTAAACCAAATAATGAATACATAATTTATTTTCTTTTTTTCAGACTACTTTTTCTCGGAGTATGTATTGGTTTTGGTCTGATGATGACCTCTGATATAGTTGTCATGTATCCACCAGGACCTCGTCCAGCAAGTTTCCAAATTTCTAAGAAAACTATCATTAAGGACATACAAGAACATACAGAAGCCGTACGTAACAAGACGTGTATCAATCATGGTGGGAATGGAAATACGTCACGCAAAAGAGTCAAAAACATTGCTTTCCTGAAAGTTCACAAGGCCGGATCAACAACTATGCAAAACTTATTTTTTCGGTTTGGTTTGCGATATAATCTTAATATTCTGTTGCCGAAGGAAGGAAATCACTTATTTAATATGAGTAATGCCATCCCACTAGAACCGCCAAGTATATATAATATCTTTGCTTGTCATACAAAATATAGTAGAAAGCTTTTTAACCAATTCGTCCCATCGAAAGGATCGGTAAAGATCGGCATTGTACGTGAACCTGTCGATCGACTCGCGAGTGCCGCATATTATTGCCGAGATGTCCGCAATGTAACACATCTGAAAAAGATTCCGAAAGTAGATTTTATTCATAATTTAATAAATTTTCCTGAGAAATATGACAAAAGTAAATTCTCAAAGACACATAATGCAATGGGATCAGATTTTGGGTTTGAAGTGAAAATAAATTCGACGGAGAAGAAAAAGATAAAGTCTTACCTAAACCAACTGAATTCTGACTTCTTACTGGTGATGCTGGTAGAGAAATTTGACGAATCTTTGGTGATGTTGAGAAGATATTTGTCTTGGTCAATTATTGATATCATTTATTTAAAAACGAATTCAAATAAACACAAATCCGTTGTTTTGAACGCTACAGAACAAGAAAATGCGCGAGAAAGGGATTTTCTAGATTTCGCAATATATGAATATTTTTCTAAAGTATTTGAAGAAAAACTTGAAGCAATGGACAGTGACTTCTTTGAGGAAGTAGACTATTTTAGGCAGGTTCTCAGCAAGGTGTTCGGGTTTTGTTCACAAGAATTTCTCAAAAATAAGTCGAAACTGATCGTAGATCAATCCATATGGAATGAAGAATTTACACTAGTGGGTGGTGAGTGCAAATTGATGAAAACGCATGAAGTGGCATTTATAAACATGATTAGAGATAAAACGCTTGCTGAGGGGTAGTACCTCTATTGGTGATTATGTTGTCATTTATATTCGGCTTCCAACGCAACCGTTTGGACATATCGTGTTCATGTTTCGTATCGTGAAAATGGACTTTTCAACGACCTAATTCACCAACGAAGTAAGACTGAAACTCAGACTTAGAGTTGAATTGATAGATTTAGCCATGTGAACTTGTTACTGATTATTTGTTGTTATCCGCTGAATATGTGTACCTATTTATATAAAATCGGTACATCTATAACAGCATGAGAACGAATAGATTAATTCACAATTTAAAGTATAAGTCTGAGTTTTAGACTCACAATGTTTGTGAATATGCCGCATGGTAATTGTGCACTTGACTTCCCCGTGTTTATTTAATATCGTTCTCTTCAACAAACGTATTTTCTTTTCCAGTCCCAGTGATTATTTACATTGGAATGCGTACTTCATACTCAAACGCACACTTCGCACTCCAAATAGGGCTTGCAAAAGCTATTGTAACTACTGTTTTACAAAATTGAAATATATCATACGGGGTTCGTTCTTTAAGTAAGATCTTTTTCTACAAGATAGCGTTGGTTTATAATCACCTCACCTGGCATTGGAATGTGACAAACCACTGGGACCATATTCACCATCGTTGTCAGTCTAACACTCAGACTTAGTCTTGATATTGGTAAATTTTCTATTCGCTGTCTTGTTGATATAAATGTAACGATTTTGATATACATGGGTAAACGTGTTCAGTGGATAACATTTATGATGATCAGATAATAATTCACATGGTTAAAGCTAATTTCCAAGAATCGACCGGGATTATAAATTTTGTCAAGTCTAAGTCTAAGTCTAAATTTCAGTCTTACAACGATGGTGAATAAGGCCCCTGGTGTAAGATGATGAGTGAGTGCAGAATATCGTTCATTCTGTGACTGTGAACCTCACACTGTGATTGGTAAATTGTGATCGGCTTCAGTGCTTGTGAAACTTGACTTCATTGTCTTCAAGTCATCTTGGTGAAAATTAATTTGATCATGTTCGACTATAATGTGTTTGATCAAGTCATCACATGACCGTTGAGAATCATCGCCATAGGAACAGCAGGAGCCAAACTGTAAAGTCATATTATGTTTTAGCGATAAAAAGGATTCGCTTTGTGATTACGAATGTTGGCGAAAAGGCAACAGTCTGTGTTCAAGCATAGCTTAAGAAATGACTAAAATAATTAAAATGTACATTTTCAATATTTTGACTTTAAATGTTTAGAAATACATTTTTCTTTTGGTTTTAGTCCAATTTTCAGTGAAATTTGCAAATTCAAGAAAAAAATTAAGATTTTTTCCTCCACAAAATGACATTTTCATACCAATTTTTACCTTATTTAGGTATCCTACCTGGGTTATTGTGTATAGATATGAGGAATAGTCACATAATCAAGCATCCAACATAAAATAGGTGCCCTTTTTATTTTCCAACCCAGAAATGATAAGAATCTGTGCCAAAAGCTGCTACCAAATTTTACAAAGACGGATGTTTTTAACATGTAAATGATTTTATTACTTGTAAATAATGCTCATTAATTTATTGTTATGTGTGGTACTTTATATCGTCTGAAACATGTTTGTTAATCCTGCTCGCGATGATCTGATCATCGTGTTTATGATTATTTTTCACTCATTTTTTAATTATGCGCAATAGTGCTCTTTTTCTTTTCTCAGTTTTTTTAAGTTAAAATTAATTTTATTGCATATTTTAATTGAACGATTAACAAGGATGTTTCAGTTTTATACTTTTATTGCATGTGCAATGTATACGTTTGTGTATATTGTTATATATAAGTTATTGGAATTCATTGATATGTGTTTACTGTGTGTATATAATGTCTCTTATAATTCTATATAGAATGGCCATGTGCATGCTTTAACTGTGATATAATGTTTTATATGTAATGTATCATGTATATATGGATGAGACAGAAATAAATAAATAAAATAGGTGCCCTTTGTAAGGTTTATACAAAACTACAACTGTTAAATTTGCCAGTATGCATACAATATGGCCAGCAGAATCCAAGAAATTGCGTTAAAGGCGCTTACTCTCTTTGTCAAAATTTTGTGAAATCATGCCATTTCAGTCTGGAAAGTCATCATTTGGAGTTGTATATACATAGCAGTTGTCAAATAAGTGTTTAAATCAATTAAAATTGGGGAAAAGGGTTGTCTTAAGTGAATATATCATCATTAGCCTGTGAAATTGTTGCGAATTTGAATTAATTCTGAATTTTACAGTTCTTTTGTTTATAGCATTATAACAAAATAATTATACATAAATATAACAAACATCTGGTTGCATAGTTACCATTTGAAACATCGATCGTCAAAACTTTGAGCATTTGAACTAGAACGTCTCTGCAAACAGATAAAACGAGATGGGGTTTTAAGCAGACGACAGGATGAGTCCTGATCAAAAGATCCGCCATTTTGTCTCCTCGGTGATTAGCCTTTTGTTTTTAGTTTGAAAGTTATGTTAATGGATTCGGGTGTTTGTAGAGATAAACAACTGTCTAACTTGTTATAACAAATTGTTAAACTGGATAAAGGTTAGGTAAAATTCCAGACGACTCAATGAGCTTAGAGAGTGTATACAGACTGGTTCCCGCTAGAATATTCGTATTTTGCGATTGGCAAACTCTCGGTCCACGTTACATTTACCTCCCACAAATGGCAAATAATATGTTTAGCATTAGTGCTGTTGTAGCGTATTAATTTTTACCATTGCAAAGAACATCATTTCAGGGGAGGGAAATACATCCAATCGGTCAACTTGGAATAAAACATTTATCTTATATTGTCTTTAGCATTTGGTTTTCTTGTCAATATCCGCTTTATCGCTGGCTTAGAATGAGAAGGTCGTAACTACACAATCAATATTTTCAGAAAACTAGACAACCTGTCTGACAAACATTCTTTACTTTTGGTAAAACAAGCTTTTTCAAAGTCTGTTTGGTCAACATGACAAGCTCCGATTTTTATGAATATAGGCTCCTTAGAAGCGCCTTATGGTGTAGATTTCTAATATGCATCAGTCTAATAAGGTCGTAAGTGGCACTTACGACCCTCTCATTCTAAGACAGCGTTAAATAGGTTGTATAGGCTGACAATCTGTTTTGGTGCTTCATGTTAATGTGACGAATTTAGTTCAAGTTATTGTCGGTAAATTTTGAGTGATTAATTTATGCATTGCAATGTGCTATGTTTTGTATTTGTGTTATTGAATTGTATGTAAGTACAGTATGCAGTATGGCCATTATAACGCGTGGTTTGTGACGTAATTTTGGCTAACACAAAAATTGGCAACTCAAAGTTGAAAAACAACTGTAAGTATTTTGTTTTGACCTTATTAGTTATTTTAAACTGCTGTCAATGGCAGGTAAAAACTGTGAGCTCATGTACCTGTTTTGAAAAAAGTACCACGGATTATACACATTCTCGGACTGAGAGTTGATTGTGTAACGAAAATTCGACCAAAGAATATTTTTAAGTTGAATTAGTTTCTCTTGTGGCCTTAACTATAATAATTACGTCTCATTCCACTTGTAATATTCACACTAGTATGGGTGCTGTTTACGTTTCACAAAACGTGAATACATTTTCAAATTTTTTTTTATGTTTGTCAGTCTTAGTTTATTAACTCGAAATTGTTTTTATTTCGAATTTGTTGGTCAGACATGCCCTCATTGATGTCTACTGGTACATGATGCCCATTGTGCTATTCTGGGACAACCCTCATATGTCCATTGTGCAATTCTGGGACAACCCTCATATGTCAATTGTGCTATTCTGGGACAACCCTCATATGTCCATTGTCCTATTCTGGGACAACCCTCATATGTCCATTGTGCTATTCTGGGACAACCCTCAGATGTCCTCTGTGCTATTCTGTGACAACCCTCATATGTCCATTGTGCTATTCTGTGACAACCCTCATATGTCAATTGTGCTATTCTGGGACAACCCTCATATGTCCAATGTGCTATTCTGTGACAACCCTCATATGTCCATTGTGCTATTCTGGGACAACCCTCATATATCAATTGTCCTATTCTGGGACAACCCTCATATGTCCATTGTGCTATTCTGGGACAACCCTCATATGTCAATTGTGCTATTCTGGGACAACCCTCATATGTCCATTGTGCTATTCTGGGACAACTCTAATATGTCCATTGTGCTATTCTGGGACACCCTCATATGTCCATTGTGCTATTCTGGGACGACCCTCATGTTTCCATTGTGCTATTCTGGGACAACCCTCATATGTCCATTGTGCTTTTCTTGCACAACCCTCATATGTGCATTGTGCTTATCTTTGACAACCCTCATATGTCAATTGTGCTAATCTTGGACAACCCTCATATGTCCATTGTGCTATTCTGGGACAACCCTCGTATGTCCATTGTGCTATTCTGGGACAACCCTCATATGTTCATTGTGCTATTCAGGGACAACCCTCATATCGATGGTTTAAAATTAGAAGGTCGTAAGTGCCACGTACGACCTTTTAAGATTCATACATATTTAGAATAAGCATCACAAGGCGCTTCTAATGAGCCCAATTACATAAAAATCTGAACTTGTCATGTTGACCAAAATGATGTTGTAAAAGTTTGTTTTACCACAAGTAAAGAGTAAATGTCAGACAGTTTTTCCGTGTTTTCTCAAAATATCGATTTGGTAGTTACGACTTTCTAATTCTAAGCCGTCGATATGTACATTGTGCTATTCTGTGACAACCCTCATATGTCCATTGCTACCAGAGTTGATATTGCATGTATTTTGATATGTTGTCTTAAAGTAACAACATCGAGATTACAGAACTTTGTCGTTTTTGTATCATAGTTACGACCGAAAATAGTGCGTTAACTGCAATACTGCACTGGACAATCCTAGATTCCGTACTGAGACCAGTATGATTGTTTTATATTAGTCATTCCAATAGACATACTCCGGATCTCCACTAAGCTGTAGGTACAAATAAAGTTTTACCGTTATAATCCTTTTGAGACTTGAATATTCATATCTGGGCAATAAAGTGGGTGTCAGTTGTTTTTGCATATGAATACAAAACCAGTCTAACTAGGCCAGATTTGTATGTACCTACATGTAAATTAAGGGGAAAACCACCTTGCACAGAGTTCCGGATAACAACTATTGCGTTAACCCTTTGAGGTATTACATTGTATACTGCAGGTCAAACTATATTTCGATGGCTTAAAATGAGAAGGTCGTAACTACCAAATCGATATTTGAGAAAACACGGAAAAACTGTCTGACATTTACTCTTTAGTTATAATGAGAGAAACGTCATGCTCCAGTAAAGCACAACATTTAACATGAAACTGCAAGTCATGTATATTAATTTTATTATTATCTTATTTATTCAATTTCCCTTGATATACATATGGTACATAAAATACATATAATATTATCTTTACATTGATAAAATATACAACAATATTTAATATTTACCCTGCATACCGTTAGTCGAGTTACATACACATCAATAATTCAATATAGACTAATACATAAAGTCTGCCTACTGAGGACAATACAAGCCTTTGTTGACAAATCAGACTGAAAAATAAAATAATTAAAAAGTTGTTATCTTCCATGTTCCGTGCTCACTTATGCGAAGTATCAGCTTTATTATATCTATGATGAGGAATCGTATACGTGTAATTTATATGTTCATACATGTTCATCTATAATTATGTATTGAAGTGGCGGAATTGATTTGCATGTTTACTATTACAATGTTTTGAACATTTCGATTTCGGTTTAAAGCAGTGTTGGCTGGTAAAATGTGAGCATATTACATGTACAACGAAAAACTTAAGTCTAGTAATTTCGTTTCGTGTTAGATTAGTACATTTCGAGCATTTTACAGAGATACGATGTATCGCTGTAGTTCTATATGTATATATGTTTTTGGTCTGATGATCATTCATTGTTTGTTACCTGTACATTTATTAGCTTGTACATACTCATGAATGTTGTATCTGGTTTATGCTTATCGTAATCTTCAATCTTGGAGGAAAATAAACATATTATTATTATTATTATTATTATAATTATTATTATTATTATTATTATTGTCACCAGGCTGCGCGAATCAAACGTTAAAAGTAATCAACGTCTATGTTTATAATTTGCGTTTTCTTTTTCAATAATTAATTATTTATTGTTTCGCTAAAAAGACGAAACTTGGCAGGATGGATGATGCATTGCGATAACTAATTAAAAAATATATCAGATTAGAATCATGTAGATCTAAACACATATTTCATTTAATTGAAAAATTGTCTTCAGGCAAATTATATAAATGCGCGGTATCGGTTTAGCCGTTCCTGTCCGGCGTTTCAACTTTGTAGCCTAACATTTTTGCAATCCATTTTGCATACGTGTATTTATTCCGTTATCTAATTATCACAGACACATCCCTCGCTTCTATCTAACAATCATGTTGACCATCATGCGAACTACTAAAGATCATATACGGATAGGAGTCGTGACCTAGGTATTAGCGATATATATTTTGTATTTCAATAAACAACCTTCCTCTTGCAACGTTCACTACTGAAATGACTATGTGTTATTTTTTGGCTTTAAAATTTAAAAATGCAACGTCGCAATTCGAAAATCATAAACTGCTGGTATACTACGGGTCCTGGTGACATCACATTCTGACCATGTATACAATGGGTTATCCGTACCAGTTAGTTCACGTATAGTATTGACCACTTCTCGGTTAGCAGCAAGTAAATCCATGTCTGGGTTGCAAACAATACGAGACTCCCTGACCGTAATTCGATACCGATTGCCTGTGGTCATTTTTCAACATACGAGGGTTCACTTTATTATGCCAGAAACTTGTTCAATATTTGTAGCATAGATTGATCAATACAACATTGTTAGCCTAGATCTACTCATTCTCGTTCAACCAACGTGTTTTTCATCCGTAATACAGACTGGAGACTTGACTATACATTGAATGGAGACTTGACTATACATTGAATGGAGACTTGACTATACATTGAATGGAGACTTGACTATACATTGATTATCAGGATCAGATCTACAACGAATACTCTTTTCTAACCGCATTAAATTGAGACTCCGAGCTTTAGCCCCGTTCTCACTGTCCCGGTCTGTTCCCGGTACATCCCGGTGGAGGAAAGCCGGTATACCGGGATGATCCGGGAGGTTTTTTGTAACAAAAAGTTTTTTTTTAATAACAAGGAAAGCCTTTGTTTGCCAGTGAGCTTTCTGCGGAAATGTAGTCATATATGAGTGCCTCCATCTGGCTTTGAACATGGGCCGCCAGATTATTCAGCAGGCGCTATAACCACTGAGCTACGGAGGCAACCATGTTATTATATGTAGTTATCATTAATAATTGTTACATTATTTATTGTTCTTGATAGATGAAAAAACGGAATCATTCTAAAACAACAGTATTGTCAGCGACAACCGTTCTCTGACAACAATTAACCGTTGTTATTTGACTAGATACACCGACACATGTATATACATTTACATAATTATAGCAAACAAAACATTAGACAAACTTATACATTGTACGTGTGAACAAAAAACATTTAAATATCTTATGCATGTATAAAAAATAAATGGCAAATACACTCAAGCACTTATTCATTAACAACAGAATACAGTCTAACTTAAAGAATCCAAATATTAGCAATATTTACTGCACTATTAAAATAGTCATGTTTTCAAGCATGCATCGTATGTATAACGGTACTGTCGTGAAAGCAGTCGGTCATCGTCGGAGCCCGTACATATATTTGACCACAGGCATAGTTACATTTTGGGTGAACGTGGGTTCGACCGTGGAAAATAGGAAGCTTGCGACAATTACTGCACGCACATGACGGCATTGATACACACGAAAAGGGCGCCTCAAAACTGTCGCGATAGGCACATCAGAGTACATTTGTATTATAAGTATTTAATATTGTTAAAATTAAATGTCAAATTGAATATTTAAAAAAGTCAAATTCCGCACAATCAGACACCTTAATCATATATATTTCCATATAAAAGTGTTTTCAAATTTACGGGTTACATAAAAAGTTCAACACACATACACATTACACAATTTATAATAAGAAGAATATCAGATCAGCTCTTCCGCGCTCAGATACGTTAAATGTATCAACAATAAGATATGACGAGATAACAATAATTATTATTAATGGTAAATATAAAATACAGAAATATAATTATTGTACAAAAAAACAAAATGAACACATGTACGTACATCATGACTGCAAAATTATGTTTTTATACCTAGGCCCCACGGAGCAAGTTTTGCCTCGTCATTTATATAAATCACCTTCAGCAGGCATCGGCAACACATATTTGACAAATTTTCCATATTTTCCCGAAGCTTACCGAAGACCACAATGACCCGTTTCCTGATGTCTTCCGATGTTCATTTATAAAATCCGGAGTACATCGTCGGGGCAAAAATGTTCAGTGGGACATAGGCTTTTACAACAAATAGCACATTAATATGGGTTTAGTGTTTGGTGAGGCACAGATAATTTACAATGAAAAATCCAAGTGGAGAGAAATGATCACAGTATTTTGTCTCACTGGTTTTTCTTTGTTTTCATATATATGTATATAATATTATATATCAGGGCTGAACTGAAGGAATACATATTGTAAGTCATAAAATGTGTAAGACCGTTTTCAAATAATTCATTTCTTCATGAAACTGGTGGAAACTTACAGAGCTAACGACACATGGCTAAACGGAGCGAGAACCGTTTAAGATACAAATATATTTGAATTATCCGCATATAGATTTTTAAATGATGGATAAAACGGTTGATCGGAACCAGAAAAATGAGTGCTTGGTTTTCAATTAAACGAACCCAATTGAACTGAAAACTATTATTCTAAAACCATTTTGATGACACCAAAGCAAACTTCGAAACAACCACTAATAATGAAGCAATGTAACCTACACGATTGCGATTGATCACACAGACTCAGGTGACATGCTTACTTCACTAGATGATGTAATATCACCACTAAACTCATTTCTGTCCAGTCGCCAACTTTCCAGGAGATCACTAAAGTCTGGCGGATTGTTTGATTGTAACACCGAGTTGTTGCTACTTTGTCGCGTTTCCGCTACATTCGTAGACTGTGAGCCGGGTTCTTTCCAAAACGAGGTTGGGAGTTTCCGAGTATGCATCGGAGTAACACTTTGAAACTTTTTAGCTTCCGGTTTAAGTCTTTTGATTTCTTTATTTTGTTTAAGTTTTTTGTCCGTCATAAAATGTCTAAGACCGTATTCAAATAATTCATTAAGCGGCCCTACTCCTAATTTCTTATCAGGTTTTCCCGTAAAACTATTCCTGTTGTCTTTAGCTCCACTAACAGAATTTGAAATATCAAGAAGGGGTGAGGATTTACCTCCCTTTCCGTTGCCTTTATCCTCCCCATGAACAATTTTCATAAGATCGGCGTAGTATAACTCCCTACCCGACTTTGTTGAAGTCCATTTGTCTTCATAAATATCACAAGAATCGTCTTCACCTTTTTTCCGACCGAAAAACTTTTGTATATCTGTACTAACTATAGTCGCGAAATCTAATAATTGCTTAGTCATGTCTCGTTTAGGTTCTAAGTCCATATCAATATCTTCCAGGTCTTCTGAATAGTGCGAATCGTGATCACTAAAATCATCATCAAGCATGGCATCGTCATGGTTATCAAAGGCATCATTGTGAAGGTCATTTGTGTTGTCATTATTATGATGCGTATGGTGAGACGATGGAGCAAACGAATCGACAGAATGGTCCAGTTTCTTGATGACCGATGTGTGATGTATTTCGTGGGCTACCGGATGTAATGAAGGTATCCCGGAGTTTCCCGGCGACATCCGGGTACCATGCGCAGCCGACATCCCGTTGTTGTCATGCATTCCCGGAAGTTGCCGAGGAAATTGCCCGTATCCAACCACGTCAATCATCTGTCGGCTGTATGCCAGAACAATTCTTTAATACTGAAAACAGAAATAATATAATCTAAATCAATTCTTGATAGTACCAATGTGACTTGAATGTTCGAAACCAAGTGCTCATGGAAGCATGCGTGCCCCGACAGTGTGGCAACGCAACGCAAGGCTGTGCAACGAAACGCAACAAATTGCTATGTAACGCAACGCAACACAATAAACTTGATATTACTTTTGATAAGTAATACAATAAAGAGTCATATACCAGGTAAGCAAATATGTTTTTATTGTAACAACCCAATAGAATTTATAAATTCAAGAAATACCTCAATAACGATATAAAAAAGTACATTGCATGCTGTATGTATAATTATTTAACTGCAATGGGACTAATAGAAGTTCATATGATCGTACTTGCGAATTTTAACAACAATTGTACATAATTCTTATTTTATTATCAACTTCTCTGTGCAATCGAGGTTTTACTGTATCACAATCAGGAATTTACAAAAACTTGATCATTGCCATTGTACTTTCACTTGATCGAACAATACAATAAAAATGAAAATTCTTTGAACAAATGCCGATATCTGAAATGGTTATTCCAATTTCACATTTTTTATTTGTTATTTGAAATATTTAAATGTGAACTCATTTATTTTGGATCGATCGAAATCTGCTAATTCACGATTTAAACTATTTTATAGTGTACTAATTTATTTCGGGTCGATTGTGACGCAAGTTCGACAACTTGTATTAATCACTCTTTGACACTTCATTTCTGATGGCATTGATGTGTCCATCGTCATGAGTGTACCCGAGAGAAGAGAAGGCATTGGTAATTATTTGAGTACAAAAACAAGGGCTGTACTGGTATCTTAGTTATGTTGTCTTGTATCTTGAGGTGGTGGACCAATAAATCGAAAATTTTATCATTCAAAAATATTTTGTTTAAATATAAAAAAAAATTATGAACTGTACATCAATTTCTGTAAAAAAAATCTGCACCAATGATCCATTCACGTATATATCGGAATCCCTAAATATTTAAATCACGTGTCGCAATAGCAGTCAACATTTTTGAAGACTAGTGTCTAAAATTACTAACGTTACTATTGTGTTAATTCTGAGATTACGGTTCATAGCAAATCAAGCAATATTTATGATATGGTCATTGGGTGCTTCACCCCATTGTTCGACTCTGATAATTCAAAACTATCAAAACTTTCAGTTTTGATCAATTCTTAAATGAAATATAATATATTTACTCCGTTCACACATTTGGTTATTGGCATGTCCGAATATTAATTCTATTCCGAAAGAGCTTGATCTATCTGGAGAATAACACGAAACAACAACATTGCATTGCTTCGAAAAAAACCCACAAAGGGTACATTGACTAAGCATGGACTGACTATTTTCTATGTGTGTTGTAATATTAAAGAATACCAACTAAATACTTACAAACATACTAGTACATGCCCAGCATATTTCATATTTCCTACTCCATTTTCACAAAACACATTTGAGACAGTAGTCCGTGTTTATTTACTACACGTAGTCCAATTGTAAATATATTGCCAATATGAAGAACATTTTGAGCTGCACATTTTAGATGCCATACATAAGACGCCATTTTATCCTTGTGGGGGTTTGACACTATTATTCCAACAATTATGTATTACCTAGATATTAATATGAATAATAACTGATCCCATTTGGTACAGCAGACGACACGTGCGGAAACAAGGATTGGAGCCAATTGAGGATTGGTTCCGAAATTAACGCTGGCAGCACAAACCGGAAGTTGCGTTGTTTACACTGCTTATGAAGGCGGTAAATCAGGAATGGCTATGAACATAAGTCTCTGGTGAGAGTTTGTTTTAGTTTGATTATAGTCTCTACTTTGGTTATTTAAATACGGTTGCTAGACTGTTGTGTAGGGTTTGTTTATCGAGGTGATTTGACATTAAGCACCGCAGATTTGCATTATGGGAAAAGATGCTCTCAATTTCAACAGCTAAGTTCCATTTAAAAACTTGAAGCGATAAAGGTATCAGTGTATGTATGTCACAATGTGATTTATCCCTTGACACCTGAATGCGTTTAAGCTTTTCGAGATTACTGATTATTTTCATTGACAACCATGTTCTAACCGTATTGATATGGAGTTAAAGTCTTCCCTATCGAATTTATCAAAATCTTACACCGTCATGCGATTATGTCCATAACTTTTATAAAAGATGTCGTTTTATTTATATTGTATGGGAAAACTTGGGATGAAATCAGCATTTCTGCTTTCATTAATTCCCAGCAATTTATATTAGTCGGACGAATTTCTACAAATCTCATTATTGTATGGGTCGATTTTAATTAAACTTGATATGTAGAACGTCCCGGCAAACAACCTGTGTTTACTCGGTTGCTTCATAACGTGAAGAGCGTGCCAATTTGGCTGTTTCTGCTTGGTTACCAGTTGTGCCTACCCGGCGCATCCCAGTGAGAACATGTTCTAACAATACATTGTACATTGTTCAACCAATCACATTTATTAATTTCAATTTTATTAACTTGCATATGAATTAATTTCCTTGTTGGGACAAAATACCAGCTATTTGATAAGACCTTATTAACTTGGAGAATTCGACGATGTTTATGAATAAGTACTTTGACAAAATCGCAATTCATACACTTGCTATGGGGTAGGCCGAAATAAAAAATGCAAAAACGTCACGGCTTGTTTCCTGCCGCTCTGAAATATTTTACCTTAACATGTCCCGATTTAAACAACAAACTGAATAATAAAAGGTATTTAAATTGGCACATGAAATGGTGAATATTTTCAAATATATTCCAGGCAAAGAAAAATGTTGTTTGTTTCCCCTATTTTAGTTATGCCTATGTACTTCGCTAGGTCTTCTTAGATTGATATTATTTCTTGACACTTAGTGACTTTGTGTTTTGTGACCTGCGATGGTTACTGGTTTATGTTGGTTTTTTACTTTCGTAGGTTTGGTTCTGTTTTCTCGTTCGATTGCGTGTTGGGCGTTCTGCGTTATGCGTATAGTTGGAATGTGTGTTGTTTCAGTTTTCTGTGTTCGGCTGTTTCAGTGAGTGTTGCCTTCCGAGACCGATTGTCATGATCTTTTTTATATTTTGACAGATGTATCTGAACTAGACAAATGCTACGGTCACAATGCTCGTACGATGTCCGATGTACGAGTCTGAAATATTTTAATCTTAACGGTATTCGAACGTTCTAAGCATCTGATCAAAGCTCGTACGGATTTCGTACGAGTTGTATAGAATGTATAGTTTTCACCAGATCAACGAGTCCTCTACGAGTTGTGAAAATCCGTACGATGCTCGTACGGGTCTCGATATCCGTACTGGCTCCGTGCTGGCTCCGTACGGATGTCGCGCGAGTTCAGAAAAATGAACTCGTACGGAGCTCGTGGGGAGCTCTTAGGGCAAATGTGACTAGGGTATGAGTTTCGACTTCCATGTTGCATCCGATGTGTTATGACCTTTTTCATATGGAACCATTTATTTTATTTCCTGACACTTTCTTGAAGCAAAGTCACGTTTTAAAGCGTATGTAAATAATACAAGTAGGTGACATATTTGAGAGAAACAAAGCCGCATCTTTAGATGACCGTAAAAAAACTTTAAAGGTCCATCGTCTTCCCATCGACAAAAACCGTAAGTAAATAAAAACTTCTTTAAAATGAATGAAAACCGTCAGATCGACATGCATGCAATTTCATTACCAATGTAAATAACTTTAGAAAACAACAGGAGCAGTTTGGACTAAACCACAAAGACAATTGTGCGTTTGATGTAGTAATGCATCTACGTGTAATAAAGTAAAATAATTTAAAACAAAAGTCTGTTTAAAAAGGTTTATAAAAGAAGAAAAGATTGAAATTTGACAGTTGTTGGATGCATAATAAAGTTGGGATTCTAAGGTGTGTGTATTTTTGCCCCATTGAAATTTAATTATTTTGGCTGCTAAAACAGTGAATTACGTGTGAGATATTTTGAAGATAATAAATCTTTCAGACAAAGATTTTATGAAGATGTGGTGATATTTTTTCCTTCCGATAATTTGTGTTCACACAGATTTCTATTTAGACTTTGTTTGATTTTCAAAGGTATTAATAATAAGAAGAAGTATAAAAAGTGCATGTATAAGCATAATAATAAAATAAGCATAATAATAAGTATGATACAATTATAAGCATAATAATAAGTAGGATACTATTATAAGCATAATAATAAGTAGGATACTATTATAGCATAATAATAAGTAGGATACTATTATAAGCATAATAATAAGTATGATACTATTATAAGCATAATAATAAGTAGGATACTATTATAAGCATAATAATAAGTAGGATACAATTATAAGCATAATAATAAGTATGATACTATTATAAGCATAATAATAAGTGGGATACAATTATAAGCATAATAATAAATATGATACTATTATAAGCATAATAATAAGTAGGATACTATTATAAGCATAATAATAAGTATGATACTATTATAAGCATAATAATAAGTAGGATACTATTATAAGCATAATAATAAGTAGGATACTATTATAAGCATAATAATAAGTAGGATACTATTATAAGCATAATAATAAGTATGATACAATTATAAGCATAATAATAAGTAGGATACTATTATAAGCATAATAATAAGTAGGATACTATTATAAGCATAATAATAAGTAGGATACTATTATAAGCATAATAATAAGGAGGATACTATTATAAGCATAATAATAAGTAGGATACAATTATAAGCATAATAATAAGTAGGATACTATTATAAGCATAATAATAATACGTATAACAATTATACTTAGAAATTAAAATAATAATCATCATTATTCTTAGCACGACGCCGAAATACGGTTTTATGCATACTAGTATTAAATAATGAAATGTTTTGTTGCAAAATATTGAATATAATATTTTCGAATTGTCAATGAAAGTTGTACAGTTTGTTGAACTAAAAAATGGCCAATCTTTGACGATCTAAGACAGTTTTTCAGAACTGTGTTAGAGGGAATATAAAATCCATGGAGACAATTAGTATTATTCCCGGATTGCTCTTTCAAGAAAAAAACTGAGGCAAAACAACCCCTTAAATGTTTGATATAGGGTCTCCCGGAAACCGCAAAACGTATTTAGTGGTATGACAAAACCTTCCCCTGCCAAATATATATGCAGGGTCGAAATGGAATTTTTTATGCGTACTAGCCATACCAGTATGCTTGTCAATGAAGTGTTAGTGTGCTTTTCTTTTCAGACATATTCTAGTAGTTGTTCTACTTGTTAGAATTATGACAGGGTTTTGTGCTACCTGAATAATGTACACCATTGGACTGTGTCATTCCCAGACGGGATGTATTCGTCATTGAGAGGTCACGTTGCCGATCTCATGAAAGCATTTTGCTTACTCATTATGCATTCCCCTTTTAAGTGCATTAAGATGTACGAAAATGAGTCAGATCGTTTTTATATTAAAACACAAGTATATAAAGGGAAACTAATTAAATATCGCAATGACGAGGGTCACGTAACAGGTTGTGTTCCAATTGTACTGAAGATATGATAAAATGCACGTCGGTAACCTAGTACATTCATGCTCTAAATGTGTTGCATCCTTTGTTGGTATATACTCGTGAGTCTAATGCAACAACATAATTTTATTCATATAAATATAGTAGAGGATACTGAGTTATCCATGACTTGTCGTTAAAAAAAGGTATGAGAAAATCCGATAGGGAAGGCAGCACTTAACCTAACCAGCCGAGGACAGGAATCAGAAACACCACGGCACAACTACCCTGAGCAATACCCACACAAACCCATGCCAAAATGGCGACCAAATGAGGCACAACAACCCCGGGGCGTGACCTGGTTTAAAATACTAAGGACAGTGACCTAACGTTATGCGACCTAAAGAGACACAACTACGACTTGACCTAGTTAAAATAATGACCCACTTTCACAAAGAGATCATATAATAGCGGTTATTGCCGTATGAAATGCAGCCAATACTCGACCAAGTTCCACAAGGCCCCAATGCACGGCGAACCAACCGCACAGCTTCGGCAAATACCTTAATAAGTTAATATGGTTCCGAGGAAGAAAAAAGTGCAGTGGTTACTGTGTTCTAATCTTTTTTTATTAATGTGTTGAATAGAGCGAAGTTAGAATTGAAATAATAAAAGAACAAATTCAATTGGTAGCTTTTTAACTGAAGTGGCGAGTCACAGTCTATTCTGTCTTTGTTTTAACGTTAGTAGCACAATCTAGCTTAAAACAGACGACGAGACTTTTGAGGAGCTGGAGTATATATTTCAGTATTGCATCGACAAGATAATAAATAACATGAGATACGATTAAATGGATAACATAAGCATGTATTTTGATTACGAGTTGACTGTTGTTACGTATCTAAGGAGGGCGATGTTCGCATCTGCGCTTCATTGATGCACACCTGTAAATACAGCTGCGAGTTAGAGATAATCTCGAGCCATCCCAACCAACGGTGTCATTGTAAAGAACATGTTCCGTACCTAGTCGCAGCGTGAGCTGACATTATTCTAATCAAGTTGTTCAGCTGGGATAACATTTCACACTGATATACTAACGAGTATCGTCAAGTAAAAACTTGAAAGTATACAATGCATGTGGCTTAAAAAACTTCATATTCAGATAATTAAACAAACGCCCTGATTAGATATAGTATGTATGATATATGTATATGATAACATCTGTACATTGCGCTCACCGACAAACAACCTCAACATCGGTTCCCCTATGTAAATACGTAAAATAGTCATTTCTTGGGATGTTGGCTAGAGACAACCGAAAGTAGGTTTCCTTAGGTATTCCGATGGACATGGTATCACCACGTAGATACGCTAAACACGCATTCGTTTGGAGTGGCGGTCTTAAGACACTCGAACGCATGTTTCTTAAATGACCAGGGGAAGTTAAATGTCAAAGGTAAAAGACACTTGACAGCTAGCAGCTTTTAACTTTTCAAAGTTAGCGATTTAGATTTTTTTTTCTTTGAAATATACTAGTTGATTGAGTCTAAGAATAAACAAACCATTTTATAATACACGTGTCTTTAAAAGGTAATGGGCATATCAAATTGAAACTGTATGTGTCATTGAACGTCTATTTGAGCAATTAATATACTAAAATTAATGGCAACAGATTAATGAAGTTACATTGATTAAGGTGTGACATAACATTGTGGTTCAAAGTTCACGATTTGGGACATGAAAATGAGAACGCTGACAGAATGATCAAATTAGTGTTTAATTTTCATCCTCCCACGGATGCCATATTTTGACCCTCAAACTTGTGGTTTGAACCTGGTTATTTTCTCTTGAAATCATTTATATTGTGTCCATAAAATGTAAAATATAGGAAAAAGTATAAAAAAAAATTACCCTTGCGTTTCAGAGGGTAAATGAATCAACGGAAGTTATTGCATTTTGAAGCAAATCAACCCCAATATTCGAATATTTGATGAATCATTGTATATCAATAACAATATCTAGTTTATCTACCACTGCAAGTCTTACACGTATTCCCCGTGATTTGAAATGTACGGGCATTAATAAGGCAAATATGTCAGCATTTTGAAAGGGCAATTTTACATGTCTGCAGTCACGCAATGGACATATGTCCTGCATCAAGAAAGTGTGCATTTCAAGTCCGCAACATTTAGACCAAACACAAGACGCTGCAGATTTTGTGATACGTGCTCTGACTGGAAGTTCTGATCTGGATAATTTGATGACGATATTATGGAACAGACATACGCGCAACAAAAACAATTGAATACATGTACATGTAGTTGCTTTTGCAACAATCTCAATATTGCTATCAAGTTGGTGTGTTTTTATTGCCCATAATAAAAAGTTTACGTGTAAATCATAGTTAATGTTTTTTGCTAAAAATATGCACGCTAATCATGATGCACTATTTAAAACGACGGCCCGTGTGGCCTTTAAAAGATAGAATACTCGATGATCGCACTGTGATTGCACCAATAGCACACAACCGCATACCGGACACCACAGAAAGAAACAATAATGTGAAATTCTTAGTTCGGTACATTGATAGTTATCCTTACGTGAGCACAGGATGAAAACGAGCTGCGTTTTAAATGAAAATATATCGTCTTTAAAATCAACACTAAGGTCTAACCGTTGTGAGCGAAAACAAACATTTAAAACTATTAGTATATGAGTAAAATTGTATTTGTCACATTATTAAATCTAATTATATTATTCAATCTTACAATATAAACATCATAAAAACAGAAACGGAAAGTGCGTCAATTTCAATTAAAACAAGATATACAGAAAACACAAATTACGCGCAACGTTCATTAATAAAAGCACTCGGGACAAGTTCCGACTGGAATCGCATTTTAACTTGGCTCATAGAAAGCATACATGGTACTATAATGAGTTAAAGAAAGGTTTACTCGGGGTCCTGTTGAATTCGACCCACCAACTTTTGATTCTGCGCCTAATTCTTTTCAAATCAAAATGCAACAGTTCTGCTTTTGTATAACTACTTATTTATTCCTTTTTATATCCGATTATAATTATTAAATCATTTCTGAACACCAGTTAACACTTTTTTACGAAAAGAAATATAAAATAGTAGTCCTTTCAAATATATCTGGTTTGATATATAAAGTGATGTGCAGCTAGAATTTGTACAGTACATGTCTTAATTTGGAAGGGAGCGTCTGTTGGAATTCTGGAGATTTTATATTGTGAATATTTTGGCATCGGTACATTGAAGCATTTTAACTACAGGCTCATCTATTCCAAAATTAAGTGAAAAGTTGACCATTTTATTTTATTTTTGTAATTCGCCTGAACGCAAGACAGTCCCCTTAAGAATAAGGAGGTTTATAAGCGTATATAAGTTTTTTTCAGTACCATGATGATAATCAGTACCACAACAAAAATAATTATTGACTGCTTCATATTTTCGCTATGAATTAAATAACAAAAGCGAAAATTATGAAATAAAGATTGGATACGTAGTAAAAAAAATAGCATCAGAAAGTGGATTTGAATTGTACATCGGTCAAAACCGACTATTTGACAAATCATCTTTCGTGCATTAGAAATACGAGTAAACTTGTACTGGTTCATATTAGTTATTTTTGAGATGCCTACAAACCGGAAGTAGTTCGAATGATGACTTTACTTTCATACGGACCTTTGACGGCGCTTGTAATATGAAACATTGCACACTGTGTAAATAATATATCGTTCCAGGCGTAACTTTCGACATGAACGAAATATTTGGTTTGTCGTTATACTAAATAAACTCGTATTTAAACTTGTATTTACAAAATGTGAAATGTTAAATTACTTATTTATAAGATTGTCAGAAAATTAGTAAATATATGATATATCGCGATCATTGAGCAAGCGTCCAAGATATAAATGATCAAGGTGTTAGTTTATATCTACAAATAAACAACACAGATATCAGACACTAGATAATTTACGCCGAAATTCTATTGTATAAGCTAAAAGCAAACACGATAGGCAGGTAATGAAATTGAAAATATATTTTGATACGGAACGATAGAAAACGCGACTTGTTATCTCATTTTATCACTAGAATACGTCGGGTGCCTGATAAAGCAAGACATGGCAATGATAGTGCATAGAATTTAATGGAGACCCCAATCTATCGTGGTGATATTTCACATAAAACAACAATTTTATTTGTTCTAGATACACGGCATGACTTGAAAACAACCTTCACTAACCGATACCACAAACATGACAAATAAACCACGATTGAATGAATAATATGTCGCCGTGTGTAGTAATACTCCTTCAAAAAACGCTCCTTCAAATGAGCATAGCAATTTAAAACTCGCACTGTTTCATCTTAACGTAATTGTGTAATAGGATACCACTGTCAACAGCAGTTCGGTAAACTTAGAGCAATTCAAAATGCGAAGTACATGGAAATAATGAGAGATTATAGCGACAATGAAGTTTTTAAATTTATTTTTTGCACAATACAAGTGGATCTATATGTATGGAGCATTGTGTGTTAATGCACTGTATTTGCTGATTACCACAAAAACACTTGACAGTTGGTTTGAACATACCCAAACACCCATGGTGCTCTCTGGTAAGATGCATTTATATGTTCTAATTTAGTGTCTGTCACAATGAAGAATTAAGATATATGTTGTACATCAAGCTATGACGTTATATGTTACACACGTGAGTCAGAATGTTAACCAAAGCAAAAGAAGATCTTAGCCGTTTTGATGAAAAGTACTCCTACGACATTAACTAGCACAATGCATGTACTTAATCACTGTACAGTAAGAATCTTTAGCACACCTGTATATCTTACTTTCATGATACAAATTTCATCAAACGCTTTTATATACAACCATCGTTTAGAATGAGGTTTAATCTTGAAAGTTATAAGATTATTTAAAAAAACGTTACATACACAGAGACACCAAAAGTACAGTCGTGCCCGGAAAGATGTCCGGGAACACTTGACAAAAAATAGTGTTCCTGATATTGAAAGCATTCGCATCAACCGCCCTGATATAATATGTATTGACAAATAATATTGAAAGCATTCGCATCAACCGCCCTGATATAATATGTATTGACAAATATAACTGACAACATAGTGCATTGTTTTAATTTTAAGCATTAATTAGATTATCAAATGATTGAAATGTAGCATTCAAAACTAAACCATGTTTGTAAATTAAAGTTACGTCAACAACTGATTTTTGATGATGAAGTCCTGAAATAAGAAGAATTCATACTTACAATGGTTTAATCGGTTGTCAAAAACTCATAAATTCTGATGATAAGCACCGAGCCGAGTGCTTCCATGACATGTATTAGTCTCGTAAATTACACATAGAAAGTCCTCAGTTATATTTTCAATTTACGTTACTGTCACAATTGTCACTTTCTCCTTAAAACACAAAACCACTAAGTTAAACATCAACTATGTATGTTTAAGCCTGTCACTTGCATGATCTATAACGGGTCTTTCTATTTCCAATTTTACTCCTGTAACACTCTAAACGATTGAGTTAAGGTTCTATTCGCAAACAAGTCTATGTTTAATTTTAAGACTTGTTATCTCCCCGACTCATTTATCAAAATATTGTCAGTTTCTCACCTATACTTGGGTGGTGATAAACTCTCCGCTTGTCCAATGAAAATCGAGATAAGTTAATCATAATTGAACATGAATATTCAATAGACGGACGCTTGTGATATCAGGTAGGATAAATAGAAATTGCGGTAAAATCCTCTCTGTACAGGAGACTTCCATTACTAAAAGTCAACTAACGATAAGACGTGGCATTCTAATCTCGTTGTATTGACCCGTTTGGTTTTCATTTAAACCCTAATGGAAAACCCATAATGTCTGATTTATATACGGTGTAAAATCAAGGTTTTATCATAGAAAGGCTCAAAACGGTTATGTCATCGTGGTAGATTCAATTTGAAACGAAATCCATTACTATTTGACACATGAGATCGCTATATGTGGGTTTTTAAGGAAGGAAAATGTACAACAAATACGAAATGGAGTAATATATATACAGTAAAACTTCGTTAAGACGAGCATCGATAAGACGAGCACATGGCCTATCTCGAGCAAATTTAATATTTCCGACGAATTTGCTAGATACATTGAATATGAATTTACAGCATTATGTCGAGCATCAGTATGACATTGTACAATGTACATCCATATCTAATCGTACTTTTTGTACAGTTCTTCTCTGGTCGAATTGGGAACACTCAAAACCATTTCAGAAATGACCAAGGTGTTACCCTACCTGAAATTCGAGCAGCATGCCTTTCGATCCGCAGTCGAGGGCGTTGTATCATTCGACCACCGATCCACCCAAAATTGTGTGCTTGAATTTCATGTAGTTCTTAACAATACATACCAACTCGTAATGATTACGATTTACAATAATCAGTGACGTTGCAATTTAACAAGTTCAACCACAAATAATTAATACTCGTTTTATCTTGATTATTTTATCTCTATCAACTATTTGGTAATCTAAAATAAAACGCATTGTCACTCTGTTTACATTACTGGTTCAATAAAAAACTAATGAAGCTAACCCAGCTGTTGCTAATGTTGCTGAAGTTACAGGCATTGTGAATGTACAGAGCAGAGCAGAGCAGAGCAGAGCAGAGCAGAGCAGAGCAGAGCAGAGCAGAGCAGAGCAGAGCAGAGCAGAGCAGAGCAGAGCAGAGCAGAGCAGAGCAGAGCAGAGCAGAGCAGAGCAGAGCAGTTTAGGATTTAGAAAATAAATATATATTTAATAGAATATCAATAATTGTTGTGTTTCTTTTACCATTAATTAGTACATAGTAACAATGGTCATTGCCGCTACAAGTTATATTGGTATTTACCCTCCACATGATATATGCGTGGGATTATGCCACTTTCAACACAATAGATATGGGACGAATGAAATATTTGTGGTATAATTTTCTGATCGAACATTCAAGGGGGTCTCCATATTTGACGGACATCGTCCGGAAAACAAAATACGCTAATCCTCGCTTATCTTAAACACGCAGCAAATAGACTTGGCCTGTCAAATATATCGATAGGAATTGACAAAACCACGAACATCCATAATAGACGATTTGTCAAAGAACGGAGCGCCATTTGTTACAGAAATGTAATAATAACTCGCATTGTATTTATTGTAACGTTAATAAGTTTAAATTGCTGCGGGCCTTAAAGTTTGCAATTTCTGATTTTCAAACTTTTGGTGCGGGGAAGGTTAGCCATTTGGATCACAAATTCATCCTGACCACAGGGTTCATGTTCGGTTTGCAAATATTTATCTCGCCGTGGCTGGATGAAATATTGCTATATTCACAAAATTCACCTGAAATTCGCGAAATTCGCCAATTTTTCCTCGTCACCAAAATAACCATTAATACAGTATAACAATAGTCAATCTGTCAGGAATTTAATATGCAGTATTTAATAAACTCAGAATGTAAATATTGTATTTTCATGAGTTGTAGATTGAAATGATTACGTGGTTTTATCTGAATCCGTTCAGATTTCAATTTGAACCTGACGCTAAATTTAATTCGTCTGATTAGAGTTTTAATATAACGAATTATGTAATGTCAATTATCACACATATTGAAATTTGAAACATTATTTATCGAATACTAGTTATTGATTTGTAATAGTTTATAATTCGTTATTCATTTATTCCACTTTTTTTGTACACAACGTTTTATACGTGTGTAGTTTGCACCTGATCTTAAAGATGCATTACTTTTAATTATTTGGACAATTTAATTATTATTCGGATGAAATACTGTTGGTCCTTACCAACACAAATGAAATAATACGAAACCTTGTTGTCTTAATCTAGCTCGTCATAATAGGTCCAATGCCAGTTATAGTGACACACGCGCATCTTCACAAGTCAATGCTTATTCTTTCGTTGATATTGATATAATTTTGAAAATATTAATTAATATTTTTGTCTGACGCCACCGACTACGAAAAAGATATGAGAAAATCGAACAGAGAAGATAGCACTCAACCAACCGAGCAAAAACAACATAACATAATTGCACGGGGCAATGTCCATACACAACCATAAGAAAGCATAAATTGTTTAAAACCCAAGTCCCCGCTGTAAAAAGCATGATGATCTAGTTTCACAAAGAAACACCAAAAACCAGTGACCCGAAGTGACCGAATGAAACGCAGCCAAGATCCGACCCAGTTCCTAAAATTCCCGCTGCAAAAAAGCCGGCGAAAGTATATTTACAACCGTTCTCATTTGACTTTGAAAGGGCTGTACGTGCTATTTAGCCACTGCCTATAAATTGTGACAGTTAATAATATGTTATATAAAGAAAACTTAACATACGTTCTCTTTCTAAAACATAAAGCACCGGAGAAGAGGTACACAACAGAGGTTACCATACTGTTAAGGTTTTCAACATTTTTTTGTTCTTATTATTGGAGTTTTTCTGTAGATCTTAAGTGTCAGTAGGCTAAATATCGCGTTATTTCACGTCCACTGTTTTTGGAATGATTCAATCCACAAGATGGTCAAATATCCACCTTAATTTTAAGTCTTTCTGTTAGTTACCAACGATATAGACCTAAATATTCAAACATACAATAGAATCTATCCGGTAATTTAAGAGTACATAATGTCCGAATATTTAATTTCATCATTTGACCACCCCCTTCACTGCCCTAATTGTTAATAACACCAATTGGCCATCTTAGTGAAATGATAACATTTATTTTGGCACTTGAGTTTATCAACAAAATTGAAATAATCTACAGAATCGTATCTGAAAATTTTGACACTTGAAGAATAGAGCGATGATTTGCCTATCTATGGTTATAGGAAGATACATCAATACAATGTTGGTAGGTATCGCATGTGTGTCAATCAAAATCCCTAATATTGATGGCCCCCTACGACCCCTTTGTATTAGCTTCAATATTAATCCAGTTTGTTACTAAGGATAAATATTTTAGGTAATCAATAGAAAGCGAAGAATTTAGCCTAATCATGGTATAAACTCTGACTCAACGCTTCCCAACGCCTCCCACACTCGCCGTCGCAAATTGGTCCTTATTTTTAAAGAAATTCGATGGTACGCGCATACCACAACATCACTGTTACAAAAATATGACGTTACTCATTCTTCTGGTATTTTGCTTCTTTTCAATTGTAAACACAGAAGTTGACAGAACTACGTGTGTCCTAGTTACAATCATCTGTAGCAACCTTGTTAAGTCATTTTTAAAACAACATTGACTTATTTGAAAACCGCATTAACTTTTAAATGAAGAAATACCTTTAAAACTAATGTGTTTATAATATACAGTAGTGTTTACAATATGCCACTGAGTTTAGATTTATAAAACGACGGTGTATTTGACAGAACTGAATAAGGAACACTGAATCTTCAACATCACTGACAAATTCTGGGTCAGCAAGCTCGTACGATGCACGAAGCCCACGTACGTACGAATTTAACAAACCGAGTCTACAAAGTTTAGACTCCAAACTGTTTCTATCCAAGCATATATCACAAAGTCACTGCTCGTAAGAGCTCTGCCTTCTCTTAAAAGGATGAAAACAAGATATCAGAAAATCGGACAGGGGGGGCAGCATTCAACTTTAACAGTCGAGCACAGAAAATAAAATAAAATCACATACTTGCAAAATGCCAAACACTCAGGCGACGCATAGAACTATGATAAGTACTGGTTGGGACTGTTTTTGCACCTGACACTCGCTCGATGTCGGTACGATGATCCAACACACATATAAAACATAAAACCAATGTGTATGTGCATGCTACTCTGAGAATTGAACATAGTTCGTATACGTCGGCGGTGTATAGAAAAGTAATGAAATAGATTATTATAAACATTTTTCGCGAAACATTTAGAACTGACTCAAAAGTACAAAATAGAATATTAAAATGTGCTGATTATTGTTGATAAAAGTACTTTTGAACTTTAATTTTGTACCCTCCTGACAGTATGGCATTTGCCCCATTAGAACCATTAGAATTTTTAAAAAAATGAATAAAACACACATGCAATAAATTTCATCTTTACACTGTAATATCCAGCAATTTTGTTTTTAATATTTTCTTTATTTGTTTTATTCCAATGTTCAGTATGGTTTTGCATGAGATTCTTCTCACTATTTTATCATTTTTTGCATTTATTTTATGTTGGTACTAAGTGATATTTCTTTTTAACTAGATAAATTCTATATTCACCTTCATTTGGGACAGCTATCGTCATTTATACATTAATTGCATTTATTTAATTTCAGGTTCAAAATTCTGCGAATCGATGGAAATAATGTTTAAAATACTTCCACTGATTTTCCCCGACATATCTACTTAGCATACAATACAGCGCTAATTGTAAATAACAAGTACCCTTCTAAAACACAAGTTTCTTACATTGGTACCATGAATACTTCATATTTGGATCAATTTAAATACGGCACCATATTAAATAATATAAATGGAAACAAGTTGGCACGTACACGTATATATTGCTATGAGGAGAAAAATAAAAAATAATACAAAAATACATGGTTTTATACATGGTTCTTCAAAACAAATGTTACATTATAAATTAATGAATTACGTATCATGCGGAGATTGAGTTTTTTATGGTGAACATCGTTTATAAAATACTTTTACATTTATTTAATATTTGGTGGTTTATGTGACATTAACAATTCCATAGTCCATTGTAATTGGATCTACTCATACCCAATTTTTATTTGGTTTATTTGAATTACTTTTTGAAATTGCTTTTAATTAGTAAGGACATGAATATTGATTAATTGTTTTACACATGTAAGTAAAAGACGAAAAGAAATAATTATAATTTACTGAAATTCATAATTTTTTGCTACGTCGTAAGAATTAAAAAAGGTAGGTAACATTTAGTAATATAATAATAATTATTATTATTATTATTATTATTATTAATGCGTTCATGTTTTATTCTGATTCCGACAAATACCTTTTAATCACGCCAATCTTGGCAGTGATAAAAGACAATTAAACACTTATCAAAAATTATAAGTGTGCATCTTTTACTTTCGTATAACATTTTTACTAATCAATATTTTTGCACGAAATTTTGTGCAACTGCTATTGACATGATTCCCAGTGTTATTCCTACGTTCGTGATTTTTGGTAGATATTTCACGGTCCGTTGAGTAATGGACCGTCAAAATCAATACAATGCACGTGGAAATCGTGATTTGACGCAGAATACATTAGATGCTGTCATTGTTTTAAACTTTATGGGATAGTGAACCACATTTCAGAAAAAAACACCAAATGGGGCAATTGTCAATTGAATAAAGTGGAAAACTCTTGCTCTGATAAATAAGGTGTATACGTATCAGAGGCACCACTTTCATTTATTCCTTTCATATATTTCTTTGAAATAATTCATTCAGTTTTTTATTAAACAATATCAATATAAATCAAAACTTTACTTAAAACTGTATTTATTAGAACTAATTGTATGTGTTTTCGTACAAGAATGGACAAATCTTCCCAAAAATATGTACATCGTTTGAATCTCCTAACTCGTACGAGTCTGAAATTATATTATAATCCTAACGGTATTTGCATCTGGTCACAGCTCGTACGGATCTCGTACGATTTTTACAGAATGTATAGTTTTCACCAGCTCACCGAGTCCTCTACGAGTTGTGAAAATCCGTACGATGCTCGTACGAGTCTCGATATCCGTCCGGGCTCCGTACGGAGACGTCGTGCGAGTTCAGAAAAATCAACTCGTACGGAGCTCGTACGGAGCTCGTACGGAGCTCGCAGGGCAAATGTGACTAGGGTATTAGTCGGCGCTGCAAGACTGTGATTACACCCCTCAAGGTGGACATTAGAATGACACCCTTCGGTCGAGTGATCTGTCATGGGCGATACTCTTTTTTCGCGACATTGCCTTTCTTGCACCATCGCATTTATTATTCATTATGTGTTTATTTTTTTATGTATGTAATATAAAATTCTAGTGAATAAAGTATGCTATCTCAAATGTATTTCATGTAATTTTCAGTTTGATGGGTCCAGCATTTACAGTAGTGAAGCAGGTCACTCTAGTTTGGAAATTGTTTTATTGTCGTAACTATATGAGCATGTGTATACCGACAAAGGATAATAAGTTATTTTATGTTATCCAGCTTCCTGCATGAAGAATGACTTGTTTCAATGACGTTTTTCTGTTATGTGTATCTTTTCAATTTCTGCTGTTGTCCCCAAGACATTTTCTAAAACAAGAGTAGATCATTTTCATTGAATATAACGACAGCAAATCGTTGTTCCAAATAACGCCTTTATAACAAGTTTAATTTATTTAATAATAATGATGATGACAGAAATCATAAAAAATATTTGAAAAGAAAACTGATTTGTCAATTCCAATTTACCATTTAGATGCAGAATATATCTCGGAACCGTGAATTAATTCAAGAACATTTAACTATTCCGAAAAACGGCGTTTAAACATGCCGCGCATAGCCTTTATTTGCCAGTCAGCTTTCTGCCGATGGATAGATAATTATAGTTTTTAGAATCATAAATATATTTCACCCGAGGCAGAGGATACTAATTTTTCAGAAGATTGTATGTAAACAATATTTTGATGTACTTTATGAATGTTTGATTCTCAACTAAACCAATTTAATTTTATATTTTTATTGAAGACCAAGAAATTCTATTTTAATATAGCATATTCATTTCAAGACGTTTGGTGCCGTTTTCAAAGCACGAAGCTATAATCAGTCACAAACAAGTTCGCAACACTGTCAAAGTCCAAAAATACTTACTTTGGACATACTAGCATATTTTATTAATTGAAGAAGTATTGATTTACTTACGCAATAAAGAATCAAACTCACGTTGCACAACGTTATTATCCGACTCTCATAAATACGTAGAAACCCCAACACTTTAATACTTCATGTAAGAAATGAATACTTTTTAACACCTCACAAAACTACCATAAGAAGCTGGACAAAATATTCTGGTCACAAACTTAGAAAATTGCAATTGACAATCTACAAAAGTCCATCACTTTTGTAACAATCAGAGTGACTGACCTTCTATTCTCTTATCTAGCCCCTGCATAATCCCCATTAGCTGAGTGTTTATTGAAAATGTCAGCAAAAAATGATTGAAACAATGCCACAAACGAATTTGAAATTTAATATGAACGGTTGTTAATCCGTTTTATACCCGACCCGTATTTGAGGAATCTGTTAACCTGTCACCATGTTAAATTTGCTTAAGACCACCAAAATATGACATATTTAAAATTATTGAATCATTGGGCGTGTTTCAAAGACTCAGTACGCTGAAAAAAAAATGTTCCGATTTATACTGCCGGTAAAAATACATATCGCTCGCTCCGTATGTGGGTGACCCCTGTCAAACCACGAATTATTAAATAATTTTATATCATACTTTTTGATGACGTTTGATTGGCAATTTTATTTTTTGGTATTTAGTAACTACTAATTACTATTGTTGATGATTCGGAGTTCACAATCACATCTAGTACTGTTTCTAACTTTCTAGTATTTTACTTGATCGTTGAAATGCGAAACTATGGACTTAGAACTGAATCGGTCAAATCTGAAAGAGAAACATCAATCGATAGGAAGAAGTCACGAAAGACATAAACAACCCAATGAAAAAGAAAATTATTTACTAATTGAAGTTGCCCGGGAGTTTTCGGGCGACTCGAAAATGCGTTCATAACACTGCAAAAATAGACACGAGACGAGTGTTGCAAAAGTGTTCAATAGGAACTTAAATTATGTTTCTATTTGTAGGCTAGAAGCCAAAGTATGGCTTAAAGCTGAATAAATGATGCTGTTGTTGTTGCTGCTGCTGTTGTTGTTGTTGCTGTTGAATACCGATACTCTATAGATGGTATTGCCAAGTCTGGCAAACATAATACTGGTATATGTGTTATTAACCAAATGTTTGGCACCTTCACAAACTTCGTTACATGGTCCACATAGTATACTTATTAAAAAAGGAACCAGTTTCCCTTGATGCTGTACGTAGAGCAAGGAAATGGCATGTATCATTAATATGAACTAAGGCACCGCCTATACGGGGATTAAATAGATGTAGGGTAATTGTTAATAGACTATAAGCTATATTTCAGATATACGGTATAGAATTTTTTTAGGTAAAATACTTGAATAATGTTTCACAAGTTATATTTATACCAGTGTGCTTATTTATGGGATATACAGGCATCTATGCCAAATATAGTAAATATTTAATAATTTTATTTGATTTTTGCCATACGCTAAAACGTGACGCAGTCCCTTTAAGACTGCATTCGCAGTATATTCATTTCATATTTGATACATGTTAACCGCATACATGTAACACATTTGTCAGAGAGAATATTTTCTGTAAGGGTACCCAGACTTTTCAATTAGCCGTCCAATGAATTGAACAATTTCAGTTTCTGTCCTGGGTACGTTTTTTCCTGGGTACATTATCGCATGTATTTTTTTCAGGTTTTCCAACGAAAAATCCTGCTTTATAAGATTGGGACAATTGGTCCCGGACTAGATGACGGGCAGCGATGTCAAACAATTTTTAACTAGGGGTTTCCGGTCAATAACTTGAAGTTTGGATAGGCTGATCTTAATGATACTTTGTATATAGCAAGCTTGCATGGATACCTAGCTTGGGATTGTATTTGGGGTCATGGTCACATTTACTAAAAATACATAAAAAAGGTTTCCGGTCAATAAGTTCAGTTTGCATTGGGCATTTTTCATGAAATGCTAGTTTTGTGCTGGCATATTCATGCTTTCTACACTTATTAACCAGGCTTCAGAATCATTCGTTATTATATTTGGGTATAGCCACAAATGTGTGGGCAGGCAGCGTAAGCAATTAATTCTGTGTTCAACTCCTATGTTTCTCAAGAATTTTCAACCATCATTAGGCGGACACCCGTACAGAAAGACTGGTTTTGCGACAATGCGGTGTCTTGTGTAAGACATATTTTGAATTATTGGTAAATGACAACCGGACAACAAAGTCTTACACTGAGATCATGATAAAAGGACTTGGAAACAAGGAAAACCTTCTTTTAATGTGTAAACGCCGCCTTAAAAGGGAATAACTGCATTTGTTGATTTTAGCAGAAAAAGGTCCATCTGACAGTCAGACCGACTTTTTTTAGTCCGCCAGATCGTCAGTCCCACAGGTTATCAGCGATTATCGGGAAGTCGGGTAGCCAAAAAATCAGGGACCCCGGTCCGGAAGACCTATAATTGAACTTGACCAAGATTATAATGAAATAATTTATTCTGGAGAAATTTCATCAAGAAAAGACCAACATTTTTATCACTATTGTCTACCGTGACAAGAAATTTCTAGGACTTGACCTAGTGACACATTTTTTGACCCCGGATGTCACAATATTGAACTTGATTTTTAAAAGAATATCCTTCTGATTAAAGGCTTTGGAATATAAGGCAAAATTTGTGACCTAGTGACTACATAAGGCATTTGACCTACTGACCCAAGCGAATAGAGTTAAATTATTTTACTTTAGGCTTTGCGGCTGCAGAGATGCATGTGAAATTTTTGTTTGACCCTGACCGCAGATATGTACGATTTTAGGCAAACATTGCATGAGATGCACAGTAGTCATGCTATCGAGCGCTATGCTTAGAAACAGCTTCTTAAAATAAGCGCTACTGTATATTGGAAAAAGTGAAAAATATATTATTATTTCGGCATGCGCTTGTGGCTAGCTGACTGTTACGAGTACATAGCGCTGAAAAGGGCAACCAAATCACCCCGTTTCTAACGAAATCACTTGGTAGCGCTTGCCTAGCAGTACAATGTAAATATCTTTTTGTACACAACACATTCAAAATGAAATTGTCATAATTTAATTCAAAATGAGTAAAATCAATGGCATACCTTTATTGTACTTTGTAGGCCTAACTGTATTCTGGAGAGCAGTTCAATTAGTCCAGGGGAAATTTCTAAACCTACTGTAACCATATTTCGTCCAGTCCATAGTATCGGATCAGCTTCAAGCCTTGGAAAATTGAAGATATAGCAAAAGCGACACCGTATGACGTTAATTGGGGGCCTAGTCAATCATACAAGACCACAACATCACACAATTGTGCTCCGCAGTTTCATACTCCCACGAACCGAACTCCAGCTACCGATGGTGATCAATCCGGAATCAATCCATTGAAATAGATATGCGATAGTTATTTGTTTTGGATAATTAACGTCTGAAGTAGGCTTAAGTAAACTTTATCGACGATATTACATAAGCGACAACGTATGGACCCTGCTAGTACACAAGTTTGTCCACCACAAATAATTAATGCACCAGTCAGTTGCATCCGCAGTTTCTCCCGACCACAGGGATCCATGGCAGATAGGCCATGTTTTTACCATCCAGCTACCCCCCAAGGCAGGGGAAATTTAGGATTTTTTCTGCGAATACCAATAGCCTAGAGACAATATTTACCGGTAGATGTCAGGGGAAATGCGGGAGATTTTACCATCAGCTTCCCCTGTTGGCCGTAGAAGGCTGAAGGGCTGTTGATTTTGACAACTCAAAATCCCGGAGCGCCCCTTCACCCGGGGCTGGGGTGCTGTGGATGAAACTAACTGGTACATAAGTATTATACACACTGACAGTAACAAAATAATCTCATAAACATTGCCTTGACAAGCTATACATTGAGACATAGAATTGTTGATTTGCATTGTTGACATGGAACGAATTGTAGCCTACTTACGTTCAAGCATCTGGTATGATCTGAGTGTTGATATCATTGTAAAACTACGTAAAAATGTCTATTAAAGACCAATTTCCTCGGAGATCGAGTACTGTCATGATAAATCGGCTATTTAAATGAAAATTTCACCCTTTATTTTTTGACGATTCTTAAAACATCTTCCGTGTGCAATGGGCGCATGAAAATCTCGCAAACGCTTTGGCTAGTGACACGTAAAGCGGAGTATCTACAGTAGCGTATTTCTTACTTCCCTTTGTTTTTTTAAAAATATTTTTTTTATTTATTACACATTTTTTAAAAATGATATTTAATCGAAAGAGAACGATAGGCTCAACCGTTTACAGCTTACTATTTTTTTTTATAATCCAAGGACTATTCACCTCGGAAAACTGCCTGAAATTTTTGACCGGAAATAACTTTTTTTGAAAGCATTAGTACCGACAGAAACTCAACGAAGATATGCACGTTCGCCTGTTAACGGTCTGGGTATTTTCAATAGCCCCGCTGCGCGGGGCTATTTAAATCCCCTATTATTTCGTCTTTGGTATGAGGCTGAAATGATTTCACGTACTTAAAGCGGTCGTTTAACCGCTAGACTTTCAATGAGTTTTTTAAGGGGCTCTTGGTATATTATTGAAATAAGGGGTTGTGTGTCAATACATTGCGTGATTGCAAAGGTTGAAACAAATGTAATATGTTCAAATAAAGTATATTGTATAATTGCAATGACTTTTCCGTTTCTTCGCATGTATTGTATCTTTAAGAATTTTCGGACTGGATCTTTGGATCAGTGGACTGAATATAATATACCACTGGGTGTAGCTTCTTCTCATGAAATATTCAAGAGGATTACAAAATATGTCGTAAAGGGCGTTATATAGCCTAATGGTTTTATACATGATAGGGGTATGGCGTGGGAATCTGATGGTTTGTTAAGCCGGGTAGGATTTGTGGTTAATACATTATAATAACTAGAACATGTTGATTGTTTTCACAACTTGTACGCAGATACAGATCAAACATATTTGTATAAACGAACCAGATTATCTTATGATTCATGAACAAACCAGTGTTCAGTTTTCAAACGTCTTATCAAAAAGTTAAATTCAAATCTCTGTATGTGGTAATGACGGGAATATTTGGTCGTGATGATATATTACTGCAGTGGGAGGAACCGGTGTTCCGTGAGAATGATAAATCATATTTTTCACATTATAGTTACCAATAAATACAGCGTTGTTAGAGATAAAGGTCAAGTCGGGTCTTCGTGATTTCGTGTTCTTCAATATCATCTATTGACGGGCAGTACCCAGTTGTTCTATTTCTATGCACGTGTTCTAAAGAAAGCGTACAGAAGATACGAGTATGTATTTTGATCATCTTTAAACATGAAGTCGAACAAACACTTTAAAATACTGAATCATAATGGCAATAGGATATCACCAAGATTTGTATAAATCAAACACAACATCACATTGCATGTATTCTCCTTGACCAATTATCAGGCCTGTCTTATTCTCAAATAGTGAAGAAATTTATTTTCGTTTTCTCTACTGCAGATTTTGTACTATTTTATCTTAATTTTGAAAATTCAACAAATCCGTCTTTGATATTAATTTACAACATTATTATTCACAGACGAAATTCGTTGACACTTATCAGCCATTGGGTACTATAGTGCAGGTAGTATCTTAAAGCACAATTGTATACAGTCTCGTCAAAGCTTGAAAACATGTCGATGACATGAAATTAATTTTTAAAAGATTCAGAATATTTACTTCTCGTCACGATTTGTTGTCTTGAAAAGGCAAGGTAATCCAAGTTGACATACATTGGTATACTATAATTTATAAATCACTATTCGTCTTTTTTAGAAGTATCTTAGTTTTGATTATTCTGAAATATTTCCTAATTAATTAAAAGTACATGACAGTGCACATATATCTAAAATACATTATAGTGATACAAACATATAAAAAATGCATTTAGATAACAAGAAAATGCAAGTCATGCGGTACATATCTTATCATTACCATGAGGGGATAAATGCCAGTGTGGTCGTTCTAGTAATCCTTACAATTGGAGGAAACATATCGCTGACTTAGAATGAGAAGGTCATTAACTACAAAATCAATATTTTGAGAAATATTTTGGTGGTGGTGGTGGTGGTAAGCAGCAGCAGCATGATAATTTCATATTTTCATGAAAATAGGCTCATGAGAAGCACCTTGTGATGCAGATTTCAAATATGTATGAGTCTTATAAGGTCGTAAGTAGTAGTTACTACCTTCTCAATCTAAGCCATCGATACGTAGTTCGAATCCTACTTATCAGATGGGGTTCAAACACGACTTTTAAATGAGGATATTTAATTGAATAAGACGTGTCTTGTGGAACTTCAAAGATGTCATCGGAAGCTGATTTGAAGCTGGCTAATAAAAAAACAGACCCTTATTACGCTTCGTTAATTAACGCTGATATAGGATCTGACTATACTCCGTATGGGGTCATGTAAATGCGAACTTAACGCCGTCCAATCAAATCGCTTCTTTCACAAATCTGAAAGTTCGTCGAAACTCTGCTGAGGCTGCTGGTACTTTTGGTTTTTCATGAAGTATTATATTTAGAAACTACGCGACGTCATTGAGTCATCGTTTTCTTCAATTATACATCCACATTTAAATGTTTGAAGATTTGAACGTGATCTCTTATGCAGCATAGTCAGATCTCTAGCAACGTAAATGAATTGAGCAAATGTAATGGTTCTGATTCTAATGCAATTGGCTATGTGTGCAAGTTGTACAAGTGTTATCTTGTAGACGTGGTGCACTTAATTAAGACCATAATATGTATTGAAGTTTAACTTATGTTACCCCCATGACTTCAAGTATTAAGCGAAAATCAGCGATTGTGATACTAGTATATACATTTGTATTATATTGACGCCGATTAATAAGAAAATAAATGTAAAACACAAGTATTTTTTATCATTGATGAAGAGGTTTTTTTTACCTTTTTTATTTTTTAAAGGTTGCAACCCCTGGTTAAAGAGCCTCCTTCTTTCACTAACTATTACATTTTCTGTAGCTTTCCAGAGATGGAAGGTTTTAAGGAATTTATTGGTGAAGAGTTTTGCAGAAAGTACCATAGTCTAATGATGTAAGTCTATTTGATGAAAACAAATACAAAAATGTTTTCCCTTGTTTTGTTTTTATTCTTTCAATGATACTGTTATATGTTTGTTAATTTTATGATGCAACGCAAGTGAACATAAATTATACAGGACAGGACTGATTAAAATTGATATATTGATTCAAAATATCCGATATTTTTTTAAATTTTTGCAAATTTTGAAAATTTTACAGAACAATGCATAGATCTACTAATATTTGGATTATAGTTCGTCATAGTTTCTAAAGCCAACCACGTGGAACGATACAGCGACAGTGATACCGCTAGGATTGTGGAATTATATCAAGCATGTCTATACGTTTACAAAATGTATATAAAAAAAATTTCATTTGTACTTTCTTATATTGCATTGTACAGAATGATGCTGCCTGACTTTACAAGAGGAAATAAAAAATGCAATAGTGACTGAAGATAAACGGATACATTTCTTGCTTTGATTCTATGTTTCATTGTATTCAATACATCCAGGTCTATAATTATATGTGATATTTTGTACAATACATCCAGGTCTATAATTATATGTGATATTTTGTACAATACGTTCAGGTCTATAATTATATGTGATATTTTGTACAATACGTCCAGGTCTATAATTATATGTGATTTTTTGTACAATACGTTCAGTTCTATAATTATATGTGATATTTTGTACAATACGTTCAGTTCTATAATTATATGTGATATTTTGTACAATACGTCCAGGTCTATAATTATATGTGATATTTTGTACAATACGTTCAGGTCTATAATTATATGTGATATTTTGTACAATACGTTCAGTTCTATAATTATATGTGATATTTTGTACAATACGTCCAGGTCTATAATTATATGTGATATTTTGTACAATACGTTCAGTTCTATAATTATATGTGATATTTTGTACAATACGTTCAGTTCTATAATTATATGTGATATTTTGTACAATACGTCCAGGTCTATAATTATATGTGATATTTTGTACAATACGTTCAGTTCTATAATTATATGTGATATTTTGTACAATACGTTCAGTTCTATAATTATATGTGATATTTTGTACAATACGTTCAGTTCTATAATTATATGTGATATTTTGTTCAATACGTTCAGTTCTATAATTATATGTGATATTTTGTTCAATACGTTCAGTTCTATAATTATATGTGATATTTTGTTCAATACGTTCAGTTCTATAATTATATGTGATATTTTGTTCAATACGTTCAGTTCTATAATTGTATGAGACATTATATTCAATACGTTCAGTACTATAATTGTATGAGACATTATATTCAATACGTTCAGTACTATAATTGTATGAGACATTATATTCAATACTTTCAGTACTATAATTGTATGAGACATTATATTCAATACTTTCAGTACTATAATTGTATGAGACATTATATAATACGTCCAGTACTATAATTGTATGAGACATTATATTCAATACGTCCAGTACTATAATTGTATGAGACATTATATTCAATACTTTCAGTACTATAATTGTATGAGACATTATATTCAATACTTTCAGTACTATAATTGTATGAGACATTATATTCAATACTTTCAGTACTATAATTGTATGAGACATTATATTCAATACTTTCAGTACTATAATTGAATGAGACATTATATTCAATACTTTCAGTACTATAATTGTATGAGACATTATATTCAATACTTTCAGTACTATAATTGTATGAGACATTATATTCAATACTTTCAGTACTATAATTGTATGAGACATTATATTCAATACGTTCAGTACTATAATTGTATGAGACATTATATTCAATACTTTCAGTACTATAATTGTATGAGACATTATATTCAATACTTTCAGTACTATAATTGTATGAGACATTATATTCAATACTTTCAGTACTATAATTGTATGAGACATTATATTCAATACTTTCAGTACTATAATTGTATGAGACATTATATTCAATACTTTCAGTACTATAATTGTATGAGACATTATATTCAATACTTTCAGTACTATAATTGAATGAGACATTATATTCAATACTTTTCAAAACTGAGTAATGCGTTTTCGTGAGATAAACGCCGAGGAGTTCCGATTAATGTGATGAGGATTGTGGGATACTGGCAATTATTTTTCGACTTATATAATTTCTTTAATTGAAATAAACCCATTTTGAGCTTGGAGCTGATCCTGAAAATCTGAGACTACAATTAAATGGGCCTGTATGCTTATAATATTTTCTCCCTTCACTTTGTGTAGCAGCTTATGCGTGTATGATGCGTTGTTCCAGGAACTGAGCCATTATTCACAAACATCTTAAAAAGGGAAAACTTAAATATTTTGAGTAAAGTTTAAACAAAATGAAATACACATATTTTGGCCGCTTTACTAATAACGCTTCACAACAATAAAAAAAAACATATTCTTCTTTTTTTCCTGTTTAGCTAATACACTTAAGGAAGTTGTAAAATTTTGAGGAAATTATAAGTTTTCACGTAAGATTTTTAGTGAATACCACCCTGAGCAAAACTGTAGACCTTTTATCCTGATGAATTCCCATGCGCAAAGTCATTATAGACAGAAATACCTCCTGATTGAAGTATAACTCGTCTCGTTCAAACATTGTGTTTTTGTTTCTAACTCCAACCTCCAAACTACTTCATAATTCCAAGCGGGGTATTAAAATTATATCTAATATCTAAATGCCCAATTTCATGTGACGTTATCATAATATCTTGCAAAGATCAGACAGGGTGATGGGAATGTAAATAAACTTTTATATGTAATGTATTATTACTAATTGAACTAGTAAGAAATGTACGTTACATTGGCCCTTGTGGCGTTTAATTAGAACGTTAACACACTACACAACAAATACTCTTTAAATAAAACATGGTCAATGATTTTGCATGTAATATGTTACGTTACGTTGTTCCGGGTGGCATATATATTTGTGTGACATCCGTAGCTCAGTAGTTAGCGCGCGTGTCGCCTAATCCGGCGGCCCGGGTTCAAATCCGGGTGGAGGCGCACATATGCCTGCCATATTCAGCAAAAAGCTGACTGGCAAACAATGGCTATGCTCGGCAAACAAAACATATGCACATTAATTGAATAAAACGTTCGCATTTACATGTCAGCTGTTGTTGTATTAGATTATTGGTTTATCAGAATTTAATCTGAAATGTTTCAACTATTTGTATTGGTTTTGTTTCCATCAACAATGTTGATGAAAGGCTCTATGATCAGTCGCGGTTACCATGGCACTGGGACAATCCACAAAATATGCTTCCCTACAGTCTGGTTCCCGGACGTTACGGTCTTGACAATAAATGTAAGATTCGGGAAGGGAATCAATCTATTATTTAATTCCTACTATTAATCTATTTCATTTGTTTCTGATTTCGGATTTCTGACACATCGATCTGTCCTATGAAAGATGTATTTGTTTTAACAGGGACGTACGCTGAGATATCAGGAACTTAGCTGGAGTTATCTCCTCGTAAGGATTAAATGAAGAGACTCCCTAGATAAGACGAACTTGTGCTGTCTTGTTTAAATACAAATAAATGATTGTTAAATGGTTGGCATACCAAAGTTTTTCGTTTCTATAAACACACAGCCTTGTTTTAATACATGATGACGGAGTAAATTAGCGTGCCTAGGATGATAGACTTCTAATGAACGATAACAGTTGAACTATGTGGGTTTAGGGGATGGTAATTACTAAATCATTTCTCATGTACTATACTAGTATTTGCTTTGTTCTTGAACATTAAATCATTTTCTTATTGGACAGATGTGGATCTTTATTTATGCTCTTAGTTGATATTAATCTATTTGAAATATATGACGATCACACCTTAGCATCTTAGTGGACCTGAATGCAAAATACAATGTATAGTTGGGTCGGTTTCAAATAAGCATTATAACATTCGGGTGACACACAAATACGTTGCATGGGTAGTGCTCACTCCCATATACTATAAATACAAATGTTTTTATTTTACTTTTTGATTTTTACAATTGACACAGCTAAGTCTACAAGTAAAACTATTTAAACCAAAACGTTAAAACAGCAATAAGTATATTATTCTTTGAAAGATCTTCACAAGTTATGTTCGACGCTCAAGCCAAGAATAAGCACTACCAAAAAGTCACGTGGTATGTCCACCCTTGTTTTACTTGCAGTCGAAGACAAATATCATGTGATTAGCCTGGTTCCCGTTACCCAAATGTTACATTACAGTTAGATTTAGGACAGGGAACCAGACTAATCATGTGATATCTCCACCCTGATGTTAAAAAAGCGTGGATATGGACCACGATAAAAAGGCAAATACCAAATTAGTTTCATACCCCATTTATTATCACATGACAACTATGATTACACTTTATTACACGGTAGTTCCATGTACGATTCTTTTGTCATCTTCACCGGAACTGGTACTGTCTGAGCACGTGACCTGTAAACTGTGACATCCGGGTACTCGATGGAGAGGTATGCACAATATACGACGAGCTCTAAAATGAGTGAAAATAAATGCACTTTGTAAGTTTATGTATATACCCATATACAAACAAAAATTACGTATGTTATATCACTTAAGAGGCATTCCCTATAACTAGCATATTGTTCTCTTCTATCACATTTTTAAATGAGCTAAATATACAAAGTACTATCAATTATCATACTTTGTCTGAAGAAAGTGTGCGCAAATATGTCTCTATAATGTCAAAAATATATTCAAATCACCAATAATTATTCATCGCTTCCAGCGATTTATTATTATATGGTCAAAGGGAAACAACTAGTGACTATTTTGGCTCGTTACGGAAATATATGTTTATTCTTTTCTCGGTAATTAGTGGGAGCTTTTTGTTGAAAATTTAAAGAGTTTATTTAAAGCAATAATGATTCTCATTTAATTTATGATATTCCCGAATAGAATTAAACGATTAAAGTTATATGGAACGCCTATTTAAACAAAGTACAAATCGCTGACCTGAAAGATCTCAACTCAAATGTTGTTATGAAATTAGCATCGCTGAACAGAAATGTTGTTCTGTATTTATTACAGTCAAATGGTATGAACCGGAACTTCAGATTTATCTATAATTCGGACTCTGAGTTTAGAAAAATGTCAGTTTGAATTGATATTTCTACCTGAGACGCTTCGAGAGATTTGAGCCTGCTTTAATTAATAAGTCGTGGAACTAGATCAAGAATAAGGAATAATTATGTGATATCTAGCTACTCCTAGATCTAATTCTGAAACAACATTATGTATTCTTATAAAACGAGCTATACCTTGAAATGTGTTCGCCATTGTCATGTGTTGATGACCCGGATGATGAAGGGGCCGAATCGGGTCCATCCATCTGCTGTCCGTCCCCAGGATGGTCCATCTTTACCAATCGCAAACGTCGAATGGTTCCTTAGCGATGGAGATTTGAATGACGTCGTGTTTGTGACGTCACAATGGCGTTCATGGTGTTTGGACGTTAATTACCGTGAACTGTAAACTAGATCACGTTCATCGACTTCCCATGTTACGTACATGAAAGTGTATACTTAGTATGGTCGTGTATATTAAGTAGAATAATGTCCAGGTAGTAAAGAAAGTCTGGACATGCCTTCGTGGAATTGCGATTGCAAGGATTTATCTTTCATAGGCTTACATTAAAACCCCTACTTTTGTTTTCATTCAAGAAATCAGGAAACCCGTCATGGAATTTTACGGCAAGTTCTAGTATTCTTCTACAATATATTTCTTATCATTTTTTTTTATTTGAGTGATTCTTTTCCGAAGCACATGTGGTTGACGTCATCGTGTATCTGTGATGTCTGGAATGGGTTTGGCAACGCGAGTATCCGTTTGCCTACGTACCCACAGACAGCGTACGTACGAGTTCACTGTGTAGCGGAGTAGGCCTATTCGGTTTATGTACAAATAATGCACCATTCAGTTGCATCCACGCCCCACCCCGGGGATGGGCCGGGATTTGTACTTCTTGGTTGTTAAACCCCCCGTCCTTCCATGCCCACCGTATTGGTTCGGAGAAAAAGAATCCAACATTTCCCCGGCATTGCGGTGGAAGCTGGAATGTAAAAACACGGCAATTTCCACGGCAATCCCTAGGCGATCCCCGGATCGTAGGGTGCATGTACGATCTGTCGACAGACGCTACGATTAACAGATTGTTATTTACCTAACCTATCTTTATGCTGGATGTATGCAAACTTTCGCGAAGGGACGCGTGGATTGTTCCAAGGGAGGTTATTGAACGTGTTAGTTGTATATGTATAAGATATGGATTGTGCAGTTATGCTCCTTAGGTAAAACACTGACACAAATCGTTTTCTTATTTCATTAGCTCTCTACATGTTAAATAGTTTTGTGAACGTTCCTTGGTGTTATTTATAACCAAGGTTACTATTCAATTTGTACAGAACGACACGTCCATATTTGAATGTCACTTGAAATAAACACTTTTCACTTGATTCAAAAACATGAACAAATGGCAAAATCTATTTGTATGCCTAAAACTACAATTTGTGTGTCACATCGAGAATATTACAACACTAGGGCCAGATTATGAATTATTATTGATGATTAATTCAATCATTTGTTTATTTTGAATTATAAATCCAAGCCTCGGAGAAAAAAGAACTACAAAACAGTGCCCAACGATTATTTAAATAAATGCTCTTAGTGAATTTTCAAATGCACCCCCCCCCCCCCATATTTGGTGGTAGTAATTTACTGCACCCCAGATACAATTTGCAGCTCCAACTAGTATAGAACATAAATATTATCCTTCAGTTTGCATTTTTTGTCAATAAATTGGTTCAAGTGTCATTATAAACTATCTGTATAATAGGCATTGTACGCAAAATTTGAAATTTACGACTTGTGGGTCAAAACTCCGGTTGCCATGACAACCATTTCACACGAGCAGTTGTTCGTTTTTCAAATAAAATAGTTACACCATTTTAAAAACACCTTTAAATTCTCAATATTTTCTGGGAACACTATGGGGAGCGGTGGCCTAGAGGTAGGACGCACGCTTCGGGATCGAGAGGTCCCGGGTTCAACCCCCACTGGACCACTGGTTAATTTCTCCTCTGGGCAAGACCCACATGCTCCACTCCACCATGGTGTAAAATGGTACCTGTGAGGTCAGTGTCTATTCCTGGCGCCGCAGATCGATGTTGGCTGCCGCACTCACATGAGAGAAAATGTCTCCCTGTAGGGAGACAAGAGTGTACTATCTATAAAGAATGGAATGATGAGCCCTGAAACCCTATTCTCGTTTAATAAAAATGGGACGCCTGAATATGATGCGCGTTTTGTTTATGCTTTTGAAATAATTATTTTGTCTAACGTTAGTTGCATTGATGCTGTCCGTAAATTTTGTTTTGATAAGTGCGAGTAATTGTTGGAACAGTGTTTTAGAATAGGATTACATTCCAACTGTTTTATTATTAATAAACTAGATTAAGATTGTACATAAATTGAACGATATTATATCATATTTGGTAAGATCCACCGAAGAATATTAAATTTTAGCGTTTGTCATATTTCCCGTACACTTTCGAAATTTCAGATGATTCGACCGATTAAGTATATAAACCATTGTTGGACATTAGAACGGTTTCTCTGACCATGTATCTAACTGGCTTGGTGATCAGTGAAGATATAAAATTTTAATTATTAATAAATGAAATTCCAGGTACGTATACTAGTACTTGAATGAAGAAGCTCAGGGTTGAATTTGTTTACCCTCGCCACCGGGATAACCCACGTAGACGAGCATTTCAAGATTTCTTTAGTAATAATCTGTGATGTGTTATACACAACAACAAACTTGTGTTGTTCACGGGTTTCTGTATGTGTTATGGACAATAAATGTATAGTTTGCCTGTCGTCAGCACAAAGAAGTTCGAATTGAATAGGTGAAGGCTATCGTCAATAGCGTATTGTCATTTTGCTATAATGTACGAGTCTTTAATTATTAATATTTAAATCAATTTCGCAGTTGCACAGATATATAATACTAGTAAAAGTTTGGCTCAAGTTGTACCAGTATTCGTGTTTATGTGTTTTATTTGTAATTAATTTCTAATTTAAGAAACCAACATGTATAGTTAAGCTATATGGGTCTCGGCATTTGTCCGTAATTAGGATAAACACTCGAAAAACATACAATCAAATCGTATTTTAAGACAAAGTTTGAAAAAGATGCCCACGGCATCTCCTTAAAAAATACAAATAATAGAAGGAAAAGAAAATGCATAAGGGTTATATCTTTATCATGAATACGAGAAGTACTATACATAAGTCAAACAAAAGATAAATAAAATGTGGCATTGTTGAAGTTTTGGGATATAGGGGTTCAAACTCCCAACCATTCATGGCTACTCGGTCAGTATAGATACACGAGTCAATCATGTGACCATTTAAGTGATGTAGCGGCAAGACGGCTACATATGATTGACGGATCAAAACATGTGTTGCAATGGTTCCCATGTAACATAGCTGAATTCACTAACAGTCTTATGGACAAGACTTTAAACCCCGAGATCCCGCGTATAATGCATCATATTTTTGTGCATTCGTTTCAAAAGAGCCACGAGACATTCCAGTCGCAGGTATACATTACACCAGATTGTGGTGCTGATATGCAATGAACTACTGAATAAATAATATACATAATTCGATGCCGCCAGGAGGCGGCATCGAGTATGAAAGGGTGCAAGCAGATGTCCCAGGAGGATACAAGATTTGATTGGTTATAACGCTGTTGGACTCGCCCGTCAGGGGTAAAATAGGATGATAAATGTTCGGTAGGTACTAAAGTCCAAGTCCCAGGAGGATACAAGATTTGATTGGTTATAACGCTGTTGGACTCGCCCGTCAGGGGTAAAATAGGATGATAAATGTTCGGTAGGTACTAAAGTCCAAATCAGTTCGGAACGGGTGTTTTATATAACGGCTACATATGTTGCAATTTGCGGGTCTTAGCAGGGGCTATTAAAAAGTAAAAAAAAACTATTTGCGCGGAGCGGCGATTTTCCTTTCGAACTTTTATGGAACATGTTAAATACTTTCATGTCTGTCAGATATTTTTTAGTTATGATTTTCGATTTTTTCCAGTTCTTAGGTTTTGTCTTAATCTAAATTTGATAAATGCAAGTGTTTTTTTAATCTCTATGTTTCTTTATTTATGTATGTCAGAATAGTTTGTTTTGCCAAAATTTAAACGGGTAAATATAGCTTGCCAACATTGAACTGACACTTCTTATTTACAAAATATTCATATGCGCTCCTATACTCCTGCCAAATGGAACTAGTTCTATGCATATTTTAAACTATGTTGAACGTATTAATTCGCAATAAATTTACTTATCAAGCTCACAAACCACGAAATAACAATGTCCTTTAGTGTCAGTTTCACGTTGTCAGGCTATACCACGTTATTGGAATACACTTTGTTATTTTATGAAACATGCTAAATGCCATCTGTGAAGCATTAATCAATATTATAATGTTGCTCATATTTCTAAAACATGTTATGTTCATTTGAATAAATATTTCAATAGAAAATAGAATGTTTTCATGTTTTCTATTCTTTCCTGGTGTTTCACTGCCTTCAAGTTTTTAACCAGGTTTTCCAAAGGAAAACTCTGGTTATTAGATTGCTGAATGTCGGCGGGCCTTAACAATTTCTTCTGTGCACAACTCCTCCTACATTTCTTCATAGATTTCAACCAAACTTTCAGAGAATGATTGTCATCATGTGACCTGGTGCATATTATCAGGGTTTTATGATTCAACCAATTTTGACGGAGTTATGGCCCTTGAAACAGAAAAAATTGGCCGCTTTCCTTATGTCGCACGGTACTCAAAGTACACGACATAGAGTCACGAAACCTTCACAGAAATGGTCAGGATGTTTTCTCTACACCTGGGGTTTCAATCCCCTTTCAGTTTAGTACATCCAGAGTTATTAGCCATTGAAATGGTGTAAAATAGCCATTTTTGACTTGTTTCACATGCTACTCAAAAAGTATTTGACCTAGGATCATGAAACCTTTATAGAAATGTTTGACAGCATGTACTCTAGTGCACCTGGGGTTTCACTCCCCTTTCAATTTAGTACAACCAGAGTTATTGCCCTTGAATTAGTGAAAAATACCCATTTTCAGCAATCTTAAGTTTTTGCAGCGTACACTCAACACATGAGAATAACTTCCCTTGTGCATCACACATCACGCCGGAATTTTAGTTTGTTTACAAGTTTCTACCAATACCTTTTACTAAATAAAAAGATTTACTTAAAAAGAACTAGCGGCATCTTTGATGCCCAGCATCAACATTTCACTTGTATATCAATGGCATATGCATAATAGTCATTGAAAGAAGACACAGTCAACGTGGGTTCAAGTTTCAAACTTGGATTATACCAAGTATCGACTGCTGTAACAGAGTAAGTGATCAAGAGGAAGCGACGTTGAAACGTTGGCAAATTCCTCGTTTACAGCTAAACAAAGAACTCGACAGATCATGTGGGCCAAATGTTTGAATATCATAATTCTTTAAACTGCTTTATCAACAGAAATATACTCTTAGAAATAGAATTCTATGTTAAAATCATTTCGTTATATTTCGGAATAAGTCTTATTTTCTTTTTCGGGGTACGGGATACGTGGCGTCATGGAAGCAGCATTCTGTGAAATGTTCTTTACTTTAGCTAAAAGTAGTGACTTCCGGTCCACGAAAATACTCGGAAGACCTCGTGCCGTTGTTGTTTCATTGCTGGACGGTGATTGGTCGGTGTCTGGAGAGTTGTTGTTCAATTGGTTCTTTCGAACCAATCCTGTTAACCGAAGGTTTCTCTTCAAATTCGTCCATTTCCTATCTTCAAAGTTTCGTCCTAAATAAGAAACAACATTTGATATTAAACTATTAACCTTTGAATTGGTCCTAATTAAATAATTACTATTATGTAACAGTAAGTACCCAAAACTCAATCGACGCACCTCGGACAATTCTAAGACGAATTATCTCGTACATCCGTGTGAGCTTCCGGATCACGGAAAGACCCGAGTAGTTACAATCGCCGAAGACAATGAGCATATTTTCACAGAGAGACAATTGCGTGAATTTTCAAATGATAAAGAAGAAGAAGAAGAAGAAGAAGAAGAAGAAGAAGAAGAAGAAGAAGAAGAAGAATTATATCATACTACCACAGTCGGACCAGTACGCTCAGACAAACGTTACATGAAAAATGCTAAAAAAGAAAACAGCTTAAAATGCAATGAAAATTGAAATCCTCAATGGCCCACCTTCAGTGAAATCCCACGACGGTTATGTCCTATATAACTTCATTTGACATAGCTAGCCTACTCCCAGGTCAGTTACAGAAAATGTTACCATGATAGACCTAGTATGTGCTCGTATCAATTTCATACCGTGAGACGAATACGTAAATTCACAAGTCTAGGAAATTATATCACAAAACAATCATGTTTTGCCCTAAACTTTTCTCTCTTTTGGTTTACACAGTATGTATTCAACAAAAATGTTCTCTCTTTTACTAACGTTATACAAAAGAGAAAAAAGGGAAAAGTTGGAGATATATTTTGTGATATATTATTAGGCATGTGGTAATTATTGTCCTTACCTTTGCCAGGTATCGGTGTATCACAGCGTTCCTCGACAACTGGCTCTTCGCCTTTCACTGCCGTCTGCCTGTATGACGTAGACATTTGTTCTTGTTTCATTCCAAATATAGCTACAATATCTGGTGGCGGGCAGACGACTTTCCTCATAGGTCGTCCTTCCACTATAGTACTGGCTACAGAATCCTCCTCCGACTCGTCGCCACTAGACGTAGCGTTCCCTACAGCACTTCCGGAAATGGAAGCCAGAGCCGATGGCGGAATTTTACATTTTGGTATATTTTGAAAAGTTTTAATCATAGGTGTGTTCATTCCGCTTATCATCGATGTATAAATATTGTTATCAGACGTTGCAGGGTAGTTCCCGCCAATTTGGTCTTCTTCGTCAGACGACAAGCTGCTGTCGGATTCGGAATGTTTGACACGGTTCCCTAGACGCTTGCTTTGTCCAGCAATCGGAGGGAATTGCGATTGTTTCGTTTTATTTTGTGATATTTTCACCTTTGACCTATCTCTCAGACTCGATACTGCCCATTTGTCTTTTTTGATGTATTTTTCACTCATATCAGTAAGTCCAACTTTTGCATTTCCTTCGTAGATAAGTATACTTTCACAGATATCGTGTCCCAGACGCATAGCGTGCATTAATGGCGTAAAGCCCCGGATATCCGGCGAGTCTGTCGACAGGCCATATTTCACTAGGACAGCAACTACAAGTTTAACAGTCGCAGCATTACCGGAAGAAACCGCGTGGAACAGGGCCGTCTGCCCGTTGATGTCCGCCATGTTGAAATCCATATCAACGTCAGCATGTTCAATCAAAAGTGCTACGTCATTGTCTCTTCCATATAAACACGCCCACATGAGGGCGTTCCTTCCTACAACATCGGATTTACTGACTAAGGCACCTCTCTTCAACAAGGTCCTTACTATCTTATCCCTGTAATCAAATTGATTGCACATTTAGTTAAACATATTTTATTTTCCAGAAATTGTCAATATACAATTTACAAACAATATACTACAGAAATGAGATGTGATCAGAAGTTAGAAGCTAATTAAGATGATTTCAGCCATTAGTACATGTATATACATTAAAAAGATACAATGTAAAGGCTTGCAAATTTAGACTCTAAGAGTATTAGAAAATGACTTATTATTATAAATAAGGTGTCCCGTTATGCTCATCGATGTAAACACGCAACTCGGAACAACGGATAACGCGAATCTATACAATGGTGAAAATTCAACAACGCGATGCTTCGGTGGTGAAAAGGTAAGTACGCGCAAGTAACGTTAGAAGTCGGAAACGCGCGTAGAATGGCGAAAGTCGGAAACGCGCAATGAGTGTGGTGAAAAGTCGGAAACGCGCAAGTAGAATGGTGAAAAGTCAGAAACGCGCAAGTAGAATGGAGAAAAGTGGACAACGCGCAAGTAGAATGGTGAAAAGTCGGAAACACGCAAGTAGAATGGTGAAAAGTCGGAAACGCGCAAGTAGAATGGTGAAAAGTCAGAAACGCGCAAGTAGAATGGAGAAAAGTGGACAACGCGCAAGTAGAATGGCGAAAAGTCGGAAACACGCAAGTAGAATGGTGAAAAGTGGATAACGCGCAAGTAGAATGGCGAAAAGTCGAAAACGCGCAAGTAGAATGTCGAAAAGTCGAAAACGCGCAAGTAGAATGGCGAAAAGTCGAAAACGCGCAAGTAGAATGGCGAAAAGTCGGAAACGCGCAAGTAGAATGGTGAAAAGTCGGAAACGCGCAAGTAGAATGGTGAAAAGTCGAAAACGCGCAAGTAGAATGGTGAAAAGTCGAAAACGCGCAAGTAGAATGGTGAAAAGTCGAAAACGCGCAAGTAGAATGGCGAAAAGTCGGAAACGCGCACGTAGAATGGCGAAAAGTCGGAAACGCGCAAGTAGAATGGTGAAAAGTCGGAAACACGCAAGAAGAATGGTGAAAAGTCGAAAACGCGCAAGTAGAATGGCGAAAAGTCGAAAACGCGCAAGTAGAATGGCGAAAAGTCGGAAACGCACAAGTAGAATGGTGAAAAGTCGGAAACGCACAAGTAGAATGGTGAAAAGTCGAAAACGCGCAAGTAGAATGGTGAAAAGTCGGAAACACGCAAGTGGAATGGCGAAAAGTCGGAAACACGCGAGTAGAGTGGCAAAAAGTCAGAAACGCGCAAGTAGAACGGAGAAAAGTGGACAACGTGCAAGTAGAATGGCGAAAAGTCGGAAACGCGAATCTACGGTGATGAAAGTCGAAAACACGAAGCTACGGTAATGAAAAGCGGAATCGACGAAACTACGATTATGAAAAGTCGAAAAAGTGAAGCTAACGTTACGATAGCGCCTTGAAAAGTAGAAAACGCGCAAGTAGACTAGTGAAAATCGGAAGAGCAAAACCGCGTTATATGCAACGATGGTCCTAACAGGACACGGTAAATATAACTATGAATTCAAGTAAATACATTAATCAGAATCAGAACTATTATAATATTATTTCGACACTCATATAAAATATCACCATAAAATGTAAAAAAAAAAACAACACACATTTTTAAAATATTCCGAAATTATGACGCAAACGCAATAAACAATTACTAATGTAACTTAGATAGAGACTTACCTATTTCTGTCATGTTCTACAAGTATAGCTCTAATCAGTGGCGTCTGACCACAATCATCTTGTTCCTCTAGAGAAGCACCTAAATCTAACAGCAGACGAACTTGTCTTGTGCGTCCGGCAGTAACAGCCTTCAACAACGTCTTGGGGCAAGACATAGCTGTGCCACTTTAAAGAAGCGATTGGTGATGGTTTTTGGCGATATATTTTGACACGAAAATCACTAGTCTACGCAAACAAGTCTTATAATATTAACAGATCAGTTTTAACATCAACTGCTATAGTACACTGCACAAATAGTCCAAAAAGCACCATCCGTTGGCTACCTTAGTTATTTCTTCACTCGCAATTTACTGATATTATTGTGTTAATTTAGAATTTCATTTTCATTTCGTAAACTTAAATTTGCCAATAGCACCAACTGAATGAGCTGAATTGTTATAAGCAGTAGAAATAATATCAAACGAATAATGCAGAATATTTTAGCCAAACTGCAAAAAGTTTCGATTCAATCTAACAATGACGACGTAGTTGTATTTGTGTGTTTACCCTTTTATTTCGTTAATAAAACGTCAGCAGTCGAAACTGCGATACACACGCCCCACAGACGTTGACATGTTTCACATTAAAGAAAACATGCCGACTGTTTTGAAAAGTGTAATCAATAAATAACGTAATTATAAATTTATATATCTCGGAATAATACAAAACGACGATAACAACCAAATAAAAAGGATTTGTAATCAATAGCTGAAATTATTAAATATTTATAAACATTTCTGTTTATTGTCGGTGTACATAAAGTCTACAATTGTATAGTTCGACGAAAAATCAAATGGAATTCTAAAACTTACATGCATACGATACGTGTATACTGCAGATTTATTTATCCCTGGAAGGCGTCAAGTGAATAAAGTTTGTATGTATTATATATCTGTTGTTTAGTCACGTGTTGCTTTATAAATCCACCACAACGCGCAAAATCACGAAAAACGCATGCACAGTGACTTAGCGTTAGGTACTAGTAAATATTTATCTTTTTAGACAGTTTGAACAAATTCTAATAACAGATCAGAAAAATGTTTCACATTGAAACAATGTATAGATCTACTCACTTCTATTCTGTCAACGCCATTCACAAGTCAGGTGTGTTTTTGAGGTACACGCTTCGGTATCAGGAGATCCCGTGTTAGATCACCGACTGCACCACCGCTTAAATTATCCTAGCAAGAGCAACCCACAATGCTCCACTCGACAAAAATGTGAGTTGGTTGCTATGGGACAGGTTACTGTCCATGTTCGATATTCCTATGTCCAATGCCTTGATGTTGGCTGCATACAAACTAAGGCGAACTAGCTTTCACACCGAGACTCGAACGTATGGTTCCTTGGGTAGCCCAATGACCAACAATGACCAGGGGACGTAATGCATAAGGGTGACCTACCCTTTTTAAAATTGCTGAAAGTAATCCTCGGAAACTGGAAACCTTTTAGAGGTTTATTAGTGTTTAAGTAAGAATTCATTCTGATCACCTCGGTCTTTAAACAATGCAATACTACTAGTAGTATATTTACCGTAAACAAATGAAAATGGCAGAGACTTCACGAATGAGTAAGAATTCTGTGAAGATGTCACACTGGTCGAAAGTGCTTCCAGTTCCTAGTATGCTAAAATAGTTCCTTTCTAAAATATTATTATGTCTGTTCAAGTAGTTTTAATGTGGAAACTGTTATTGTTGACCAAATTTCATGAATGTAGTTCAATTATAGCCTGATATTGTTCATGAATGAGTTGTCCTTTCCGGGATGAAGACTGACAATGAATGGGTGCTTCGATCGTGTCAGGTTTTGAGGCATACCGAAAGCTCTCGGATAGCGCAAAAAAACATTTTGATTGACAGTGAGTGCACTTTATGGAGCAGCAACAGAAAATCATTTGGAAATTAGTATAACCCAGTGAGAGATGTGAAGTTGAGTCATTTTGCATTGTTCTATTAGGGAGAAATTTTACCGGTGTGACACCTGAACAATTGTAACAAGCGTATATTTTCTGGAAACATTATTTATTGGAAAAAAGGAAATCAGCGGTAATCAATTAAAAGCATTCGAGTGCGGACCCTACACAGCAATAAAACATGGCCCTTTACACCATAGACTTCACCCGACAATTGGATCCTGGTCCGGTTCGTAGTTGTTGTAAAACTCACCCAGAGGTGTCAGAGTTGAAGAATCTGCTTCAAACAAACTAGCTGATGAAGAGACCCAGCCATTCGTTGAATTAATCCTTGCCATGTACCAAGAGTACCTTAAAGGAAACAGGAATAGTAGTACATATTATTTAGTAAATAAATGACGTAATTCTCTAGATAATGACTTTTTAATAAGCATCAAAACGAGGTCCGAAAATTGAGCGAGTTCGAGCCGCTGTGTTTTGCAACTTTTGTTATATCTCACACTGAATAGAGCGTTCAGTATGTTTTATTTTTTGTATCAATGACACAGTTTGATACAGAAACCTGTTTTAACCATGGATAGGTGGTCACTTGGTCACGTATTAGTTTGGCCGTAGCAATAAAAACGCTTATAACTAATACGGTCAAATTTTTGACCACATAACTAACCCGCTATATGGTTGATATTAGAGGAAATATAATTATATGGTAAAAGCAATTGGATCATAGAAATGAGATTGTACTAGATCTATTAATTGTACATGTACGTAGTACCTGTAAATATAATCAGCTTTCTCCAAACGTGGAAGAATTCCTTTCATAAAGTTGAGTTGCTTGACAGGATCGGTGTTGTAGTTTGCGCAGGCGAATTCTGTCACCCAAATCTTTTTGCCATACCTCGCGTATAAACTATGAAGGAAGTGCATCATTTGGTCAACATTGCAATAGTACGCATGCGTCGCCAGATAATCCACGCGGCAATTGGTGCAGTGTGCAAAAAATCCATCAAACCACGTGGTCGTATCGGAGATACAGTTGGAGCCACCGCATCTTGCAGGAGACGGACTGACAAGTGGTACGTGCTTGCTGGCTTGCTCAACGTTGGCCCAATAAGTTGCAGCCCGCTGTGGCGTCAGGTTGGCTTGGTCCTTATGATTCGGCTCGTTAAATCCAAGGACGTACGTGTAGTTGGATGGTAAGGACATTACTGTGTTGCTATAGTAACTCCACACCATTGGAACGAACTTGGCTTCGTACTGGCGTAGATCTCTCGTGCATTTCTGTGCGTTTGCATTGAAAAAATAATCCATATTCATGCGCCAGTCATACCTGCAAATGTCAAAAACAGAAACGACTAAAGGAATAAAACCGTAGACGAAAAGGTGTGATCGGTTCTTCGACTATCATATCGCTGGCTTAGAATGAGAAGGTCGTTAACTAGTACAGTAGTACCAAACAAATCAAAGCACATGCTCACCATCCCAGTATGAAAAACGTTTCTAAGTCGATAACAAGACAGATAATAACTTCATGTAGGCTATATGTGTTTAATTTTTGGATTGTGTCTATTAATTTATGTTTTTTGTTTCAGGATAATTGATTACGATCTTGTTATGGAAGTGTCAGTAGCTTAATGGATAATGCCGAGCATAGCCTTTATTTGCTTTATTTCTACTGAAATGTGGCAGACGATATAACATATAAAACTGGTTTGTGTTAACTGAAATCTGACAAATAGGACGGTCTGAAAACCACCTTTCAGAAAACAAGGTGGTCAAACTAATGCAACAGTCAATTGAATCCTTTCACAAACCCTGTGTAAGGGCGGGATTTTTTCCTTTTCAAACTGGGTAAAATCCTCACCCATTTCTCCCGACCAAAATCAGTGAAATATATTCCTGGCTACTAGTATGTCCTTGGCAAGTTTGTACGGAGCAAAATCCTCGCACTCGCCCGACAGTGCGGGGACACCGGAAAGCTTCAGCTTCCCCACCATTCCACAGGGTTCCTGAGGATTGGGCGGGGTTTCAATTGACTGATGCATAAAGCCGGTATTCCATGACGTACGTGTATATGTTCCGCACTAGCTCTTAGAAGCAAACGAGGAATAACTTCAATATAAAACTGATTGTTCGACATTTGCACATAGACGTACGGTTGAGGAAAGAACTTATGGAGTACTTACACTGCCATGGAATAACGACTTAAATACTATTGAAATATTATACAACAGTATGCCAACTTACCACCAGGTTATTTTGTCCAGTACAGCAAAATCGTCACATATAAAACTGTCAGTACAACAGTATGCCAACTTACCACCAGGTTATTTTGTCCAGTACAGCAAAGTCGTCACATATAAAACTGTCAGTACAACAGTATGCCAACTTACCACCAGGTTATTTTGTCCAGTACAGCAAAGTCGTCACATATAAAACTGTCAGTACAACAGTATGCCAACCTACCACCAGGTTATTTTGTCCAGTACAACAAAGTCGTCACATATAAAACTGTCAGTACAACAGTATGCCAACCTACCACCAGGTTATTTTGTCCAGTACAGCAAAGTCGTCACATATAAAACTGTCAGTACAACAGTATGCCAACCTACCACCAGGTTATTTTGTCCAGTACAACAAAGTCGTCACATATAAAACTGTCAGTACAACAGTATGCTAACTTACCACCAGGTTATTTTGTCCAGTACAACAAAGTCGTCACATATAAAACTGTCAGTACAACAGTATGCTAACTTACCACCAGGTTATTTTGTCCAGTACAGCAAAGTCGTCACATATAAAACTGTCAGGACAACAGTATGCTAACTTACCACCAGGTTATTTTGTCCAGTACAGCAAAGTCGTCACATATAAAACTGTCAGCCCAGTGTGCCACGCCTTTTTTCGATGAGCCATTACATAATGCACTTAGCGCCAAAATAGTTACCATGAATATACAAAATCGAACCATCTTGCTGGTTGTCTAAGTGTGGTATTAAGCACTGATGTTCAGACTTCAATACAATGACTATCGAAAGTTTGAGGTCATTAAAATGTCTCGATTCAACCCTTATATCAGTAAACAATTACTTAATCAAGACGACATAATTTTAAACCCTTTATGTACTTTAAAGAGACATTCCCTATAACTAGCATATTTTCGCTACTATCACATTAAATGAGCTAAATGTACAAAATACTATCATTGTCATAATTTGTCAGAAGAAAGTGTGTGCAAATATATCTCTTTAATGTCAAAATTGTATTTAAATTACCAATAATAATTTATCTCATCGAATCATTTATTATTATGTGGTCAAAGGGAAACAAGCCTATATATCTAAGTTTGGCTCGTTACGGAAATATAATTATTTTTATGCTTTTCTCGGTAATTCGTGGGAGCTTTTTGTTGAAAATTTGAGGAGTTTTAGCAATAATAATTTTCATTTAATGTACATGTATAATATTTCTGAATCGATTTAAACGATCAAAATGATAGGAAATGCACCTTTAATTAATTAAAGCAAATGTCTTTTTGTACAGGTAATTTAACAACACACCAAAGATATCTCAGCACAGTTAGCTAACTCACAAATACTCACCAATACTCACAAATCCGCTTCTGAGAGAATGTCAAGCTACATGACCTCTTGATTCAGCTCTAAGTTTTCAACTGTTTTGTAGTTTGTTAGTACTATACCGGTTTTAATTGGACTCCAAACAGGATTAGCATACTCAACTGTTGGCCGTACCAAGCTTGTGAAATGCAACTAGAAAGTTTTTCATCCAGACATTTGAAAGATCTACGTATAGCCCCAAGCACTGAGTTGGTCTTATTCAGTTTTTGCGTCATATGATTTTCAAATGTTAGATTTTCATCAATAACCACACCAACATGCTTTTCTTCTGTTGACTTATCTATCGGCTTATGATCTTTCTTGAGTTTATAACCAAATTCATTCACTTCTGATTTTCCAATTCTCATAGTCTTACTTTTTTCAGGATGGAACTTAAGAAGCCATTTTTCAGACCATATCCATGTCCTCTTGTAGTTTAAAACAGTCTTCGTTAGTTTTAATCTTTCTGAATATGTTAGTGTCATCTGCATATAAGTAAATATCGCTTCCATGTGTTAATGAGCCAGGCAAGTCATTTATGAATAGTACAAACAAGACAGGTCACATCACACTCCCTTGAGGAATTCCTGAGGTCATTGGTCACCAAGTAGATGACTGTCCTTTAACGACCACATGTTGCTTTCGTCCTACAAGGACACAGATTGTATTCTTTTGGAAACTGCTATTCTGCTACGGAAATAATGTGGTATTTTAGATAACAACACCAAAATCAATGCACCCATCCACCATGCAGTAGAAATATAATGTGTGTGACTGTGAGTCCATAGGCACAGTGTTTCACATTGTCCGAGTGTATATATACAAATATTACAGAGAAGTTAGTACATATGCCATGTTTTCTCCGCATCGGATATGCCAGGAACGGGTAGAATGAATGTGTCCTTCCCTGTGTGAAGTGACGCTTTACCATGGATGTGTCCTTCCCTGTGTGAAGTGACGCTTTACCATGGATGTGTCCTTCCTTGTGTGAGGGGACGCTTTACCACGGATGTATCCTTCCCTGCGTGAGATGGCACTTTACCATGGATGTGTCCTTCCCTGTGTGAGGGGACATTTACCATTGATGTGCCCTTTCATGTGTGAGGTGACACTTTACTATTAATGTGTCCTTTCCTGTGTGAGGCGACACTTAACCACGGATATGTCCTTCCAAGTGTGAGGTGGCACTTTACCATGGATGTGTCCTTCCCTGTGTAAGGGGACATTTACCATGAATGTGTCCTTCCCTGTGTGAGGTGACACTTTACCATTGATGTGTCCTTCCCTGTGTGATGTGACACTTTACCATGAATGTGTCCTTCCCAGTGTGATGTGACACTTTACCATGGATGTGTCCTTCCCTGTGTGAGGGGACATTTACCATGAATGTGTCCTTCCAAGTGTGGGTGACACTACCATGGATGTGTCCTTCCAAGTGTGGGTGACACTTTACCATGGATGTGTCCTTCCCAGTGTGAGGTGACACTTTACCATGGATGTGTCCTTCCCTGTGTGGGTGACACTACCATGGATGTGTCCTTCCCAGTGTGATGTGACACTTTACTATGGATGTGTCCTTCCCAGTGTGAGGTGACACTTTACTATGGATGTGTCCTTCCCAGTGTGAGGTGACACTTTACCATGGATGTGTCCTTCCTTGTGTGAGGTGACACTTTACCATGAATGTGTTCTTCCTTGTGTGAGGTGACACTTTACCATGGATGTGTCCTTCCCTGTGTGAGGTGACATTTTACCATGAATGTGTCCTTCCCAGTGTGGGGTGACACTTTACCATGGATGTGTCCTTCCCTGTGTGATGTGACACTTTACCATGAATGTGTCCTTCCCAGTGTGGGGTGACACTTTACCATGAATGTGTTCTTCCCTGTGTGATGTGACACTTCACCATGGATGTGTCCTACCCTGTGTGCTGTGACACTTCACCATGGAAGTGTCCTTCCCAGTGTGGGTGACACTTTACCATGGATGTTTCCTTCCCTGTGTGATGTGACCCTTTACCATGGATGTGTCCTTCCCTGTGTGATGTGACACTTCACCATAGATATATCCTTCCCAGTGTGATGTGACACTTCAGCATGGATGTGTCCTTCCCTGTGTGATGTGACCCTTCACCATAGATATGTCCTTCCCAGTGTGGGTGACACTTTACCATGGATGTGTCCTTCCCTGTGTGGGCGACACTTTACCATGGATGTGTCCTTCCCTGTGTGATGTGACACTTTACCATGGATGTGTCCTTCCCTGTGTGAGGTGACACTTTACCATGGATGTGCCCTTTCATGTGTGAGGTGACACTTTACCATGGATGTGTTCTTCCCAGTGTGGGTGACACTTTACCATGGATGTGTCCTTCCCTGTGTGAGGTGACACTTTACCATAGATGTGTCCTTCCCAGTGTGGGTGACACTTTACCATGGATGTGTCCTTCCCAGTGTGGGTGACACTTTACCATTGATGTGTCCTTCCCAGTGTGGGTGACACTTTACCATAGAAGTGTCCTTCCCAGTGTGGGTGACACTTTACCATGGATGTGTCCTTCCCTGTGTGAGGTGACACTTTACCATGGATATGTCCTTCCCTGTGTGATGTGACACTTTACCATGGATGTGTCCTTCCCTGTGTGATGTGACACTTTACCATGGATGTGCCCTTTCATGTGTGAGGTGACACTTTACCATAGATGTGTCCTTACCAGTGTGATGTGACACTTTACCATGGATGTGTCCTTCCCTGTGTGAGGTGACACTTTACCATAGATGTGTCCTTACCAGTGTGATGTGACACTTTATTATAGATATGTCCTTCCCAGTGTGATGTGACACTTTACCATGGATGTGTCCTTCCCTGTGTGATGTGACACTTTACCATGGATGTGTCCTTCCCTGTGTGATGTGACACTTTACCATGGATGTGTCCTTCCAAGTGTGGGTGACACTTTACCATGGATGTGTTCTTCCTTGTGTGAGGTGACACTTTACAATGGATGTGTTCTTCCTTGTGTGAGGTGACACTTTACAATGGATGTGTTCTTCCGTGTGTGAGGTGACACTTACCATGGACGTGTTCTCCCTGGATGAGGTGACACTTTACCATAGATATGTCCTTCCCAGTGTGATGTGACACTTTACCATGTTTGTGTCCTTCCGTATGTGAACTGACACTTTAACATGTTTTGTGAACATATTCCTGCCAATCTAAATCTGTCCTACTTTAGGGATAACAACTGTTATTACATAGTTGTCACAGCTACGTTTCCAGGCATTGTGTATTTTCAGGGTAAGCAACTCAAACAAGGCTATGTGTTATAATGTAATAAAATAACAAAATATCATTTTTTTTAGAAAACTGTAATTCATAAAACTTCATAACACAATATCTCAATTCCAATAAAAAAACAAAACTGAATACTAAACCATTCTTAACCTGTTATTCTATATACACAAAGTTCATTTAACTACAGTGTCATAAAAACAGATTAGTCCTGGATGGTAATCAAAATTGATCTTACTTGACTTAAGAATATGGACAACCAATCAGGTGGAACCATAATATTAAACTCTTCGTATGTGACAGCCAACATGATTGGCTATCTTTATTCTCAAATTAATTAAGATCAATATTAAATACCATCCCCGATGTACTCATTATCCATACTTCATATTGGAAATAATCAGAGCATTTCTTGTTTGGAATACATACCATCCCCGATGTACTCATTATCCACGCTGCATATTGGAAATAATCAGAGCATTTCTTGTTTTGAATAAATACCATCCAATCACTTTAACCGTTCAAAATCCTTATTTTATCATGTATCACAAAAATATAAATCCAAATTCAGAGCACACAAATCTTGATGTGTAGAAACCATGAATTTTGCATATATAATACTAGAGGACAGATTTGTGTTCATATTAGATGCATTTACATGCTTAATCATAACACAGTTGAACCTTGTTAAAATGTTTATAAACATTTTCATGTACTGATTTAATCAGTGTATAAAAAATTATTAACTCTAATTATCTTTTATAAAGAAGATAGTGATCAGCACCTGCGATAATTAAAATCAAAGTACTGAAGTACTTTAAACACCTTTCCTTTTAATTTCATACAATTACAAGAAGAAACTATATCTAATATATTACAATTGAACAGATTAAATGAAACAAGGAAAGTTTAATGTTCTAATCTTGCAAAACTGATTAACGAGGAGGAATTATTTTCATTGAGTGTATAGATTCTGTGTTGTCAGTTTAGGGAGTAAATGCATCTTAGTGGATTTCATTTTTTGGCATTGTAATAGATCTGGCGACATCGCAAGCCTAAAAATCAATTTCATATGATACCTGGTATTTTAGATAGAGGGTTCTCAATTAAAAAACATCCAACTGTTAACTACTGTAGTAGTAAAAAGTAAATTTACAACATTTTCATGATTCTGATTCATAAAGTAGTACATGTAATCACATGCCTGCTTAGTACAGAGATATCAACCAGGCCCGGTGATTATAAACATTTCTGATTCTCATACTAAAACTTCAAGCTCCAACTTGAAAAACAGCTTTTTTTTAGAAATGTACATCAAAACCTACACCAACTTGTAGCAAATGATCTAATTAAGAAAACGAACCCCCGGTTTATATGCTTCCATTGAGTAATAAAGAAGTTACAGCAGTTTTTGTGACTAAGAAATAGTCCAATTGGAATACGGAGTATGAGTTGGAGCATGGAGAACGTACTCCAATGTTTATAATTACTGGGCCTGATCCTAAAACCAGCCATTATAATAAACACTTATGCCCCAGTGAATAGCTAAGTCATTCAGGAGCAATAATACTGTTGAAATATTGGATAGTGTTGCAAAACTTTGACAATGCAAAGTGTTAATGATCCAAAACAAGTATGCAAAGTTTGAAAACAATGTCTTGATGGACTTTAGAAATATTTCAGTTTCAACATTTTGTGATAAACGTACAACGAACTGACAGGACGATCTAAATTACTGTTGTCTATATGCCTCCTGCATCAGTAGGTGAAGAGGCATAAAAAGTTGTTTTTTTGTCCCTACAGGTAAAGAACCACTAAATGCCTCCGCGGACCAAGTGGTGATACACTCAAGTAGTCCTTAAAAAAACTTTGGTTTGCCTGTAAATGGAGATATTTCTTGACAAATGTGCAGTTGAATGATGAAATTGAGTTTAAATGGTTGGTAAATATGCATGTGGTGTAGTAAAACTGTAATATTTGTATTATTCCACTATTTTGTTCTTGATACCAAAGTGAAAGTAGACTAGGGTAAAACCCAGAACTCATAAATCCGGACATGCGTAAAAACGGATAGACCGTGTTTGAAGGACAAAAACTTTCTTAGAAGATACATGACCCCCCTTTTGTATTTTATTATTTTGAAGCTTAAATGTCCCTCTTTACAATGATATATGTGGTCCAGGTGGCCATAGACTAAAAAAAGTTGAAAATTGGGGCCTACTATGGCCAATTTACATTGAGCTATAGAGCAAATCTATTTGGTGGTTTCTAACCTACACAACTTTGTTTGTTTCAGAAGCAGATTAAGTAACAAGTATGCACAAAGTTTACTACCAACACAAATAAAAACAATTGAAATTGATATACAGTAAAACTTCTGTAGAGCAACACTTTTTAAGTTTTGGGAACTGTACATATTGGCCTTTGTTTAGAGGTTTTTACTCTACAGAGGTTAAGTTTATAGTAAACTACTTAGTAATAAATATGGGCTTAATGAAACTTTAAAGGTTTTATTATCGAGAGGTTGCTGCTCTATAGAGGTCAGAGGGCTGCTCTGTAGAGGTTATACTGTATTCTACACACGCACCTTGTAATATATTCATGCACGAAGGGCAGGATCAGGTTAAAATATCTCTGAACTGTCGGATTACTATTATATTAAGAACCTTGTAATATATTCAAGCACGAAGGCCATGAACAGGTTAATATCTCTGAACTGTAAGATTACTATTATATTAAGAACCTTGTAATATATTCATGCACAAAGGCCATGAACAGGTTAATATCTCTGAACTGTAAGATTACTATTATACAAAGAACCTTGTAACATATTCATGCACAAAGGCCATGAACAGGTTAATATCTCTGAACTGTAAGATTACTATTATACTAAGAACCTTGTAATAAATTCATGCACGAAGGCCATGAACAGGTTAATATCTCTGAACTGTAAGATTACTTTTATATTAAGAACCATGTAATATATTCTTGCATGAAGGCCAGGAATAGGTTAATATCTCTGAACTGTAAGATTACTATTATATTAAGAACCTTGTAATATATTCATGCATGAAGGCCAGGAATAGGTTAATATCTCTGAACTGTAAGATTACTATCATATGAAGAACCTTGTAATATATTCATGCATGAAGGCCAGGAATAGGTTAAAATATCTCTACACTATAAGATTACTATTGTACTAAGAACCTTGTAATATATTCATGCATGAAGGCCAGGAATAGGTTAATATCTCTGAATTGTAAGATTACTATTATACTAAGAACTTTGTAATATATTCATGCATGAAGGCTAGGAATAGGTTAATGTCTCTGAACTGTAAGATTACTATTATATTAAGAACCTTGTAATATATTCATGCATGAAGGCCAGGAACAGGTTTATATCTCTGAACTATATAAAACTTCAATGCATTCACTATTTTAATAATAATTAATCAATTGTTTCCCAACACTATGACATACTATGTGTGAATGACCCGACATCACTTTGGCGGAATATCAGTTTTGGTCACACAGGTTGATCAGTTCTTTAGGGCAGACCTTTGCCAGTCTGAGTGTCTCACATATTTTCTAACTGTACAAAAGTCTGACACTGCATTGTTGATACCATATTATCACATACTATTTGGACTTAGCCTTTGTCAACTTAGCCAATCTGTCTTCCAAATGTTGTGAATAGAGTCCTAACTTTTTATAATATTTGATCTTTTTCTTCAAGTCTATAGCTTCCAATTCTGGCATAGCAATATACATGGCCTCGGCAATACGATCGTCAAAATCATGTTCCTCTCGCAGCAGGAAGAAATACCCCATAAATACAGTCATACAAATCATAACTATGTACGGCTGATACTTCCATGTTTCTGTCTCTTTAACACGGAATGTCTCAATTGAATCATAATTATCTTGAGTGTATTTTTGTGACATGAATGGGAAAGGCGGTTTATCTTCCACAGGTGACTCGGCTGGCTTTTTTATATTCTGACTTTGCCTTGAAGTACACAGTCTGGCTGCACCACTGAAATAGAACAAATTATTATAAATGAGAATGTATGCAAATTATACAGACCAATATTACATATCTCAGTACTATATACCTTTCGTGTGTCCTGACCCCCCCATGTTGAATTAAGTCCCAAAATAACCATTACACAAATAGTCTACATCCATTGAGGCAGTACATTATCTTATACGCTCCCCCCCCCCCTTATATACTGTGTATACTGTTACGAAATAGAAACTCATGCTAATCAGCTGGTGATATCGATCGTCTGCTAGCGGTGTACCGGAGAGCTGACAAGGTAAATTATTGATTTTATCTACGGCTACGATAAAACCCAATATTTTATAGATTATACAGGCTGTTCAGTATCCCTAGTATCTATAGAATCCCTGGATTCAACGAGAGCCAGGAGGCATTTTCACCACTGTAAACAAAACACTGGACAAATATATGACCCTTGCCAATAAGAAGCCTTAGTACCAGGTTTGACAATATCAATAACGAAACCTGAGGTGGAATACAGATTGATGTAGAAGACGAGACATGGATCTCAACAACTCTACTACCACACAGCAACACAGTACAAGCTAAGCGCTATTGAGCCCTTGGTAGCGCTACAGTAAGAAACAGCTAGGTTAAAAAAACACTCTGTAGCGGATGAAGCGAAAATTTTATATGCTACCTGCGAGCGCTCAAGGCCAGCATACCCAGGTGTAGAATAGAAGCAGTCCGTTGCCTAAGAATGCGCCCAGTAAGCATCAGCATAGTCTCAGGAAACGGTATGCTATTGGCAAACACACTTGCGTGTAGCATGTCGTTGCAAAGAAGTACACTAGTAGTAGTAACTCGCTTCCAAAAAGAGATCGATAGCGCCTTAGGTTTAGCTGTGCAACAAGCTCAAGTTACCTGTGAGATACCTGTAGAATGATCTTGGGCTCTATGTAGATGTGGGGCAATCTGCTAGGAGATTTTTTAATTTTTGACCTTTATCTCCATCGCAAAGAGTAGTCTCTATGTCAAGATTGTTTGACTAGGGCTCTATGGTAAGGAAAAAGTCAAGCAAGTACCAAGTCTTGACATCAAAATTTAGATCATTTTTTGTTATTAAACTTCTCATAATGTTGAATTTCTGATGGTTACAGGTTAGGTATTTTGACAACAAAATTACATAAACGTCGCGAAAATATGTTACATTAGAGTCTTGTTATAATTTAACAGCAATAGAGATAATATCACCTGTTGGAAGCAGCAATCCGATATAATGGGTGTCGGAAAACACCAATGGTTCTAGGTATTAACATATTGATGTGTTGTTTTGATATATTTTCGCACACTCGCAAAAATCTCGTCCTATGTCCTTTTGCTTTATTATTTATCTTTCGGTTCGATGAAAACGACCTTGACCCAGCAAAATGGCGGCTTATTGGAAATAACAAAATTGATCAAGTATTATGCGATTCCGTTTGTTCTCTTGTCGCCATGTCATCAATTTTAATTTAGTCAGAACAATGGTGAAAGTATTGAACGTTGCTGAAAAGAATGATGCTGCAAAATCGATTGCCGATGTGATGTCCAGGGGAAGATTTAATCGGGTAATACTTTCTCGTGGTATCGTGGGTTTCACGGTACCGTGGTAAACCATTTCTCTGTTTTGGCCTTCTGGCCAATATCGTCGATGACTGGTCGAGGTCTTGACATTTTTTTGAGCCCATACTAAGATAGAGAATCCGTAGACACTATTTCTGTATCCGGTGGTTTTCAACGATAGTCGAGATTGTTTGAGTCTTTGACTAGGGAATCCGGATCATAAATTTACAATGGCGCCTTTATGCTTATAGGGAGACACAGGATCATTGTTGGGCGGGGCGGTATTTACCGGGCGAGAAATACTGTCCTGTCCAATACTCCCAAAGTGTCCAATACCGGGAAATACTGGGAAATACTGGTCAATTGAATGATCAATTGAGAATTTTTTGTGTACTGGTTTATTTAAATGACTATTAAGCATTTGAACTAGCTCTCCTGGTTTCACATGCAGTTCTCTATTATTCAGTTCTATATCATTCAATAGATCCTGAATTTATTTGAGAGTTCAGTGATTTTTTTACCCCTGCGTCCTGCGTCCTAGACGCAAAAAAAATACAGAGGACGCAAAGTTTAAGAATATGTGCATTCCCGGGACGCATGCTATTTACAAGTAGCGAGTCCGCTCATTGTCGCATTGACCCCTCTTCCGGACTTAATTATGTCACTGATAGCCATCAATAAACAGATCCATTGATTGTCCTGGATTAATGACCAGTTTATTGCCCCATTCACACCTATGGATACACATGATAGTGTATACCTACTCAGCTGGAGACATAATTAGCAGACGAACTTTTGTTTTTCTTGATTGTCAATTTTTGAACGGTGTTGCGTGTAATTTTTACAAGCGTGAGAAACACTCTGTTAAACGTTCGCAACAATACGTAACGGCCTCCGTTGCTTTAGATCTTTAATTATTAAAGTCAATTATGTTTAAACTTTTGATATCTTGTTTGCAACGTCAATTACTGATGACATGACTGGCACGTGTGTGCTTGAATGGTCCAAGATGGCATGAAAACAAAAAGAAGAAAAGAATGGGGGGGGGGGGGGCAGACAAATAATTGAAAAACTTTGAAAAAAAATTCAAACTTCAAAATCATTCACAAAATCTAAGAAATATGTAGGAGAAGTCTGACCATAGCCTTGAAGGTTATGCAACACAACCCCTAAATTTCAATAGAAATACCTCACATAAGAGAGAAGATTTCTGTGATTAATGACTCCCTACTGGCCTAGAGTAAATGCCAGCATTTTATAGCTTTTGTAACTGATATTTAAAAGGTTAACCCAGGTTAGCAAGGTCAGTCTTCAAGTAGATACTCAAATAATGTACTAAAAGGCCACCTTTGAATTTGTTAAATGTTAATTGACTCATCAATATAAATTAATAAAACACACAGTCACTGTATAGATTTGTTTTGTCCCTCCAAATAATTTATTTGAGCAAGTTTTCCATTAAAAATTAGAATGCTTCATTTTTTACTACGTATCTGTCTATAGCTATGGCTTGATGAATACCAGGTCTACAAATCCAAAATTTTCTAGGGGGAGGTCCCCCAAACACCCGTGGCAGGAGGGGGCCACTGTCACTGGGCGACTTGCTAGTGCCCTTATAGGGCCCAGCACCCTGCCCTTCTTCAATCCTAGCTGGAGCTCTGTTATGCTTTGATGCTAAGAAAGTCAATACTTTTCTCAATACTTAGGACTCACACTTTTGGTTTGGGACTCATAGATGTTTAGGCCAGCGAGTCCTAGGACTCACACATGTTAAATTGTAAAAAAATCACTGGAGTTTGATCTACAAGTGGTCAAATGAACAGGTCAATTCATTTTCAAAGTGGTCGATTGGATTGGTCGATTCAATTTCAATGTGATTAAAAAGAAATCTAAAACACAATAATTCTTTAATAACTAAGTTTTGACTTAAATATATAGATCAAATACACTTGTAACAAGCCCAATTTAAAATATTTAGTAATAATTAATATACTCATTTCAATAATGAAAGTTATAATGTTATACTACAAAGTGCATGAGAGAGACTGTTATAAATCATTAATTTCGGCAATCATTTAAACTTTTAAAAATTGGCTTAAACTAAAGCAAAATTGTTAGATCAGGTCAACTAAGTTTGAGGTGTGAAACTGACAACTAACAGATTATGCAATATTATGTCATATTCTTGCAGTTAACAAAGGATTAGTCTGGGGGAGTGTTTAAACAACTGGACATAACCCTAGTACCCTACAATACAAAATAAAGATGTTCTGTGGACAATTTTCTAAACAAAGTGCATGAGTTTCAAGCATCCCATTGAAGAGAACTTGTATGAAAAAAATAGAACTTAAAACAAATAATAACAAAAAATAGTATGTAATCAGTGATAAGTTGATAACCTTACACTAGGTAAACAAATGTATGTACATAGACTTTAGTGTGTTATATGGAAGCATAATTTCATATGATATGACCAATTCAATCGACCTCTTGTATTGTTCAATTAACCAGTATTTCCCGGTATTTCCCGCCGTCCTGTCCGTTACTCAATCGACAGTCCGTTATGCCAACACTGCACAGGACAATATGAAGCGACATCGTGACAATACAATAGCAGGACTATGTTAATCGACTAACTAGTAAAATACTATGATATGTCTCTGTGCATTGTCAAGCATCGATTCATGTGGCGATGTCACTTCGTATAATCGTAGTTTCACTTAGCATTGTCTTGTGTTGACCCTGCAAATTTGACAGTGACATTAACAAATGAGGTACAACAATGTGACATCTGACAATGCGAAGGAACACAGTCACTTTCCAAATGTTGTGTCGCAGGGATGTTGGACTCGGAGATGTTCGAAAATTCCAAGTGATATGTGCTAACCCAAAGTGACACTTGACAATGCAAAGCAACATTTTTACGGTGACTAAATCTGAACTTTTCATCGGTAGATCATACATGAAAAAGTCCCTTTGCTTTGTTGTGTCACTTGTTGTTATTGCATGTCATTTGGAATTTTCACGCTTCAACCCGAACGGAACCCGCATGATATGATACCACATTTAGAAAATGCTGTTTAGTGTTGTAGTGTTTCACTTCACGTTATCACAGAACCTCATATTTTACACTCACTTTTATCTAACTTGTTCAATAAATTTAGTATGAAAAGACTCCATTATTAATCAATCAATCTGAACTCAAATTGGAAAATGTTGTTTAGTGTTGCTGTGTTTCGCTTTCGCGTTATCACAGAACCTCGTATTTCATCACTTTTATCCAACTTGTTTATAAATAATCTTTTGAAAAGACTCTGATATAAGATTCACTAGTTGTAGTATTAATCAATCGACCTCAACACAAATTGGTTAGATCTATTCTATGCGAGAGTATTTAATTATCACGTCTACGACCTCCCACTTAATCCTGTGGCTCCAAACCTTCTGTTCAATAAAACATGTTTTCCACTTGCTACGACATACTAATATATTACTATCTCGGTCAAATGCGAATAAACATTACTGTAATAAAACTTTTTTTTTTTTGTTGCAGAGGGAAGGATTCTCTAGGTTTAACAAGATCTATGAGTATGAGTACATGTTATTTAATCAGAAATGTAACATGATGATGACATCAGTGTCCGGACATCTTCTTGGTCTCGACTTTATAGGACAATACAGAAAATGGTAGGTTTGTTATTAATCTGTATATATACAAACTAAGCACGGGACCATATTTGATCTGTTCTGTAACAAAACCAAAAGAAGGATGCTTTTAGAATTTTTTTATGAAAGTAATCATATAAAAATAGTTTAAGGGTAAGATGGGATCAACAGCTTAACATGTATCAGGTGCTAGATTTGAAAAGTAGCTTATTTTATGCTTCATAAACATGACTGAAAGTCAGGGCTTTCACTAGCCTCTAAAAGTGAAGAGTCAAATTGACTCCTGCGTCTCAATTTTCAAGAGTCATCAAATTATTTCAGAAAATTTGTACTATTAGAATAGTAGATTTGACTCTTCAGTCTAAATTTCCAAGAGTCATAATAACCACTTTCTTCAAATTCAAGAGTCAAAATGCAGTTTCAAGAGTCAAATGAAAGCCCTGAAAGTAAATCTGAGCATGTACCCTGGTCAACATTCCAACTTGGCGTGAACACTGAATATGTTGCAAATAATAAGAACAAAAAGAACAATATGGGCACAATGGCTTATCATTGGATTGTTCCGTTGTCTAATTTATAGATTTTTATGCACACACCTGTCTCTTGGACAATAAATTGTCGTCGCCATGTTGATTGCTAAAAAAATACATCAAAATCATGACGTTATTGCACAGAGAAGAGTCTTGGTGATGAATTGATTATGACTACACAATTTAGTGCTAATAAACTAATTGACAAACATTGTCTGATCATTTCATCATTATGCCCCACCCCTCCCCCATCATTGATGAGGGAGTATATCAGTATATTGCTTTGCAAAGACCAAAATAGTTTCCGTTAATTCAAGACTGCTTTGCAATAGGATATTCAAACTTTACATGGAGGTTGGCCAGGAAGGCAGCAACAGTAGATGACCCCTATTGATTTTGAGGTCAGTAGGTCAAAGGTCATGATCACTAGGACGTTTACCATTTTTGACAAATAGGCTGCCATAGCGGGCCTGGCATATATGTGTTTTACAAACATCTCATGTTTACTGAGTCTAGTTATTGTGTTATATTTGTGTACAGGAACAGTTGTAATCCCACATCACTGTTTGATGTCCAGGTAGAGAAATATTGTCCTGATAACTTCATAGATATAAAGGTAAGTTGATCCACCTTGATGGCGTAGTGGTAGAGTGTCCTCTTTGAGTTTGACACAGTGGTCGAGAATTAAATGCTCTTGACTACCAGTCCAGAGGTCACTGGTTGCATATGGATATTTTAGAAGCACTTCAGTGTTTCCCACCCTACTAGAGATGAACAAGTTATAATGCCAGAGGTAGTCTTGTGTGTATTGGTGTCTGAATAATGTGACAGGATAGTCTCCAAATGACAGAAAATACAATGATAAAAAAATCGGGAAAAAGCTAAGTTGTTTTAATGCTCCAAATTATGTAAATCAGTATGAATTTTCAAGTTTTGTTATTATCTTTATCCAGGTGCTCCAATCAGCGAAAGCTTGTTAAGCGATCAGTGGGCATCAATGTTTATTATTACTATTGCTTTATAGTTATACTGTAAAATAATTAATATTCTTGAGGGATTTAACTTTATGAATGATCTCAACCATGAAATTCAATCCCCATGAATATTAATGATTCATAGTATATGACTTAGTGGATAAGTTTTCCTTGTTATTACGTTCCCAGGAAAAACCATGAAAATTTATCCCATTGATTTAATCTATCCAAGTTCTGGATTCAGTTGCTCCTAGCCTGAGGCTAGGAATATGTTACAAATGAATATCACTGATGGCATATAAATAAATTTCAGCGAACATTGGAACGTGAAGTACGGGGTGCTCAACATTTAGTGATCTGGACAGATTGTGATCGTGAAGGCGAGAACATTGGCTTTGAGATCATACAAGTTTGTAAAGCAGGTAAAACTTGAGATCCAGTCATTTCTAGCTTATTTTATTGTCTGCCACCAGATTTAAAAGTTAATACAATCATCTATGGTTGACTGTTAATCTTATGGTCATGGTTCGTGACTGATAATCTAACAATCATAGGTTCATAAATGCAGGGGTAAAAGTTTGCAGTCTTAATACTGATTTCAGTATTTCTAGAAGAAAATGCACTTTGAAGTTTGTAATTGATATGAAAATCATCTTGTTTAGTATGTTGACACTGTTTTCAGTATTTTGAAAATTTAAACTTACGCCCATGTAAATGTAACATTGAATTGACCATCGATTTATGATTGTTAATTTGATGTACTGTTTATGTTATTTGTGTAATAGACAGGTAGAGGGTATGTGTGTCTGCTTGTGGGGTAATTTGCCTATCAACATCATAGTATGATCATAATTTTCTTATGTTTCAGTTAAACCAAATATACAGGTTTACCGAGCAAAGTTTTCAGAAATTACACCTCCGTAAGTACTTTTGTCCTGATTAAGGAACACTGGTAACTATTAATATTTCAAATGTAAACAGAATTATGTATCCTGTAAATTTGTAAAATATCTTCATTTATTGCATAAATCAAGTGATATTCCATGTGAGAACAAATGACGGAACAATGTTCTCCAACACATGTGATAAAAAATGTGACGTCACCTACATTTTGGCTTGATATTGTATCATCGGCTTAATTTGGATGTTTCTGACATTGTCCAAACTTGGTAACTATGGTTATGTGATAAAATGAATCTGACATTCATTGTCTTTGAGATCACCATTTCTTAAGCTCAACAAGAAAACAAATTATTTAGCTTGCCAAAGGCTAGCTAAATAACCTTTGTTTTCTAGACTCCGTTAAGAAATGTTGATCTCCGAAGATAACTCATGACGGATCCTATATGTACAAATATTGGCAGCTCTGTATTATCAATGTAATAGGCCTTTAGACAATACAATTTTCCTTATTGTTTCATACTTTTATTACTATAAGTTATATAACCGAACCTGTGTTAAAGATCACATGCATTGAACAATGTTCTGCTGTAAATGGCCACGTTTTTATAAATATAGGCATTTGAAAAAAAGATATGAGAAAGTTAGAAAGGGAAGGCGGCACTCAAGTTAACCAGCCAAGCACAGAAAAAATCAAGAAGAAATCTTATAAGTGACATAATACAAATACAAATACACAGCACAAGACCCACATATAACCAAACAAGAAAATGAAATTTCCAAGTTCCAGCTGACAGAAAGTTAAACGTAAAGTTTCATAAAGACAGGTTAAGCTGTATGTGATATGTAACATGATATATTTCAGTGCTATAGCAAGAGCCTGTCAAAACTTACAACAACCAGATAAGAGAACAAGTGATGCAGTAGATGTAAGGAGTGAACTAGATCTCCGAATTGGTAGGAACATTTCTATCCTCTTATAGCCATCAGGCCTTGTTTAACTAACACTCTTTCATCCAAATACACTCTCAGATTTATATCCTTTAGAACTAAAGATTGCTTTCTCAACAGCCTTGCACATTTTGGTCAGAAGACCAGTTGAGGGGGTATGTTGCTTTGGACATGTTTGTCAGTCAGTAGACAAAATGATGGGATATATTGCTTTGCATATGTTGGTTCGTTGGTAGGCCAATTTGATTTTTTTCAATAACCTGCATCTGTAGATGATACCTATCGATTTTGAGGTCAGTTAGTTTTCCAACAATCTGGCTTGAAATATTTTCACTGATTCACTTGAAAAAGGTTTGAAGTTTTAATACAGAAAATTTGGTGAACATGCATTAATAGGAAAAAGGAGCGACAAAAGTATAGTCTGCATAATTCTGGGACACCCCTCGTACATGTTTACAAACATGTCATGTTATTACTTGCAATTGTATAATTTCCAGGTGCTGCATTTACAAGGTTTCAAACAAAGCGATTACAGAAGATATTTCCCAATGTGCTAGCGGATCAGTTGATAAGTTATGGTAGCTGTCAGTTTCCCACTCTAGGCTTTGTTGTAGAAAGATACAAACAAGTTCAAGCATTTATACCTGAACCATTCTGGAAGTTAAAAGGTATTGTAAAACATTTTGAACTTTTTTCTCATTTTGTATCAGTTTATTAATTCCGATGAAGTGGAAGGGGATTATAGGAATGTTCTCCATCCTTCCGTTTGTGCATCTGTCTACATGGCTGTCTGTAACAAACTTGTGACCTCACCATAACTTTAAAACACCTGGGCCAAATTGCATTAAACTAAGCAATTGTGTAATTAATGAAAAATATATACAGAACCCAGGTTCCAGCTGAAGGTCAAGGTTACTGTTTAAGGTCAAAGGTTTGAGCCTTAAATTAAAAGGATTATAGCTTGTCTTTTGGACTTCTTTGTAAGATAAGTAGAATTTAGTCCAATATCTGAGAGAGTAATTGGAAAGAAAAAGTCTGAAGCTATATTCCCTATAATTTTGAGTATTCAGTACTTGTGTATAATTTGTGTATTGAGTAAGAATATTTTGTATCATTAATATTTCAGTGTGTCATAAGATTGATGATATTCCAGTAGATTTTTCATGGAAAAGGTAAACATGATAATACCAGGGGCCTTATTCACCAACATTGTAAGACTGAAACTTACACTTACTATTGACAACTTTTATAATTGCTGACATATCTTTGCAATGAGATTGAACCATGTGAAATTTTATCTAATTATTTGTTGTTACCCACTGAATATGTATACCCTTTTATATCAAAATTGGTACATATATATAACAACATGGTAGAGAATAGAACATTTGACATTGTAATGTTTCAGTTTTAGACTTGTCTTACAATGTTGGTGAATAAGGCTCAAGATGGTCATGTATTCTATTCTTAAGTTGTTACTGGTATACAGTATGACCTCTGTGGAGCAACACCCTGTGGGAGCTGTGAATATTTGCTGTTGTTAAGATGCTGTTGCTCTATAGAGGTTTTTATTAAAAGTGTTGTTATAGAGAATGATGCTGTTGCTCTATAGGGTCATTCTATAGAGGTTGTACTTTATGTACTATACTACTTGATGTCTATTTTAGGGATTGGTGTCACAAAAGTGGTCATCACTTATTTCCCTCAACAACATGATTTCAACGAAATTACACAGGAAGAGTTGATTCCAAGTCTAGTTAGAACAATTTGTCAGGACATTTAAAGCAGACGAATATTGAAGAAGTTATGGAACTTTGTGGCAGACATATATTATTTTGTCAAAAATCGTTGTAGTTATTCATCAGATAATTGTTTGACTGAAAAGCATGTTTCATATTTTCAGGAACCGATTGTTTGACTACATGGCATGTTTCATTTTGTATCAACATTGTCTTGAGGTAAATTTTGGCTCAACATTTGTATTTACTTAGTAGGCATTTCTAGCATTATCTTACGAGATGTTACACATACTTTAATGCGGTCAATATTATTACATTTGTTCACTACAGAACACGTAAATCGTGAAAACCATAACTGTTTCAGTAATTCTGAGACCTAGCTTGAACAACTTTATAATTTTATAGTTAAGTTAATGAGGTTTATAAGGGTAGTTGTGTTGAATAAAATTAACTGAAGAACGACTTACCTTTGTAAAGCATTTTCTTTTGAAAATACAAATGCCTGATAACGGTACTGACAATAGGGGACCAGACTGCCTGGGGCTTCCATGGGGACAGCTGTTATTAGTCCCTTACCGGTCGTCCATCAGAGGAAACTATAGGTCTGTCCTACGTCAATAAAATCTGGATCCTGCAATAACTAAAAACAGTTTTCAAGCTAGGTTAATGAAACTTTGTATATAGATAGGGGCTAAAAAGGAGATTATGCAGGCTTTTTTTATTCGGACAAAAATTTTGTAACAGAAACATAGAAAACCAGTAAGGGGACTTTTGTATTGCTTGCAATTCTTTATCGCTAGTTAACCTATCGGCAGAATAATAAATTTTGAGCACTTTAGTTGACTCCCAAAGGTTGAAACACCAAAAGATGGAAGAAAATTAAGTTCAGCATCCAGTTGCTTTGTTGACAAAATAATGAATTGTAAAATTATTTTACAGTCTCCTTTAGCTAAAGTAGTGGATACGAAGGGTAGAAGTAAAAGTAAATGGAGACCTACAGCACTCGATACTGTGGTAAGTGTATAGTCATTATGTGATGTTTACATGCGTAATATGATAACAGATTCATGTTGATAATAGACCTTACAACAGTGCTGATATAACCACACCTTAATGTCTGTGTTAGATGTTTTTAAGTGACAACATAAGATTATGCAAAAATGCCACATTTGCAATGTTTTTTACAACTAAAATTAAATATTTTTGTTGGTCAACTCAATTTTGTATAAACATCTGTCCCAAGGTCAGGCATTGGATGCCTAATTACTGGAATAAAAGACCAAATCTTGTTGTCGTTTCATAACCCTCTTCAGAGTTGGTTGGGGTAAATTGCCTTGCACACATACATATACATGTATATATGTTGGTAGATTAAGCCATGTCTGGATTGATAATTGGATAGTATTGGAGTTTAGGCTCCTACAACTTGATGTAGAGGTTGGTCAATGACCTGTTAAGCACCCTGCCAATTTATGATTAGCTGGTAGGTGTGACTTGGAATATATGAGTTGGTGATTTGTATCTAAAGAATACTCAAGGAAACACTCCTTATACCTGGTTCAGTGTTTGGTCATCAAATGCGGTTCAACCCGTCTGATACTGTTCATGCTGTAACATCTGATATTGACAATGTTTTCTAACTTGTCTATTATAGGAACTTGAAAAGCTTGCGTCTAGAAAGTTACGGATCAGTGCCAAGGAAACGATGAAGATTGCGGAGAAGTTATATACAAGTGGTTTCATCAGCTACCCTAGAACTGAGACCAATATGTTCACTAAAGAGATAGACCTAGCTACTCTAGTACAACATCAGACTGTAGATCCTAACTGGGGAGGTGGGTAACTTAACCCTTTACTCAATTTATCCATTTATCCATCTATATGTTTGTTCAATATGAACAAATAGGCTGTCTATAGGGGAATTTCCCTTGAGGTCTCTGATCAATCTGTCCGGGGGATGATCGATGATAACAAACACATCATTGTTTCAGTTATGTCTCACATGTAAAGGAAATTTGCGACATCCACTTGCTCGATAGATTTATAGTATCAAGCCAATGATGCTTTATTCCTCATTTGAACTGGAGTATAGATTGGTGCCGAACCAGACCCAGACCATTCATACTGTGACTAAACAAAGTTAATCGATCATCAACCATCTAATCTTAAGATTATTGACAACTTGCACAATTGATCCTTGCTGTTTCAATATGCTGATGTTGTCTATGTGTATATAGGTTTTGCTGGTGGAGTTCTAGAGAGAGGACCAAATCCTCGTAACGGAAACAAGACAGACAATGCTCATCCCCCTATACATCCCACAAAGTATACAAACAATCTACAAGGCAACGAGCAGAAACTCTATGAGTTTATTGTACGACATTTCCTCGCATGTTGTTCTCAGGATGCTCAAGGATTTGAGACTACAGTGGAAATTGATGTTAATCAAGAAAGGGTAGGTTACTATTTTAATTTGTAGACAAACTACTTTGGAGAGGGCCATATACTGTAAAATGATTTAATTTTGGTGGTACAAAATTTCATGGTTTTGGGAAAAACAACCATTTCGATGGGACGTAAATTTGTGGTTGAGGCGACCCATGAAATCCACGAAATTTAATCCCCTGTAAAAATTAATGATTTTACAGTACGGTACATGACACATACAAAATGTTTTGACATCACCACTGGGAAAGGGGCATAAACATAACATATCTTAACTGTTACACCGAGATAAATGATAGGTAGAAAGTTGACTAACCAAGTTTTTAACTCTATTCTTCTTTCCATAGCTTGGTAGTCCCTTTGACGGAATACTGTTCACCAGTTGGAGTTATGACAATAAAAATGTACTGTAGATAATTTAATCTGCAAATGTCTGTACATGGTTAATGAAAATACTTTTCACATTGCAGTTTGTTGCCCAGGGATTGATGGTTACAGCTAAGAATTATCTAGAAGTTTACATCTATGAAAAATGGAGTGGAAAGGTTTTTTATGCATTATCTATAATAATATTAAATTTATTTAAGGAGCCTCTAAAATCTGCTGAATTGTTTGTTTGCATTTGTCTGTGACTGCTGTATGAACTTAATCCTTTGCTAAATAGAGTACAACCTCTGTAAAGCAACATCCCTTGAAGCTGCATTGTTATAGCATATATTGGCTTCGTAAAATTTTGAAGTTGTGTTATAGAGGTTGTTGCTCTGTTGTACTGTAATTTTGATGCTGTAGTTATCTTAACTACATATTTTACCTTTCAGGAAATACCTGTGTTTGAAAAAGGTGATGAATTTGAGCCATCATCTATCGAGGTATGTTTTGGCTTAACAGATTATGCAACAGTGTGTATATTGTGTATCTTTGTAATTGTGTCATTGTGATAACCAAGCATATTATGATTCATGATGCTAGTATTTTAGTGAAAGTTTGCATGTTGAGTTCTTGCTTTTAGAAGAGAAAATAACAAAGATTTTGTGATTTTTTTCAGTTTTCTAAAATTGTTGAAAACGTTATCATTATGCCATATTTGGCTGTCATTGGGCATGCTAGATTGTTTTGTTGGCTGTGATTTGTGAAAAATAAATAAGGTCAATGAGTATTGTTCATAAGTGAAGAAATTTAAGTTCATAAATAAGACCAAATAATCTGTTTGAGGTTTGTAGGGTATTTGAGCCAATGCTTTTAGAGACATGGAAATTCTGTTTATCATGCTGAGCATAGCCTTTATTTGCTTTAAGTCTACTGAAACATGGCAGGCATATATATGTACCTCCATCCGGATTTAAACCCAGGTCGCCAGATTAGAATTTAAACCCAGGTAGCCAGATTAGACAGCAAGCTCACTTACCACTGACCTACGGAGGTTTATATGATAGCATTATTTATGTATAATTTATATGAACAATGGTGAACTAGTGCCCTTCTGTTACTGAGTAAAGCTGATCTTAGCATATTTGACGGTCTTTTCATATGGCTAACTTAAAGCTGTATTTCTGTACTATCTAGATGAACAATGGTGAAACTAGTGCCCCTCCATTACTGAGTGAAGCAGATCTTATAGCATTGATGGATAAACATGGTATTGGTACGGATGCTACTCATGCTGAACATATAGAAACCATTAAATCACGGAGTTATGTTGGTGTGAGACCGGATGGTAGGCTCGTACCAGGACAACTAGGAATGGGTCTTGTTGAAGGTGTGTATTGGAGAGCTAGAGAACATGTCAAATTAATAAGGCAAACAAAATTGCTTGTTTCCACTACCCCTACCAACCCTATTTTTTTGCCCCATACCCTAGTGGTTCTTTTGGACAAAATTGAGAAAAAATCAGAATCTTTGAATTTGACCTATTCTACCAGGGCATATTGGTTCATTCTGTATATATTTATCAAGGAAGGGGTCTGTGGGTATTCTAAACGTAAAAGTGGATGATTTAAAGGTCAACTGATTTTTTTTTCCAAAAAAAAAATTCCCTACCTACCGATCCGATTTTTTCAAAGCCAGTAGCGGAAACAAGCTATTTTTTTTATTTATTTTTGGCCTTATTGTGTACTTATTTTGGCGGAATTATTTTTATGATTCAGTAAATTTTGCATTTATCAGTGAGGCTGAGTGAGCTTTCATTGTTATTAGTGACTTTCAGGCAGAATTATGTCTGCTTGGATGAATTTGAATATTGATTTTTTATTGGATTGATGAATGTCACGAAGTTTATCCTCAAAATTCAATTGTTCTCCGTAACCATTGGTCGGGTTTCAATAAAATTTCTACTATTTAGAATGAATTATTTTTACCAGACTTTCTACTTTGAAAAAACATAACTTTTCTTGATTATATCATTTTTTCCTGGCATTTCAAACACTAAAGCAAGGACTCCATTGGGAAAGAGTGCATCCAATTTACTTGTATCACAAGCTTTCTCTCTCTTCCTTCATAACCAGAGGTCTTTGGCATATTAGGTAAGGATAAAACCGAATGGCCATACACATCGACTGTCTCAGTTGAACGTAGGAAATGGTATAGTTAAACTTGGCCAGGTATACCTTAGTTTAAAATACTTAAATAGTGTTACATCATGTTCAATCATATTTTAATGTTGTATTTAGGTTATGATGCTATGGGGTATGAAATGTCTAAACCACACTTGAGAGCTGAGCTTGAAGCGGATTTAAAAAGGTAAGCTACTCTCACTATTTACTATTAACCTGGATGTGTACATAGCAAGGATTGTAAGTTCAAATGTACAATTCTTTCAAAATTAAATGAGAACGGTTTGTAAACATCGAGTCGTCTGTCAGGTAAACTATGTTTATCTAGGTTTAAATGTGTATACCTGAGTTAACGGTAGTCTTCGCTATTCTTTCGAATGGGATAGTTCCCTCATTACTTAGTTTTACTTATTGAATCGACTTTAGGTTGTGACAATATGAAAAGACAAACATGTTATACCATCGGTACAACACTTAACTTAATGCAAGCTACTAAATCATGCCTTGAGTTGATATTACTTTTTAATGAAAATCCAGTTTGAACTGTTATTTAACAACTTGAAAAAAATATCTGACTATTGAATGCTATGATGTAAAGAAGCACTGACACATTGGTCAAACAGTTTATCCTTTAATCCTACAATTCTATATTACAGAATATGTGAAGGCACTAAACAGAAGCAAGGTATGTAGCATTGTTAATGTACCTTGATTCCTCAAATTGTTGCATTTACATTTTTAGTTTCTTTTTTGGTACATCCTTTGCTAGATTACCCAATGATCACTGACTCGAGGCAAGATACATTTTTTATTTAGTATTTTAAAAGTAAACCCTAGTACTTTTCAAGTAGACTCCTTGGTTCTTTAATATGCCTGGCAAATAACACCAGTTCATGCAAGACTACCTCACCATTACCAACCAGTTCAATACTAGTAGGACGGGAAACAATTAATGTTTCATAAATGACTATGTGCTCAGGCCGAGAATCAAATCAGGGACCTCGCTTAGTAGTTTAGAGTGTTATGCGTTCAACCACTGTGACCCCCACTGATATATAATTATGTATACATTTACAGCTGTGTTAGAGACTCAAGTGAAGAAATACAGAGATGTCTTTGTAGAAGCCTGTCGACAGGTATGTGACTATGATTATAATCTCTACTAAAAGTGATCATTAGTTTATAAAATGGTTAATTAATTTGGCTTTTTATGCACCCCCTGTGTTTTCCAAGTAAAGTCACTTCCCCAAAACCTATGTAAGCACTAGCCAACCGAATGAAAATTCAGGGAATTTTGGAAATACTCTACACTATGCAAAATAAACAAAATCCTTGAAATTCATACAGCTTATTATTCTGTAAATCACAGAAAGATTCCAAATTGTGATAGCATATTTTTAGACCAAGGTCAATTTTATAGCAAAACATCTACATTATTTTTTAATGTCCTGGTATCACACTATCTATGATGTTACAGGCTGAGAAGATAGACGAATCATTGTCCACATATCTAGGTGAGGATGCACAGCCAGCACCTGCTGAGGAAGGTTTGTAGTATTTATATATAAGTGGAGGATACATACTTTTATTGTGCTGGTTATCTGTTTGTCTGTATTTATGTCATTATCTCGGGTCTGTCAGAGCTTCTTCTCCTTAACCAGTGGTCACATGATTATTGCTTGAATTTTGGCTCTTTAATGGTAAAAACTCCATGAAACTTCACATGAATGGTATGTTAACATAACCAAGTATAGTTGTACATTTTGTCAGTAATTTGAGATTGGATTGATCATTTCCAGAGTTACGGCCCTTTGTGTGAGACTAACATTTTTGTAAAAAACCTTATAGATCATTATTTAAGTAACTATTATACAATCATGAACTTGTTTTATGGTGAATATGATATTTTAGTGACCTGCAATTCTTAACAAAGTTTTGAGGACCCCTTTTGCAGTTTAGCTTTAGCCCTCTACCTCCAGACCACCACTCCCCTCAGTGACTTGTTTCATGAGTTCACCTCTTCTACTTGCAGAAATCTCAATGAACATGTCTACTGCCGTGATGAAATGTCCTATGTGTGGATCTGATATGCTGCTCAAACCAAAGAAAGATAATAAAGGGTAATGTATTATATACACTACTGCTTGACAAAGTATGAAGAAGCCCTGCTTAATGCTGTGGATTTAACCCTTCGATTTGGGTTCAAGTCCCAGCAGGTATGAAAATCTGACAACACTTTTGACTTTTCCAGAGGTTACTAGTTTGTTGTGAAAAAATAAAGCAGTACTTGTTTGAATGCAGTCAAGGAAAATGTGTTAGATGAATCAGCTGCCATATGTAACAGGAATATTGTTAAGAAATGGAGTTAACCCCAAATAAACATTTAACTTGGTCAAGTATGAGCACTCTGCTACTGTAAAATCATTTAATTTCTATGGAACAAAGTTTGGTGTTTATGGTGAAAAAAAAACCAAAAAGGGTGTAATTACAAGGGTTTCAGATTTCTTAAAAAAAATGCAAGTCCTAATTTGCCCAATAGAAATCATTACAACCAGATAGCCTGTAAGTCAGTAGTTCATTGTGTTCTCTTTAGTAACTCTGACATGCTTGGTTGTTGGATTCTCACTATTTACATGGAGTTTGGTCAGCAACCGTATATAACCTCTATTTGCTTTGACCTTTACCATTAATGACTATTTGGTTGCCATGGAGACATGCATGTTTTTAAAAACATCTCTTGCTGTTCATCATCATGATATAATGCACATGTAAGAATACTTTTTAGCTCGACTATTCGAAGAATATGAGAGCTATTACAGTCACTTGTTCGTCGGCGTCGGCATCGGCGTTGCAGATGGTTAAAGTTTTACATGCAAAACTTTAACCTTGGTTATATTTCAATAACCAGTGCATATATTGGATTGAAACTTTGCACTGGCTTTCCCTGTCATGTAATCAACCATGTTAGATAACTCTTGCATGAATTTAATGCAAATTATGGCCCTTTTTTACTTAGAAAATTTGGTTAAAGTTTTGCATGCAAGTTACTAATAAGGCCATATCTCAAATAGTATCTGTGCTATGGCATTGAAACTAACAACACTTACTAACCATCATAAGGCAATGGTACCGGTCATGGGTAATAGCTCTATTATGATTATTATTTGAGTTATGCCCCTTTTTAACATAGAATTTTCTTGGTTAAAGTTTTGCATGCAAGTTTCATTCCGACCATATCTCAGCTACTATCCATGATACTGCATTGAAACTTACAACACTTGTTAACCATCATCAGTCAATGGTATCAGTCAAGGGCAATAACTCTATTATTTTTTTATTTCAGTTATGCCCCTTTTTAACATAGGAGTTTATTGGTTCAAGTTTTACATGCAAGTTCTATTCACGCCATATCTTAGTTACTATTTATGATATTGAAACTTATAACACTTGTTTATCATCATTAGTCAATGGTACTGGTCAATTGTAATAACTCCATTTTTAGTTTAATTCGAGTTATGCCCCTTTTAACTTAGACTTTCCTTGGTTAAAGTTTTGCATGCAAGTTACATTCAAACCATATCTCACCTACTATCAATGATATTGCATTGAAAAGTTTAACTTTTTAATGCAAACTATGATCCTTTTTTTTAACTTGGACACGAGACACGATTTCGTCATGTGAATTTGGTCTAAAATACTATGTTTAAGCTTTGCAGGATACATTCTTACTAAACTACTTTAAACTCATCACTGATTTATTACATGACTGTATCCTCTACATTATTATTTTAATTTGTCACCATTGTTTTAAAATTGACTCCTTTAACAAATCATATCTTACTCATATGATTATTTTGTAGAAACTTTGTTATGTCAGTGGATGTATACAATTCCCTTTAAACATACACATTTCTTGAATAGAGTACAGTGCCGCTTGAAGTCTTAAAATCATTTTCACTGACAAATATTTGTTAATAGTCCAGTGTTGAGATAATTGCCATGCCTCAACAACCATTGTACATTAGCTTTCATTGCCATGTAGTCAACTAAGTAGCGTAACTCACGTTTCAATATAATACAAATTTTAAATGGCCTGTTTTGAACTTATATTTTTTCTGACAAATGGCTGCGAATAGTCGAGCGCGCTGTCTAGTGACAGCTCTTGTTATAAATATATACTTTACTTTTGTAGGTATTACATTGGTTGTATGGGATTTCCTTCTTGTAAATGTGCAATATGGCTGCCAGAGGGCGTGTCCAGTGCTGCGGTCAGCGATCAAACATGTCCTCGGGTACGTATAGTACAGAGAATTTTACATGATCCTGTTAGCATAATTCAACTTCTGATATCTATCAGGTTAATTACTTTCATGAGCAGGGTGTATCACCAAGATGCATATAGGGTAATACATTGCTATTTTGCCTTTCTGTTGTTGAGTAAATACAGGTTTTAAAAACAATGTGAATGCCTTTGTGTTTTGTTTGTTGAGCTGCATTTAAGATTGTTCATTGAATTACAAGTTACAACAAAATAATTTAAAATTTGCAATTTACTAATCTGTTCATTGAATTCCATGTTCTAGCTTCTCACTGAAATTGATTGATTTATTGTTGTATGTTTTCAGTGTGGTCCTGATATTCATTTAGTAGATTTCAAATTCAAACGTAACTCAGTACCACCGACTGTACCTAATGAGTGAGTATATTTGTATCTACTGATTACTGTAAAATCATTTCATTTCATAGTTTTGATAAAAGACCATTTCGATGGGACATTAATTTGGGATTTTGCATTTCAGGTAACAAATACAAGGGTCAAATGATTGTTTGATGCGATTAAATTCTTTGGTTGAGGTGAACCACGAAATCCAAGAAATTTAATCCCCTACGAAAATTAAGGATTTTGTAGTTACTATCTTTTGCATGGCTTTTATGATGAGCTTATAATTCTGTGTATGTGTTAAGCTACATTGAGCACCCCCCTGTCTTAAGCTGCCAATATTAAATCCCAACCTGCCATTTGGTATTGAACAATCTGTATTTAACTGGCACCTGTTTAAAGGGGGCATATTTAATATATCTTTTCACTGGCTGATATCATCAGTTTACATCCTCTAGTTCTATCTTCTATCTATAGGCTCCTTTAAATGTGTACTTGACCTTGTGTATATGCTATGCCCTCATCTAAGATATTGCTTTGCACATGTCAGTCAGTCTGTCTGTCAGTAGTCCAAAATGATTTCTCTTCAATAACACTTTGCCTTAGTATCTTCAAACTTTACATGGATATTGGCCAGCAACCATAGATGACCCCTATTGGTTTTGAGGGTATAAGGTCAAATTACCATTTTCAATAATTAGGCTGCCATGGGGCATGCATGTTTTACAAACTAAAACATTTCTTCTTGTTGACACAATGAATCGATTTAGTGCCAAATTCTGGTATTTGATTTGTATTGGAAACCAGTATGCATCCTAGTAAAACTGGTCCCAATTAAAGTTGCCTTTGATTAAACCATTTGACAACCCAGACAATTCTCACTCAAAGCAAACTGCAAAACAAATATTTGAATAAGTGATACCTAGTGAGAGTATTGCATCTGCTTTCATTCAGGTATTGTGGATGTGTAGCTGGCTGTGATCAAATGTTGGTGAATGAAGTTGGTATACGACCTCCAAGACCACCTGGTCAACACACTCAGACTGGTTAGTATACAATGTACATGTTTGAGAAATTTTCTGTTAGAAAATGGCTACTTTTAGCTCATCTGATCTTTTGGAAAACAAAGACATCCTATTTAAACAGTATATTGCTTTGGACCAGTATGTGCCAATAGCAGTGTTCAGTGGGTAACAACAAATAATCAGATAACATTTCGCATTTTAAATCTAATTACAAAGAAATGGCAGTGATTATAAATGTTGTCAATTTTAAGTGTAACCCTGAGTTTCAGTCTTACAATGTTGGTGAATAAGGCCCTAGTACTCATTTGAAGCTTTTACACCAGTATTTACTTGTAGATATTCGAAGATTGTTTTCACTGGGTCTCATGTTTTCAGGTTCAAATGCCAATCAGTCTCTACGGGATTCTGGATACGGAGCTTCCCAGAATACATCATTTGGATCCGGGTCTTCTAGAAGCTTCTCTACTCAAGCGTCTGCTCAACCCAATCGAAATGTCAGAAACAATGGCGGTGGAATAGGTTTCCATGGTGATAATACAAATAGAAATTCTAATAATAGTTTTACTGTGAACTCAAATCAAAATCCCCATAACCAGCAGACTAATATCCGTGGTAATCCAAATGTAAACAATACAAGAACACCATTGGTTAATATGAATGTAGATACAAATTCTGTGAATTCCGGGGACACGGGTAGTGGTAATGCTGTAGTGTGTAACTGCGGTAACGATGCTATACAACTCACTGTGAGGAAAGAAGGACCAAATACAGGTATGTACTCTAAACTCTGGAGCTTGTTGTCTTATCTAACCGAAGTGCTACAGAGCGCTCGCTATTGCAGAGCACTGCTCACTGGTAGCGTGTCATTGCATAGATGTTGTAAAGCACTTTCAAAAAGTGCTTAGTTGCGCCTTTGCTTTAAATTTCATTAAATGTTATACTTTTATGAAATCAACATTTTGTCATGTCTTATACTAATTTGGATTTGAATTTTGTCAAATCATACATTTCTAAGGGTTTTAAAAATTCTCGAATATAATTGAAAACATCATTATAGTGTTGTAATTAGTGGATTCCATATTTTTAAGGAAATTTTGTATTATTTATTTTGAAGGTTAGTTAATTTTGGGGATTGTATGGTATGCGATAAGTATGAATTTATTTAGTCTTGTCGAAGCTTCTGTCAAGATATCATTTGATAAAGATTATGTTTGATTTAGAAATGCTACTTTCCTTCACCCACCTTTTGATTCAGAAGTCCTTCAAAAGTCTTGCTTGATCATTTTAGATTGGATGTGAATAATTCTATTACGCTGCATGTTAACTATATGTATGATATATTTCATGAATACCTCTAACCAACTGTACATATTTACAGGTCGCCAGTTCTTTAAATGTGGAAGTTCTGGATGCAACTTCTTCCTGTGGGCGGACGAGGCAAAGGATGGTGGTGATAGCGGGGGAACATCCAATAGGTATGTCAATGCTGTTTATATAATAGTTTGTACAAATTAAGCTAACCTTCTTGACCATTACAGTAAAATCGCAATAATGACAACCCTCAGACCCTTGAAACTGGCTATTATGTTGTTTACAATACTATATAGATTTCGAGAAAATTACTATTTTCCTGTGTCGTAACATAGCAAATGTTTACCATTGGAAGGAAACCCTATGCTTTACATTTAGAATGTCAATTTATGGTGATGATAAGAAAACCCTATGCTTCACATTTAGGATCTGATTTCATGATCAAATTCATCCATGAAGTCAACAAAATGTAATCTCTCACATATATAATTGATTTTATACAAGGGTCCTACAATTCTTGAATAATCCTGGAATATGGATTTGCTGCATTAGAAAGAATGATCTTTTCTGCACAAAATAAAAGTTATTTGGTGAAAATATTTAATAATTGACAAAGTTATGGTCATTTGAAGTTCCATTAACTAGATTTTAACAATAAAACAATGTTTGAAGCCTTGTTGGGAACTTGGGATGTGTTCTTGTGGCACCCAAAACCTATTTGCCACTAGTTTTCAGGATTGGGCATTATGCATCAGTAGAACCCCTGTTTATAATATATGATCATTTACATTTTGCAGGGCGACCAGCTCTAATTACTCCAGTAACAGATACCAGAACAACACTGGACAGTCATCTGGGTATAACACTGGACAGTCATATAACAGAAGTAGAAACAGTGATCAGAACCAGGCTGTATCTTGTCAGTGTGGGCAAACTGCCAAAAAGTAAGTATATTCTTGACATTTAGCTACATATATACCATATTCTCCCAAGTATAGGCTTCGGTAAAACTAGGTACAAGATTCAAATTTAAGAAAAAAGGCTGATGCAAATTAAAATTGTGTTAAGATGACCAAAAGTAAGTGGCCATTCCTGATTTGCTCATGGAAGGCACGGAAAATGTATAAAGCAGGGGTGTGCTGACAATATTTGAAAGAATATGGTACTCGTGTATAAGGAGAGGGCTGATACATGCTAAGCCTGTTGCCCAATCCTGTTTTGTTAGAAAATAAAATATATATTAAACTAAATATGTTTATGTACTTCAGTCCTTACACTTAATTTGGCATATATTTTATGAGAAACAGATATTTCTTTATTCCAAACAAAACAACATCATGCAGTATTTAAGCTTTTATCTGAAATGGGGTTATTTTGCTTTGCATGTGTCGATCTAGTGGTCATTCAGTAGACTGAAATATGTACAGTTGATTGAGGAGATTTATTTAGCATACTGGGTCAGCATTCAACGAAATCTTATTATCTAGGACTAAAAATGGCCATTTGCTTATTTTTAGTCTTACTGTACAAAAAGAGGGTCCAAACAAAGGGAGACAATTCTTTGCATGTCCAGCCCCTAGAGGTGAGGGATGTAACTTCTTTCAATGGGCTGATGAAGATGCATCTGGGGCCGGCAACAAACAAGGTAGGAACTCTTCTACGAAGTATTATGATAGGATAAATATGTATGGTAATTATTAAGGATGGCAACGGATACCAAAATTGGTATCAGGAAAATTTGGATCACTATCTGAACAATTTTCAGAATATCTGTATCAAATTGTCTTTGTGTACCAAATATACTTCTCAATGCAGATAGTTAGCCATTTTCTTTGTTTTACAAAATCCTACCCTTTCAATGATTAAACTGCACTCTTGAGTTTTAAATCTTAAGAACATGATTATGAATATTTGACTTGTGTGAAACTTCACATGAATACTAAATGGTACCATATCAAAGTGTACAGAGTGTCAGGAATTTTAGGTTATGCAGTTTTGTGCCTTGCAAAAGACATGTTTTTATGACACAACTGTTTAAATATTTAATGTAAGGTAAGCTTCCTTGTACTAATTGTCTCCCTTGGTGATTTTAACACAGGTGGTCGAGGGAAGGATTTTACACAAGGTTGGGGACAGGGTAGTGTTGGTAGAGGTGGTAAGAAAAGGGCAGCACCCTCAGACAGCGGGGCACCAGCTAAGAAAGGCAAGAAATGTGGTCTGTGTGGAGTTGAAGGTAATGAAATACAAGAATTCTGGGTTAATTATTATTTAATATTGCCATTTGGGTTGATGCTTCAGTTTGTATACCATTTGATCAATTATTGTTGCATTCATTCTATGAATACAATTTACTGGATGGTTGCTGTATTTATTGACATTTGATGGCCATTTGTTTAAACCCCAACTTGTTGATAGTTCCATTTTATAGATAAAGCCTTCCTAGAACAACACCCTTTAGGTGAAAATATAAGCGATTGTTGCTCTTTAGATGTTAAATTTGCAGTAAAAATCAATTTCAGGAAATTTTGAAGGTGTTGTTATAGAATAGAGGTTGTTGCTCCACAGAAGGCCACTTGAATTTGATTGAATGTTATCTTGTATGTACTAAAAGTACTGTAACAGTCTTATCAATAGGATAAATTGTACTCAATCAATCATTTTGAAAAAAAAATCTTTGTTTATTGATAATGCATTCCTTTATTTTCAGGTCACACGAAGAGAACCTGTCCTCATAAATAACAGATTGTTCTCGTCCCCAACCCACCACCAACTTGTGATACATTATTCCTACAACCTCAACTTGTGATGTTCCATCATATTATTGAATATTTTATGTCTGTGTTATATGCATGTGTTGATTCTTGTTATAGAAAAATGAGGAAATAAAAAGTTAAAGTTTTATATAAAATCATGTTTTGTATGTTTATTTTTATTCAGGGTGGCCTTTTCTCCCGACAATTTGTCAGTTATGCAGTCATCATGTAAGCTGGCCAATTTGCGTATCCAGTTTTCCTAGACTGTATTCTAACCAGTATTAACTTGCCCTTCATCCAGATTGAGAGCCTACAAACTTTTCGCATTACCGAGTAGGAGGAAAGTCAATATTGATGTCAAATTTTCATGGAATGATATAACCTTCCATGGCAGGCAAATTGAACTAGAAATTGCAGGTAACATTTGCAGCAACCATGTCAACAGTTACAAAACTTGTTGGATATTTGTAAGATTACTGATTACTAGCATACTTATTCTTAATTATGCCCCCCCCCCCAAATGGTTTCCGTTCAATACTGTAAAATTATTAATTTTTACGGGAATTAAATTTTTTGTTTCAAAATCCCATCAAGCAATATTTTTACCCTAGTATTTATTACCCGAAATGCAAAATCCACGATTTCACGTCCCATCGTAACTCTTTTTACCCAAACCATGAAATTTCATCCCGTCCAAATTAAACGATTTTACAGTAACTCAAGAACGCTCTGCCCTAGGATTTTGTCAAACTTTACATGGAGGTTGACCCTCAACAGCAGAAGACGCCTATTGATTTTGAGATCAGGTCAAGGTCACTGTGATTATACCATATCGACAATTAGGCTGCCATGGGGCATACATCTTTTACAAACATCTCTTTTTTCACATGCAGTGAAACATGTCTGCAATCACTACCCATGGCAACAGGAAAAGGTGGCATATGTTGATAGAAGGTCATTCTTACCAAATTTAAATACCATTTGAAAATTGTGTGATGTGAGATAAAATTGGTGTTGTTTGCAATAAAGTAGTAATTGTTGAGCAAAAGTGGGGGAATCCCCAATCTCCTCCTGAATTGTGTGCATTTCGCTGGCTTAGAATGAGAATACTGATGCATACTAGTATTTAAACTCAGCATCACAATGCACTTCTTATAAGCCTATTTTCATGAAATCGGAACTTGTGTTGACCAAATTGAAGTTGAAACAGCTTGTTTTACCATAAGCAAAGAGTAATTTTCTGAAAGTTTTTTCTTGTTTTCTCAAAATATTGATTTTGTACTTACGACCTTGTCATTCTAAGCCAAGGATTTGTTCACTGGTGGTCTATAACGGTTTTCAGCTATAGTTCTGCAAGTTGATTGCAATGTTTCAATTGAAATAAATGGGCAGTTCCAGGTTTGATCCTGAGTTGATAAAATGCTAACTGGACAACCTCCATGGGTTATTATCGGCTATTCCAGGATTCTTAGTCTAGAAAATTCCATTAGGCCTATATACACATACTGTAAAATCATTTAATTTCGATGGGACAAAGTTTGGTGGTTTTGGTAAAAAAGAACATTTCGATGGGACATTAATTTGTGGATTTTGCATTTCAGGTAATAAATACAAGGGTCAAAATTAGTGTTCGATGGGATTTAATTTTGCGGTAGAGGGTGAACCACGAAATCCACAAAATTTACCCCCCACGAAAATTAATAACTTATTGTAGTTTTAGAAATATTACTGAATGTGATGAATTCCCCAAGATACTTCTTGACAAAATTGATTTAGCAAAGTGTGCACCCTTTAAAGCCATCCATACATTGGGGTTGTTCATCTGTGAAAATTTGAAGCAATTCCACAAAACATTTAGTGAGGAGTACAACACAAGGTTTTTCATTATGGTGTAATAAGTAAAAGAAATAAAGGGACATAACTCTTAAAAATTGACAGTAAAAAGGCCTTCCTTTACAGTCAGCTGAACATTAGAGTTGATTCCTGTAAAATCATTTAATTTTGATGGGATGAATTTTTGTGGTTTTGGTAAAAAAAACATTTCGATGGGACGATATTTTTTGGATTGTGCATTTCAAGAAATAAATGCAAGGGTTATTGTTCTTATTTCGTAGTTTAGGTGAACCACGAAATTTACTCCCCACGAAAATTAATAATTTTACAGTATCTGTGAAAGTTTTAAGAAATTTCGCCTGACAATTTATGAGGAGCTCAACACACAAAATGCATTACATACAGACGGAAGGACAGCACCAATGCTATATGCCTCACTTGTAAATGTGGCGGCACAAAAACTGCCAAAACTTGACGAGATCAAATCATTCCATTTTGACACAGTTACCATCCAGGTCCAGCTATATAAGGTATCAAAGATTGTTGAACAATTATTTCACAATTGTTATCTCATCTTTAAAGATAAGGCATGTCCTTATAAATAGCAGACAACATTGGAATCAACCTCATAACTTTACTAAAACACCACAATGAAACTTGCCATCTGTTTATTTGCCCTGGTTTTTGGCCTTTGTCAGGTAAGTCTGATTAATATAATTATAATTGCTGCTATAAATGTCTGTTCTTTTGTCAATTATTTTATGAATTCTTCAATTATTGAATTCTATACATGTATTAAAACATTATTCACTATGAAGAAGCATTAACTGATTCACAGAGCAAATCAGGTTTTGAGGATTGTCACATGTTAGGGTTTTAGCATGCCACGAAACAATGGGTAGCCTGGAATATTAATCATGCCAATTTTAGACTCAAACTTGGTAAAACAAATTGAAAAAATATTGTGTCTAGATTATTATCTCAAGAAAGTTTCCTGAGCTAAAACTTGAGAATTTAACAAAATCTCAAGTTTAAATATAGATTACTGTCAAAATACATGTAGGGAAAACAAACTTGTAAGGTCCCATCTCTGTCAGATGAGGGTTAAATGCCTGTGATCAAAACCTATAGGGCTTGGCGAGCAGCCAATTAAACACAAGGAAACACAACTGTGGTCCTGCATCAATATTGAAAGACTAATTCTTTAGGTTTTTTTCCTCAATGTCTTTACGGACATCCGATTCTTGTGACAGAGATGGGATCCTGTGACCTAAGTTACATCGAGTACAAACCTAAACATTAAAAAGTGCATTACAATTGGGGTCATTATATTGGTATTGATTATAGGCTGCATCAACAACCCGTGCCCCACCCACCACGACAGCTCCACCAACTACAACAGCACAAGGATGTCTGAGTGATTCTGATTGTGGTGGTAATGAATGTTGCTACAAAAAACATGACTACTTGGTTGTCAGCAAGAAGAGACAAGGAACATTTGAAGGCTATCCAGTCAACCATCAAGATCTTGCAAACAAGAAAGGTATTCCACCTCACTCAAAATCTAGAAATATATCTTCAGACATACATGCCCCTGCTTGCAATTTTAGTATATCAACGGCCATAACTCTGCTGATGTTGGCTAATGTTTGTTGTACACCTGTATATTTTCCTGTTCCGATTTAACCAGTATTGAAAAGAGTTGTGGCTCTTGGAAATTATGAAAATTTCATTCCAAAAAATTAAAAGGTGTAGTATTTGTACTTCAATTAAAAGTAAAAGTAATTGTACTTCAGCCATCAAACTCATTGGAATCAGGAGTCCTACAATTCTGGAATAATCCGGATTTGCTGCATTAGAATGCATTATCATTTCTGCACAAAATTAAAGTTATGTAATTAAAAAATTCACAATGAAATGACAAAGCTATGGTCATTTGTAAGCTCATTACTCTCAATTTTAGCTATGAAACAATGTTTGAACCCAGTTAAGGTGTGTGAATGTGTGCTTATGTCACCCGAAACAAGTTTGCAACTCGGTTTCAAGATTGGTTATAATGCCTTAGTAGGACCCCTATGGAATACATTGTAGAAGCATGTGTTGTTGAGCAACTTCTTTCTTTCGGATTTGACCAATATTGTTAGAGTTGTGGCCCTTGGAATTTTGAAATCTTCCATAACTCCAGATATGTTGCAGTTACTCCAGCCAAACCTCACAGGAGTATTAGTCAGAATGTGTAGTTGTGCACCTCATATTTTGATGTTTATCTATAATGAAGAGCTTGGAAATAATAACAAGAGATGTTTGTAAAACACCTATGCACCCGTAGCAGCCTAATTGACAGAAATTGAAAAGGTCATGTTGACCTTTACCTCAAATGCAATAAGGGTCATCCTCTGTTGCTGGCCAATCTACATGTAAAATTTGAAGATTCTAGGGTAAATTCTTGAGTTATTAAATACAAGGGTAAAAATGTTAGATGCATTGGATTTGATTTCGTGGTTGAAGGTGAACCACGACATCCTTGAAATTTAATCCCCCACAAAAATGAATGATTTTACATTAACCTCTTCTCATTCAACAGGTGTATGTGAGAGCTACGTCATGGATGGAGATGCTTGCAGTATGTTCGCCAAACAGAACGGTCACTGTGGCTGCAAGGATGGAAGCTCCTGTCAATTTGTGAGATTTGATGATGCCACATACGCTCAAACTGGAAACTACGGAACCCAAATGTGCAAAAGCATGTCCTAAACACCTAACATAATAGCTGTAACATTACTTCTCTTCATTTATGTTGAACTTAATATTGAATAAATTTGAAAAAATAATTTTGGAAACATGTTTGTGAAGTTATGAAGAAATGGGGCGCAAAATACTAATCGACTTTAAATAAGGATTTTCTGGCTCTCTATAATTATATGCATGTGACCAACATGTGAACCACCAAGGTGGTGTGGCGTTATGTATATATGTAAGACTATAAGCTATGTATGCTTTGTCTTAAATAAATGTTCTGTTCTGTTGAAAACACAGGAATTTCTAAATGGTATACTGCATAGTGACACATTTTGGGCAAGAAAAATAACTAGGTCACAAGGCAAAATCAAGGTAAACTCTCACTTACACTCTGGAAGTCAGTTTTTACTTTACTTATCATTATGAAACCTGGTCAAAATGTGTGTGAAAATATAGTAAGATAATTCATGATTTCTCTTAGTTTCAACAAGCCTAGGTGAGAACATTTGTATATTAAATCAGTCAGTGGGACATTCGTTCAACAATCAGAATTTGATAATTGGTTTACATTGTTCATAAAAGTACAAGTCAGAGAAGTATGAGGGAATTTAGTACAAAATCAGATATGTCTCCCCACTATATTTGGAGACATAAATGATTTAGAAGAAGCCAATTGCCACACTATAATACTCATCTCTACTCGAAAAGGTCAATGACCCGTGTCACAGGCAGGCAGACAGACCACCATGCGCAAAGCAATATACCCTTTTATATAAGAAGGGGGCAAAATAAAATAAAGCAGACATTCATGTTCTTTGTTCCTTGTAGGGTGAATTTGTATATTATTACTGTAGTATATCAAGTATAATTTGGAGAATAATAAATAAAACAATATTTGTTTTTCAACATTATTAGATAAATTAATTATACATAACTCAATATACAAAATTCTATATAAAAATGTGACGAATTCTACTGCTAGACAAAATAAACATGTATAAATAGTATCATACAGTAAAACCTCAACAATAAGACCACCTGTGATAAGACTATAGTATAGCTTGACCAGATTAAACTGACTCATCGAAGTCCTTAAGCACATCCGCTCTTACTCGGCTGTATTTGAATCATATGTTTATTTACTATATACCATTATCTCCGTACAAAGGCAGCTATAATTTTAAGTATATGTTTTGATAACTTCGTAATATACCGGATTTGAACGAATTATGCAAGGAGTCTCAGTTTAATGTGGTGGGACAAAACGTTTGGTCTAACGTTTGAGGTGGCCTTTAATATTAAAAGGGTTAACTGTAACATGTATCATACCTGCCAAGCAAGTTAAATCCAAAATAGGAGTGATCAAGTGAAGCATGTCACAAGATGCACTTTCATGTGATTTATAAGCGATTTAGATGCATAAACAAGGAAGCTATTAATTATAATGGTTATAAATATAGGACAGAAGATCATAAAATGAATCAAATGTACCTTTGTTCACAGGTACGCAAACTTGAAAACCAGGAATATATCAACAAAAATAGGAGTAACTCTACTTTAATAATAGCACTTGGCGGGTATGCTTGTCTGTAAGCAACAGGTAAAAGATGCAACAGAGATATCCTCATTAACTAGTACCTGTCATATACAGTCATCACTAACATGCTACTGACCTGAACAATCATATAGATACACATAATATATGAAAATAAAATGGATTGTAAAGAATCATATATGTATACTTGAGTACTCGTAGACATATTGTCCAATGAATACAGTCATGGCGAATGAATTTTTGACCCAGCAGGACATTTGGGCTGACGGACTCGACAGAGTCCGTCAGCCTGAAAGACATTTAGTCAGACCAACAAAAAAGCGATGAAGAAACATATTTACATGAACTAAGGTGCCGCCTAACGTCAGACATTTTGGGCTGACGATTTAAAACGCTTCGCCGGGCTCAACTTGCCTGCTCGTTGGAATTGTCCGGCGGGTCCGACGGTTATCGCCATGACTGATGTATATATGAAATAAACTGTTAAAACTGCTATGAAAACGAAAAAAATATTTTGATGTACGAAAAAAGAATTCCCATCATGATAAAGAGATATTAAAAACATGAGTATATGAAAGACAATGTAATCATATAAGCAATAAACAAGAGGGCCTAATGGATCCTAAGTGACTCAGCTGTCATAGCACCTAGTTTTAGACTAAAGATGACCAAATATCAAACTTGACTTAGATTTTGTTGAGATGAACATTTTGGCTAAGTTTAAAAAAGACAAGGCTAAAGTGTCCCCAGGATATCGAGAAAAGCGTGAAAAGGTATCAGACAGATAGGTGGAAAATTAAAAAAAGTAAACCAATTTTGTAACAGTAGACCAATCCAGTCAATGTTTGTAAATATCACGTTATCCTGGGCGCACTATAAAATTGTTACCTCTAGTGTCTACCCTATCAGCATACAGATGAGCTATACTACAATACAAATGTATCAAACATCTCAAGTAGGTGTTCACTAATGAGACGCAGGCCCTCAAGCATCTCAAATAGAAATCTCATCTAGTTTATTAAATCTGAAGTTTAATTAGGTATAATGTTTGCTGCTAATTTTGAGTCCATCCTCCAATGGAAATTATCCAAACGACAAAAGGCAGTAATTGAGGTGAGATTTAAATTGGATTGAGATGTTTCGGGAGATTGAGGCCAGGTTACATTTGACCCTTGAATTCACTTTGATCCCCGAAACACATTTTGACACTCTTCTTGCAGAAGGGTAAATTTTCATTACCGATATTTAGTAAAATAGTAAGAGAAATTAAATGCCATTCACTTCACAACCATAATGGTCTGCAATTTTTATACCAGAGCACTGCCTACGAGTGCTGGATGCTGGACTTTCTCTTTCAATATAGTAACAAGGGCAAATAATATGTCATAGGGTTATCAGCCTTGGCAGTAGTGACTTCACTTGTGAGAGTGAATAATGTGCTAAGTTTCAAGTTTCTTTGACTCTGACAATAAACGTAAACAACGCAAACCATCACATCATGACAATGGCTCAACTTTGTTTCTTAGAAAAGTCAAGCTAAAATTGAAATACAAAGAATAACGATTCCAATTCTGGTCATTCTGCTTGCAAATGTGTCTTCCAATATTTATAAAATTAAAAGGAAACCTACCAAAAGAACCCTTCGAGATTCAGCCTTTAACTGAACCCCTAGAAACACAAATTAGCCTCGTTAATCAAATTTTGATTTTATCTATATCACCCATATTGTCATGGTTATGTTAACTTGTCTTTTTTTGACAAAATAGTGAACATTTCTAATGTCAAATGGAAACCAGTAACAAACTAACATGATGAGAAGAGAAACTGTTTAAGCCTAGGTCTCACTGAGCATTTTTTGCCTCAGCGTTGTACTCCCAATATGAATGAATGAGCTTTGAGATGCATCGGGAACAGGGATTTTAAAACAAGAGGGTCCAAAGGGCCCTGGGTCGCTCACCTGTTTGGCCTAGTGACCTAGATTTTGGCCCAAATGACACAGTATCTAACTTGACCTAGATTTTATAGAGATAAACATTGTGACCAAGTTTCATAAAGATAGAGTCAAAATTGTGACCTCTAGTGTGTTCAAAAGATTTTTCAATGATTTGGCCTCGTGACCTAGTTTTTGACCCAATATGACCCAATATCGAACTTGACCTAAATTTTATAATGATGATCATTGTGATCAAGTTTCATAAAGATAAGGTCAAAATTGTGACCTCTAGTGTGTTCACAAGCTTTTTCAATGATTTGGCCTTCAAAGGCTTGTGACCTAGTTTTTGACCCCGGATGACCCAATATCGAACTTGACGTAGATTTTATAGAGATGATCATTGTGATCAATTTTCATAAAGATAAGTCTCAAATTGTGACCTCTAGTGTGTTCACAAGCTTTTTCAATGATTTGGCCTTGTGACCTAGTTTTTGACCCCAGATGACCCAATATCGAACTTGACCTAGATTTTATAGAGATGATCATTGTGATCAATTTTCATAAAGATTAGTCACAAATTGTGACCTCTAATGTGTTCACAAGGTTTTTCAATGATTTGGCCTTGTGACCTAGTTTTTGACCCCAGATGACCCAATATCGAACTTGACCTAGATTTTACAGAGATGATCATTGTGATCAAGTTTCATAAAGATTAGGCTCAAATTGTGACCTCTAATGTGTTCACAAGGTTTTCCTTTGATTTGACCTAGTGACCTAGTTTTTGACCCCAGATGACCCAATATCGAACTTGACCTAGATTTTATGGAGATGATCATTGTGATCAAATTTCATAATGATCAGGCTAAATTTGTGACCTCTAGTGAGTTCACAAGGTTTTCCTTTGATTTGGCCTAGTGACCTAGTTTTTGACCCCGGATGACCCAATATCGAACTTGACCTAGATTTTATAGAGATGATCATTGTGATCAATTTTCATAAAGATTAGGCTCAAATTGTGACCTCTAATGTGTTCACAAGGTTTTCCTTTGATTTGACCTAGTGACCTAGTTTTTGACCCCAGATGACCCAATATCGAACTTGACCTAGATTTTACAGAGATGATCATTGTGATCAAGTTTCATAAAGATTAGGCTCAAATCGTGACCTCTAATGTGTTCACAAGGTTTTCCTTTGATTTGACCTAGTGACCTAGTTTTTGACCCCAGATGACCCAATATCGAACTTGACCTAGATTTTATAGAGATGATCATTGTGATCAATTTTCATAAAGATTAGGCTCAAATTGTGACCTCTAATGTGTTCACAAGGTTTTCCTTTGATTTGACCTAGTGACCTAGTTTTTGACCCCAGATGACCCAATATCGAACTTGGCCTAGATTTTACAGAGATGATCATTGTGATCAAGTTTCATAAAGATTAGGCTCAAATTGTGACCTCTAATGTGTTCACAAGGTTTTACTTTGATTTGACCTAGTGACCTAGTTTTTGACCCCAGATGACCCAATATCGAACTTGACCTAGATTTTATGGAGATGATCATTGTGATCAAGTTTCATAAAGATCAGGCTAAATTTGTGACCTCTAGTGAGTTCACAAGGTTTTCCTTTGATTTGGCCTAGTGACCTAGTTTTTGACCCCAGATGACCCAATATCGAACTTGACCTAGATTTTATAGAGATGATCATTGTGATCAATTTTCATAAAGATTAGGCTCAAATTGTGACCTCTAATGTGTTCACAAGGTTTTCCTTTGATTTGACCTAGTGACCTAGTTTCTGACCCCAGATGACCCAATATCGAACTTGACCTAGATTTTACAGAGATGATCATTGTGATCAAGTTTCATAAAGATTAGGCTCAAATTGTGACCTCTAATGTGTTCACAAGGTTTTCCTTTGATTTGACCTAGTGACCTAGTTTTTGACCCCAGATGACCCAATATCGAACTTGACCTAGATTTTATGGAGATGATCATTGTGATCAAGTTTCATAATGATCAGGCTAAATTTGTGACCTCTAGTGTGTTCACAAGCAATTGTGAACGGACGACGGACGGACGACGGACGGACGACGGACGAAGAGCGATCACAAAAGCTCACCTTGTCACTTTGTGACAGGTGAGCTAAAAACAAGAATCTTTTCCCGATATCTTTCGATGCCAATTTATTCAATCTAGAGTACATTGCCTGGGCAAAAAAGCTCAGTGGGACCTCTGCTTCACCCTCTGTATTCTCATATGACAATTCTAACAATGTAATGCAGTAAAGTAAACTATACAAAAATAAATCAAACATAGCATTCTCATAATAATAAATAAAATAAACAAAATGTGAGAGGATTTTTTTCTTAAATTAAAAATTTGCAAATATTGTAATACTATACGTGTATAAGCTGTCTTTTTTAAGCATAACACAAGCTGTAAACAAATAAAAATGTTTCATATAAACTGAAGCATACCCTTATTTTATTCTGCTTAACAATCAAAAGATTCTGAACAGTTCTGATAATAAGCCATTTGTATCAAAAGAGGTTTCATTGCAATAGCATACATGTACATGAAACCACAGATCAAATATTGTTTATATGCAAGTTATACAAATAAATGTCATTTATAAGTCTGAGTGCCGAATGTGTTGGTCAGATCCAATACAGCACAATATTGCTCTATAAGTATAGCTTGGCAAATTTAACACTAACCTGACCTTTTGATTAACATAATTTAACAGTCAATGTACTGTCTGTATTTATAAACTCGGTGGTATGTTTTCATAGTCCTCGAGTATCATGGAGACGCTCGAGATGTCATAATGCGCACATTCGAAATACCGATATTGCACTATTTGCTTGCGTAAATTTATATATTCAAAGCAACAATCTTGTAATATAATCATGCATAAAGGTCAGGTTTGTGTCAAAGTCGCCAAGCTAAACTCAGATCCAATACAGTACAATATTGCTCTAAAAGTATAATCAGAACTAAGGAATTTCATCGAACATTATCACTGTTGGTTTAACTCTATATTCAATGAATGTTTCTTCCGATGAGATTTAAGATTGTCTTTACGTGAGAACGATTTATGACATATATCGCAGGTAAATGGTCTCTCTCCTGTGTGAATTCGTCGATGGCGTTCCATGTCCCGAAGCTGTCCAAACTTTCGTCCACACAAATCACATTGATATTTTTTAACTGCGTGGTTGACATTTTTTATATGAAACTGTAGAGCCTCGACGGTGAGGAACTTATCCGGACATAGAGGACATTGTACCCAAGCTTTCTCCTGCTTTGAACCACACACGATCACAGACTGAGAATTTAAAGGTTTTTTGGTGCTCGGATCTCGACCAGGTTTCAAGTTGAACACGGATTCAATCAAGGATTTACTAGACTCATCCACATTGTTGTAATAACTAACAATAGGTATATCAGTTAACAGTAGTCCGTCTGCTAACTCTTCAAGATTGAGGTGAGGAAACGACGTCTCCGAATCCTCGTTACTGACTTGTATGTTTATAATATCCTGTGCGTCGTCATGGCTGATACCGACGGATGATGGGGTGGTTACCATGGTATTCAACATGGCGGGTGTTCTCGGACTTGAACATTGTGAGCTATCACCATTATCCTCATCATCGCTAGCAACTCCAATATTAAAACGTGGAAGTTTCGGCTTTCTGTGAGATGCTCGAGAACCATCTAAATATAGAGTAAAAAATACATGAATACTATATCAAAACACAATTAAAATGATTCCTTTTGTCTGTTGTCACATTTTATCTACTGTTATCTAACTTAGCAGGCTCATGTCATCTAATTTTGATACGGTAAAAGAGGCAGAAGTGTGTTATTCATGCCAAACAATTTTACTAATTTTATAAAAAAAACAATGTGTGCTTACTGGAAATTTGGATTTTCTGCACATAGAAAGAATCAACTTTCATGCAAATTATTTGAAGAAAATCCTTAGGTTATGGTTATTTGTTTTACATGCATTTATTTAACATGGAATATGACAATGTTTGAAACAGTGTTTTAGTGTAGGGGTATGTGCTAATGGTACCACATGCCGCTTATTCTCAGGATTGGACATTATGCCTCAGCAGGACCCCTGTATTAAAGGCATTATAGTATACATACCTTTGCATTTCCCTTCTGAATCGGGTAAATGTTCCATGCTAGAATTAGCACTAACATCAGGACTGTTCACATTTACATTACCCACAGGTCCTGCATCGACAGACTGATTCCCGTCTTCAACAGTATTCAAACCTGGACTGCCACTTACACCACTTTGTTGTGCGCTACTGTTACTATAAACAGGGGAACCAGACGAGATTGACAAAAACTCTGAAATTTTTGTATGAACAGTATGTTGCTTAATTGTGTCGTCTTTTGTAATTCTTTGTGTAATTTCATCAATTTTGCTTGACAACGTCTTCTTTGTTTTATCCTTTGAATCAACAGTGCATTTGTTTGCACCAATCAGAGACGTCATACCAGTCACCTCCACGGTGGAAGACTTAGCACTATCTGTTACAGACTTTTTGATTGGCTGACCATGTATAGGTGATTCTATAAATACATTCTGTGGAGTTATATCACTAATGTTTGCTTCATTTAACAGCAAGACCGGCTGCATATTTAGTAAAGAAATATTGCCTACACTAGGATCAGTAGCCAGAGAATTTTTTCCTGCTTCTCCAAGAATGGACACCGAACCATTGCCATGGTGAGCTACAGGCACATTATCCGAAGATGTGGTTGGTACAATTGTTACTACAGATTCTTGAGACAATAAAGATTCATAAACTTTAGCTTTCTTAGCGACAAATTCCGGTCCCAAGATTTCAGTATGAACTTGTATGTTAGACTCTCCTCTTCTTTTCTGTTTGCGTTTAGTGGTCTTAGATACATGCTCCTTTGCTTTATTCACCATAGTTACTGACTCCCTGATGTCACTTCCTGTCTGAATTGGCAAATGTATGTCGGAGATCAGTCTGGTGTATGGATCTCTATGACCTTGCAGTAAATTAGTATCAGAGAGTAATTTAACACCAAGAAAAGAAGTGTCAACTTGGGTCAAATGTTTTGAACCGGGTACTGGTATATTCTCGGAAAACACAGATTTGGGTGACATTTTAACAGAGGGGGATGCAGCTGAAGTGACTGTGTGCACTGTACTAGAATTAGACAGGATCTTAGCACTGGATGAGATTTCCTGTCCAACATTTTGATGATTAAGCTCCGTGTCATATGCTAAGACTTGTGTGCCACTAGGTAGATGTATCACGTCACCAACATTGTCTTGGTCTATAGTAGGCAAGGTGACCGGCAGTTTAACCCCGGAACTATGACCTATACAAACATCAAACTGTTTTGATGTACCGGAACTTGAACTTGTCTTGCTGCCTCCAGACAGTTGAGTACTGAGTGATGTATCTTTCCGACCAATCCCTGGTAGATGCTTGAATGACATGGTAGGATTAACTGGTTGATGAGCCGTGTGATATTTCTGGTTTCCTGTAAACAAAGAGTACAAAATTTCAGCTCTTACAATCAGACAAATCTAACAACACAAAATGAAAATATTACAATCTACCTGCTTTATCTGCATCCTGAAACAGGAACGTCACAGTTGCTTTTTGTTGTATTGTAAAACCATTTAATTTCGATTTTGTGGTTTTGGTAAAAAAGACCATTTAAATGGGATGTTAATTTGTGGATTTAGTTTTTCAGGTAATAAGTGGATGAAATGAAAGTATGAGGATTTTTTCAGACCAAAACTTTGTGTTGGTGTTATAACCTATACAAAATGGTCTGAAATTTTATTTTTCTTAATTTTTTATGTGCCCAGTGTATAGCACTGATCAGTACATGCAAGGCAACTTCTGGGTTTCCAACCAGTTTATCTCTAGTTGAGTGTCACTGTGAGACACTGAAACATGTATCTGAAAATTTCACAAACTTGGTTGAAATTTAAACTAAATAGACAGGGGCCTCAGGATTGCTATATCCCAGATTGCTAACCACTCAGCCACTGTTCCACACATTAGAGGGAAATAAATGGTCAGAGATAAACAATTTATTTTGTAAGGCCTAACTTAAAGGTAAAAGTGCAAAAAATAGCCTGACGATCAACAACTACGGCATAGATACATGTAATTATCTATCTGCCACAGTTCGGGGACTTCTTATCAGTGACTCACCTTGTAGACAATGTGTGAGAAAGTGTGATCGTATATCATCTCGGACATCCAGGAAACCTTGACCTTTATCTGATCCTAGATGACTTATTGTGCCAGCAGTAAGGTTAGCTGATAACACCAGGGTTTCCTCACCGCCATGATCTCGTAGCTGCTCTACCTAAAATACAGTCAATAATGGATATATTGACAGAGCTTTCACTATGCTCCAAAAATGATGAGACAAAATCACTCCTGACTCAATTTTCTAGTCATCAAAATTTTGCAAGAAATTTGTATTCCAAGTATAGTAAATTTGACTCAATCTTGAGCTTAAATCTTCAAGAGTCAAAATGCCCTGATATAGAGCTATAAAATATACCTGCAACAAACATACTCTAAACTGATCTGAATTACAAGTACTTGTTTGCTTTGAATTACCCTTCATCACTACCCTAGCTATCAGTTCAGGAGAATTCCCGGTACTCAACTTGTTTACCTTTTTTTATATTTATATTTTTGCACAATGACAGAGTGGAATAAAACAAGTAATTACAAAATGTAAAAATTGCAAGCAATACGAAAGTCTCCTTCCAGTTTAAACTTATTTTCAATATTTCTGTTGCCTTGGCAACCACAAATTTTGGCTGAATCAAAAACGAAAATTAGACATGCGTTATCTCCTTAATACCAAGTTTCATTAACCCAGCTTGAAACTGTTTGAGTTGTGGCAGGCTCCTGATTTCTCGACAGAATGAAACCTGGGAGGGGACAAAAAATATGCATTTAAAAAACAACAACGGATTCCTTGCTACTCACCAATCAGGGTTAGGTAACTCAAAATAAAAACAAGACTGCGTTCAATAAACGCTTATGCCCCCGTGGAAGCCATGTCCATAAAAAGCTAAGTCAATCAGGGGCCATTATTCAGTTAAAATGTTTGATAGTGTTACATGGCTTTGAACTATAAGGGGCTTATGATGATAAACGAATAATGCCACATTTGAAAGCAGTGCCAAGATCGACTTCATGTGTGATCTGGTGATACAGATGTTATGGTTCTTTGTCACTGCACTTCTCCAAGTTGCCATCTATTCATATACCAAGTTTCAAGTCAATATCTTAAACACTTTTGAAGATACACTCCTGTCAAAATTTGATTCTGAAAATACTAAAGGGGAGATAATTCAAAATTTAAGACAGACAGAGTTATGGTTCTTGGTCAATGCACTTCTCCAAGTTGCCATCTATTTATATTCCAAGTTTCAAGTCAATATGTTAAATAGTTTTGAAGATATACTCAGAGCAAAATTTGACTATAAAAAAACACTAAAGGGGAGATAATTCAAAATTTATGACAGACAGAGTTATGGTTCTTGGTCATTGCACTTCTCCAAGTTGCCATCTATTTATATTCCAAGTTTCAAGTCAATATGTTAAATAGTTTTGAAGATATACTCAGAGCAAAATTTGACTATAAAAAAACACTAAAGGGGAGATAATTCAAAATTTAAGACAGACAGAGTTATGGTTCTTTGTCAATGCACTTCTCCAAGTTGCCATCTATTTATATTTCAAGTTTCAAGTCAATATGTTAAATAGTTTTGAAGATATACTCAGAGCAAAATTTGACTATAAAAAAACACTAAAGGGGAGATAATTCAAAATTTAAGACAGACAGAGTTATGGTTCTTGGTCATTGCACTTCTCCAAGTTGCCATCTATTTATATTCCAAGTTTCAAGTCAATATGTTAAATAGTTTTGAAGATATACTCAGAGCAAAATTTGACTATAAAAAAACACTAAAGGGGAGATAATTCAAAATTTAAGACAGACAGAGTTATGGTTCTTTGTCAATGCACTTCTCCAAGTTGCCATCTATTTATATTTCAAGTTTCAAGTCAATACGTTAAATAGTTTTTAAGATACGCTCCAGACAAAATTTTATTGTAAAAATACTAAAGGGGAGATAAGTTTAAGTCCAAAATTAGGTCAAGGTGAAGGTCAAAATGGAGTCAGGTGATACAGGCGTGTGGAGAGTGGTCATATACAACATCCATGCAAGTATGAAAGCTTTGTAGCAAGCCATTTTAATGCTAGAAGAAACGGTCAATTTGGGTTAACCAAGAATTTTACCTTTCAATAAGTCTAAGTCCAAAATTAGGTCAAGGTGAAGGTCAAAATGGAGTCAGGTGATACAGGCGCATGGAGAGTGGTCATATACAACATCCATGCAAGTTTGAAAACTTTGTAGCAAGCCATTTTAATGCTAGAAGAAACGGTCAATTTGGGTTAACCTGGCCAGCCTGGCCTTGGTAAATGTGAATGTTAATATAAGGGAGATAATTTCATGAGAAGAGAAGGCTAATGAGTTGTCTCCTTTAAAAATAGGGTCTGCACAGACAGACTCATAAATACACAATATTGGTAGTACAAAACATTGCAAAAATGCAGATTTTCTCGAACACCATCATTTAGGAGAGAGCAAACTTTCAGGTGGATTGGGGATACTGAAAAGAAATAATTTAGTGTTTACATAAACATTTTGTTTTTAACATCTTATTGAAGTTTGATTATAAGAAACTTACCAGGTTTTGTATCTGAGTTTTGAGAACAAATCTGAGAATTTCTACATATCCAGGTATACTGTGAATACCTGACACATCCATTGTCTAGGTTTTTATATACCAATCAAGCCTCCATGGATCACATCAAACATAAACTGCAAAATAATCAAAGATACTGCTTCAACGAGATGATCACATGCAGCAATATTAGTAACTTAAATCAATTGAAATATTAAGTAGAATTCTTTGTTGGTAAAAAATTATGCAGTATTGAAATATTGGGGGACCAGCATAAGCCCCTACTCTCATTTTTATATGTTAGGGCATAAGCCCCTACGCATATTTTTAAACTAGGACAATCCTACATAAGCCCCTATGGATGTTTTGTTTGTATTGTTATATGTTTTCTTCTATAATTACATCGTTAATTAAGAAATTATTATTGTGAAAGTTCTTAATCAGATAAATTCGGAAGCGGCAGAGTAGAATAAAATGCAAATAAACGGACGGCAATGTACAGACTTATCAGACACTCAGCCTCAGAGATACCATTCTTGTGGAATTGAAAGGAAACATTCAAAAACGATAAAATTTCATATAGCATGGTTATGCAAATCATGGTAGGCAATAGGTTGCATATAGATGTTGGACAGATTCTGTACTTAATCATCAAGTTAATGCAATAGAGGTTTTGTTGAAGTTTCAGCACTTCATTGGAATCCGAATCGAACGTCAAAAAACATTTAACAATCTCGAACACTGTTGAATACGTTCAAATGATATTCACAAGGAAGAAACACACACTTAATTGTAGCATGAAGTACTGCTTGCATGTAACATATAGTTAAAAGAATCAAATTGACGCAGATTACAGAAAGATAACGAATTTTGCATTTTTACCTAATTACCAAGCAAATGGCGAACTTTTTAAAAGGGGACGTAACTCATACAGTCCATTCAGCTAAATGCCGTCTTTTTCGTCACGATACGGTCAGTGCTAGCCACCGTCGCGCCGATGCACAACCTCCCCTATATTATAGTACTCTCTTGAGCAAAAACCTCTCCAGTGAAGCCTGTCTTCAAAAACTTTCCTCAAATACAGTCCTGTCTTCAACAACTACCTCTCCTATACAGTCCTGTCTTCAACAACTACCTCTCCAATACAACCATGTCTTCAACAACTACCTCTTCAATACAACCCTGTCTTCAACAACTACCTCTTCAATACAACCATGTCTTCAACAACTACTTCTCCAATACAGTCCTATCTTCAACAACTACCTCTCCAATACAGTCCTGTCTTCAACAACTACCTCTCCAATACAGTCCTGTCTTGAACAACTATCTCTCCAATACAGTCCTGTCTTCAACAACTACCTCTCCAATACAACCCTGTCTTCAACAATTACCTCTCCAATACAGTCCTGTCTTCTACAACTACCTCTCCAATACAGTCCTATCTTCAACAACTACCTCTCCAATACAGTCCTGTCTTCAACAACTACCTCTCCAAGACGGTCCTGTCTTCAAAAACTACCTCTCCAATACAGTCCTGTCTTCATCAACAACCTCTCCAATACAGTCCTGTCTTCATCAACTACCTCTCCAATACAGTCCTGTCTTCAACAACTACCTCTCCAATACAGTCATATCTTCAACAACTACCTCTCCAATACAGTCCTGTCTTCAACAACTACCTCTCCAATACAACCATGTCTTCAACAATTACCTCTCCAATACAACCCTGTCTTCAACAACTACCTCTCCAATACAGTCCTGTCTTCAACAACACCCTCTCCAATACTGTCCTGTCTTCAACAACTACCTCCCCAATACAGCCCTGTCTTCAACAACTACCTCTCCAATACAACCCTGTCTTCAACAACAACTACCTCTAAAATACACCCCTGTCTTCAACAACTACCACTCCTTCTTCTCCAATACAGTCCTATCTTCAACAACTACCTCTCCAATACAACCCTGTCTTCAACAACTACCTCTTCAATACAACCCTGTCTTCAACAACTACCTCTCCAATACAGTCCTGTCTTCAACAACTACCTCTCCAATACAGTCCTGTCTTCAACAACTACCTCTCCAATACAGTCATGTCTTCAATAACTACCTCTCCAATGCTGCCCTGTCTTCAACAACTAGTACCTCTCCAATACAACTCTGTCTTCAACAACTACCTCTCCAATACAACTCTGTCTTCAACAACTACCGCTCCAATACAACCCTGTCTTCAAAAACTACCTCTACAATACAGTCCTGTCTTGAACAACTACCTCTCCAATACAGTCCTGTCTTGAACAACTACCTCTACAATACAGCCCTCTCTGTAACAACTATCTCTCCAATACAGTCCTGTCTTGAACAACTATCTCTCCAATACAGTCCTGTCTTGAACAACTATCTCTCCAATAAAGTCCTGTCTTGAACAACTATCTCTCCAATACAGTCCTGTCTTGAACAACTATCTCTCCAATACAGTCCTGTCTTGAACAACTATCTCTCCAATACAGTCCTGTCTTCAGCAACTACCTCTCCAATACAGTCCTGTTTTCAACAACTAACTCTCCAATACAGTCCTGTCTTCAACAACTTCCTCTCCAATACAGTCATGTCTTCAACAACTACCTCTCCAATACAGCCTAGTCTTCAAGAACTAGCTCTACAATACAGCCCAGTCTTCAAGAACTAACTCTACAATACAGTCCTGTCTTCAACAACTACCTCTCCAATACAACCCACATCTTCAACAACTACCTCTCCAATACAACCCACATCTTCAACAACTACCTCTTCAATATACCCCTGTCTTCGATAACTACCTGTCAAGTGCAGCCATGTATTCAGCAACAATCTCTCCAATACAGCCCAGTTTTCAAAAAACTGCCTTTCAAATGCAGCCCTGTCTTCGATAACTACCTCTCCAATGCAGCCATGTCTTCAGCAACAACCTTTCCACTACAGCCTTGTCTTCGATAACTACCTGTCAAGTGTAGCCCTTTCTTCAGCAACAACCTCTCCAATACAGCCCTGTCTTCGATAACTACCTGTCAAGTGCAGCCCTTTCTTCAGCAACAACCTCTCCAATACAGCCCTGTCTTCGATAACTACCTGTCAAGTGCAGCCCTTTCTTCGGCAACAACCTCTCCAATACAGCCCTGTCTTCGACAACTACCTCTCCAGTGCAGCCCTTTCTTCAGCAACAACCTCTCCAATACAGCCCTGTCTTCGATAACTACCTCTCCAGTGCAGCCATGTCTTCGGCAAGTACATCTCCAGTGCAGTCCTGTTTTCGATAACTACCTCTCAAGTGCAGCCCTGTTTTCACCTGATTATGATTTTTTCACAGGGGGTCAATTATTTTTTCGTTGGAAAATGTTTTACTTAATATGCTATTTTGCTCAGTATGGGACCACAATTTAGGTATTTTCATTGAGGGATTTCTGGTTATATTCTATATTAGCCTTGTCAAACTTGCTGAAATTAAATATATCAGATTACTACATTTTTGCCAAACTTTTAAGATGGTCCCCATTTTCATTTGGTAGTGTTATTTATAGTATTATAGTACAGAGATTTGAACCTGGAGCCTGTTGCATAGCCTAGGAGCTATCGAGCACTTTTTGGAAGTGCTTTACTGTATGTCAATGCAACAACATGCTACCAGAGAAAGTTTCCGCCCATAGCATACCGTTTCCCAGGACTTTGCTAGGCGAGAGCATTTCATATGCAAAGGAGTGCTTCAGTTCTGCGTGGTAGCACTTTTCTACACAATTGACTGCTAGCCGTTAGTGCTCACCAGTACATTTTTTCCACTTTGTCCGCTATGTAGCGCTTTTTTTAAACCGTTTCTTAGCGTAGTGCTACCCACCCAGCGCTCGATAGCGAATTGCTTATAATTAAGCAATGGCCTCATGATTCTCAAACTTCTATTAGCATAATTCAGCTGTTGGTATCTTGTCTATATTTAAAACACTCACTGGGTGTAAGTTTTCATAAGCAGGGAGACTAATATTAGTATCATGCTGAAGCTCCAGGTTTCATACAAACACAAATCTTAAGGACAGAGTTACCGCTGGTTATAAAAGAAAACTAACAAATTCATAATTAAAGGTTTATTAAACTAATCAAAGTAATAACAGTCAAGACAATAACAGAATAATGAATTATTTCAATATAAATACAACTATAATTAAGTTCCCTAAAATACAAAAACATTGAAGGATACAAACATGTACATATATACTTGCAGTGTAGTGCAACCTCTGTAGAGCAAGACCCTTTCAGAGCAACAAACATTGGCTGCTGTTTAGAGGTTGTTGCTCTTATGTGGTAAAATTCAGAGAGTACCTATCAGCTTTTTGAAGATGTTTGAAAGATGTTGCATTAGAGGTTTTGTTCCTCTACAGATGATTGCTCTGGAGAGGTGTTATTGTACAATTACCAAGAATAATTTTAATGTGTACCATGAACTGGTGAAAACTTCCAATTCATCAATAGTGAAAGTAATGTTTGATACTTGCGTTTGAAACCATTGATCAAAGCTTTCAAAGTATAGTTTTCAACCTTTCAGTCAGTTAAAGAACACAATTAATGATCTAACATTTACAATTATTTCAGTAAATTCTCAATTTTAATTAATTCTAAGCTCAAACATTGTAGACTCAAAATTATTGAGGTTCTTGTCATGTGAGTCCTAAATTGATATCAAAATCATGGAATGAAAAATAAAATTCTCAGCGCTCCAAAATGAGAATTGCATCAGAATCCGAGCAAAATCTATATTTGAGCAGAGATTTCCAATAGAGATGCGTCAGATCAGACCCGCAGTAGATCGTGATAAATTTTTGAGCTGGGTGCAATATGTAATCTTCTCAAGTGAAATAAGCATTAAATTCCAAATTTCAAAACTACTAAAAATATCACAAAAATTTAAATTATCCGGTACGTTTTTTTTTCACAAAAATCATCGTCGGTTACCCATGCTACATAATTACTAGACATGATTTCTGTCTCCGGTGTTTTTTTTCCACAGACAGCAAATTCAACCATCAGACTACATTTTTTTTGTATTTTTAATCAATTCAACCAGCATTGTGAACTACCTGTCAATGAAGGTCTTTAGAGAGTCAAGCTGTTTCCCAACAATTTTTTCATTTGTATCTTTTGTCACTTTTTTGTGTCCAGTTCACCATAGCAATTTTCCTGGACTGTATCTTAACCAGTACGAACCTACTCATTCACAAACTTCTTCACATAATTATCACTGGTTTACAAATCCAGCTCACTAAGCACTGGGCTACAGCTGCAGATCATGTTTTTGTCAGTCCGGAGGGTGTTCGGATCACATGACATAATCTGGAAATGATGTCAAAACATGTAAAGATGTATTTTGACATTCTTTTCTATTTGCCTCCAAACCATCACTCTGACGTGAGGTTTTGAAATAAAAGTAGTCATTTTAATTCAGAGGATATTGTTCTTTTAAATACAAACAAAATCTGAATGTTTAAAAGTTTGATTTAAAAGTGAAAATCACAGACTGGCCTTGTAAGAATATATGTCTCTGCCCTACAACTAGAATATACATTGGCAACATATCTGTTCAATGTTATCTAAAGCTTCCATGATTGCACAGGCTAAGGCCAAGGGGACTTCGAGAAAAATATACAGTAGCATACATAAAGGTATACACTGCTTTAAAACTGTTGAGACAGCATTTATTAGGCCATTCAGTGAATCTTTCAATCACAAATAATAAGGCAAAGGTATTTCTGCACTGGGATTATGTAAATTGTAGAAAACTACCATTTTCCGTCTCTTTCTTCGTAGTTAGCAAGCTACTGATTAATAAATAGATAAAACTCCTCACAGCAATTATTTCATTCATTGCACGAGTACAGAGAATTTGACCTAATCCTTAACCTTCTATTAGCATAATTAAACAGCTGATATCTTGTTTCTATTGATACCCAGGTTGAATGTTTTCACAAACACTTGGATTGTACTATATCCACAAATCTAAAGGTCCGCTATTGCATAATCTGCTCGATGCTCCATGAATAATTTTGTAATGTATTCATGCATAAAGGTCAGGATGAAGTCAAATTTTCTGTACTAGAATTACTAAGCATAGTCTCAAGGGAGATTACCGTATATGAGTTTGATATACTGTATACCTGGTACACTAAGTGACCATTTTTGCACAGTGGGATTAACATACAAATCAATCAGAAGAAGCCAATATTCTAAGAACAATCAATAAATAACTATAAGCCAATAGTTTACTACAAAGATTTACTAATTCATAGGTAATTTAAGAATGGTAAAAACAATTTTACAATTAAAGTACATACTTATCAACATGTAACAATCATAATATATATATGTACAAACATTCAAATAATTGAGTAAATATGAAATGTATCACAGACTAAAAAGACGTCAACACTTACATGTTGGTAATGCACATAATATACAATAAATTAGGCAGATCATTTTAACGCAGACAAAAAACATCTTTAAAAAGGAGATTAGATTTCCCTAAGTACTGTAATAACTCTACCGACTCCTGGTTATACAGTTTTTCAGTAGATTGACAAGTCACCATGTTAACCTGACTTAATTGACAAGTAACCATGACTTTATTGACAAGTAACCATGTTAACCTGACTTAATTGACAAGTACCCATGACTTTATTGACAAGTAACCATGACTTTATTGACAAGTAACCATGTTAACCTGACTTAATTGACAAGTAACCATGTAAACTTGAGCAAATTGACAAGAAACCATGTTAACTTGATTAAATTGACAAGTAGCCATGTAAAGTTGAGTAAATTGACAAGTAGCCATGTTCACTTGAGTAAATTGACAAGAAAACATGACAACACAATTTAACTGACAATTAACCCTTGATACTTCATTAAATGCAGCTGCCATCAACTTACGATTCCTTAATTTGCCACTATTTATTTTATCGAAAAATATGAAAAAAATTAGTAGCAGCAAAGGATGTAGATCATCTATCAACTTGGATTTTTCAGTTTTATGAAAGCTGTTGCAAAACACAAGGCACAGGAATGTGAACATATTACAGAAACAATTTGATTATGATACTTGATACAGGGTGGCAACAGAAAATGAAAAGAGGAATAAAATTCCCTGATAATTTCCTGATTTTCCCTGCAGGGAATTTATTTTGGACATTTTCCCTGTTTTCCAGAGTTCGTGGCCACCCTGTTGATACTTGATAATGCACAAATTAATGTCGAACAATGAGAAAAAGTGGATAAATCTATGATTACATTCTATTGCTATACACTAAGTGCTTCCTTTAAATATCATACATGTCTTTCTTAATGGATGAATCTGTTAATTGAAGACAAATTGAGAAAAAAAAGATAAAAAATAAAAAAAATAAAAATTATCTGATCATGAATTAAAATATAATATCCTCCCTACACATCTACTTTATATAAACATAAAGGCCAAGATCTCTCGAAATCGTTCACCTGAGCACCATAGACCTAATAAGCACATATCAATTGTACGGACATATCCCTGGCTTAGAATGAGAAGGTCGTAAGTGAAGACCTTATAAGACTAATGCATACTCGAGTTCTGCATCATAAGTCACTTTTTATGAGCATTTTTTCAATAAATTCGGAACTTGTCATGTTGACCAAACTGAAGTTGAAAAAGTTTGTTTTACCTTAAGTAAAGAGTGATTGTCAAGACAGTTTTTTCATGTTTTCTCAAAATATTAATGTTGTAGGTACAACCTTCTCATTCTAAGACAGCGATATTTTAAAATCCTTCTAAAGGACATCCATATCAAACTCCATGTCAAGTATCAAAGCTTTCAAAGCTCTGAACCATGGGACATTTCGACTTCTAAAATCTATTTTTAGCTCTTACCAGATTTTCATGTATATAACTTTGACAGATACATCATACCTGCCAAGTTAGTTAAATCCAAAATAGGAGTGATATAAGTGAAACATGTAACAAGATGCACTTAAATATGATTTAAAAGGGATTTAGATGCTAGGAATGTATTAATTCTAGTGGTTATAACAACGGGACGGAAGATCATAAAATGAATCAAATGTATTTTTGTGCAAGGTAGGTGAACTTTAAAACCAGACATTAATCGATGAAAGTAGGAGAATCTCCACTTTAATTGGAGTACTAAGCAGGTACGGATAAATCTGAACCATTCATACTCAGGTGAGCTGAAAATGCATTACACAATTTAGAACAAATATCTTTTACCATTGAAACATACAACAACATTCTGTAACTACAACCTATTACATGTATACCAATGGTATAATTTGAAATACAAACTACAAAAATGCATTGTAAAATGTCTGTTTACAACCACAGGTAACTGTATCGTTGAAAACGAAAAAATAAACGAAAAACATTTTTTTTTTTAAATTTATATTTTTCTTTCAAATTTTTTTTTCAAATTGTCTTTATCAACGATACAGTTACCTGTGTTAACAACACATGTACTACAAAAGCGTCCAATCAAAATACCATTATTTTGCCCTGTATAATATCAAAGAATAATAAAACATTTATCCTGTACTGTAACTTCTGTTTGAGCAAATTTCAAAAATGAAATAACAAAACGTTTTTTCTTCCTTCATTGTTTGAATGAAGAACTGTTTCACTCCACAACCGAAGTTGTGAGCATTTCTCGTTACATACACAGACGTGATCACTTCAGTACAACATGTGCAGATCCAGCAGTTTTTCACAGAGAGGGTCTGACTAGCTATTTTTTCTCAACTATTTTATATGTCGGACCAGCTCTTTTGCTAAAAGGAGGTCCATCAAACTTTTATCAGAGTAGTAACTTGGCCAGTCTCTGAGCACTGGTTTAACATACTTAAGAGAAACAAACTTTTGCCAAAATTGCAAAGGTCAGGACCCTGGCCTACTACCTCTAGATCCGCCCATGTATTAACTACCGGTATCACAATGTCAGTTTGAATACTACAAACAGTAGAGTAACAGTATACTGTAGTAACTAAACTATTATAATAATTATAACAAAATAAAGCGGCATAATAAATGCCAGACATGAACTGTATAAAACTAGAATGTCATGAGAGTGTAAAGAACCATGCCGGGAAAACACGGTGAGACAGATTTCATTGTTACATTAAGTCAATGAACTACATGTATGACACAGACACTAGGGGACATTTTCACAGAGTTGCACATTGCCTGTACCACGTCGTCTAAAAGTCATCATCATCGTCTACACGATTGGAATATAAACCGTAATTTCTTGTTGATGAACCATGAATAGATCCCTGAAAAAATATAATGAATGTATAATAGTAAAGACTTTATTTATAGAGGAAACATACATTTAGTTTAGCAGCAAAGGCAATTTTAAGACTGTAATTCAAATACAAAAGGTGGCCGAGAGCAGAACTGTGTGGAATTAATTCAACTTTAAACAAAGACTACACATAGTCAACAGGAAATTAGCACTTAACTGTAATAACATACTAATACAACCAAACAATACAGGTATAATGAAATAACAAGTTGTTATGTAAGTCTCTAATGAGAATTGGAGGAAGGCAGTTCCTGACTCAAAATATGTACACCCAATTCTGTATGTGACACCCATAGACAGTTACTCATCAGGAAACCTTTTCTTGGTACCAGAGATGGGACCCCCATGATTATGAAACAAAAATTCTTCACAATTTATTGTTAATTATAACTTACTTTTGAAGATCTCAAAGAACTGGATTTCCCTGAAATAACACAGAAAATGGTCATAAAATTGACTTAAATATTAATATGAAAGTAACAATTTGAAAGTAAGACCGAATGATTAAACAAATGACCATACAGAAGTATTCTTAACACCAGTGGAAAGACTTGAGAAACAATTTTCATTCACAACAAAACTTCACTATTAAAGTGGAATGAACAATTGCATAAACATATCACATTCGACATGAATGAATTACTGCCAGATTTATATACTATTAGGGCCTTTTATGTTAAAAGGTGCTTCAGGTAGTGTTGCAATCACGAGAAGGGTGCATTCTTTTCTTTAAGGAATGCCCCCTGAGGGAGAGAAAGACATTAGATACAGGCATGTCCAGTGCTGCAGGAAAGGACCTAGCCCTTATTTTGAAAATACAGCCTGGTCCTTTAGTGTATTTGGGGTATAGATCCGAAACAGAAACACATGCACCAATCCAGATATAGTCCAGTTCCCGTGCCGGGATTGGACCCATAGCCTACCTATAGATTGGCAGCCCAGTGTGTTACCACTAAGCTATCGCCACAGACATATTCTAGTATACAATGTGCTCAATCTTTACACATTCATATTTTAATGTGTCTGTGAAGAGAATAGGCACTTCAATGTTTTAGACTAATTTTTGGAAGTGTGCAATATTGCCTATAACAGTGAATGTAAAATTGTTAATCTACCTTTTAAACTTATAAAGTGCTCTAGTTGAACTGTCTGAATGCTATAAAGTGGCAATGACCTTTTAAACTATTTCAAAATGCAATTCTAAGCTAGGTTCCAGTAACTAGTTATGATGCTGCCTGCAGGACTATATGGCATAATGTGTAGTTTATGATATACATGTAACTACAGTAGCATTCAGTTCAAAGCCTTGTTATGTGATTAAAAGCCAATATTGGATACAACTGAAATTGTTAGGATGTACACTATTCTACAAAATACAAATTATAATACATGAATTTATGTGACAATCTGTATCAGCATTTAGTTCAATGTGCATGTATGCGTCACTGCTCGACTATAATCCTCACCTTGTTACTCAAAATAGTTTCCTCCTGTAAATACAGCCATTGCTTATACAGTCTGTTCTAGCAGACACTTACAGTAACGGGACCTAATTCATTAACTTTGCAAGTCTAATACTCATACTTAAACTTTATATTGCCAAAATGTTCTATAAACTCTCATGTTGCTTTAAATGCACAGATTTTGATATGTATGGGTAACAACAAATAATCAGATAATTTTTCACATGGTTAAATCTAATTGGTAAGAAATGGCAGTAATTATAAATGTATTCAATTTTAAGTCTAAGTCTGAGTTTCAGTCTTAGAATGTTGATGACTAAGGTCCTCTGGTAAGTAAGAAACCACCAATCTTTAACACCATACACACATCACTATTCTTATAGGAGATGAGCAAGCATTTGCACACATCTTATACACAGCTTTATGATTGTGACAAACATCAAGAATAAGCTCCTTTGATAATTTCCCTTGACAAGCTGTATGTATAGTCCATTTCTAAGTTACATGCCATGTGACACAATTGTGGTAAATGACAAGAACAGATGCCTAAGTAAAACTGCAGATAAGCACCCTATCCCATGTAAATTACTAATAATAACCACAATTAATTCATTAAATGATAAATCCATCAGTTTGATGCCAGGAATAGGTCTAGCCACAGACATTGATATCAACATACTAGTATAACACTATAAGTCATTATATATCTGATTGCGGTCTAGATTTATCATTCAGTTGTAATGGGGACAGATTGTGATGGGGACAGATTGTAAATGGGAGAGATATTATGAAAGACAGCATGTATTACCTGATTGCGGTCTAGATTTATATGTAGGTGGTGAAGTACGATGACTATACGATGTTCCAATATCATCATCATCATCTTCTTCCTCTCCTGCTGATGATAATCTGAAACAAACATCAATAAAATACATAGATAATGCAAACATAAACAATCAAACTTGTATCAAATTCAAATTGTGAGCACAGATCACTAATTACCCGGAACAAAAACCTGTCTGCAAAGACATCCAATTTTATCTCCCATCAGACCATTTTCAATGATATTTATCATGTTAAGAGACCAACTGTCAATCACTGGTTTAGAATGAGAAGTAGTAAGTACTACTTTCTACCTTATAAGACTCATACATATTTGAATCTGTACTTCAATGTGCTTCTTATGACTTCATTTTCATGAAAATCGTGTCATGTTGATAAAACTGAAGTCCAAAAAAGTTGTTTTTACCATAAGTAAAGAGTAGTTTTCACTTCAGGCAATTGTTTGTTTTCTCAAAATATCAATTTCGTACTTAAAACCTTCTCCTTCTAAGACAGTGCAATGACCCATGGATGGTCTAAACAGACAGGCTTAACTGTGACCCTAAGTCAAAAGTGTTACAAGTATACCTAAATCATTATAATGTTACAAGTAAAGCTGACTTGCTGGTTCATTTGTAATAAAATGTAAGTTCAAGCTTCAAAGACAGACTGGCCCATTGTCCGAATATACATTTTGCCAGCTGTCATTTAATACCATTTAAATCAATTTTTACAGAAAATTATAATCACAATGGATTAACTGGAAGACCTTCACCAAGCAATCTTCGACAAACAACCAAGCGGAGAGATCTCTCTCTGGCGTAATGTCAATTGTCATTTGGGAGGATGTGATGAAAAATAATCTACATAAACTAACCTATAATTTTTCATGTTGGTTCGGCGTTGTTGATGACCGAGTAGTGATGATTGGATAAGATTAACACAATCATTATATTCCTCATCATCGGTCACATAATCATCATCGTCAGTTTCATATGTCGCCATCTGTTTGCGTCGGGTTGTATGGCCCATCAAAGCTGATCGTATCATTTCTGACGCCTTAAATAGAACACAATATTGTTAAATCTTTGATGAAGTTAAAAAGGGTAACTTCGCAGTAGATCAGGCCCTGATCGCACAAAGCATCTCAAGCAGAAATCTCAACTCAAATTGAGATTTTGCAAAAATCAGAGTCAGAATTATAGATAAATCAGAAGCTCCAGCTTTTGAAATGATGCTGTAAGAAACTCACAATGTAATTTCTGTATAGTGATGCCAATTTCCAATCAAGCCTCGCATTGAAATTAACATAATTAAAGATAAATGCCCATTTTTGAGGAGAGATCTTGTCAGATTGAGTTCTCTCGGGAGATCAGGGCCAGCTGCTTATATAGGAAGAATTATTTCATTTCAAGACAAAGCTAAACATGTCTGTTTAACATTGCATAAAAACCTGAAACTAAGTTACTAAAATATTTGGTAGTAGGTCAGCATTTAAACATAATACTGTAAACTCATTAATTTTCGTAGGAGATTTAAATTTTGTGGTTCACCTTCAACCACGAAAGAAATCAAATCCCATCAAACAATAATTTTGACCCCCATACTTATTACCTGAAATGCAAATTCCACAAGTTAACGTCCAATCGAAATGGTCTTTTTTACTGAAACCACGAAATTTCGTCCCATCAAAATTAAATGATTTTACAGTATAAGAAATACAGTACATCATGTTGCATAATGTACATCGATTCGCCCACATTTATTTACAAGATGTAAAAGGCCTGAAAAATATTTGTTTGATTCTATAACATGCCTAAAAATTAGTGAAGGTAGGTCAGAAAATATATTTTTTTAATCATAGAAAAAGAACAACTTTTAACAAAATATTTTAGAATAGGTTCAGATACAAGAAACAAACACTTATCTTTATGCCCAATAGTTTCACTCTTGACCCACCACGTTTAAATGTTTACATAATTAGAAGATTTGCAACAATAAAAATTATGTTAGTTGGTAATTATAATGGTAAAAAATTAACAGAAACAGAATAATGCAGAAACTCAAATGTAGCTGAATATTTTTATGATGAGGATTAAGCAATTAACTACGACTGTTCCTCTTTGTTTTACATTAAAACATAGTCAAGTTTAAACATGTTTAAACACATTGGTGAATAATAACTTAATGTACATGTATCACAGTTAAAGCAATAAAGTCACACTTTGTTCTACACTTATAAGCTCTAGAACTCTAACAAAGCACTGCAACATTCTAGCATCTTAGATATTCATTGCTTCACTCATTGCTTAAGATACAAGAAACCAACAAGTATTTTTATGTCAAATAGTTTCATCCTCGACCTGCATCCTTTCAGTTTTTATACAATTAGCAGAATAATAACAGTAAGCATTATGTTAGTTGTTTCAACAAATGGTTGAACGCAACTAGGTTTTTGAAACTTTTGAAAGTGATGGACCTGATTTATACCAATCTTTCTTAACCAGGCTATCGATTTTTGTTATAGTTGGGCAGATTAACTAGCTGTTTGTCAGATGGATTTTCTAACTTTGTAAGAATGAATTTCAGCTACATTTTAAAAGCTTTTTTGAAGTTGACCATTCATTCTAGTGTAGCAAATCTGTATCTCCAGATGAATTCAGAATTGTAAGACCCCTGAAAGACTGAAATATTTCTGACCAACAGTACACATGTATCTGTATGCATCATATCTGGCTGCAAAGGTTATAGTCCATTGGGTTTTTTATCCCCAGTTTTAATAAATTGGGTTTTGACAAATTTTATTCGGGTATTTAATCACACTCATAGCGTAAATGATCTTTTATGTACTGTTTTTCACTATATCCTCCTTTTCTCTTTAGGCATTTCAGATTGTTACTGCTTTTTCTTACTTCCTTCTCTCAAAATCTATTGGGTTTTGAAGAAAATTAATTGGGTAATTACCCCAATGAACAGCTTATCTGTAGCTCTGAAAATCTACCACAATGTTGCTATATAAAACAACATAATTTAATCATATGAAGGCCCCAAATATGGCTACAGAACAGCAGATAGATTACAACTACATATCTGTAAGACAAGCACAGGAGACCTAAAATGAAACATTGTTTGTTTACCCTCCAACAATTACCCACCAACATCATTAAGGGATGGGACTTTCATTTCATCTACCTTTTTGTTCGAAGCATTAACAGTAACATTTAACAGCTTTCGCTAATATTGTGTCCCCCGTGCCCTTCCCCCCAACAATCTGATTTTTTAATATTTTTTGAGCGAGTAGATAGTGGACAGGAAAACAAACAATGTTTTAAGCCTAATAAGAAACACAATTATGTAGCATAAACATGTACTGCACAGAAGATGGCTAAAAATAGTTTCATCCCAAAAATCCAATCTTTTCAGCAATAAAACACAGAGAACAGAAAATAATACAGTAACTTTGTAAGCATGAAACTGGTAAAATCGAATGTAAAAATTTCAACAAACAATATTTTACAGATTTTTTTTTAAAAATTGGAACAAACTGGTTTAATGTTAATGTGGTTTTAAATACCACTAGATATGCTCTCCGTAGCTCTTTGATTTTGACTATGAGCAAGTCTGTGTTCAGTAAATTTTGGTGGATAAATTTGTGATAAATAGAACAACCCGGTACAAACCCGGTATGTGATTAAGTGTGATATTTTGATTTGTTAATAGGTAATATATCAAACTATGCTGCAAACACTATAAAGGCTATCATAGTCTAATGTAACACAACACAAAGTGTAGTTTTAGTTTTGCATAAAATCTTAACAAGGCAGCAAGCAGTTAATAACATGTAACAATTTGTTAGTAAAGTTTTTTTAGTAATGTTAACGAACACATCAAACGTGAATTCTACCCGCATCTTATAAAGCTGTAGTTGAATTAAAGCCAGACATAAACGTGAATTCTACCCACATTTACAAAGCTGTAGTTACATTAAAGCCAGACATACATTGTGTAAGATATTCAGACACTAACAAAATATTATTCAAGAAACATTACATGTATGTACACATCTGTTTATCTAATACAACAAAAATATCTAACATAACTATTAAGCATTTAATTCATTCAAAACACACTACTCGAGTAGGCGCAGAACTAATAGAGCACACTGCATTTCAAGAAGCAATTCTTGAACTTTTGGTTCTAAATACACCAACAGAATCAAGTGTTCATTTACTCGGCATGATCATTATGCCAATTTTTTATCAGTAACTTTAACAGGATTTTTAATAAGTTATTGTACAAAGGAGCCTGGAGGGAATGAAGGCCCAACACAAGAGGGTCAAAAGGGCCATGGTGGCTCACATGCCATTGTGTGAGAAACCTGGGACCCTTTAAAGGCCTCTTGTTATTTTTAAGATGTCTACGCCATAAAGCAAAATTTTCAAAAATGAACTCTTTTAAAAATAAAGAAACTCTGGCCTGACTATAGCACATTAATAAAGCAGCTTGGATATAACAACAGGGTATCACTACTAACAAATTCTCAAACCTAAGCATACATGAAGCAAATTGCTGGCATAGATATTTTACAACTATCATTACAAACAAATTCTCCAAAGACAGCATACATAAAGCAAGCAAGTTGCTGGCAGGGTAGGTGCACACCAGTGTATATTTAACGGATACACAGTTTTACCTCATCTCGCTCCTCCTCATCTTTTTTATATTTGTAATCCGTCCATCGATTTTGTATCTTTTTGGCTGCCCGGTTCTCACGGAAATTATTCACTTTTTCATTTTGTAATTGCTATAAAATTTGTGATGAAGAAATAATAATACAATACAGCATGCCAATTAGCACAGGATTTAATATAGTTGTTTAAACACTTATTGTTTAGTCCTATTTCAGTTCATCAGGGTACTGTTTTATCAAAGCATTTACGGAAATCGTAAACTTACGATCAAATTCTAATTCTTTATAATACTTCTACAACTTTAAAGTTTGGTAAATGAAACTGCAGTACTAATAAAGATTCAGTTAATTAACTCGTAGAAATAATATATGTCTCCAATTCTTGAATTATTAAGTAATAATGAAGAATTTTAATTTGAACGTAAGTTTACGAGTTGAGTAAGTCCTTTGATAAAACAGTACCCTGTTGATTACTGCTAACATACTACTCAAACAAATTATCCTGGTCCTATTACCTTCTTATGAAAATAGTTGTAAAGTTAAAATACGTAGTGGCTGGGTGAAGCAATAGTTTATGATATGAAGGCAACCCTGCAGCCACTGTATCTCAAGGCAACCCCAAAGCCATTCTATCTCATAGTTTTTAAGTTAATTTAGCACCCATATTTTACTTCAGCCTGTGTTTTTTATCAGAGGGTAAGACCACAAGTATATATGTACTGAAATGACTACCATGTAATGAAAACAATTGGTACGGCCCGACTTTCTCTTGGAAATTAATAATATTCCTTTCAAGCAGCTAAAACAGGGGTGTCAACAAAGCCAAATTCAAATCAGAAATATCGCAGGCGGTTAACCATTTTTGTCAAATAAGAGGCCTATAACCACTTTGTTTTCTTATTAAACAGTTTTTATTAACAAATTCCTTCAAAAGAGACTAAATTAAACATTACTTTGCCATTTCTGAAGATATTTTCTCCAAATAACATTTATTTTGGTCAGGAATCATGGCTCTTTCTGGATTAATCAGGAAAATTGACACCCCTCTTAAAACAGATTCATGCACCAGGTAAATTTGTTCAGATATTACACAAAGGTAAGTACAAATCAATCTACATTTGGCACAGAGTAGAATTATATTACATTTGAGAATAAAAGAAGAAGAAGAAATATAAATTTTAGTAATTTCTGAAGTTATTCACTAACTTAAAGATGTTTGGATATTTTATAACATAACAAAACAACCTGGGTACAAATACTAGATGGGTTTCGGAGACAAAAATGTATGTCTCAGATTCTCCCGTAAAATGTAATAAGGCAAAAACCATTTGATCTAAAATTCCTGACAGAACCCCCAACTAGGCTTGGTACCAATTATTCAAGAGAAGTTTCATTGAAATCAAACAAGTATTTAAGGAAACTGAGTGTGGACAAGCATTTGATAAGTGTGTCAATATTTCATATTAAGATTACCAATAAGTCTAAATTGTGACCTCAAGAACGACAAAATGACAATAATTGAAGTACTGCTGATGATGATAATGAACACAGACTGGTGATGATCACAACAGTTTACATTGAACACTGCATGCTCAGTAGAGCTAAGACACAAATAATAATAAAGACTCGGTGCAAAACTATGGTAACTAAATCAATATATAGAGACATGTACCACAGTTTTGCAATGAGCCCTCAACATGCATCACAATGATTATACAATAAACACCAACATACATTCACTACTGATTAATAAAATTAGAATTAGCCTTATACCCATGTTGAGAAAACTACATAGAGTTTCGAAATACTGTAATGTTTCTTAATATAGAGGATACTTTCATGTGGCAAAATGTTAATGAATTCAAATACCAGAGATTTGGCAAGTGGAAATTCTAATACTTTAGGAGAGTTTTTGTAGGCCAAAATTTACACTAGAGGACAAAGTCATGTTTGTGAATTTTTAATGATTGTAAAATTTGCAATATTTCTACATAACTAACTTTACCACATAAAGACGCACATAACATAAAAGTAATAGCTGATCACATAAGATGTTCATGTGATTGACAAGTTAAACGATGATAATTATGGTTATACAATGACAAGAAATTAAGAAATCAACTTGGAATATAACAGTAATGTTATTTACCTGATCTTGCTTGTGTGACTTCCAATGTCTCTGGATAGTTTTAGCTGAGCGGTTCTCCTTAAAGTCATTAATTCTCTGTCGTCTTACAGATGATACTCCACTATCTATAGACGATCTTCTCTTAGCACTCGATGGTCGTCTGTCTCGATCAAATTTACCTCTAGGTGTAACGTCTCTAGGAGCACTTTGAAGTCTCTCTTCAGATCTCGCACTCACTGGACGACTACCTCTTGATCCAGTACCAGGTCTGGCACTTGGTGGTCTGTTGGAGAAATATAAGTAATTCAGTAATTGGTAACTTTAAGGGATTTCGACACAAAAATGTATGAATCCCAAAAAGGACCATTACTCTAACAAAAATAATTCAAGCTAATATTCCTGATAAGTCGAAGATCAAGGTTTTGCACAAACTATTCATTTGAGTATTTCAGTTTAATTTGACATAAACATATATTATTAACCATTTAATACATTCTTATAAATTAATGCACTTTTAAATGATGTCTTTTCCAAGAATTTTTTCTTTAAATCAAGTATTTTTCCCCAAAATGGAATACTATTTCAACAACATCAATTCTTATGTTATCAAAATACACTCCCAGGGCTATGGGCTAAGCAAGTTGGATAAAAGCCCAGTAAGAAATATTAACATGAGTGAGGTAGAGAATAGAAGTATATTTACCTAGATCTGACCTTGTCATGTCTATCATCTACATGTACATAGTCTCCACCAGTAATCTCCTTCCTACAATACAACAATACGGTATTACTGAACATTATCATACATTATGCTAGCAATAACAGGGCCCAGAATCTGTTGCCTAATCCAACTGCTACCAAAATGTGCTACCGAAGACTTTCTACATCTATGCAATGACACCCTACCAACAAGCAGTATATTTTCCTACCAATGAGCACTCACTAACACTAAATTGTTTCTCTGCATTTTACTAGGCCAACTCTAGCGAGGGCTTTGATGTGCAAAGGACCACTTCAGTAAACCAGAATCGTGTTTTTCTGTGCAACAGTCTGTTCATATCATCTGACTCTAGAGTTGTTTCTCACAGAAATTTGGTGTCCGTTGCTTAAACAAAGTGCTTTCCACGGAAGGTAATCATTGCCTTCTGTATTAAATTGAATGGGACAAATCAGAACTAAAGTGCTTGGTAGCGCTTTCCTTAGGCAATGGACACCAGACCGAACCTATCATAGTATTCACAAAATTATTTAATTGGAAGCGAAAATACATGTGTAACTTACTGTAGATCTTCACATCTCTTCATCCATCTATTCTTCTCAGCAGACAAAGCTTTAATCTTATCATTCTTTCTGTCCATAGCTTCCAACAATTCTGATTCTCTCTTATCTAACTGGTCCAATCTATCTTCCAGAGACCCATCCAGTGCAAGTTTACCTGTACAATGTAACAAATTTATAATTTATATTCTCTCTCATCTAACTGGTCCTGTCTATCTTCCAGAGACCCATCCAGTGCAAGTTTACCTTAACAATGTAATGTATGTATCATTTATAACAAGAAAACACCAAGTACAGATAAGTTTTTTTTTAAATCCTTACACTGCCAGAATGGTATGGGAATTAGCCATTACCTTATCCCTATAAGTTGTTTCTTAAATTTTGTAAACTCTTAGGATGGTATGGGAATTAGCTGTTACCAAATCAGTACAAGGTGTTCCTTTTGTTGTATTTTGATACTTTATTAAGATAGCCATCCTCTGCATTTTACTGACTGAGACATTACATGTCTAGCCCTTGATAATTCTCGGTTGATAAATGATATATGTGCTTATGGTAGGCTACCTAAGCTAAACGAAACTCTTTTAAATAAAACCACCACACAATTAAGAACAATTTTTTTTTAATATTATAGTAAGAGTTTAGTACTGATGATGTTGGCCAAGATTCACTGGAGAAATGTTTACAATAAGTATAGCTTGGAGAATTTGACCTGATTTGGACCTTTATGCATGAATATTTTACAAGGTTCTCGCTTTGAATATATGATTTTCCACAAGCAAATCATGCAATATCGGTATTTCAAGTTTGTGTTTGTATTACATCTTGAGTGTCTCAGTGATAATCTCCGAAAATGAGAACATACAACCGGGGTTATAAATATAGACAAGATATTGACTGTTAAATTATGCTAATTAAAAGGTCAGGATTGTGTCAAATTTGCCAAGCTATACAGGCTTCAAGTCATGTATATATTTAACAGAACTATGCTTACCTGCCATTTGTGGTGCTTTGCTTTCATATGATATAAGTGATGAACTATCAGCATACTTTTCTGCCTTCTCAAGTTTCTGAAAAGTAAAATATCAAATACTGTCAAGTCATTCAATTTTGATGGGACAAAATTTTGTGGTTTTGGTAAAAAGGACCATTTTGATGGGACGTTAATTCATGGATTTTGCATTTCAGGTAATAAATACAAGGGTCAAATTATTGTTCGATGGGATTTGATTTCGTGGTTGAAGGTGAACCACAATATCCACGAAATTTAATTCCCCAACAAAATTTCTGATTTTATAGTATCCTGCATTAGTGGTCACCTTAATCAAGCAGCCATTTTAAAACCATAACCTATTCATATAACTAAATCCCAATATCCAATATATCATGCTTATATCAAATACAATCAAGAAAACAAGAATATCAGATTTATGTAAGATTTTGTTCAATTTCAACACCTTTTCTTCCAAACATTTATATCAGGAAATAGGAAATTATACAGAAACAATAAATTGATGGCATAGAATGAGAAGGTAGTACATGTAACTACAAAATAAATATTTGGGAAAACAAGAAAAAACTGTCTGACATTTTCTTATTACTTATGGTAAAACAAGCTTTAACAAATTCATTTTTGGTCAATATGACAAGTTCCGATTTTCATGAAAATAATTCATCAGAAGCGTCTTATGATCCAGATTTCAAATATGAATCAGTCTTATAAGGTTGTAAGTAGTAGTTACGACCTTCTCATTCTAAGCCAGCGTAATGTTGATGAAGCATGAAGAAGAGGGGTTTGAGGCATCATAGTTGAGGAAATTCTAAATTTTTGACTTAATTAAAGTATATTAAATTTTTACCTTGTCTAATTGAGCAATTGTACGTAGGAGTTGATTTCTATTCATGTCTTCATAGTCCCCTGTAAAAAGGCAAGTAAATGTCAAGATGAAACAGAGAACAAGCTGGAAACAATTAACATTTGTTAGAGTAGTAATAAACTGAAAATAATCACATGGCGCAATCACCAGAACTTTTCAGGCTTTGAATAAGCTCCCTGATATTTTTAGTAATGCTCACATATGATCTACCAACTTCATAAGTGAAATGGATCATCTACTGGTCATAACCATTTTTTAACTTTTTTTTTATAGTCACATTATATTTTCTTTTACATTCTGAGCATAGCCTTCATTTGCCAGTCAGCTTTTTGATGAATATGACAGGCATATGTGTGCCTCCACCGGGATTTGAACCCAGGTCACAAGGTTAGGCGGCAGGGGCGCTAACCAATGAGCTTCAGAGGCCACCCAGTATCACAATATCTTGACAATGGATGAACCAGCAGATTCCTGCAACTAACACTACTCAGTGTCAGGCAAGTGAGATATGCCAGTAGTACATTTTAAAAGCATTGATATGTTATGGCCTCGGATTAAACCCAAGAGCTCTTGCACACAGAGCAGAGCCTCTAGGACTAAGCTACTGAGGTGAATCCATCATGGCTAACATGCATACCAAGTCTAAGAAGTTCCAACAATGAACATGTAAGTTTAAGTATTACAATAGAATTCATCAAGTCATAACAGTTTGTATGTATCCCTGATGAAATGTTTGATCAGCAAAACAGGAGTTTGTCTTGAATTTTAATTTTACTTAAAGAGGGGAGGCATAAAAAGAGAAAAATGATCTACATACTTGTTCGGGCTGTTCCTGTACTTTCCAATGAATTCTTGAGATCTTCTTTCAAGCTTCTATTTTCAGTCTGTAACTGCTCGTTGGATTTGTTGAGACGTAATATTGTTTCATTCAGTGCTTTGATTTTAACATTACCATCTTTGCTCGTAGTTCTATAAATATGAATAAATAAATATGAGCCAATCTCCGTGAAAACCGGGCTTAATGACATTGTATTGTAATTATGCAATACGATTTAGAAAGTGTCTGAAATGAGAAAAAAATTGTGTCCTTTGATTTCAAATTTAAGTAATTTGATAGTAAAATACTATCCATTAGCTTCGAGTTTTCTTTAAAATTGTGTTAAAAAAATTCTTTTGTTGCTATGGTGATCAGTTTCTAAAACGTACTCATATCAAGGAAAACAAGGGTTAAGTGGATAAAAACATCAGCTATTTTTCCCTGGAAGCAAAAACGCACAAACTGAACACGTATTATTAAACTAAGAATATGATTCTAAAATGTGCCACAATTTTAAAAGTTTACGTCAATTCTTTATCAGATACTGGATCATTGAAATGTCAGTTTACGTTACGTCAAAAACTTAGAGAATGACGTTCGCGACGTCACTCATAAAGTATGCGGTAGTGGTTGGTTTAAAAAGTCTTTAACTTTGTAAGTTTATGGAATAATTTGTTCAAATTTTCACAAACTGTTCATAAGAGCTTCCTCTTTCTAACCATATAAGTATCAACATTTTCACAATTTTATCAATAAGCCCAGTTTTCCTGGAGAATGGCTCATATATAAATGTTACAATAGATTAAAAGAGTCATAACTCTGTCAATCTTCAGCATTTCAAGGTTATGAGCGTCATAAGTAAAATTTCACTATTTCAAGACTCATACATCAGGACAAATCTGAATCAAAATACCAGTACATGTCATGCTGACTAATATTTTTATGAAATTTGAGGCTGTAACTTAAATGTGCTAATAATATCAAGTGACACAAGAAAAAAATTAATCATTTTAAGGGCCATAACTCAGCTAAAATTGAAAGAATCTGAATCAAAACGCACAACTACATGTACATAATATATACTGGATACCCAAAACGTTGACAACTGTAGTCAATATAATTCTAGAGTTATTAGTGATACCAACAAAATGTCATAATATTAAGGGCCATAACTCAGCTAAAACAGCATGAATCCTAAGCAAAATACCTGACTGACTAATATTCCTATTAAGTAAAATGACTTTGACAGTAGTGCAAAAACATTTGGGTGCAGCTAAACATGTCAGGAAACATTGACAGACAAATGAGGGCTAATCTATATGCCTCAAAATATTATGTGGGGAGGGGACATAAATTTTACCTGGCAGATTTATCCATCCCAGTATCCTTGGAGTTTTGAAGTCGAACAATTTCACTGTAAAATATTTCCATTTGTTGTTTCATCTCGTCAACTTTTGTTGTTTTCAAATCACTTTGCAATTTTCTGCAATATATTAAATGGAACATTACACAAGAAATGTTAGTAAAAACAAATATGACAGACAACTTGCAACAAATCAGTCATAAATCAGGACAATCTGAGGACCTTTAAATCAATAGAATCTGCCTCCATTCATCACAAATCTCCCTACCAAGTTAAACATGTAACAGTTATCAGGGGTGTCAACGGAGACAAATTTAAAATCAGGAAAATCAGATGCTGTCAACAAGAGTTCTTCAACCACATTGTTTCCATATATAAATCAGTCTTTTAATGGAGAAATTCCTTCAAAACAGACTAAATTAACCACAACTTTGCCATTTCTCAAGATTTTTTTATAAAATAACTTTTATTTTGATCAGAGGTCAAGGCTCTTTCATGATATGTAAATCTGAAATTCCTGATTTATCCCGAAAATTGACACCTCTCTCAATAGTATCCCCCAGCATTCATCACAAATCTCCCTATCAGGTTAAAACATGTTATATAACATCATGTAAATAAATAATAAAGCGCTATCTAGGACAGAAACTAGACTTACATGTATGAAGATTCTTTGTCCCGCATCTGAGTTTCTAACTTCAATATTTTTTGTTTCAGACTATGAATAACTGAACCAGAGTCTGGTCTTTTGTCTGTTAATGTTCTTCTCAATTCTTCACTCTGAATGTGTAAGTAAAATCATACAACTTTATTGTCTAAAATAAGGGAACATGTGATTGTTATGTACCGCTGATCAAAGTAAAACTGAAAAACTTTGATCTTTTTCAAACAGAAACTATTAGATTGATTTTTCTAGGAAAATGTTAGGCAATAAATCTACTATAGCATTTAAAGCAACTTTAAATATTGAAGGGTCATAACTCCATGACAAGAAGGCCGCGCTCTTTTTTCATAAGGCCACACGCAAAAATATGCCTTTTTCTCAGAAAACGCCATGCCCCTAAAGGGTTCTGGAAAATACACTAACTTGCACTTAATACAATTTAATTCAAATACATCGTTAATGTGTGGCATAATTGGATATTCATGACAATTGCTATTGGATTAAGTAAAACAAAGCCTTTACACATTTAATTTTAAATCTATCCATAAAACATCTGTCTGACATCTGACAGAGGCTGTACCTTTTGAGGATGCAGTAATGAATCAATTTCCTTCTCTTTTTTCAGATTATCTTCTTCTAATCTTCGTATTTTAGCCTTCATGTTTGAAGCATCTTGATTTAAGGCACCAACTTGTTTTTTATACTCGAGAATTTGTTCATAGTACTCCTCTTGGGATTTATAAGCTGGGGTACCAGGCGAGGCTCTCACTGTAATGTAATAATACAACTAGAAAGGGTTGTTGACAATACAATATTTTCCCTCACGAAGGGCCGCAACTCTTGCAAAAATCACCCGATCAAACACATTTTGACAATATGTACAAATAGATATGGTACAAAGTATTCACTGAAGTTTCATTTAAATTGAAATATGACCAATTGACATTACGCCAGTTATCAAACAATTACCTATAAATCCATTTTAAAGGTAAATTATAATAATCAGGGTAAATATATATTAAATAATCTTGAAACATTCTCTAAAAAACTTTGACAAACAATAAGGGAAAGTGACGTCTGCTCTGACGAAATGTCAATTGTTAAGGAGAACAAGACTATCGTGTGGAGAAACTTTGAGACATCCACCATCTAACAAAAATGTCTTCCCCACAATAAATGAGAGACATTACAATGACAGCACTGTCTCCACTTTGCACCAATCCATCAAAACTAGAGATGGGACCGAATACCAAAATCAATATTCGAATATTCGAAATTCATATTCGAATATATTCGAATATTCGTTCGATAATCGATGCCAAAGTATTCGTTCACTTTTTTCACTTCCCTATTGAACAAATTTAAAGTTCCATTTCCGCTCTTATGCAAAGCTACGATATTCGTTAGCTTGATATTTCTTTCTGAACCGTTGATAAACATTCACCCTGATTGGAAAGAAATAAACATGTTTGTGATCTATAAATCGTCGTATTTCTTTACCTTTCGGGCTTCAGGGACGTGTGAATAAAGTTTTAATAAGATTCGTTGTTTTGTTATTTCTAATGAAGATTGTAAAAATTTGTACGACTACGCAGTTTTAAAAATCGTTGTCATCATCCAATGAGTGTTTCGCTCTGTTACTGCGGACAATGTGTTGACACTTTTACTAACAACTACATTTTTATTCATCTATGCAAACAGCTTATCATACATGCAGTGGACGAAACCCCCGAATTAAAAGAATCCCAAACATCTGTCAAGGTAATTATTTAGCCTGCTAAATCCGTGTTATTACGACGCTTGAATACAGACGAAATGCAAGCGTTTCGGGTGTCTAAAATGCAGTCGTTTAACGGAAGTATTTTGGCGAAGTGTCATACTGTTTATTCAGAGTATACAGTTAATATATCGATACACATGTCATAAAAGTGTCAATTAGGGACTTGATTATACTGTACATATCACAAATTATGTTGTTATTAAGCATACGAAAATAATTTGAATTTACATGTATCAATTTTTGCTGAAATTGACAATTTTTCTTATTTTTACGAATATTCGAATATTGAAATTGGATTCGAATATTCGTTCCATTTTCGAATATTCGAATATTCGGTCCCATCTCTAATCAAAACACACTAATCACTCAATATATTTTAAGAGATAGTTATGGTCCCTTTGCAGTTTACAACCTTTAATCGTTGTGTAATTCTGTATTCAAAGTAGTAGTAAATAGTTGTCACATACTTGTAGGGTCTGAACCTTTCCCCGCCTTTTCTGTACCGGCAAGTTGTCGAAGGTACGCTGGGGTACTTAGGTACGGCATATCTCTATCACGTGGACGTTTTCCACTAAATGTGTTCATACCAGTACTTTCTGTTGTAAAACCTGTCAATATAAAGCAACACTATAATACTCCCTTAAGTACATCCACTTAACTCAAAATAGTAACTGCAGTTTGAAAATAGTCTGAAGTAAAGCCCAGTTATCTGGAACAAACTATAATAAAAGTCAAGCAAGGGAGTTATACTGGTACCACTATTTAACCTGTTTGCTATGTCAAGGCATGTGATCAAACCCAAGACGCTAAGTGGACGATCTACAACTTATATCCATTGAACTATACGAAATAGGATTAAATAGTACCATACCAATAGACTTAGTGTACTAGACTACTAGTACTTCACAAGTATGAATAAATGCTATACCTGTTCCTGTTTTTCTAAGTGTATCAATCCAGAATTCACCAGCTGTTTTATGTCGTGGACTTTGTGGACCTCTGTGAGTAGCTAAACCAACTGAAACATGTAGAGTAACAGTAAACAACTATTATATAATGCACCAGTCAATCAAAACCAGGCCATACTTCCTCAAGGAAGGAAGGAAAATTGCAGGAGAAGAGTCCCGGGTTTTACCTTTCTGCCAGGTAAGTATCAGGATTTTGTTTAGTGCCAAAAGAGTGGGGACTCAATATTACGCACATGGTCATATTTAATTTACAAATACTGAAAATACTTTAGCATTATTTAAAGTTCTACTGGTCGACAATAAAATCAGTTATATGGTATAATAGAGGCTACCTAGTCACATTATCCTTACAAAAGGCAAACCAGCAGTGACCTGAAACTTACAATACTGAGCATCAAGCAAGGGAGGTATACTAGTTATAGTATGATTTTTAAAAACTTTGGTATATCACAGCCATGGATTGAACCCAAGACCGCTTGCACTAGAAGCTGACACTCAATCACTAGGCTATCAAAATGGACACACAAATTACACACACACATACAGAAGCTTATAAGTACCTGTAAGTCTATTTTTGACAGCATGTAACCACAGATCATGTCCTGTCCGACCTGATGGAGCGCTTTGTGGACGCTTCTTTTTCTTACTACCCGGAGTCACTGTAATACAAATACATTAAATTTTGTACAAAGATATTTCTTTCATACCTCTGTGAACAAACTGGCACTGCAGGGACATTGATATAAATTGCAATACTGTAAAATTATTAATATTCACGGGGGATTTAATTTTGTTGATTTCAAGGGTGACCTCAAGCATGAAATTAAATCCCCCACAAATATTAATAATATCATAGTATTTGACTTAGTGGGTAATGAATTCTTGAAATTATGTCTCCACGAAATGGTTGTTTTTACAAAAACCACAAAATTTTGTCCCATTGAAATTAAATGATTTTACAGTAAATTATGTTGAACTCAAGTAATCTGTTAAGAAATTGTTCAAGAATAGGATCAAGACAACAGTTTACAGAAATTTATTTCAAATAATTAATGATCGGAAAAGGTACGCTAACCATGTACCGGACAAAATGGGAACATTTGTTGATACTATGCCATAATTACAAACATCAAGGTTGGCTGGAAATAAGATAATGATTCTTAGTTGAATGAACTTGGATCGGGACAGCATGTTAATAAATGATGATATAATTAATTGGTCTTGGATAAAATTGTTCTTAAGCTGGAGTAGGATTCAAGTTTTATTAAATCTAGTTGTAACAATTAGCTTGGCAAGAGTTGTTCCATAATTGGATATTATTTCAGGACATGGTGTTGATAGAATATGTCATCATTAATATAAAATTATGGCACAGTTAAAGTATGGCTAGAAATTGTTCCAATTTTATGCTGGGTTATCAATTAATTACTCTATTTTAGTTAATTGTACAGTTGATCAATAGTACACACAATCAACTACCAGGGTACATGATATCTATGACTCCTGAACAATTACAGGTGTTACAGACTCGTGATTTACAGGAGAATAATCAATATCCCTGTCACACCTGGCCGGAGAAACTCGGCATTTGTCACTGATAATGAGAGTGGTAATTTGACAAGTATAGAAGATATACCTGGTCTGCTTGTAGATTTCTTTTTTGACACTGAAATATAAATTGAGGTACAAATATAAAAAAACTATATGACTTTGGAGTAGTTATTTGAGAAGCTAGTAATTGCAAAATATCAAATAGCTTGATTACACACATTGTTCTATGATTAAATGTCAATAATTTGATTTTTTTTCATCAAATAGCCTTCAATCTTTCTGATGCAGCAAATCCAGATACAAGTAATTCATTCCAGATTTTCAGGACCCTTGTATACCTCCATAGTTTGATTTTTTTGTAAGACAGTCAACAGAACCACATTTAAATTCAGGAAAATCAGACGCAGTCAACCAATTTTGGCAAATAAGAAGCCTTCTACCACAGCATTTCCATATTCAACTCAGTTTTTATTAAGAAACTCCTTAAAAACATACTAAATTGGCCATAACTTTGCCATTTTCTTCAAATAACTTTTATTTTGGTTGGTCAGGAATCATGGCTCTTTATGGATATCAAAATACAGAATTCTTGTTTAATCAGGAAGATTGACACCCCAGAAGAGATTGTCATCTATAACAATGAAATATTAATGAACAGACCTGGTTTAGATTTCTTCTTCACTGGAGATTTTGGCACTGTATTTCGTCCAATCTGAAAATAAATACATGCATTTATTGGCATTTTGCTAGTTTCATCATATGCAACAATTATGTGATACAGGTTGCTAGATTCAATGGTAGAATAAAAATATTTATTGTAGGAGTATAATTATGGTGGTACGAAGAATTTGGCCTGATCCACATAGTGACATTAGTGGAACATCATGAAGGTGCTCTCAGTGTATTACAAACACAAATCATTAATCTTAACCTATGGACCACTAAAGATCTACAACAATCTTCGAGGCATGACTAGTAAACACCAAGTATTCTATGTCTATAGAGGTCACGCCTCGAAGATTGTTGTACATCTATATTGCATGGTTTGCTAACTGAAATTCATATATTAAAAACAAGAATCTTGTAATATATTTATGCATAAATATTAGGATCAAATCATTATCTCCGTACTCTACACTCGGCTGCACTTCTAACGCTGCCACTTGATTATTCTTGATATCTCGAAAACCGTTTGAGATAACTTAATCAAATTTTCACCAGTTTTAGTTTAAAGCATGCGCCTATTGCTGCACGTGTTAATTCAGAAATTGGTGTGTATGAAAATGTGTGGTAAACGCGTAATTTATGTCACCCGGAATTACAAAGTCACAAAATTAAACAGCATATTTATTAGGGGTCAATTCAGTATTTTCAATATTTTATTTCTTCGTAGCTTCAAGTGTTATGTAATAATAATAATAAAGACTTTATTTATAGAGGCAACGTAGTTAGGCATTTGTCCAATCTTCCCTACGAGCCTCTAAAAATGTACTTAGGTTACTATTTCCTAGGTAACCAAATAGCAGTTGGTAACCTTAGACCGCCTCAAAATCAGCTCATAATCTGAATATAAAACCGATGCGCTTAAAATAAACGTTTATCCTCAAATAGTGCTACTTGAATGGTCAAATTCACATTTCTTCTGAATAACGAATGTTAATAGTACGAAGTAGAGTTGAATTTATTCAGTTTGATATAATAATTAGTCACCCTAAATTTAAATTTCAAGTTGAGCGAAACCTGTGTTACTCGCAAGAATCGTATTTTCTCAACAGACACGCTATGGGTACGGAAAACACTATATTTTGCAGCAAAAACCAACAATTTTCGTTTTCTAGCATTTTGGTAAATATTGTTAATAACTATTAAAAACCATGAGCGAATAAAATGTTGATATGCACAATCATTATAGGAAATAGGGACATCTACATGCATACATAACAACCAGTTGGCCGATATTGAGTGATAAAAATGCGACTTTCAATATAAGTATTCAGTCAGTTGAAGACGTATCGTGCAATAGCCTATTGTCGAACCGGGCAGAAAATTCGCCAGAACCTGTGTCAAATATTGATTTTCAAGTATGCCAAATTTCATTACAATTCATTGAGGACTTTTAAAGAAAACTGAAATATATAAGTGGCAGCGTTAACAGTGCCGCTAAGTGTATATCAGCTTTACAAGAAAACAAAGGTTGTTATTCTTGTACATAGTTTTCAAGCATTTATAATGCAAAGTTAATGAGCACAAATAATGTAAGTTTTCCACTGTAAGATGCTTTGTGAATACCAACGGTGAACCCTACTAGCTAGGATACCATGATTTCTTTAACTAAATTAAGAGACTTTACCTAGGACAATAAAAGATACACTTACCAAAGTCTCTGCTGACTCTAAATCAGAATCATAGTCTGCATAATGTGTCTGAAACAAAGAGTGTACACAATTACATGTATACATTTATTATCAATTTCTTCAGCAAAAACAAATCCTTGTGTCTTATTATTTTTTCCACTTATTTAATGAAAAATTGATGTCATGATGACGAGAACTCATAATTGCAAGAACCTCTACTAAGATTTCCATATATTTTGATAGGATTATACTGTTTAAACCAGAATTATCACCCTTCATTTTACAATTTGTTAACGTTAGTCTGAACAATGTCTATTATAATGTAAATGCCGCCAATGTTTCACTGTGTCCCTAAAATGTATTGCAAGGCCCGTTAGTTAAGCGTAATGACACCCCCATCCTTAGAATGTACAGTTAACTTGTATGACGTCACTATTACGAATCAATTATGAATACAGAAGCGTTTAACCAACATCAATTGCTGACAGTGCTGCCTAATTCAAGGGCTACAGAGCTTTTAAACAGCTTCAATGCCTCAAATAAGTACTATATAGCAGATGAAGTGAAAATTTGGTATGCTTAATAGGTAACGGCGAGCACTTGCGGATAGAAAACTATTGTACAAAAAAGCGCAATCAACTTATTAAGCCCTAGAGTAGCAAATATTTGAAGAGTAGCACTTGTCTAGCAAAAGGCTGAGGAACAGTTAGCTATCGGCAGGCACTGCCTGGTGCTGCATAAATGAAGAAAGATGCCCAATGATAGTGCTATTAAGCAGTGGTTTGACTATGCAACAGACGAGCTGCGACTCATGTTGACTGCACATTGACTATTATTAGGATCCAGGATTAATTTGGAAAGTAAGCAATTACTGTGTTTGTTATCAGCATTATTTGATTACAATATTGGAAGTAATAATGCAGCAATTGTTAAGAGTACAAGCATTTTATAGTTATACAATGTAATATAGAAAGTAATCAGTGGGTATTATTATAAATTACGAGCAATTATTATAATAATATGGGAAACAGGGAAGTTATTTAATATGCAGTCAATGCTACAATACAAGCATTATATAAATATTATAAATTTATATATAATCAAAGTATTATTTTGGTTCAGCGTGCTATGTTGATGTTAAGAAGGCAAAGAAAAGTGTGGGAATTGGAGGCTCCTTCCCAAAAATAGGATACACATAAAAATACACAGGATTTCAAATGGCCAGGGGAATATCCCTCCATCAAAAATTATAAAAAATAAAATGGTCTAAAATACAAATTAAAATCTCACAAGTTAGGGTTAGGTGTAAACATTTGCTGAAATGAATCACAATTTCACAAAATATAAATTTGATAACTAATCAATACGCCTGTTGACAATGGTGCTTACTAAGAGTAAGACTCATGAATCCTATTCAAAGTTGCAACATTAAGCTTCACAGGTTTCTAGTCTTACTCGGAGTCTCCTAGCCAAATCTCACTCAAGGTGTACGGCGTACGTACCCCATATTTGGCCAAGCTAGCCTATACACCAGTTCATTATTCATACCTAACCCAAAGATGCGATGTAAAGTTAAATCATGTTTACTCCCCCCCCATTAAAAGGGCCAGCCAAATTGGTGAGTTTTTTTTCAAAATTGTGTTACATTTTGTAGCATGCAAGCATCTATAAATTTGTCTGAAAACTACAGGTAGGCTTATAGATACAAATATAAAAAGAATAATTAAATTCTTACAGTCTATACTAGCAATCAACCATCACCTTTAAAAAAATAATTAAAAATAATAGTTGTTGAAAATTTTGTATCCATAAATCAACTAACAAAATTTATAATTCAACTGTCTAAATATATTAGGGTCTTTAAAATGCCACAACTGATAACAACTGGTGTAATTCAAAATTACAAGCAAGTGGCTTACATACATGTATAATGATCAACAGGACAGGTGACTTTTGTAGTGAGGAGTAACATACATCCAGCAAAATTTCACTTATTGTTAATGTGGGGCTCAAACCCATGACCCCTCAATACTGGTACATTTCTATGGTGCTCTACTGACTGACCTGACTTGGCCCCTCATTTAGTTATGCGCATGTCAATATTCTGACTGGGATGGGGAGGGGGACAGGCAGACTCAAGGGAAATTTTAATTTTGTGTTGTCAAAACCCCCGCCATTTCCTGACCTGCAGGGAATACCTGATGGCAAAATTTCCTTAGCGGCCCTGACAACTAAATATTGTCCCCAGGTATTGGTTTGAAGACGAATGCCCCACATTTCCCCAGCAGTACAGAGGTAGCTGGAAGGCAAAACACAACTGTTTCCCATCCATCCCCAGGTATGGCCATGGTAGCAACTAACTGGTGCAATTATTTAAATTAAGCTTTTATTAAGGCACTCTGCTTTAAATGGCAGCAAAACAATGGGCGGCATGTTTGGGAAAAAATCATACAGTATAATGTATTCAATATTGTTTCAGTTGATGACAGCTAGAATAAAATATACAGATATTTTGCATTTAGGCAATGTCACATGTCTTTGATGTTGTTTCCCGGGAGTTGTGCAATAAATGGGGCTGCTGCAGTGCTGTGTCAGACCTATCACCTGGCTAAGCCAAATTTATAGGAATTGGGTAGCTTTGTATTTTGAGATTCTAAATGACAACACAAAATTATCATTTAAAATATATACCTGATATTTTCCTGGCATTCCTCCTAGTTCTTAGTTGAATATAAGTAATGTCCAGGATACAAAACATTAATATTCTGTCAATAAAAGCCACGGGAGACTGGCAGTGGCTCAAGTCTAAACCTGCAAGTATTCAACCGGTAGATTTTACATAGATTCGCCGAACTATGCAATGATCAAGCGTATTTAGTGATTAAAAGAGTTAAAACAGAGTGTTTTACAATAATATGCACATGCAAATGGCATAACATGCCCGATTAAGCCGAGTGAACTTTGAGGGCACAGGTTCGTTGTAGTTTGTAAACAAAGCAACCATTGCTACTCAAATAATCTCAACATAAAAGTCGACACAATTAAAATTCACATTTCGAAAATAAATAAAATTCTTTTAGTTCTAAAGCATTTAAATTTGTTATTTAATAGTTTTGTAAAACCTATGTAGAATTATATTGTTTATTAAACATGAAAAACTTTTGTTAAAGACTACGGGGGCGGCTAGTCACATGATCAAAACAAAATGTCGGCCGACCTATCATTTGGTAAATGGGAGTGTCTTCTATATTTTTTCGATGTTTTCGTTGCAATGAAAGCAGCAATCATGCATTTTATCATGTCTTGATGATTTATTTGATTTATTTCTTTGTATTTTTATAGGTTCGGTCCCACCGTTTTACCGAGAAGTGTATGATATTGTTTGCCCAAATCAGGAACACGTTGATCAAGACTTGTTTGTTGAGATCCTTGTCAAATCCAGTTTGCCACGAACAACAGTTATTCAGGTACAAAATCATATCATATTTTAACTGAACTTCTTTTTTGGTTTTTAAATCGCTGGATTTCTATTTAGTTGCCATTTTACACGTTCAGAGAGGTTTATATCGTCTGTGCAATGTTGTTTGCAGATTTGACATTTTCACATCTGGAGCCTGTTGCCTATCTTAAGACAGTGCTACTGGCATGCTAGGCAACAGTTTGCTACCAAAAAGCCCTATGTTACAGACGAAGCAAAATTTGAGTGTAACATGTGATCGCTGGATAGCCAACCAATTGCACAGTGCTATAGAAACAATCTGTTGCACAATAAAATGCCCAGTAACTATTGCTTGCAAAGTATTGTGCAATGGTTTGCTACCATTGACTTTGTGCACCTCTTATTATTCAGTCACTGGTACCATGTCGTTGCATAGACATTATAAGAATGTACTCAAAAGTGCTGTTTAGTTGTAAAGGCAATTGTCTCCTGTCAATATATTTTATGGTATAAAATTTGATATTTCTATAAGTAAAATTTCTGCCCAACAGGCACAGTATTGCATTAAAGTTGTCGGGCAACATTGATATAAGGTTGTATAACTTTAAGTGTTTTCTATTCAACCACTATGTTGCAACTAAACGTAAAGGTTTATACAACGAAAAAGCAACGTTTAGTTAACTTTTCATCAACGCTGAAATAAGGTGGAATAAATGTTGTTTGGCAACATTGAAATAAGGTTGTTACTATGTATAAGGGTTTCATATGCATGGTCCAATGGATTAACTTAACCTTCACAAAGCAACCTTTGACAAACAATCATTTGGAGCGATCTTTGCTCTGGCGTTATGTCAATTGTTATCAAACAACTTAACATTTGATTTCCTGTAATGCAGTCATTACCTCACATGCAAGTTGATGTGAATAAGAGTTTAGACTCAGTAGAAACATCTGACACTCAAATTTTCTTTTCTATCAATCTCTGACAGCTTTGTTAATGTTTGCAATTGAAAACATTACACTGAGTACATTTGCATCAATCTATCAAAAATTGTTCTTGCAGTGCAGATAATGTCTTTTGCTGTGATTTCAATACTATTTCTCATTTATGGTGAATTTATTACCAAGTTTTATAATTTATTGTTTCACATCAACTGTTACAGAGATAGTTAAGTGGGGGTGTATGAAACAGTATTGTATGATGTGATTATGCCCAAAGTGAAACATATTTAGAAAGTTCAAGCATTACAATTATTACATAAAAACAAATGGGTATATGGCATTGGATGTGAATTGTTGATTTACCAGTTCAATTAATTGTATACAATGACTGTGTGAGATATATGGTTACAAACATATGTTAACACTTACTTGCATGAATTTACAGATTTGGGAAGCTGTTGATAACAAGACTGGTTATCTAAATAGAAGTGGATTATACAAAGCTTTAGCTCTAACTGCCCTAGCACAACAAGGCAAAAACATCAATGAAAAACTGCTGGAGTCATTCTCAGGACAGGGTTAGTATATCAGGGATTCAGGGGGTTTCCAGCGTATTTTGGGAAGCAGGACCAAGTTGGATTTCTTTTACAAAATAGATGCTTAAATTAGTGTCATAAATTAGTGTCATTCCTACATATGTCTTGATCTGAAATGTGTGGTTATACTCTCTTGAATTTACATGACTCATGATTAGTTGTTAATATGATCATATTGATATATTTTAATGCTATCTTACAAATATAATTTTTATAAAAATGCAAAATTTATTGCATGATTGGGCATGCATACTCGTAAATTTGATTTTTAAGGAATTTATTGTTAATAATATATATGCACAAGGGTTGTAATTTACAAATTCAAATGAAATTTTAAAGAATAATACACTTTGAAAAAAAGACCCTTGTGCAACAAAAGTGTTCACTTTATCTTGCCCAAGCGGATAAGTCAATCATATAAAACTTATTTTACAGAGTTACCCAGACCAACTTTAGGTGATTTATCAGATCTCAGGAATGCAAGTGTAAAATTGCGACGAGAAAAGTCACCAAATGTTCTTGGTTTCTCGTATCAAGAGTTGGTAGCGCTGGATACCATTAAGGTAGAGCTGCTTCCAGAGAAGAAAGGCCTTATATTGAAACATGTCGAGTATGAAATAACTAGTCAGGTGAGTGTTCATTTACTTCATTATTCTTTCTCTTGTTGATTGTCCTAAGTATCATGTATACTCCAGTTAGGATACAAAAAGAGTGACACAGCGGTAGAATCCACTATCACGGTGTAAAACCAATTATAAGCTTATAAAAACATGTGTAGTATAATTTTGATGCTAAGCCGAATTCTACCTGTTCAGGGTACACATAAACGGCTATGTCTCTTGCAAAATATCGTAACTGGACTATACATGCCTTAACTTTAGCCAATGGTGGGTGAAATAATGTGTACTGAATACATTTGCATATAAATGTTACTAAAAAAGTGGCATTTATAATGCTGAATAGCTTCACTTTTATTTTGTTTTTCGGGTATGATTCAGCATTAGTTGAATATATTATTATAGTATCATGGTATAAAACAATGATCTCAGTTCTTTCCAGCATCCTCTCAATGAATGATCCATTTTATTTTCAGAGATACAAGTCAACAACATTACGTAGATATAATGATTTCCTTGCCTTTCATGAGTTGTTACTGATGAGATTTCCATACAGATCTATACCGCGACTTCCACCAAAGAAAATGATGGGAGGTAAGCTAGTACTCATGGTGACAGTTTCATTCTGGTGCATACATACAAGGTTGTGGTCTCGCTAAGCATCTCAAGTAGAAATCTAAGCTCAAATTGAGATTGTGCTCATATGAAAGTTTGAACTCGAGATTAATCTAATTTAAGTAACCTTAATATAAATTGTTTTTATTAACTCGGAACTAATTTTTTGTGATGCTAATTTTGAGTCCAGCATTCCATGGAAATAAGCATAAAGACATGTGGCAATATTTGAGATGAGATTTAGATTCCATTGAGATGCTTTAGGAGATGGGGTCCAGATTTCCCGCATCATGTGTAAGTCTCATGCATTGTCTATTCTGTTTACAAAGGCTTGCATGCAAATTAATTAAATAAATAAAAAATCCAAAATTATTTCTTGGACATCCTGGAACCTGAAATTTGTTGCTTACATTATGAAATTGATGGCAGAGTCTCAGATATGAGTTTAATTATTTCATGAAGCATACCTTGTAAGTTGTAATGTCATGCATGTAAAATAATTAAGTGAAAATTGCTAATGAACTTTAAAACAGTTCTATATGTATTAGATTATACACATGTTAAAGTTATGTAGCAATAGTTACTGTTACGTAACTAATTATCTATATTAACTACCTGTCAATGCAAAAATCAATACTGCTTGCTACAACATCTGGCTCATTAAGGCAATCTTGCTTACAGAACTTTTGTCTTACCTGTCTAAAGCAGCAAGTTAATAAGATACATAGACATGACTTCTTAAAACAGATGACCAGTTTATACAGATGCATTCTTTATATAAATTATATATTATATAAATTATGCAATAAGGATTTTATATTTTGGAGTAATATTTTTCTCACTTGACAGTTGATATTCTGTAACACAATGTGTCTCCACCATTTCTTGGTAAATATTATAATTAGATTTCATCAATCATCATAAAACTTATCTATAAGTATAAGTGCCAAATCTAATTGCGCATATTTTTAGCAAATTACGCTCTTACCAGTTTAGAGGGAGTTATTGCTATTTATATATATATATAACAAGGATTGTGAATTTAGATGCAAGAAAGCAAGGAAAGCTACCTGTACCAGATAGAATTGCAAATTTAACCTATGATTTAAATGGGCAATAGCATCATCTTGACAACTTTGTCACGTTTATCACCATATTATTAATCACCTTCAGTGATAGCTGTTGTTTCTGCATGCAGCTTATTGTTGACACATTCTTCCACATGCAATGCCTGGGGCCTTATTCACCAACTTTGTATGTCTAAAACACAGATTTAGACTTTACAGTGTCAAATGTTCTATTCGCTCTCATGTTGTTTTAATTATACCAATTTTGATATAAATTGGTATACATGTTAAGTGGATAATAACAACAAATCTGAAATTTCACATGGCTAAACTTATTGCAAAGAAATGGCAGGGATTATAATTTTTGTCAATTTTAAGTCTACCCGGTAAGTCTGAGTTTCCATCTGACAATGTTGGTGAATAAGGCCCATGGCTTATTGTTGGCACATTCTTCCACATGCAATGCCTGAACACACGTCCAAGCTCTAGCTTTTTTGCTTGAGAATAAGCTGAATATCCAGATAATCTGTTTTACCGAAATTCAAATTTTGCCATTTTAGCAAACAGGGAATTCATTGAACAAAGAAGGAAGTCACTACGTCGTTATTTGAACTTAATTGCACACCATCCACAGATGCATGATGACAAACTAGTGCAGTTCTTTTTGTCTTTCAGTGGTTCAGTAAGTTCTCATTTCTTCATTTACTAATTATGCTCCCACATCATGTATGATGAGGAGGTACTGTACTATTATTAATTTTCGTGGGGGGGGGGTAAATTTTGTGGTTCATCTTCTACCATCAAACAATAATTTTGACCCTCATATTTATTACCGGAAAAGCAAAATCCACCAATTAACGTCCCATCGAAATGGTCTTTTTTACCAAAACCATGAAATTTTGTCCCGTCGAAATTAAATGATTTTACAGTATATTGTTTGCATATGTTGGTTGGTCAATCGATCAAGTGGTTTCTATTCAATAACTCAAGACAAGACCATTTTGCCCTAGGATCTTCAAACTGATATGGATGTTGATCAGCAACGGTAAATGATCCATATCGAGTTTAAGGTCAGTAGGTCAAAGGTCACTGTGACCATTACCATTTCCTAATACTGGGCTGCCATTAGGGGCATATATGTTTTACAAGCATCTCTTGTTTCATCTGAACTTGTTACTATTAAAGCAGATTTTTTGCACAGGTTTAATTTTTGCTATTAATGCGTGCACCTACATCTTGCAAAAAATAAGCCACACATAAATATTATCCAATAATATCGTTCAAATTCATGCAGGCTAAATTTTTACAATCAAGAACATGCCAAGTTTGTGATTTTACCAAATTTTGACTTATAAATATGGTATATATTAAGTGGTTTAGATACGGCTGAATCACATTCACAAAGATAATTTCATTAATTTGATTGTACTAAGGTTTGCCATTTTATAGCCAACATCAGGATAATTTAAAGAACAATTGACCCTTTAGTCAGAAACGTCAGCAGTCCAATTAAACCCTGTATAGTGATTCTGCATGGCAGTTGTTGGTGACTTACAAGCATGCTGCAATCAAGTCGTCTGACTCCATTTGCTTACTAAAACAGACACTGTTCAATCTTTGCAATGCTTTTAAAACTTTCATGATAGGGTTTAGTATAATTGAATAACCTTGCATTGGCCGCTTGCATGAATTTTCAGTTTATGATTATTTGCTCACATACCCTTCTTTCAAATGGAGGAGTAATTGGCTTTGCATAATGTCGGTCTTTATGTAAGCTGGAATAACAAACCATTTTTTAATAAGTGATTTGCTTGGAAGGTCACAGTCAAAAGTAGTAACATTTCTTCCATTTTTGATGGGACCGACTTCATTTGCTCTCAAGTGGCATGCACCACTAACTGCTCTTGCAATACCATGTGATGTCTGTATAATGAATGAAGTGCAAATGGCTGATCATCATCCAGCATATTGATAAAGCTTTAGCTGCTTTCTATCAAGTGGTTACCCTTGTGTGAACTGGTAAACAAAATAACAGCTCCTGAACCACTGAAGTTTTAAACCATTTTCTTGGTACTGCTCTTTCTAATCATATTTTTAATTTGATACCATTTTAAGTTTGTTTGTGTTCAACTAAGATGGTTGCTATTGCAAGGTCATTGGTTTTTTCTTGCCACCGGGATAGGCAAATATTCTCTGACTTGGTGGGAAGAATTTCAAGAAACTGCTGTTGGATACAAGGTATCGGGTTGCAATGCCCTAGTTCTTTCCGAAAAGAATACTTGGTTCTTTTATGATCATGGTGTATATTTATATTTGGGACAATAATTTTATATTTCAGGATGTCCAACATAAGATCAGAGAAGCATTTCGTGGTATTCCTGATGAGTTCATGACTAGTAACTTAGCAAGTAGGGCAAAGGTATGTGTAAAATCATTTTATATTTTCTTTTGAAACATGTTATTGTTAAGCCTAGGTCCAACTGAGCATTTTTGCCCCAGTGATGTACTTTCCATGGAAATGAATGAACTTCTGGACTTCAGGCTTTGTATAACAGGATCCTCTGGTCTCAGAGAAGCTTCTTGGAAGTCATAAAACATTTATTGACATAGCAAGTACATAGGGAAATTTCAATGCTTGTATTAAATTCAATAAATTTTAAATCTATTTCACTGATGAGGATTTCCTTAATGAGTTTAAGATTTACAAAAGCAAGATTTACAAAAGCAAGCACAAATGAATTCCTCACAAGTACTGGTGGACATGACCGTTGCTTGTATGGTTGCGTGTCTATATCAGTTGCTATGTACATAAAGATATGAGGAAATTGGAAAAAAGGGAAGGCAGTAATGAACTTAACCAGCTGAGCATTGTAACATTGACTACATAACATAACATAACGCAATCACACGGAGCATTGCCCATAATACCGAATGAAACAATAAAAGCCCAAGTCCCTGCTGGAAAAGAGCAGGATGGCCTAGTTTCACGAAGAAATACAAAAAAAATGGTGACCCAAAAGTGACCAAATGAGGCCCAGCTAAAACCCAACATAGTTTCCAAAGTCCCAGCTGTAAAATTGTCCTTATCCCATGGTATTTCTATTTTCAGGACTTGGTTCCCATGGATACTCAAACACAAATAAGCAATAGCAAGGAACACATAAAGATGTTGTATAACAGTTTATCTAAGTTAAAAGATATAACTGAACGAATGGTTTTAAGATCTACAAGTTATGCCAGTGATATGCTTCAATTTGGCCGAGAATTAAGGTAGGAAAAGCTTCAAATTTCAATTCCACTCTGTAAGTCTTCATGCTGAGATTTAAGGTAGAAAATGCTTCAAATATCATTTTGACCCTGTAAGTCTTCATGCATAGAATTAAGGTAGGACATGCTTCAAAAACATTTGGACCCTGTAAGTTTTTCATGCCAAGATTTAAGGTAGAAATGCTTCAAATATCATGTCGATCCAGTAGTTCTCCATGGGTCTGTATGATCAAGGAGATGGCATTCGACCTTTTAAACGTCACAGAAGACATATTTTGACAATCATAATTTGGGTTCAAGAGTCAATGTTTCTAACAACCCACTTGTATTTTGGCAGGTTGACTATTACAGAAATAAGTCAGACTCCTCGTTAACAAGACACTTCTTTTACCAAAAAGTTTGGGAAGGTCTGTTGTATCATTTTGACTAAAAATTGTATGATCCATTTCACATTACTAAAATGGCTGATGAGTGGCTACACCGGTTATAATTGGGAAATTGTCTTATCATTATGACTTCATACTATGATTGAGGATGTATAAGTATAGTATGTGCAATAATTTCTATGTCAACATATTTGTTATTCAAAACATTGTAGACTACTTGCTGTTAAATAAACAGTTTTAATAGTTCTTGACCATCTAGTTTTTATTGTATAGATTTCACATGCTGATTATACCAAAAAAACTGTAAACTGTTTTAATAGTTTACTAGTTGCTGCCGAATTTGACAGAAAAAAATGTCAAATATTGCTCAAAACAAAATAAAAACATGTAAATGGTAGGTCATACTTGTCATAGATGACGAATGCTCAGGTAAAATATACTCTAATGTGTGAATTGCAGATTCTTCGCACATGCTTTAATCATTACAGGTAATAACTGGCTTGGATAAAAGATTTAGATGTGAAAAGTTGATTGTCCCACTAACTTGTAGACCACTAGGTTGCTGTTTTGAGTTTTCTTTGGGCCACCCTTTGATCAAACTAATATTTCAGCAAGGATTTGGTTGTTTTGAATTTTGCTTTTGCTAGATTTATGGTGTCTGTCCTGATGAAATTAACTATAATTCTGTTTTTAGCTGGTATATGTTATGTTTTATTTAAAGGGCCAGTCGCAAAGTCATTTCATATATTAAAAACAATAACAACATAAGAAAAGCAGTCAAATAAATTTGAAAGTCTTTCAATATAAGAGAATTTTTAATAAATGAATACTGTAAAATCTTGAATTTTTGTGGTGGGTGAAATTTCGTCAAATCCCATCGAACAATAATTTTGACACTTTCATTTATTACCTGAAATGCAAAAGCAACAAATTAACGTCCCATCGAAATGATATTTTTACCAAAACTGCAAAATTCTGTCCCATCGAAATTAAATAATTTTACAGTATCCTTCATGAACGGGAACAACAATGAAAATGTAATCTCGAAAATATGTCTAATGCTTGATATGAAATTGTCATGATGCATCCAAGATAATTATGGTGTTTATAATCATTAATCAATGGAGTCAATTGTCGCAAAATTTGTTACGCCAAATTTTGCTGTCTTTCTTATAATCTTTGGGGCCAGGTGTCCATTGCCTAAGCAAAGCACTACTGATCGCCTTCATTCAGTTACCTCCCTTTCAATTAGATATAGAAAGCATGGATTACCTTCCTGGAAAAGTGCTGCTTTTCTTAGGCAACGGACATCTGAATGAATGCTCTATGTGACTATAGTAGCAATATGAGTAATATGTAAATGTTTGTGCAAAGGAGATTGTTTACCTTTTCAGTGCAATGAGTAATGACGCTACTCCTGTGTCATCATGGGCGTCAGGTTCTAATGAGATTGTTTACCTTTTCAGTGCAATGAGTAATGACGCTACTCCTGTGTCATCATGGGCGTCAGGTTCTAATGAAACATGGTCTCATTTAAAGAAAGGATTCAAACACTTATCTGTAGAGTATGCTGCTTTAGGTGACAAGGCTTCACAAGAGGTACATACGGTTCAGTTATTTTAAAATTCTCACATTTTTTGTAGGGTAGACATATAAACTTTTTGCTGGTGGCCTGGATGGATGAATGTCTTGAAATTTGTCTACACTGTTCAGCTTTCTATAAAAACTTCTTATGCATTGTCGGTACCATCGTTCTAAGCATAGTTTTGTATATTATTACGAATTACTGTGCCTTGTGAAAATGTCCTCTTTTTTTTCCTTGTTAAGGTGAATTGTCTGTCGCAATTTAACTGAAACATTGTTGAAACACTAACTTGATAGTACAAAGGCCAGTTTCAAGGATCCTACAGGCAAAAGTAGTCACATTATTAGCTTTAACTAAAGATTTTATGAAGTTACTGTAAAATAATTAAATTTCAATGGGGCAACTTTTCATGATTTTAATGACATATTATTTCATTTGGGCATAATTTCAACAACATCTTATTCACTAAGTCATATATTGTAGATGTTGTTGATATTTGTTGGGATTTAATTTCATGTTTGAGATCATCTGCAAAATTAAATTCCTCACAAATATTAATGATTTTACCATATGTAAACAAGTGTTTTTAAATCAATGTTATTCTATGTTTATATTGTAATATGTTATCAAATTTTGTTGCAGGCGGCAAATGAAGAAGATACAGTTGTTGAAAAAATTTCCTTCCTTTTAGATTTAATAATATCTTACAGGGTAAGTGATTTGTTGTGTGTGTTAAATGGACATTTTGTTACCGCTTGCAAATTAACATCGAAGCACTCACGGTTTATTGGTCCTTATTTAATCAAGACTAAAAGGTCTTGAGCCTCCGTAGCTTATTGGTTTGTGTGTTTGCCGTCAAATCTGGCAACTCGGGTTCAAATCCAGGTGGAGGCACAAAATTTATTTATATATATGCCAGCCATATTTCAACAGAAAGCTGACTGGCAAATAAAGGCTATGCTCAGTAATGTCAAATGTTATTTTAAATATTGCAGTAATGTTTAACATCAATGTTTGATGACATTTTATATAAAAATGAGCAGGTTCACAACTCTTACCGTGACAAGCATCGATACACGACGTCATGAAACCAACGCTGGTGTGCGCTTGGTGGCACAAAGTGACCATTTTCTATTGTGTGTAACTTTTCACTGATTAATTATTACTCTGTGATTTTTTCAGAAATATGTCGGACATATTCCGATTAATGATGATGTATGTTTGTAAATGATCAATTTACACATATGTAAGTTGTAGCAAAAGTCCACATTATTTTGGATCAACCCTCGTACATGTATAAACATACTGATTTGTACACATATTATATTAAGTTTATATTTACTGATTGGTATATTGTTACAGGATTTATGTGATAGACACGAGAAAGGCGTCCTTCAAGATCATCAACGGGCGGTACAAAAGATGGGCCAGTATAAAAAGAAGAAAATGTCAGCCACAGTTTCACAGAATTCAGAAGTACCTATCTTTACACTTTGATAGAGGATCTTGCATGAGAGTTCATTACATAGGAGTTTTATTAAACGAGTGGACACAATAATACGACACAAGGCTTTACTGAGTGTCATTTTGTTTTTGTCAACAAATTTAATAACACTCATATGTAATTAACACGAATATAAGATTCTATTTCTCACATAACCTTAGCGACCGCTCAATATTATTCAAAATAATGATGTATGTTACAGAGGTTTTATTCCAAATTTAGTGCTACAATGAGCGTGACATCATGACGATGTTTGTGTTTTCGTGACGTCATTTGTCACTCAAGGCATGGGTTGTCTTTCGTTTCGTCAAACTAATTTAAATATTTGTTACTCTGAGAGTGCCAAGCAATAATTCCGGCACGGCTTTCTGGCACGCTCAGACTGCAGGCTATGTGATAATATTTAGCCCTATTTGGTTCCTATTTAACTGAACAGGATTGCATTGCTGTTAAGACTGTCTGAGCAAACCCCAGATTTAAATGTCTTTCTGACTAATAACAATCTGTGTCTGCCTGCCCTTTTGCAGTCATGCGGCGACACTTTGCCCGATTTAAAATGACTTTTTAGTAAAGTTCTTTGAGCAAGAATAACCACCATGCTCCTCTCCTACAAGAGGTAAATTGGTACCTGTGAGAACAGTGTCTATTCCAGAAAGCTGCACTTCGATGTTGACTGCCACTGCCCTGGCGAGGAGAGAAATGGTCTCAACAGGGAGACTCACATGTAGGTTTCATTAGGTAGCTCAATGACCAGGGGAAGTTAAAATGTCAAAGGGTGGTTGAGCGGCTGAACAGCTGAAAACAACCCTCAGGAATTTGTAAACTGTAACTTGTGTTATTTCAGACTATGGCTGTTGAACAGTTAGAACAGAAGATTTTGGAACAAGAGGGACAGATTGCAAACATGGAGAATAGGAACTATTACAGTTTACATTGCTTACAAATGGAAACACAGCTGATTCATGCAAATTTAGAAATTCTTTACGACATCTTATCATCAATGGCTGAAGTGCAATCAAAGTCACACTCTGAGGTAGGCATCTATTCTGTGTAGTTCTTTATCCATCCTCGAAAACCCAGACTACACTCCACTCTGCACTGACTCGCTACATCAACCCCTGGGACAATACACTGAAATACGAAACTTTTGGTTTACTGAGTCCAGCGATTTCATTATTCTTACAACAGATGGACATGTCAAAACTCAAAATGGACGATTATTTTCAGTTTGTCCCAGGGGTTGATGTAGCGATTTTTGGAATGGAGTTCCCGCTGGGTTTTTCGAGGATGTTCTTTGTCAGTGAGCAGGAACGACTTGCTAGGTGTCAATATTATTCTGTTTGTCAATTTAATGTTGAGACGCTCTGTAATTTCTGAGTGTTTTCGATGTTTCCCGACCAATTCGAGGTTGACTGGTTGGAAGCTTGGTGGATGTCTGGCATGTATCCATTTGCTGGGCTCACTGAAGAACCAAGTAGTCTACTCCAAAAGAGCTAGGGTACTCAGCTGTTACTGTTCCAACCTAGTCGGAGGCCATTGGCCAATTAGGCATTAAAATATTCAAATGACCACGCTTTTTAAACTGTCTTTTTTTTTAATGCAAGCAAACAAACATAATATTTATTGTGTTTTGTAATTCCTTTCAATCTTATTGCACGATATCAGTAATTACACCTCTCTGATTTGCCATGGGTAGATCCAAAAGTAACGTCACAGCTTTCCTGGTGTGTTTGTGAAACGGCTTAGATTCATAAAAACTTTATCAAAAAGTACAGTTATTCAATTCTGGTTAACTTGAATCATACTGTTCACTGTATGCGACTTCTATTAATCATATTGTTTCACATTTATCTGTTTTTCAGTTGTGTAAAGTGTGGGAAGCAATAGGGCCGATAGTTAAGGGTTTACGAGACGATGGGTCAAGTACTTTATCTTCAAACAGGGCAAGCTCTCCTACAAACAACAATAAGATAGGGTTGTGATTGAGTTCAATGTGAGATAAACTTGTTTGTCATGTTCACATGATGACTGTGCAATGATATACTGCCGGATACTTTCTGGTGTCTAACTGGTGTCTTCACAAACCTACGCATTATTCTGTAACGTGTTGGACACTGAGATAATGCAGGATTACTCACTCGCCAATAGCATTTGTTACACGAGGGATTACCAAGTCATCCATTGCCTTGGTTTTGCAGAAAATTGCCAAGTCATTCATTGCTTTGTTTGACTGTGGGAATTGCAAAGTCCTTTATTGACCTTGTTTGACAGGGGAATTGCCAAGTCCTTTATTGACCTTGTTTGAAGGGGAATTGCCAAGTCATCATTGCCTTGGTTTGAAAGAAAATTGCCAAGTTAGGCATTACATTAACTCATTCACTGCCGTTACTTGATGGGTGAAGTTCCAAGTCATTCATTGTCTTTGTTTGATATAGGGATTCGCTATGTCATTTATTGGCTTTGTTTGACGACAGTTGAATTGCAAGATCAGTCATTTCTTTTGTTTGGCAGGTGAATTTTCCAAGTCATCCAAAGCCTTGTTTGATTGGAGAATTGCCAAGACATTACCTCTGATTCATTGTGAATCACTCAATCATGCAAAACACGCAATTATCTTGATGTCTGTGTATAAACTGACCTATGCAAGTGCTGCATTATGAGGTGGATCTCCTGCACGGCAAATAAACAAGGGTTCTACAAATCTGTATTTGATGCACTAGAAAAACGAAGTTTTCATGCAAAAAATGAAAGTTATTTGGGGGTTTGTGACTATCTTAGCAGATTTGGGACTTGTTTTCAGGATTGAAAATTATGCCTAACTAGAGCCCCTGAGGTTTATCACCTTGTACCATTGCTATTTATTCTCCCAGCATTATATAAGTATCGTTGCAATAAGTCACATCAATTTGGATGATCATATTTGGCTAGCCTACCTAAGTGATTGACGTGTTGATTTGAAAAAGAACCTCTAAGGTATAATTTGATTCCTTCATTACTGCACATTTCAAACTTTCAATGAACATACAAAATATCATGCTTTTTAGGTCACCTGTCACATAGTGACAAGGTGAGCTTTTGTGATCACTCTTTGTCCGTCGTCCGTCCGTTGTCGTCAGTCGTCGTCCGTCAACAATTGGCTTGTGTACACTCTAGAGGCAACAGTTTTGATCCAATCTTCATGAAACTTGATCAGAATGTTGTTCTCCATCAAATCTAGGCCAAGTTCAAAACTGGGTCATGTGGGGTCAAAAACAAGGTCACTAGGTAAAATCTTAGACAAATCTTGTGTACACTCTACATGTCACCAATTTGTTCCAATCTTCATGAAACTTAGTCAGAATGTTATTCTCCATGAAATCTAGGACAAGTGTGGAACTGGGTCATGTGGGGTCAAAAACAAGGTCACTAGGTCAAATCTTATAAAAACCTTGTGTACACTCTAGAGGTCACCAATTTCATCCAATCTTCATGAAAATTGGTCAGAATGTTGTTTTGCATGAAATCTAGGCCAAGTTCGAAACTGGGTCATGTGGGGTCAAAAACTAGGTCACTAGGTCAAATCTTAGAAAAACCTTGTGTTCACTCCAGAGGTCGTGGTTTTGATCCAATCTTGATGACACTTGACCAGAATGTTGTTCTCTATGAAATCTAGGCCAAGTTTGAAACTGGGTCATGTGGGGTCAAAAACTAGGTCACTAGGTCAAATCTTAGAAAAACCTAGTGTTCACACCAGAGGTCACAATTTTGATCCAATCTTCATGAAACTTGGTCTGAATGTAGGTTGTCCTGATACCTAGACCAATGTGCAACAGGTGAGCGACCTAGGGCCTTTCAGGCCCTCTTGTTTAGAAATAGTATGTTTATTGCAATATGAATCAACAATGTATGATTTAACTGATATACCAGGTTATAGCATTTTGAGAAATCATTAGTTTTTTTATAACTACATTGTTTATATAAACGCTGTTTTCCTTGTTTTCGCAAGGTGAAAAGTTTGTGAATTTGTTATTCTGAAGAAATTTGTCAGGTTACATATTTGTAATTTTTTAACTTCAGAAAGAATTGCTGTCTGTATTTTGTTGCCATGGGTTCAGTTTACTAGCAATCATGTTAAAAAAAACTTAGTAATACCAAATTTGTACATATAGTGAAAAATGATATCTTGCAAAAATATTTGGTTTTGGAGTTTGTGGTACAAAATTAGCTTCACTCTTTAAGCTTGCAAACATTGTTACAGCATGGCATATATTTACAATGTTGTATACAATGTATGTATAGTGCAGTAGGTTGTTGTCTATTTTATATATATTTACTTTGTTATGTTTGTGTTGAAGCCTCTGCTCAACTAGATTTATGTATGCTACATTGTTAGAGGCTATGTTGTTACTTAAACTGCTACATTTGTATATTGTTACATGTATTAGAGGCTTTTATATATTTATTGTCAGATTGACCTTCAAAAAAGCAAAACAAATCAATGATTCTTCTTTTTTTTTAAAAAGTAGTAAAAAATGGGAATTTTTCCTACTCTTTATGACGAAAGTGGGGGGGGGTAACAAACAATATAGAAAAGTTCATAAGCTGAATTCAATTGATGCAGAACTATAGTTGAAACAGAGTTATGGTATAGAGATACATCACCTGGAACAGACTTGTGTCTTATTTTCAGGATTGAGCATTAGGTCTTAGTTGGACCCCTGCTGCAAGCATGATGTTTATAAGACAGCCTAATGTCTGTAATGTTTGCTATAAGACATCTAACTACTGGTAGTAGTATTCAGTTACTGTAAAATCATTTAATTTCAAAGGGACGAAATTTCGTGGTTTATGTAAAAAAGACCATTTAAATGGGACGTTAACTTGTGGATTTTGCATTTCAGGTAATAAATACTATGGTCAAAAGTATTGTTCGATGGGATTTGATTTTGTGATTGAATGTTATCCACAAAATTAATTTAATCCCCCTTGTAAATTAATGATTTTACAGTACCTTATATAGTTAGGCCTAGATTGTTACTATAGATATATCAAAGTGACTATTTATCATTCCTTGCAACTCTGTATAAATCAATTTGTATGGCTTATTGTGAGCAAAAGCACTCATAACTTCAGTTCACTGTATGACTTACTGGTAACCAACACAATGCATTGTGTACTGTTTCTTGCTATCAGCGAAAGTTGACATGTTTATATACCCTGTATACTTAGATGTTGTGAATGATTTACCTGTAATTGGTTAAAAAATGTTACTTATTATATTTCATATTGGCTCAGCTTTATATAATTTATTTGAATGTTTGTTTTAATTTAAGTTCTCATTTACTAATGTAGCCTACATCAAAGCTGTCTCCTATTGTAATACCGTATAAGTGATAAAGTATGTGATGCGGAAATATTGGCAAAATTTGTAAATGTTGTGTCAATTTTGCCAATAAAAAACTTTTCTTATAAATTTTCAAAAATGCTAATATTCTGTATGTCATATTTTGAAAGTCATGATTCACTTACATTATTTATTACCCGAAGAAATATCCAACTACGCAGTACTTACAGTAAATATATAACATATGTGTTATAAATGACAAATTTCATATTTGGTTATGTTTTCTCTCCCTGGTGCTGACAAATCCTAATATGAAATTGTTCCACAGGCATCAAAAGTGTCCTTTAAATAATCCGGCCATTTCATAATCTAGTCAAAGGTCTTTGACGGTGAGGAGCATTACATTTAATGAAAGGTTGACATTGATTCAGAATGATAAAAATACTATCTCGTTACTGTATCCAGAACTAGTCAAAACCTAGTTTGTTGGAAAGTATCTGTTGTCCAGTTTGGTCTATATTTTCTTCTATAAGACACATACCTCTGTTTACAGGGGTCCATTGTCTAAGAAAAGATCTATCAAATGCTTCAGAGCATGATACCAAAAAGCTCAAATAGTGAACCAAGCAAAAATTAATTTACTGTAAGCAAGCCTTCATGGATAACAGACCATTGTGCAATGAAGTGCAAACGAGGGCTGCTTTAGTGGTCCATTACTCAAGAAAAGGCTAAGTATAGCTAGCCAAGTAAAATTATGGTAATATCCTTCCTGTGGGCGCTGCTTCTTGGTAGCACATTGTTGCATAGATGTTGGAAAGTGCTTGATAGTGCTATTTGGTGGCACTTTGACTAGGCTACAGGCTCCAGATAAGAGATTCATTACATATATTTAAGAAATAGGGCTGTGATCCCTATATATTGTGCTACATATACTACTGTACATAATCAGATATTGCTATGTTGTTAACATATGTTTTGTTTGTTGTTCACATTCCATGCTTTGTTGTACCTTTAGATCTACAGTGCATATGAGTCAGGGTCTGGGATTTTGACACTTTTGACAAAAATCGATAAAATATACTTTTTGATTGTTTTTTAAAGAAAAGTACCCTCTTTCACGTTACTACAAAATGACTGTAAAAAAATGGATGCCTGAAATATCTTTGTAGCAAAATAACATAAAAAAAATATGTAAGTTTTGTAGAAACTAAATTTTGGATTTTAATAAATTATGGCAAGACAGTATAGTAAGCTCCAACATCACCGACCAAGTCTCATACTCTTTGTTTGTAATTTGTTACGTTTGTTTCTTTTGTATAGGGCTTTATATTTGGATATATTTATTTTTTGTCTTAAATTTTTAGTGCTTTGGTCTTGTTTGGAGACAAACATTGTTATGTCCTCACTTTGTTATACCTTCACTCTATACAGTCTGGTTTAGTGTTATAGTGCTTTAAGTAGCAAACTAGTCGCAACATAGCCCAGGGCCCTTATTCACCAACGCTGTAAGTCTTAAACTCAGACTTAGACTTTATATTGCCAAATGTTCAATTCGCTCTCATGTTGAAAACAATGTACCGATTTTGATAAAAATTGGTATATATGTTCAGTGGGTAACAACAAATGATTAGATAAAATTCCACATAGTTAAATCTTATTGCAAAGAAATGGCAGTGATATTAATGTTGTCAGCTTTAAGTCTAAGTCTGAGTTTTAGACTTACAACGTTGGTGAATAAGGTCCCAGATCTCCTGAAGCATCTTAACTTTGAGCCAAATATCATCTCAAATATTTGCCTTCGTCTTTCAGTTAATTTTGGACGTGAAATAAATGTCATGAAACTGATAATGAGTTAATAAAAATTCAATAGCTATTACTTCTGATTGGTTTCAAAATTTAGACTCTGATTTGAATAGAAATGAAAAATCTAAATTTGAGTTGAGATTTCTTTTTGGGATGCTTTGGGTTCTAGTTCTGTGGCAAGCTATCATGTGGTGTCATGGTCTAAATATTTTTTTACCAATATATTTTCTATGACTGATTATTGGTTATCACGTATCCCACACATATTGCATCCTAGAAAACCCAGGCGACACTCCGCTCCTGCACCGTTGATGTAGCCAGTTTGGACGTGGCGACACCGCTGGGTTTTCGAGGATGCACATATTGTGGGAGACATATTAGTTTTGTGCAAGCTGCCTATCTAAATCATCATCGATGACTGTAACAAAAGTTTGAGTGCGCTTGTTCTTCTTTAGTTATTATCTTGTTTATTGAATTTTGTTGATTTTAGAGTCAGAATGATTACTTAGGTATAGTGCACCCAGGAAAATGTGATACATGTATTTACAAAAATTGATCGGAGTTGCCTACTATTGAAACATTGGTTTCTTAAGTAAGCACATATGGTCAATTGTATACTAAAATAACACTGAAAATTCATGCACACTTGATTAAACTACATGTGTGAGTTATTCCAAATTTTCCCGCCTTTCAAGTTATCCTGGTCATACTATAGTGACTATGGGTGTATTCGAAACGTCAGTTCTGTCTGTTCTGTCCCTGTTCCATTTTGTTCGTAAGGTGCTTGGAGTGAAACATTCGGAACACTGTTCAGAACAGTTTTATTTTGTTCGTAAGATGCTGGAACAGGAACAGAAGGAACACTGTTCCGAGTGTTCCAGAACAGACGCTACGAACACGCCCTATATCTACTAGCTCTCTTCTTTTGGTCTACAACTACAGGTGAGTGATTTAAGGCCAACAGCAGTCTTGTTGATTTTGTTGTCAATTGGTTCAATATGTTTTAAAATATGAAGTTTGAACATAGTTAATGTTTAATTTTCTTGGTTGAACCTCTGTTAAGTTGTTTTAGTGGATAGATATATATTTCTAGATATATTATTAAAATTGCCTTTAAAGGTAGCTCATTGATAGTATTGTAGTTTATGTTTACGTATTGTTAGTGCATCTTATGGCATCCGTGGTATAGCTTGGCTAATTTGACATGAGCCTGACCTTTTGATTAGCATAATTTAACATTCGATATATTACCTATGATGCAACATTGATTATATGTTTTCATCACCGAGCAGTATCACGATTTGCTTGCGGAAATTGATAAAACAAGAACCTTGTAATATATTCTTGCATAAAGTTCAGGTTCAGGTCAAAGTAGCCAAGCTATACATGGATAATTTCCTTAACCCATTACACCATAGATACCAAGTACATTTACCTTCAGTATCAGGTATCAGATTAGTAAGTCAAGTACACAATCTTTATACTGGTTATTTTGTTTAAACAATCACTGGTTATTGGAAATTTATTGATTCATAGTATTGATATTACAAAACCGGCTTTACAAATATAGCTTGTATAATCATGATTCTTGCTATTCAATTTACCACATCTGTTCTTGCACGTTTCCATATGTCAGACAAAACACCATGAATTTTAGTTCAATATTCTAATGATATCTTCATAATATATAAGATATATATTTTTACATACTACAATGGTTTGATTAGCAGGCTCATATCCAGAGACAACATAACATTGAGGAAAATCTTATCTAGGGCTTATTTAAGCTCTTTGGGGCATTGTTTTTGCTTTAAAAAATAATTTAAAAATTAGGCACTTATCTTGGTGTGCCTCAGCAGGGCTAAGGGCCTGATTAGAATAGACTACAGATGGTGTTACATTGGTGTACTGGTATATCAATAGGGGATCACACCAAGGCACTTTGTAAAAATCTGAGAAATTGCTAAAATAAGGTCAAGAAAAAACTCTCCCTTGAAATGAATGTCTTGGTGCATTTTCATCGCTGGATATAGCCTTGTTGATTGACATCTATACACTGCTGGAACATGAAAAGGTAAGAATATGGTGTAAAGGGTTGCTAGGGACCTTACTCACCACAATGTAAGTCTAAAACTCAGACTTAGAATTAATATTGCCAATTGTTCTATTCGCTCACATTTTGTTATAATTGTACTGATTTTGATATAAATCACTATACATGTTCAGAGGGTAACAACCAATAATCAGATAAAATTTCAATTGGTTAAATCTACTAGCAAACAAATAGCACTGAATATAAATTTTGTCAACTTTAATTCTAAGTTTAAGTCTTACAATGTTGGTGAATCCCCAGTAATCAAGTGTCAGTAAATTGATATGTTATATTTATGTAAATAGGCCTAAGATATTTTACTATATGCTTACTCACATTCCTATAAATGTTATGTATATATATATCATGTATATTATTCTGACTGTTATTGTAACATGTATTCTATTTTCACTGTCTGTATCATTGATGACACTTGTATATTATGGATACATATTTGTTATTACTGAGGAATAAAAGTTAAAAAATTGAAAATGTTTTGAAAGATTTTTTATACCATTGGAACCTTGTTCAAGTTTTGTTTTCTTAAGGGATCTACAATCAAACAAGCAAACACTTACTGGCATGGACCAAAATGATAGAATAATCATAACGTATCATACAGCAAAATTATGTTAGTTGTGTGCCTCTGAAAAGACAGTCACAAGTAAGTCTGTTGTTATTCGAATGTTACCCAGCTGGCTTCTCCAATGACCCCATCCCCTGCTTTAAGGGAATGGAAGTTATGTTTTACTAGTAACCTGTGGGTGAATAGTCTTCTCGGTTTTATTAAACTTGTACATCATGGGTACCCACTAGTCTGGAGTTCCTTCCCTTACCACTATGTTAACTACTTTGCTTTGTAATCAGCAAAATCCGGGAACCAGACTAGGGTACCCACACGTCAGTCTAATTATTGGCAAGTCATGAATGTGTTGGTCATGTAAATGGTAAGGACATGTTTATCAATTAATCATGGGAACATGTATAAATACAATACAAAATCTACATAAATAGGTAATGCAGGAGTGTTTCTGTTTTAAGCAACTTGGTGTCACAATTGCATATGTGCCGTAATATTGTGTAGTCCGTCGTGGTTTAAACACACAATAGGGCCGCAATTGTTGCCGCGTGGTCGCAGAATAGCGTTTCAACAATGGCGGCCCCCATGAAAAAGTTAGGAGCATCTATACATTTCAATGTTTTTGGTGTTCGCTTCATTAATACATCACAAACACTGAAAAAATCATTAAATAACTTCAAAGGAAAGAAGTCTTCACGAGCTTGGCTAACCAGACAAATAAATGACCCATTCGTAATGCGAGCACAAGAGGAAAATTGGCGTTGTCGAAGTGCTTTCAAATTGACTGAGATAGACGATAGATTTAGCCTCATGAAACCCGGGTATACTGTGATTGATTGTGGAGCAGCTCCAGGCTCTTGGAGTCAAGTTGCAGCCAAAAGGACATCGTCAATAAAAGGTACAACATTGATTATTTAAAGGTTGTTGCACCCATGTTTACTTCTAATTCTAACAGTCTAATCTATGCCGATACTATTCCTCTAAAAGTTGGACAAGTTTACTGTCTCCTGGAGTATGTCACACAAATTTATAGTAAATATCAGCTTTAAATATTAAGAGGTCTATTTTGATGGTATTGTTGTAGAGAAATTGTTGGTCTTTGAAGGTCTGTTCTGCTATCAAGTGCTTTTTTTGTAGCGCTTTACTATGTCTACTGGCAGCAGTCTTTTAATCCGTACAGACCTTGAAATCTGGACAGTTTCAAAACGCTACTGCGGCTATTGATTTTAATCATCCGTCGTCAATCATTTAGAAGCTTGGTTTTTGAAAAAGTATTAAAAAACAAGTGATGAAGGGACCTCTTAATAGGCCCCATAACACCCCTTTGACTTCGTTTTAGAAATAAACAAATTAGCTCTACAGTTCAGAGACGACCCTAGCTTGGTTCAGGTAAAATTTTAAGAACTAGACTTACATATTTTTCAAGTATTCTTTAAAAATATGCCAAAAGTTTCTGGAACTAGGACCCTTGTCTGTAGGTAACGCCATGCTATCAGCTAATATGTTCGCCGATAGCAAACTGTTTCTTAACACTTTTCTAGGCGAGCGATACCGAGTGCTTGCATATATATGTATGCAACGAACCGCTTCAGTTCCGCTAGGTAGCCCTTTGCTACGAAACGGAATGCTAGCTGCAAGCGCTCGCCGCTAGTCAAGAACTTTTTGAAGCAAGCCATATCGATATGAAGCCCTTGATAATGCCTTGCCTATGCAATGGCCCCTAGTATAGGTTGGACTGTATATTCCCACAATCACATAGCATTGTGTTCACTACTCAGTACTGTACATGTACTGTTGTTTATTTAACAGATAAATGCACTAAAAGGGGAACAGTGATTGCAGTTGACTTGAAAAACTTCGAAGAAATAGATGGAGTGTCCATAATTCCTGGAAGTGATTTTACAAAACCTGAAACACAGCAGAGAATTCTTTCAGTGTTAAACAATGGACGTGCTAACGTTGTTCTCAGTGACATGGCACCTTCAGCCTCGGGAAACAAGGAGATGGATCATCATGCTGTATGTCAGCTTTGTCTCTCGGTACTCAAGTTTTCATCAGGTGTGTTGTGTCCAGGTGGACATGTTGTGTGTAAACTGTGGGAAGGTAATGACAAGGAGAATATTATATCTGTGATGAAAAGAATGTTTGAAACTGTTAAAGTCGTCAAACCAGAAGCTAGTAGGAAAGACTCTGCAGAAATATTTCTTCTTGGACTTAATTATACTCTGAATACTGATAGTAGTACTTGACCCTATCTGTGATAAATGAAAAACTGTGTTTGTTATAATCTAGAAATTGTTTAAATATCTCAATAGTCATTATAGGACCCATAATAGGGTTTTGGAAGTATATAACATATTTTGTTCTTCAATCATGTAGTTTAAATTCATTTTGCTTCAGTTAAACTGAAGGATATGAAACATCTGCCATTATTCCTTCTTAAAGTTAATGGTTTTCATTCTGGACAGTTAAGTTATTATGATTACTTTGATAAAAACCTGTTGTTTCTGATATTTTGTCAAAAAATACTTATTTGTAACCTAATGAATCCGTTTAGGCGAAACATTGCCAAGTAACTAAATTATTGATACATGATCTTTATTTATACCTGTTTGGTGGTTATTTTCCTATCAATATTATGTCATTAATAGACATCAACAGGCGTTCGTTATTTCTTTCTCCTGCTCAGCAGCCTCTGACAAATAGTTGGGTAGGCGTCCTCCCCTTACTCTTGTCTGGGTTGCCCCTTTTTGGTTTGGCGAATCTTTACCTTAATGTAAGGGTGACCAACCTTGTCTAGGCGATTCCTAATCTGTCATCTGGTTCATACAATACCAAATAATGACCACTCATCATCATGTAAGACGCTTTGAAACCAGTTTGAATATATTTAAATATACACTGTAAAATCACTGTAAAATCATTAACTTTTGTGGAGATAAATTTTCGTTAATTCTGTGATAGTCATGGAATATAATTCAAACATTTAATCAACTACCAAAATACAGACCAAGTGTTTTACTTCTTCATGTTTTGCAACCCACTAAGTCACAACACCATAAAAGTGCAGTTTTACCAAAATCCACGAAATTTAATGCCCACAAAAATAATTGATTTTACAGTATATTTTTAAATAAATCTATACTGTATTTCCCCTAAATAAAGACCCCCCTTGAGATTTTTGTTGTTTCAAAATATTGTATTTGATAATTATTGATGTTTTATATGATGGCTATCAATATTTTGTTATTGCTTCATCAATAACATAGATGTTTTAAGGTTTTTTTTAAAAACCCAAAAAAATTTTTTTGAAAAAATAAAATCCCCAATAAAAGCCCCCCCCCCTTTGCAAAATGCAAGGGCCCCAAGGGGCGTTTATTAGGGGGTATACAGTAATCATGCCAATGGTTTATTACTGCATAACAGCATAGAACAAGAAAGATGTGTGTAAGCAGGAAAATAGATTTAATTAAAATATAATGGGAAGACTAGCAGCATGATATTCGCATATATATATCTCACAAAATAGTGTATGTATAAGGCACAAACAAGATGGTTTCCATAACAAACTATGACTCGTGATAATAATCATTTTGCTATATAATACAATACACAATAACTACATCAAAATTAATCACAATCAATCTATATGGCAGCAGAATAAAGTTTGAAGAAGAAAGAATATTGATTCTTATAATATTACATGAAAAAATTAAATACAGGATAGTTGAATTGGAAGAAGAAAATGCAAGAAAGCAAGTAAAACTTCACTCAAAGCTATTCTTATTACACAAACGTTGCCATGTTGGTTAGTTTAGTAAAAGTTGTATTAGTGCTTCAACATGGATTGGTTATTTGTTACTCAGCATGTTTTACATGCACATGTTGTTTATCTTAGTTGCTTTAATACATTGAGACAAAGCATAGCACCTCAACACACTTCACTTGCTAGTGCACACACCCAATGAGTCATCTTATATGCAGCATGAAATACTTCAAAAATTCTTCAGCAGAGAACAAGTGCTACACTAATTGGTTACTGAACATAACCTATTGGAATGTAAGTTATAAAATAACACGTTCATACTTCAAGGGAAGCACACAAAACTGCAGTAACTGCTATTCATTCAGAACAATAACTACAATCTTGCTGGAAACCCTTAATTCATACAAAAAGATACATCTGACATTCAACACAAACATAAAATGTGAACATACTATATTGTATAAGCACCAAATAATGCAACAATAAGAACATTAATTATCCACATTATTCCACATGTATTTATTATTTGTAAAAATAATCTAGATGAAAATAGACATTAGGCAAGATCTTCAATATCACAATTCAAATAATCAGGAGCCTGTTGCCTAACGAAACCGCTACAGAGTACTTTTTGATAGCGCTTTGCTTCATCTATGAAAGCGCTACCATCTATGCAACAGTACCTACCAACGAGCACTCCTTGCAAATAGCACAATCGCTTTTTGAAGCGAAGGACTACTAGGTAGGGCTTTACAGCGCAATGGTTGGTTGTGCATATAAATTATTCGCTATGTATAATGTTTATGAAGCAAGCTGTTTCCTAGCAAAGTGCTATCAAGCCCTCAGGTACTAAGGGGTTTCTTAAGGCAATGAGCAACTGGTCTCTCATATCTGGGTTATCTAACAAACACTAAATGGCTATGAAGGCAAACATATTGATTCCATTGAAGGCACACATGTGAAAACATAATTTGTAATATATTTACTAATTTGTTGCTACAGTAAAAACACAAAAGAGTTAATTACCCTGCACTGTAAGTAAGTTTGGTCCACAAATTATAAAATTTTCAATACAACTGTTACCCTGAACCTTTTAAAATATAACTGTGGGCGGTGAAGTATTGATTTAAACATATCCTGTTGTGAGACTTACATAGTTTTAAATTAAAGTTCTGGGTATCGTTTTATCAACGTACTTACGGAAATTGTTAACTTATGTTCAAATTTAAATTCAGTCTAATTCTTTAACAACTGCAAAATGGGGACATATATTGTTTGTAGGAGTTCATTAACTGAATCTTGATTACTTTAGGTGTCGCTATATGGCAAAATTTCAATGGTCATTTTGTTTATTTTATACTGGTACATCAAAATGTCAGGGGTCAAAGCCTCAAATAAAACTTATTTCATTTAGGCCATAACAATTAAATGGTGTGGTTTTCACTTTTGTGATGAGGCCCCAATCTAAATATTTGATAATTTTATGACAAAAATATAAAAATATTTGAAAGTCACAGCCGATCAACAAATATCCAGTTGGTGAAATAACGAAATCAGTTTAGCCATTATCTTTTTTTTCAACACCATTTCAAGGTCATAAAATATTCACAGTGATTTTATGTATTGTGATGTCAAGAAACACAATTTAAGCCCAGTAAAATTAAACCACTTGAATCGACAGTAAGCATAAACATTGCAATGCATCAATTTAAGTCCAGTAAAACTAAACCACTTGGATCGACTGAGAGCTACATCATGAATATATCATCTGGATTATATTATAATCTAAACAAGGTCGTTGACAGGAATGTTCCATGTTGCCATGGACACTGGTCGTCCTCGTGGCTTATCAGTCATCTAATGTTGGTTCCATCTGATCCTTGAAGTTGAATGGTTCAAATATATAACCGTCACCATGGTAAAACTTGCTCTGGAACTCCACCCTGTAATTTCATATGTACAAATATAACTGTCAAGTCTCACATCTTTCAGTATTTTAATTGAGTTCAAATCTTGTAGTTCAAATCTGCTATCAGGCTTCGACAATTATGTCAGACAAGTTCAAAGTTGCAGGAGTCGAAAATTGTTTAAAGAGCCAAGTCTATATTCCTCCTTTTTGGCTTAAAATCTTGGAAACAGAATGCGGATTTGTTATATTTAAAATGGAGTTTTTGCAAGGGCAGTGAGGTAGGAACTTTTATGCTCTTGCAGCAATCACAAACCTGATGTTACAATCTCATTAAAATCAAACTTATATTAAATATGCTCCTCTACTTTACTGACAACGTCCCATATGGGGTCATGTCAATGTGAACTTTACATTATCCAATCATATTATGACATTCACATACATCATGAAAGCGAGAGAAACTCTCTACTGTACTACCTAGCATTCAGTGGTTTTAAACTTTAAACATAATATTTATACTAGGCTGACTTTAGTGTACACATACAGGTGGATAGCCATAGATACTATAAAATGAACTAGCGAGGTCATTTGAACATGACCTCCAATGTAGTGTTGTCAGATCTAACTAACAGTGTAATGGAATGGAGCAAATGTTAGAATCTGATTTTTATGAGATTGATGATGTTATGACTGCACTAAAAGGTAAGAATGAATGTTCCTTGCTCCTTTTAATTGAAAAAACTATTATTGTAAGGCCTCTGCTTAAAGTTTTGATAATGAATTTTAATATATTTCAATAAATCTGTATAAACTTACCAGTGAAGACGGAGTGTATGTAAGAAGGCAGAAAGACCTTCCATAACCAGCAGAATGGCCACGGTAAGAACAGCAAATACAGCGAAGACTACGAATATAAGGACGCCACCAAAATATGGGAAGTTCATTGTCAAACTGATACGGAACAACATACTCCACAATACTTCAGACAATTCTGAAAAAAGATAATGATTACTTCATGAATTACATCTATAAGAAAGAGCAAGTAATTAGGAATTGCAAGCAATACAGAAGTCCCCACCTGGTTTCCAGGTTGTCAATGTTTCTGTTGCCATGGTAACCACAATTTTTGTCCGAATCAAAAATATTCAGACACACATAATCTCTTCATTGGTCCCTATCCACATACCAAATTTCATAAACCTAGCTTGAAAACTGTTTGAGATATGGAAGGATCCATATTTTCCTCTTGACAGACGGAGGGCAAACCTATAGTCCACTCTGGTTAAAAACCGGTAGGGGCCTAATTATCTACACCTTGTACAACAGAGATCAAGAGAAAACTTCATAAAATAGAAATTTTTTAAATGTAAACAACATTGTCTAAAGATGAATGAGAACACACAAGCATATTAACAGTGAAATATTCTACAATACTACACATCAATGTCAATGTTATGCTGTTACTGAAATTCAGCTACGTTGTAGACACTGGCCAGCTTCTTTTCTCTCATACCCTGCTGGCAAAGAATAACTCGAGGGATGTTTTGTGGTGAGCAATTTTAAACACATACAGTCTGCTCAAAGTTAAATGATAAAGGTTATAAACATAACCTCATCAATCAGGTAAACTGTTAAGCTATTTTTAACTTGGTGTAACAGATTTATCTGTAATTTATGCTATTTTTTTCGATTTGGATAGTTTCCTTATGTACCAGTTGTTGATATACAAAAAGGCTATAAATAGAACTTACGAGCATGAGCTAAACTGAGAGCCCAGAGTCGAAGGTATGATGCAGTGTGGGATATACATCCCAAACAATACTCAATCGTATGAATAGCTTGACCAACAAACACGTCACTAAAATCAAACTGAAAACAAATACCGATCATTATCATGTGGATGCATTCCAAGAACATGTAGTTCAAAAATACACAGTCGAAACATGTGTAGCCGAAGCCCAGGTACAGTACAACCTCTACCGAGCAGCCCTCATGAAAAGCAGCAACCACTCAATCCTCCCACTACAGTCCCTTCAAAGTTAATTGATAACAGTTGTAAACATTATCTTGTCCGTCAGGTAAAATATGTTTATTTAGGTTTAACTGGGTATAACTGAGTTAACTGTAGTCTCCGCTATTCTTTCCAATGGGATAGTTCTCTCATTAGTATTACTTATGGAATTGACAGTAGAACATTGATCTATTACTATACCTGATATTGTGTAATATATCTTGTTGAAAACAATTGTATTTGATGTGATATGTATAAAAACCACTTTATATGTGCTAGGGTTGTAAAATTATGGTTGGTGGGGAGTACCTGGGTAGAATTGGGATCTACAGGGGGGCATAACATGATGGGCACCTAGCTGTTCTCCCATAAGGGGCCTTTACGTTAACGGCATTCATCCAAACTTGAAATTCCTAACAATATGCATAACTAGGCTGGGTATCAATTATACATGTAAAATTTCATTGAAATCTGACCAAATGGTTCAGGACAATAAGACAATGGTGCAGACAAACTTTGTGACATCCATCTGGCACAAACTCCTTATGCCTCCTCCTAGTCCGACATTATAATTAATTTCAGAGACAAAATTAATTAAAATTTTCTATCTAATTACGTTGTCTTCTTCTTCTTTTTCCGGCTCATTATCGACATGTATGGCAGTATCCCCATCATGGTTGTTTATAGACACACTCACTTCTGACGAACTTATACCCTGTAAAACACACACATATATATCATATAGTAACATCACTATCCCGGTACCTAGCACTCGGTACCCAGCACTCGGGACCCAAAACTAGGTACCCAGCACTTGGTACCTGACACTTGGTACCTAGCACTCGGTACCTAGCACTCGGTACCAAACATTTGGTACCTGACACTTTGTACCTAACACTCGGTACCTAACACTCATAAAACAACTAGTGTAATAGATCACTAAAAGCTTAATGCTATTCATTTACAAGAATCTGTTCAATAAAACATATCTAAGTATCTACATAATGCAAACTGTTTCTACTAATGCCATGCAGTATTTTATAATAGAGAAATAAGAGATTAATGTATTTATAGACAAAACATGCTGTATATGCAATTATTATAAGCATGTTCTAGTTAAAAATTTGTTCAATATATATGATCCTAACTGCTTGCTTGTTTGCTTATTATATGACAATCAATTTAGTCTAATTCCTATGTAACAAGCATAATCTAGCACTTGTCTATTAGTCTCAATATGGTTCCTATCGGTAAAATTAATGAATCTTGCAAAAAGGGAAGTTAAAACAAATACCAAACAATGCCATGTCCACTCATGCAAACACCACCCCATAAACCTACTTAAACATACAAGATGTATCGGAGAACAAAATATCATTCTTAGATATACCGGAGAACATCATTTAATTATTTTGCATCAAATGAAGTTACTGCAAGTAACTGTTAGTCATGGCTCATCCAGAGATGGTTGGTTAAAAGTTCTATGTGTTCATCTTAATACACTATTTTGGTATCAACCCCATACTTGGTCAATGAGTTAAAAACAAAATGGCCTGAGCTATCAAGTTTTAGTCATTTTAATCAAAAGGGAAAAAACAAAATCAAAGGGTTATACAGGCCCCATATCGCTCACCTGGGACCTTATTCACCAACGTTATAAGAGCTGTCTGTAGTTTGATTGATAATGTTTAAGAATTAAGCTTGGCAGGGGGATGATCATGACCAACAGTCTTGGACAGAAGGCCATGGTCACTGTGACCTTGTGCGTGGTGTGACTACTTTGCGGAATCTGTTTTAAAACATAGCCGCTAGTGTTGAGTGTTTGTTTCTCATTATTATATGTGCCATCACAAAGCATCTTAAGTGAAAGTAAGATTCTTAACGTTTCCCATTGTTTTGAAGCGTTATGTAAAGAGCTACAGTAATCACATAGACAATACGGATAATTTTTCATTTCTTTGAAAATATTTGAAGCTCAATATTTTAAGTCAAATTATTTTAGTTTTCCTGTAAGATGCTTTGTGAATACCGGCCCTGTACAGTGGAAGATAGTACTACTTTTACTGATACTGGCATATGAGACTTGGATAGTGACAAACAAATTGTTGACAGACGAACGAAGTCAGTGATCACAAAAGCTCACATTGTTACTATGTGACAGGTGAGCTATAAACAAAGAGAGGTGAATACATGGTTTACTACATATTGGAAAAGATAAGGTTCGTACAAATATTACATGAACAAGTTCCACATGAAAATGCAGGGGATCCTTAAACTAGCACTTTAATCTGTCAACATATTTATACACCACAAATGAGCCATTTCCAGAATTTGCCACGGAACAATACTATTTATAAGAGTCAAGACAATCACATAGCACAGACAGACACCTACACATAAATCAAAACAAATAAAGAGAGCATGTTAGTTATCAATATTTCCTTATAAATTGTTCAACCTTAAAGGGACTCAACTCAACTTGGTAAATTGCAAAATTTATCAAAAAGTGGCTTGACCGACATAATGCATTTGTATAAGAATCTGGACTGACATATCTAGAAGAAAAATATTTGCATAATGTCAGTTAATTAGCTTTTAAACACATAATCTATTGTGTGTCTAATGCTATAGAAATACAATTCAACATTGACTAAACTGAGTAGGGTCAAATACTGAGAAAAACTGTAACGGACGGTAAAGCATGTTGGGGAAATTTTGGTTTTGATCTTCGTAAAACATAGTTTTGTGATTTAAACTTCAACAAAAACGTGTTTTTATCATCGAAATGGAGTTTAGTCTCTTTAAGTGAAATCTTATGTTTATGGTGCAAACATTATACAGAGATTATATCAATACCACAAGAAACTGTTGATTGTGTTATTGTCTATAGATCTCATACAATGTATTTGAGTCAAGAGAAAAATAAACTTGAAGACACCAAATTATCTGAAAGTGCAAAATAAGATCAAAACCCTGCAGTGTGACAGAACTATCTGCAAGTAGGAACAAAGGACATGACGTAATTAGGAGATGGCATAGTTGAAACCAAAGGCTGCGTGAAAAAATATATATGCAAGTTGGGACATAGGTAATGGTCTTGCTTGTTGAGTGACCAAATTATGGGAAAGCTGAAATAGGGTCATGGTTTTGCAGTAACGCAAATTTCTGCAAGTTGAAAACAAAGGTACCGGTAATAACTTTGCAGTAAGCAAATTCCAATGTTGGAATAAAGGTAGTAGCTTTGCAGTAAACATTGGGAATATGGTTGTGGGTCTCAAAGTGTGTGTAGATTATCTGAGTTTCTGTGAAGGATTTACATACTACATGAGTGAAGAACATAGAACATTGGGTAACATATATACTGGTACTATACATGTGATATACTTGATTTGTTATTGTATGGTAGTATTGTAGGTTTGTGTCAAAGCATTTACTTGAGTAATAAAGACAACAGCGGATTGGGTCACAGATAGGGGACAAAGAAGGGTGATCAATTGGGGGAACAGAAATTAGAAATTCCCAATACCTTCACCATAACTGATTCCTTGAAAAGAAGATGAAAGCATATAGACATGAATAACATTGAGAAATCTAACCAAGTTCTAGCAAGTTATAACAAACATCGAGTCCTGACACAGTCTGGCAACAACCACAGCTAAATCCTAGCTATATAACATCAATTAACATAGAAAATGAAACATGAAAGCATATAGACATTTGAGAAATATAACCATGTACTAGCAATTAAGTTATAACACACAGTCTGACAACAACCAGCTAAATCCTAGCTATGTAACATCAATAAACATAGAAAAATAAATCATGAAAGCATATAGACATGAATAACATTGAGAAATATAACCATGTACTAGCAAGTTTAAGTTATAACACACAGTATGGCAACAACCACTGCTAAATCCTAGCTATATAACATCAATAAACATAGAAAAATGACAGCATATATACATGATAACATTGAGTAATCTAACCATGTACTAGCCAGTTATAACACACAGTCTGACAACAACCAGCTTAATCCTAGCTTATAAAAACATCAATAAACATAGAAAAATGACACAAAAAAGAATTGAAACTGCAGTTAAATATAATCACAGCTGATATGAAATATGTGCCCAAATACCGGTATTCATAATTCCAGGAAATGATATAATCTGATTTATCATTACTGTCAAAACCAAGCAAGTCAGACCCAAAACCTGCTAGCTAAAATGTGTAATGGCCATATTAGAAAAAGACAACAGCATGATAATGTTCAGGGCTTTTTTCAACGGTATGGGCCTTTTCTTATTTTTTTGCAAAAGGGAAGAAAAAACTTGATGGAAATTGTATTTTAGGTAAAAACTGGATGATTTAAAAGAATTTTCCTGAGGGGAAGGGCCTGTAAACGACCCCTGCTATAGAAGCCCTGATGCTAATGATATTGAAGAACAAAGTTGTGTTAATTAATTGATTATCTACAGCCTGCCACACAAGCAAACACAATGACATTGAAGATGAAGATTAATTCAACCATCAGAAAAAACAACATCAGGGAGTTGAGGGAATAGTAGATTAAATTATAAACATGCCAAAAACTTAGGACTTAATTAAATTTAACAATTATTATATTTCAGACTTTGGGGTAACAGTTCAACTGATTAAACATGGTGAAAACTTGGGAGTCAGTGGCGTGTTCAACTGGATAGCACTCACCTAGATCTCGATGTAGCGCTATACTAGTGCTAAATGTACATCCTGAACGATATTTATCATTTGACTACATAGCGGTATGACTAAAATACGAAAAGAGGATTTTTGGCGCAACGAGGCGAAACGGGGATTAAAATTTGATATTGTAGGAATTACAGTTATTATTTTTACAAATATCAATTCCAAATAAATGAATTGCGTATTTGGATGTAATTAACTTGTTCCTATCAATAAATAATGACACTGTTTTAAAATATGCTAATTTGAAGCCTCCTTTCGTCGACCGTAGACATTGAAATATCGGCGATCGAAAGGAACTTTACCTATCCACTCAGTTATGGCATATAACCTCCTTTCGCCAACTGTTGAATTTACAATATCGGCGAAAAGAGCTTTATGATACTAATTTAATTATATACATGAGCCGTTCTCCGGGAAAACTGGGCTTATTGACATAACAATAGTAGTTATGTCACGATATTTAGAAATAGGTCTAAAATGAAAAAAAAATCATGTTCACCGAGTAAATCGTAAGTAGTTGGATACCCTAGTACTATCCAAACAAGTTAAATTTTCTGATAAATTATGATAAAATTACTTCCGTCGTTGATGTGGTGACCAATTTCCGAAAACTACCCGAATTGAGAAAAACAAGGGGTTAGTGGTTAAAAATAGCGGCTACTTTTCCCTTGAAGCAGACACTAACAATTTTTACGTGTTTTATTAAAATCAGAATATTATTCTAAAATGTGACAAAAATTTGAAAAGTTTACGTCAATAATTCACCAGATACTGGGTTTATGAAATGATTATTAACGTTACGTCAAATAACGTTCGAATGACGTTTGCGACGTCACTCAAAAACTGGTTAGTTTCAAAAGTAAATAATTCCGTTAATTTATGCAATAATTCGTTCAAATTTTCAGAGAGTGTTCATAAGAGTCTCGTCCTTCTAACGATATATTATCATGATTTTCGTATTCTTGTCAATAAGCCCGGTTTTCCTGGAAAACGGCTCATATATATCTACTGGTCTCTTTTCGCCGTCGGTAAAATGTAAAATATCGGCGAAAGGAGCATTCATAACTAGCGTACCAACTTAGTTATACTCTATGCTCGTTTCGCCAAACGTAAACCACGAACTATCGGCGAAAGGAGCTTTATAGATCTAATACCTGCTTAGTTATATGATGGTCCTTATATGATTGTCTCCTTTCGCCGCCCGAAGGTAGCACGTAAATTGTCGGCGAAAGGAGCTTTATCATACATACTCAGTTATTTTATAGTCTCCTTTCGCCGACCGTAAACCATAAAATATCGGCGAAAGGAGCTTAAGCATACCAACTTATATATACCCAGCAAACATGCTTATATGGGTCCCATATGAGCTGTTTCTGGGCAAGCCCATGTGGGTATGCCCATATTGGACCCATATGGGACCTATGTGGACATGCTATTATGGGTAATGCCCATATTGGACCCATATGGGACCATTTTGGACAAGCCCAAATCCCATATGGGCTGTTTCTGGGCGAGCCCATGTGGGTATGCCCATATTTGACCCATATGGGACCTATGTGGGCAAGCCCATATGGGTTATGTCCATATTGGACCCTTAACGGACCTATGTGGACAAGCCCATATGGGTGATGCCCATATTGGACCCATATGGGACCTATATGGACATGCTTATATCCCATATGGGCTGTTTCTGGGCAAGCCCACGTGTGTATGCCCATATTGGACCCATGTGGGGCCTATGTGGACATGATCATGTCCCATATGGGCTGTGGCTGGGCAAGCCCATGTGGGTACGCCCATATTGGACCCTTATGGGACCTTTGTGGACAAATCCATATGGGTTGTGCCCATATTGGACCCATATGGGACCATTATGGACCAGCCCATCTCCGATATGGGCTGTTTCTGGGCATGCCAATGTGGATATGCCTATATTGGACCTATTTGGGACCTATGTGGACAAGCCCATACGGGTTATGCCCATATTGGCCCCATATGGGACCTATGTGGACATGACCATGTCCCATATGGGCTGTTTCGGAGCAAGCCCATGTGGGTATGCCCATATTGTCCCTAAAGGGACCTATGTGGACAAGCCCATATGGGTTATGCCCATATTGTACCCATATGGGACCTATATGGACATGCTTATATCCCATATGGGCTGTTTCTGGACAAGCCCATGTGTGTATGCCCATATTGGACACATATAGGACCTATGTGGACAAGCCCATAAGGGTTATGCCCATATTTGACCCATATGGGACCTATGTGGACATGACCATGTCTCATATGGGCTGTTTCTGGGCAAGCCCATGTGGGTATGCCCATATGGGACCCTTATGGGACCAATGTGGACATGTCGATATGGGTAGTGCCCATATTGGACCCATATGGGACCATTATGGACAAGCCCATATCCCATATGGGCTGTTTCTGGGCAAGCCCATGTGGGTATGCCCATATTGGATCCTTAAGGGACCTATGTGGACAAGCCCATATGAGTTATGCCCATATTGGACCAATATGGGACCTATATGGACATGATTATATCCCATATGGGCTGTTTCTGGGCAAGCCCATGTGTGTATGCCCATATGGGACCTATGTGGACATGCCCATATGGGTTATGCCCATATTGGACCTATGTGGACATAACCATGTCCGATATGGGCTGTTTCTGGGCAAGCCCATGCGGGTATGCCCATATTGGATCCTTAAAGGACCTATGTGGACAAGCCCATATGAGTTATGCCCATATTGGACCAATATGGGACCTATATGGACATGCTTATATCCCATATGGGCTGTTTCTGGGCAAGCCCATGTGTGTATGCCCATATGGGACCTATGTGGACATGACCATGTCCCATATGGGCTGTTTCTGAGCAAGCCCATGTGGGTATACCCATATTGGACCCTTTAGGGACCTATGTGGACAAGCCCATATGGGTTATGCCCATATTGGACCCATATGGGACCTATATGGACATGCTTATATCCCATACGGGCTGTTTCTGGACAAGCCCATGTGTGTATGCCCATATTGGACCCATATAGGACCTATGTGGACAAGCCTATAAGGGTTATGCCCATTTTTGACCCATATGAGACCTATGTGGACATGACCATGTCCCATATGGGCTGTTTCTGGGCAAGCGGACCTATGTGGACTTGACCATGTCCCATATGGGCTGTTTCTGGGCAAGCCCATGCGGGTATGCCCATATGGGACCCTTATGGGACGTATGTGGACAATCCCATATGGGTAATGCCCATATTGGGACCTATATGGGACCTATGTGGACATGTCGATATGGGTAGTGCCCATATTTGAGCCATATGGGACCATTATGGACAAGCCCATATCCCATATGGGCTGTTTCTGGGCAAGCCCATGTGGGTATGCCCATATTGGACCCTTAAGGGACCTATGTGGACAAGCCCATATGAGTTATGCCCATATTGGACCAATATGGGACCTATATGGACATGCTTATATCCTATATGGGCTGTTTCTGGGCAAGCCCATGTGTGTATGCCCATATTGGACCCATATGGGATCTATGTGGACAAGCCCATATGTGTTATGCCCATATTGGACCAATATGGGACCTATATGGACATGCTTATATCCGATATTGGCAAGCCCATGTGGGTGTGCCCATATTGGACCCTTAAGGGACCTATGTGGACAAGCCAATATATGTTATGCAAATATTGGACCTGTATGGGACCTATGAGGACATGTCCATATGGGTAGTGCCCATATTGGACCAATATGGGACCATTATGGACAAGCCCAGATCCCATATGGGCCGTTTATGGGCAAGCCCATGTGTGTATGCCCATATTGGACCCATATGGGACCTATGTGGACAAGCCCATATGGGTTATGCCCATATTGAACCCATATGGGAACTATGTGGACATAACCATGTCCCGTATGGGCTGTTTCTGGGCAAGCCCATGTGGGTATGCCCATATTGGATCCTTATTGGACCTATGTGGACAAGCCCATATGAGTTATGCCCATATTGGACCTATATGGGACCTATGTGGACATGTCCATATGGGTTATGCCCATATTGGACCCATATGGGACCTATGTGAACATGACCATGTCCCATATGGGATGTTTCTGGGCAAGCCCATGTGGGTATGCCCATATTGGACGCATATGGGACCTATATTCCTGGGCTACCCATATGGGCTTTCCGATCTGGTACACATACGGGTCCCATATGGGCTATTCCTGGGCAAGCTCATATGGGCTTTACCATCTCGTACACATATGGGTCCCATATGGGCTATTGCTGGGCAAGCCCATATGGGCTTTCCCATCTGGTACCCATCTGGGGTACCCATACGGGTCTCATAAGGGCTATTCCTGGACATTCCCATATGGGCTCTCCCATCTGGTACACATACGGGTCACATATGCGCTATTCCTTGGCAAGCACATATGGGCTTTCCCATCTAGTACCCATATGGGGTACCTATACGGGTCCCATATGGGCTATTCCTGAGCAAGCTCATATAGAACAAAAAAGTATTACTTCCCTTGAATTGAAATATAAGTAAATTTAATATAAATCTTCTTTTTACTATTATATTTACTTTCAGTACAAGTAATAGTGTTTCATAAGTTCAAAGTAAATTGATATATGTACATTTTTTTCTAAATTCTACCACATGGTTGTCTGGAAACTTTAAATGTTAATGTGATATATAGCTTGTAAATATCGAACTTGTAAGTATATAATATAGAACACCTTGTATAAACAAGAAGCTGTTCAACTGCTCCTTCCTGCAAGGACACTATGTACGCATAGTAGTAGCAAACCAGAGGATAGAGTGGTGTTTGCTGAAAAATACAATTTCTGATTTAATATGTATCTGAAGTGCACATATGAGTATAGGCTGCCCATATGGGTCCCATTTTTTGAATGAATATTGGCAGCCCAGATGGGACCCATATAGGCAGCCCAGGCTAATGTTCATGTGGTAGCCCAGATGGGACCCATATGGGTCCCATATTGAATGCATATGGGCAGCCCAGATCACAAAGGCCCCTGTTGCACTTTCTATGTTGGTCCCAAATAGGCAGCCCACATGGGTCCCATATAGGTGTCCACGTGGGACCCATATCGATTGCTTGCTTGGTAGTTACACTACAGCCTCCTTTCGCCGACGGTAGCATGTAAAATATCGACGGCAGGAGCTTTATCATAAATACTTAGTTATTTTATAGACTCCTTTCGCAGACCGTAAACCATGAAATATCCGCGAAAGGAGCTTTAGCATATCAACTAACTTAGTTATACTATAGCCTCATTTCGCCGACGGGTGCCCGACAGTCAACTTGTAAACGTTGGTAGAATGTTGATTAGAATATTGGGGAAAGGAGCTTCATTTACATGTACCAACCTATTCTATGTTGAATGTGTGTGTGCACAAAATTGAATATATATATGTATAATAGAAATTCTAGCTTTTCGCCACCATTGACCATGATATAACAGCGAAACGAGTTTTACCATATTAACTTAGTTATATTCTAGCCGACTTTAAATTTTAAAATTTTCAGCGAAGGGAGCTTAATTAATCTATCAAATAACTTATATTATGACCCCCATTCAGCGAAAGGAGCTTTATCATACCAACTTAATAATATGCTAGCCTCCTTCTGCCACCGTTGACTATGATATAACAGTGAAACTAGTTTTACGAGCAATAAGCAGCGCCTTGACACTTCCTACTCAATCAACAAAGGTGTGATCCTTCGTCAATACCATCTCGATAATTAGTTTATTCAACAGGTGTCAGACAGTGTTGTCGGCGAAAGGAGGCTTCAAATTAGCTTATTTTAAAATATTGTCATTGTTTATTGAGAGGAACAATCTAATGCAATCCAAATACACAATTTATTAATCCTCGTTTCGCCTCGTTGCGCCAAAAATTCTCCTTTCGTATTTTAGTCAAATCCCGCCCACATTGCTAGCTCGCTAGACTAGGCTAGCCCTCGCCGAGATCTCGATTTATCTTGTCGTTCAGGAGCGAGATCTGCTAGATCTAGCCAAGAGCTAGGCTAGTTGAACACGCCACAGGGATTTATTAGATAAAATCATAAACATGTCAATAACTTGGGAGATGGGATGTTATTAGATTAAATTATAAACATGCTAAAACACTTGAAAGTTAGGGGTTCTGAAGATTGTATAAAACTTGGACATCTTGGCTTCCTAAGATAGATTATAAAATGCCAAACTGTGAATCAGACAAAAATTGCAGGCGCAAACAGACAAGCAAGGGTTTCTTTTCTCCTTCCTATCAAAATGTGCATGCTAATAATAAAGAACTATAAAACTACGCTGAATAATAAAAGAGCTCCACAGCATATATTGAATACTTTCTGGATTATATGATATAGAGTATGAATACCTAACAGACAAGCAATGCAGCCACTTACCCCCGACATTTCTATATCAGTTTGAGGGTTGCTCTTGCTCTCTTCAACAGACTGTGCAGAAAGTTGGAAGCATTTCAGAAATCAAGCATATACGGTAACCATAGAAATTTAGAAATTTAGAAAATCAAGACTATAATAATGACTTTCTTTGAAATAATCTTTGTGTTCAGAAATAAGATATCCTTGCTACTACCATGCACATTCATGCAAAGAATAACATTACACATAGTGTTTCAAATAACCACTGAGTTGAGTCAATACATAAAATAGTACTCATAAACTTCATCAAACATAATTTCAGATTATATATTTGACAAATTTCACCAAAACATACCAATCGTATCTAGAATTTTGAAGACAACATAGAATACTGTAAAATCATTGGGACGAAATTTCGTGGTTTTGGTAAAAAAACCAATTTCGTTGGAACTTGAATTCGTGGATTTTGCATTTCAATTAATAAAACAAGGGTCAAAATTAATGTTTGTTGGGATTAAAGTTCGTGGTTGAGGTGAACCACGAAATTTAATCCCCCACGAAAATTAATGATTTTACAGTATATCAAGGGGAAATACAGTAATGATGAGTATCATTTATCCCTTAAGTTGTCCCTATTAAGCAAGAGCTAAACCACATAGCATTACATGGTGCCATTAGTTTTAATTGTAAAATTGTAGGATCATAGCAGCTATACTTTTGTTACGATGGTGTTAGCCTGCTGACAAGCGCTATGCCACATAAGGACATGTGTACACCTAATTATGCCTGCATAGTCTATTTACTAGTACTGTAAAATAATTTAATTTCAAAAGGACAAAATTTTGAGTGTTTTTTTGTGAAAAGGACCATTTTGTGGGGATATATTTCAAGGATTATTTCACTAAGGCAGATACTACAGGGTGATTCATAATATCTGTTACACTTTCAACAGGATGCCATAAGAAAACGCTTGATACCATATGAGATATCTATACACCAACTGAAAGCTAACTTTTCAAAGTTTTATTTAGTATATAACATGGCTATGTTACTATTAAATAAAACTTTGTAATGTTAGCTTTCAATTGGTATATAAAAATTATCAGATGGCATCAAGCATTTTCTTATAGCATGCTGTTGAAAGTGTAACAAATATTATGAATCACCCTGTATAATAGAATTATCAACCTTCGTAAAAGATTCAATTAAATGGTTGAGGTTGCCAACAAAATTAAATCCCTACAAATATTAATGATTTTACAGTATACAATTTCCTTTCTTTACCAGTATCTTTAGTAATCATTAATTACCTATTTCATACTGAATTTGACCATATCAAATTAATATGTAATTTATGTATATTAATAGCAACAAAATACTGTACAACATTGTTCCATGTATAGCAAGATGATGTACAACATTTATGCAAAATAAAATGTCAAGCTCATACACAACTATGTTGTGTGTCTGATATAGAAACATGCTGAGCTGGTGAGAATATGGTCGTGGGCATGCTTTGCAAGATTTAAATGTTTGTAAGCATCTTACTAGGGAATTATGTTTAGTTCTTATGAACATGGTAAATTTCAATTTACATGATATAGATTTACAAATAAATGTTGTTTAGCAAAATCGTTTTTTGTAGTGTTTTTTGAAAGATAAAATTTAACTCAAAGAAGTGACCTTGAAGTTACACCCTATACTTTTACTGCTTGTCTAAACTCCCCCACCTAAAATAATTGTTAACCACGGTCTAATTATACAAGATACATTAAACTCAACATGAATCTTGTTTACACACCAAATACATATACTGTAAAATCATTAATTTTATGAGCATTAATGCCATTAAATTTCATGGAATTTTGTATTATGCATTTTCATGGGGTTGTCAATTTGTTGATTATGAAAAACGAAAGGAGAAACTCTTTATTTAGGAGGTTGATAATTCATGATGAATAAATTTTGTATTTAATCTCAACCAGGAAATCAAAGAAAATTCAATCCCCCGGAAATACAATGATTTTACAGTACATTACAACACCTACAATATGTATAATTGTGTTAAATGTAAAATGAATACATACCTCTTGACCAGGCAACACCTCTTGGGATACCAATCTCTCATGTGACATTGCTGATAAGCCATGCTTCCTCTGAAAACAGCAAACAGAAGATACCAACCATAACATATCTATTAAGTACAACTGTGAAAAGTGTATTTCTTAATAATTTGCACCTATTAGTAGTAGGATTTGAACATTTCCTGTATGGTGCCATTACCTAGCCATGGGGATAACGAAAACATTAAACTACAATTAAGACATAATATTAATCATACATAATCATGACATGTACAGTATTGCAACAACAACACCAACTGATATTAATCACTTTTGACACCTCACTCCTGATTGTATCCAATGGCATGATGGTCTATTTAATACGGTTACTTTGAAATAGAAATTGGATTGTCATAAAAAATAATATGGAATGAAATTTGATCACCATTCGTTAAACTATACAAGTATCAAGCAAATAACACTGTGGGATATTCTAGCAGTCAGTCATAATATACATGTTAAAATATTTTTTGTAGAAGTTCAAAACCTCATTGAAATCAAGGCAAAGGTTACTTCTCAATTTCTCATCTCCCGCATTTGAAGTAGAAGCTCTTCAACTAGGAGTAGAAGACATTCAATTAGGAGTAGAAGCTCTTCAACTAGGAGGAGAAGCTCTTTAATTAGGAGGAGGAGGCAGAAACCAAGTTCTGAGACAAGCCAACATGAAAAACTAGTACAATGACTAATTACTTGTTTAAGGGGAGGTAATAAATACTCTGTAATATTTCTCCTTCACCAATATGAAAGTATAGTTTGACAGAAAAGGCCTGAGACATATGCATAGTATATGACCCTCTTTTGTTATTAACCACTAATCAGTATTTTCAAAGTATTTAGGCCTTATAACAACAGGTTATGCATGTTTCCGACAAAGTTTTTGCCAAAAGTAAATCAGTCTTGGGTCAAATCTGTCAAACTATACATAAGCATTCTGCTCATCCACGAGCAATAGCCCTATATAAGCATATGCAAAAACCTGAGTTCTAGCATACTTAATATCTCAATAACAAAACCAACAATATCCAAAGAATACATCAATTCTTTACAACTAAAAACATCATATTCTATAGCTAAATGTTTCAAATAATATTTTTTGCAGTATGTACTTATGAGAAAAATAAATCTAAATTTCTAAAAAAAATTTTAGAAAATTTATCCTGAAACTGCATATTAACCTCCTACTATACACAATACCGTAATATATTTATTCCTAATATACTTTGCTGTGACGCACATGTTCACCACTATAATTGTACATATTATCAGTCTTGAGTATATAGAGGATATCAAATAAGATGCTGGCTTAGCATGAGAAGGTTGTAAGTACTTCTACTTACGACCTTAAAAGACTGCTACGTATTAAAATCAGCATCACAGGACGCTTCATATGAGCCTATTTTCATGAAAAATCAGAACTTTTCATGCTGATCAAACTGAAGTTGAAACAGCTTGTTCTCCCATAAGTAAAGAGTAATTTTATGACTGTTTTTTCTTGTTTTCTCCAAATATCAATTTTGTACTTAAAACCTTTCCAAGCCAGGGAAGAGTTGAGTTAACATTGAATTGATGGAACCACGTAGCAAGCCTTGGCATGCATCATATTTGTTTATTGAATCAGTTCCAACAATTTAATACTAACCAACACCAATTTTAACATGATTCTATTTATCACATACCCAACCATAATAAAATAAATTATATACCAAAAGCAACAAGAGATGTTTGTAAAACATGTATGCCCAATGGCAGCCCAATAGTCAGAAATGGTGAAGGTCAAAGTGATCTTGACCTTTGACCTACTGACCTCATTATAAATAGTTATCATCTACTGTTGCTGACCAACCTCCATGTAAAGTTTGAAGATCCTAAGACAAAATGTTCAGGATTTTTTTAACGCAAACCATTTGGTCTCCTGACAGAGCTACCGACCAACAGACATGTGCAAAGCAATATCACCCCTCATCAAAGATGGGGCATAAAAATACTTAACTCCGCAGATATAAATGATATGCTTGTGACATCATCATAAAGAATGTGAAATAATATCATTTGCATTGCATGCATACCATATATTATCACTGTACAATAAGATAATGCAATTTTTATTATAGAAAAAGTTAACAGGTGTGTGATAAATATTTATAATCTAGTAAGAATAACAAACAATAGGTATTCCTGGCAAATCTAACACATAGAAAGCTAAAACTCTTTCTCAAAGTACAATACTTACTGATTCAGCAGCCTACAATATTGGTTAACATGCAAGTGAAATAGTCAGAACATGCAAAATCATGTGGTATATTAATAAACTTAGCAAAAGGAGTAAAGACGTCTTCTCGTGAGCATAATACACACGCAAAGTGCTACCAAAAAACTACTCTCTTCCCTTTACTAATGGAAATGCAATAGCACACTATCAGAAAGATGTGCTTTCATGTAGCCTTCCATTACTTAGCACTTTGCGTATAAACATTGTTTTAGCCGAAAAAAGGTTTTCTCACTACAATATAGCCGAGTGCTTTTGGCTATCCAATAATTGTTCCACAATGGATTTTTTTTGACAGCATAGCATTAAATAGCATCATACTACTTATTAAGAAAATTCTGACCCAAAACTATAGGTGTTAGACAACTGACTGTTAAATAACATTTCCCAATAGTTCAAAAACATTATATCCAACAATGTGCATTGAATTTGGAAATCCTTGAATTTCCTGTCCTATACTTGATGGGTAGATACCTTATAGTTTTTTATCTCAGAGTAAAAACTAAATATGAAATACAAGAGGGTCCAAAGGGCCCTGGGTCGCTCACCTGTTTGGCCTAGTGACCTAGATTTTGGCCCAAATGACAAAGTATCTAACGTGACCTAGATTTTATAGAGATAAACATTGTGACCAAGTTTCATAAAGATAGAGTCAAAATTGTGACCTCTAGTGTGTTCACAAGATTTTTCAATGATTTGGCCTCGTGACCTAGTTTTTGACCCCAGATGACCCAATATCGAACTTGACCTAAATTTTATAATGATGATCATTGTGATCAAGTTTCATAAAGATAAGGTCAAAATTGTGACCTCTAGTGTGTTCACAAGCTTTTTCAATGATTTGGCCTCGTGACCTAGTTTTTGACTCCGGATGACCCAATATCGAACTTGACCAAAAATTTTTAGTGATGATCAGTGTGATCAAGTTTCATAAAGATTAGGCTCAAATTGTGACCTCTAGTGTGTTCACAAGCTTTTTCAATGATTTGGCCTTCAAAGGCTTGTGACCTAGTTTTTGATCCCAGATGACCCAATATCGAACTTGACCTAGATTTTATGGAGATGATCATTGTGATCAAGTTTCATAAAGATTAGGCTCAAATTGTGAACTCTAATGTGTTCACAAGGTTTTTCAATGATTTGGCCTAGTGACCTAGTTTTTGACCCCAGATGACCCAATATCAAACTTGACCTAGATTTTACAGAGATGATCATTGTGATCAAGTTTCATAAAGATTAGGCTCAAATTGTGACCTCTAATGTGTTCACAAGGTTTTCCTTTGATTTGACCTAGTGACCTAGTTTTTGACCCCAGATGACCCAATATCGAACTTGACCTAGATTTTATGGAGATGATCATTGTGATCAAGTTTCATAAAGATTAGGCTCAAATTGTGACCTCTAATGTGTTCACAAGGTTTTCCTTTGATTTGACCTAGTGACCTAGTTTTTGACCCCAGATGACCCAATATCGAACTTGACCTAGATTTCACAGAGATGATCATTGTGATCAAGTTTCATAAAGATTAGGCTCAAATTGAGACCTCTAATGTGTTCACAAGGTTTTCCTTTGATTTGACCTAGTGACCTAGTTTTTGACCCCAGATGACCCAATATCGAACTTGACCTAGATTTTACAGAGATGATCATTGTGATCAAGTTTCATAAAGATTAGGCTCAAATTGTGACCTCTAATGTGTTCACAAGGTTTTCCTTTGATTTGACCTAGTGACCTAGTTTTTGACCCCAGATGACCCAATATCGAACTTGGCCTAGATTTTATGGAGATGATCATTGTGATCAAGTTTCATAAAGATTAGGCTCAAATTGTGACCTCTAATGTGTTCACAAGGTTTTCCTTTGATTTGACCTAGTGACCTAGTTTTTGACCCCAGATGACCCAATATCGAACTTGACCTAGATTTTGTTAAGATGATCATTGTGACCAAGTTTCATAAAGATTAGGCCAAAATTGTGACCGCTAGAGAGGACACAACCCAATTGTTGACGGACGGACGGACGGACGACGGACGAAGAGTGATCACAAAAGCTCACTCTGTCACTTTGTGACAGGTGAGCTAAAAAACATGCAAATTGAGAGTATTAGAACAAAGTTACAGTCAGAGTGCACTGTTTAAATGGCTTTCAGTAATTGAAAAATTTAGTAACAATAAAAACCAATCTCATTTAAATCAGACCCATAGTAGGTTTTCACTACTTTATACTGATATAGGATCTGATGACACTCCTTATGGGGTCATGTCGATGTGAACTTAACATCATCCGATCAAATTGCTACTTTCACAAATCTGAAAGTGCAGAGAATCTCTCTGCTATACTACCTAGTTAACAGTGAGAGAGATGGTTTATACATAGTTTATATGGAAGGCTGACTGGCAAATAAAGGCTAAGCTCGGCATCAGCATTACATGAATGTGACCTCTTCTGTAGTGCAGTCAGATTTAACTAACAGCGTAAAGAAATGTAGCAAATGTTAGGATCTGATTTTAATGAAATTGCAATTTAACATGATTTTTAGTCCATAAAACTCACCATCTCATTCAACTAAAGTTATAGAAAGCTCTCATCAACATAAATCAAGATAAACGCAAGCTTTTTGCAAGATTTTGTATAAAATTTTATAGACTTTGTGAATGAAATATCGAAGGTTGCCTGCAAGACTGTCATATGATAACTGCTTGTAATAAAAGGCATATGACAGTCTTGCAGGCAACTCTCTATATCCACTTCAAATCAAATACCAAACACTTTTGCAATGGGTTTCTTTTACAGAGATTTAAATTTAACTTCCAACCAAAAGAAAAATATATGCATATAAATATTTTTCCAAAAGCCATCATTTCATACGAACAAAATGAGAAGATTTATAAAAACATTCTGGCCATTAGTAAAATGTAAGTATTTATCCAAAAGCCAACATTTCATACCAACAAAATGAGATGTTTTACAGAAACCCAACAGTAAGTGAAAGCACCATGTGAAGTCAAATATACGCGACAACAAACAGAGATGTAATCGACTATTTACTCAATGGAAATACAATTTTACAAATTTGCACAACTACATTCAAAAAATATTTCATGGATATCTAATTAGACCAATCAAATATTATGTTAGTCAACATAAACCAATATTTAGCCTCTCATTTGAATTATACATGGATTAAAGTTAGATCTAAGAAATAAATGCTTAACCCATTTTCCTATATCAACACATCATACACTACTGTGACAGAAGATGAGCTAGAATGTACACATATCGTTGGCTTAGAACCAGAAGGTCGTAACTACAAAATCGATATATTGAGAAAACAAGAGAAAACTGTCTGTAATTTACTCTTTACCTGTGGGAAAACACGTTTTTAAAACTTCATTTTGGTCAACATGACAATATCAGATTTTCATGAAAATAGGCCCATAAGAAGCGCCTTGTGAAGCAGATTTTAAATATGTATAAGTCTTATAAGGTCGTAAGAGGTAGTTACAACCTTCTGGTTCTAAGCCATCGACATACAGCTTTTAAAGAATGATCTCCCTTGATATGGTGTCATGTTAAGTCTATTTCTGTAGCTGGATTGCCTCCCCTGTTTACTCATTAATTGAAAATAAAAATTACTGGTGATAGATATGGAAACGGACTAGAGTATCTATGCTGTAAACAGTTAAGAAAAATCTCAAACCCACTAAATCTAAAGAATGAGTGAAAGCAAAACAACTGCATTTGTACTGCCAGATAGAACGGTTTGCTTCCAATCGCTCAAACAAAGAAGGCATAACTTACCCTCATTTTCTGTCTGTGTTGGCTTCTGATAATAAACGGTTTAATCAACAACATGACAGGAACACAAGCCACTGCTGCCACGATCAGTATAGTCTGAACCAATTGCTGAAAATATGCAAATAAGTTCAAGTAAATTTCTAAATAATGATAGCCATTCGGAATTGATCCAACCGAAATGGTCGCAATTCGGTAGACTAATATATATCTTCCTCCCCGCCGACAAAGGGCCATAATTCTGGCAAAGATAATCCATGCGCTAATGCTGTCCTTCATGCACATCTATATGAGAGGCGTTCCCTATAACTTTAATCGTTTGAATCGATTGAGGAATATAATACATTAAATGAGAATCATTATTGCTTAAACTCCTCAAATTTGCAACAAAAAGCTCCCACAAATTACCGAGAAAAAATGAAATTATATTTCCGTAACTAGCCAAAATAGTCTTGAGTTGTTTCCCACATAATAATAAATCACTGGAAGCGATAAATTATTATTGGTGATTTGAATATATTTTTGACATTATAGAGACGTATTTGCGCACACTTTCTTCTGTCAAATTATGATAATTGATAGTGCTTTGTACATTTAGCTCATTTAACGTATTAGTAGAGAAAAGTATGCTAGTTATAGGGAATGCCTCTTTAATGTATGAAAGTTATTTCCTTCAAAAAGGAGTTATTTTCACAAGAATCTGTCTATGGACAGACAAGCTGTAAACAGTATACCCCCAACAACTTCAGTTGTGCAGGGACAAAAAATACTAAAAAATTAAATTTTATTGACGAAATGTAGACAAATTGTTGAACATTTGAAACTATCATTAAAAGTATACATTATATTGGATGATAAATAAATACTAGAAATGATTCAAACACCAAAATGATTAATACTTAAAAATACAGAAAATACATACGGAACTCAACCAATGCATGGAGACAACTTGTGATTGTTTGCTTAATATTCAAGGTTTTTTTCATAATAGATATTCGTGGCAGTTTCACGTAAAATATGGAAAAATATTCCTCAATATATAATAGAAGCAGTTTAAACCAAACTCTTTTTATGGACAATGTAACATATTTAGAACAAAAATTGAAAAAAATAATCATACATCACATTGCCTACTTTTTTTAAAAGAGTTATTTGCCCTTGAGTATGCAAATTTTGATAAAAAAAAGTTCAAGGGCAGATAACTGAAAAACAAGTTTGGTAATGTCAGATTAGATTTCACTTTAAATTCTGTTTCTAGCATAATACAAACTGTGTTCATATACAAGTTTGAACAGGGTCTATTATTGTGAAGTCTCACCCCAACCCTCTCAGACAAGAAACTGCGAACACCTTTAGACAATTTTTTGGGATATATTATAAAAGTTTTTACCTGGTTTTCATAGAAGATTGTTTGTGAATCACATCCAAGGTCAGTCTGGGTGCTGTTCAACATACTGTGACATATGTATGCATCTTTTGTTTTAGGTTCCTTATACTTCATTAAGAACATGTTGATAAAATCTGCAAGAAAATATTCAATATTATATTGTTAAACCAAAGATCACATGCTGCCTCATCAATCAGTCATTTAGACTGGCACCTTTGTTGTCCAGGGGCCTTATTCATCAACATTGTAAGATTGAAATTTAGACTTAACATTGAGGCAATTTATAATGCCATACAATTATAACAACATGAAAGGGAATAAAAATTTTGACAATGTAAAGTCTAAGTCTGAGTTTTGAAGAAGAAATGTCATTGAATGTGATGAATACCCACAACTACTGCTTGTCACACCTAATTAACATCAGAGTACTATTTTATCAAAGCAATTACAAACTTCTCACACTTCTCAAACTTAATGCTCAAATTCAAATTCTTTATAATTCTTTAAAGTATATAAATTGTGATAAAGAGGGAATTCTTAAAACCATATTTGTAAACAATAAAAAGAGAAAAATTCTGCAAAAACATTTAATTTGGATGTGACGAAATTTTGTGGTTTTGTTAAAAAAGACCATTTTGATGGGACGTTATTTCGTGGATTTTGCATTTCAGGTAATTAATACAAGGGTCAAAATTATTGTTCAATGGGATTTGTTTTCTTGGTTGAAGGTGAACCACGAAATCCACTAAATATAATCCTCCACAAAACTGAATAATTTTACTGTATATGGAATGTGAAACTTACGAATAAGTAAGGCTGGAGTACATGAAGCACAGTTTGCATCGTACATTAACCATTTGTAGAAGATGAGGGCCAACAAATAACCAAATATACACAGCAAGAATCCCACCTCAGGTAGAAACTGGATAAATACGTAGGAATATCGTCCAAAATGTCTGAAAATAGATGCAGTTAACTTAATATTGGATATTAAACATATCTCAGAATCTGAATGAGAAGGTTGTAACTACAAAATAAATATTTCGAGAAAAAAAGAAAAACTATCTGACAATATGATAAATTGTCTTCTACACATGATTCATTGCACCAATTCGATAGGACAAGAAATAATATATGAGTTATGGAGTGATTATTGGATTTTTCTATCTGACAATCACTCTTTACTTATGGTAAAACAAGCTTTTTCAACTTCAGTTTGGTCAACATGACTAGTTCCGATCTTCCTGAAAATAGGATCACAAGAAGTGCCTTATGATGTAGATTTCAAATATGCATTAGTCTTATAAGGTTGTAAGTGGCACTAAACGACCTCCTCATTCTAAGCCAGCGACAACCTTTCAAGGGCAGCCATCATGTCAACTTGTGAATATCAATTGTTTATAATTTATACGATATACTAGTAGTGGAGATAATATTTTGCGTGAACATTTTCTATGGATTACAAAATACTGCGAAGATTTATTTCTACAAATTGATCTTTGACTGCAGAATGGCAGAAATTTCCACTTGCAGGAATATTCAGCTATATGGTAATGGTATAATGTAGAACCTACACATGATTCATTGCACTAATCATCACACCCAACATCATCTGTGACACACCAAATATAACAGATAACTTCATCTTGAACGAGTTGGTCATAGTAATCTTGTTGATACTGGCTTGCCATATCTGAAAATCATAGACGAGAATGAACAACTATAAACCAGTGCATCTGAGAGTCACAGGGTGGCCACAGAAAATGAAGAATGACATTCCCTGATTTTCCCTTCTGAAAGGAGATCCCCCCGACTGTATGTTGTGTAAGCAACTAAGATACAGCTTAAAATATGACCTCCACCCTTGTCTAATAGCCATATAGCCATACCTTCAAAATGATAATAGTGATTTAACAAAACTTGGCATAACAATTACACAGGACAATTCTTTTTTGATTGTATAATTTAAGGACATTTCATGTTGATGAAGACATCAGCACGTACCCTCAAACATGTTACTCAACACAGGCTTGACACTAACACAGGTCTGCTGTGGCCTGAGGATCAGTGAAAGTCTTGAAGGACCAGTTACTGTTGTGCTTACAAATTGTATGCTTCTATTGTGACAGACCAGTAACCAAAATAGTTATAATGTCTAGCCCTGTCATGGACTTGGTAATGTGACAAGACAAGTAATGTATTTCTATATTTCTTGAGTATAACACGCACGTAAATCAACCCAGAATCAAAACAATCATGCGTCCTTTACAATGAGACAACGATTTTAACTTTTGTCATTTTTGGCTCGATTTTCTTCAAAAAAAATTTCTTTGTATCTTCATTCAATTTTTACCTGCATTTAATACAAGATCACTACCACATACATGGTGATTTACTGTATAATGTAAGAGATACGTACAGGATCTACACCAAGGGGATATGCACCATCTGTATCGTTACTGAAAAATGTTTCCGGTCCTAACTGTAATGCTGGGTACAGATCTAAAGCTTCCTGCCTGTAAGCAATAATATAACATAAACTGTAAAATTATTAATTTTCGCGGGGGATTTAATTTCATGGATTTCATGGTCCACCCTTAACCACAAAATAAAATCCCATCAAACAAATAATTTTGACCCGTGTATTTATTACCTGAAATGCAAAATCCACAAATTAAAGTCCCATCGGACGGAACTACGGATGGACGAAGCGGCAACAATATGCTCCCCTGAATTTTCGGGGAGCATAAAAATGGTACCAGTATATCTTCCTTGAATGACACGCGGCATAGATAGCCCCATGTTACTGTTTGGTTCGCTCAATGCCAGGATAACGTGACATGTAGTCTCCAAATTACTTACATACTGTTGATCAATGGGACTTAAAACAATATGGAATTTCATTATCAAGGAAATCATACAATTTACTTTATAGAAGACTTACATGTAATTTCGATGCAAGGATGAGCAGTTCTGATTGACTTTTAGAAGACTTACGTGTAATTTGGATGCCAGGACGAGCCAAACAGGTTGATTGACTTGGAGAAGAAATCATTGTAAATGAGTCCGGTGTAGAGGGAAAACAGCCCCATCAACATGATAATGTACCGACCTCCAAAGAATGATTTCGCAATCTGTAGAACAAGAACATAATGAATTAAACACTTTACAGTCAACAAATCAAGTTAAGTCACATTACACAATTTTCTTATGTAGGAAAACAATCAAATACAGAAGTTTTCTATGTTTCTGTTACCATGGCAACCACAATTTTTGTCTGAATCAAAAGAAAACTGGACATAATCTCCTTCTTGGTCCCTTTCCACATAACAAGTTTCATTAACCAAGCTTGAAAACTGTTTGAGCTATTGAAGGACGGACTGCAAACCTATAGTCCCCTCCGGTTTTAAAAACAAGTCTCTCCCATGATATCTGGGTGATGTAAACATATTGGCATAATTACCTCGTTGTTTGATTTCTTAATTGAAGCTCCGAGACTTTTTTCTGATACGACCATCCACATTCCAAAACAGAACATGACGAAACCGTGCCCAGTATCACCAAACATCACAGCAAACAGGAACGGGAAAGAAATAATGGAATAAGGTGCTGAAAGAAAATACGGTAAAATCTTTTAATTTTGATGGGACAAAATGTTGTGGCTTTTTTGGTAAAAAAAGACAACGGATTGTTAATTCATGGATTTTGGATTTCAGGTAAAAAATACAATTGTCAAAATTATCGTTTGATGGAATTTAATTTCTTTGTAGAAGATGAACCACAGAATCTGCGAAATTGAATCCCCCATGAAAATGAATGATTTTACAGTAATTCATCCTCTTCTGTGGTACATGCATAATGGCTGTGACATCATGTCTAAAGTTTGAATTGGGAAATAAATGTGTGTAGCTTATTTTTCACGCAGATATTTCAATCACATAATTAAGATTTAAAAAGGGCGTGGATTTAATGGGCTCAGTAATTTCAATCTAAAATATTGAATACTAAAATATTGAATCTTTTCATTAAGGTGCTTTGTGAATAGCAGCCCAGGGTATTAGAGTACTGCAATAGCTTGCAAATTTGACACGAACCTGACCTTTTGATTAGCATAATTTAATAGTCAATATTTTGTCTGTATTTATAACCTTGGTGTTGTATGTTTTCATAGTCTGGGAGTATCACGAAGACGCTCGAAATGTAATACCAACACAAATTTGAAATACCGATATTGAACAATTTGCTTGTGGAAAAATGTCAAAGCATGAACCTTGCAATATATTCATACATAAAGGTCAGGTTCGTGTCAAATTCACCAAGCTTTAGTAGAGTGGAATCTTTAAAAGTTTATACCTGGATTCATCTCCCTGTAGCCTGCTACACCATAAGCATTGACAATACTCTGGAAGACCTTGGTGAATTTATTGGTTACATTGTATGTAGGTGGAGTCTCACTTGAAGTCATACGATGTAGAATATTAGGTACACTGCTTCCTACCACTTCCTGAAATATGGTTGTCATATAGATTTTTAGTACCGGTAAATTAAATGTAAAATCATTTAATTTCAATGGGACAAAATTCTATGGTTTGGGTAAAAAGACCTTTTCGATTGGACGTTAATTTGTGGATTTTGCATTAAAAACATTTGAGTCAAAATTATTGTTTGATGGGATTTGATTTCATGGTTGAAGATGAACCACCAAATCCAAGAAATTTAATCCCCCACGAAAAATCATGGTTTTAAAAGTCCAACAGGCCAATGATATTTCAGCGAAACTGTAAACTCATACTGTAATTTTAATGGGACAAATTTTCGTGGTTTTGTTTAAAATGACCATTTCATGTTTAGTGTATGATAGATTAATTATTACGCTGGTACCTGGCCATGTTTGAGTGCAGCCTGGACTTCATGTAGAACCCTGACTGGTGCCCAGCATTCAGCAATCAGATTGTTACGTGAGAAGTCAAAGTTACACATGTTAAGTGTATGATAGATTGCCTTAATCTTCTTCACTTTAATGATCCAGTTATGTATCTCCTTCTGTGCATTGATTAGCACACGATGACGGTGATCCTTTGTCTGACGTAAAACCTACCAACAGAAAAAAAATTTTTGAACAGATATTCTTTTTAATTTTCAGCTACCGGCGGTACATCATAGAGCCCTTTAATTTTCTCCGTCAAAGGTGGGAGAAGGTTTGGGCACCATCCCTCATTCCACCTTTAAGGCTTTTAGTTAGGCACGAATGTATTTCAGATAAAGGTTTTTATTTGTGCAGTGTCATATTGTCAGAATCCAAGGGGAACAACTCAAGTTACCTTAAATTTGAACAAGGCAGAGTTCCTTCCCTTGGGTTGTATTCGCTATTTTAACAGATATTGAGATATATTTTTACCAAGTGTTGTATTCAATTTTGATCGTCTTTAATTGGAGAATAAAGATAGCCAATAATATCGCCTGTTACTCAACTCAACTCAACTCAATTGAATACCACCCCAGTTTTATAGGTAACAAAGTTCAGTAGAATTTCAATGTTTCTAAGTAGTAATCTCATAACTTTAACTCCTTAAGTATGTTGCTTCATTAACTATGCATACTTTTAAACATTATAACTGACTGAACGAAAATTTCTAACAGTCCTTTATTATTTTTTGCTTCAATTTAAAGTAAAGGCTATGGTCAATGACCTTATGTGGTGTTCAGATTGTCTCATGCATTCTCTTTTTTAACTCATTCTAATAATTTTGAGTATTTTTACGGGAACCTAGCAATTTAAACAAATGGTTGTCATGGTTTATTGGAGAACTACTTACAATGGAGAGGTCATCAAGCCTTGTGCTGACACCATTTAACATCTCCTGCCTCTCCTGTGCTGACTCGGGGCATGGATACAATGTTGCACGGAATCTACAAACATACATACAAAACAACCATAACATTAGTCAATATAAAAGATCTCTTAATAAATGCCGAGCATAGTCTTTATTTGCTTTATTTCTACTGAAATTTGGCAGGCACATACATGTATATGTATCGGGGTCGCCAGATTTGACGGTAGTCGCATTAACCACTGAGCTACAGAGGCACACACATCTAAGTAAGTCCATTAATATTTTTAGATCATTGTTGTGCATGCCTTCATCTCGCAGTACCCAGCTGTTGCCAGGCAATCTAAGGCAGAAAAATTTCTATACCCAGTCTGGCCATGAAGTGTTCTTTTATAATATTGACAATGTATGATTCCTCTACATACACATTTGATACCTCAGCTGGAAATACAGTGTCTTTTTGTGGCATGCATGCAATGGCTTAGGCAGAATTTGTTGTGACATAGGCTATGGTTATAACTAAAACATGGAACAAAAGAAAAGTGCAACAAACTATCATGCTTTTCAGCAAGCTCATAAATTCCCTATAAATTCTCTACAATGTTTTTGGTGCCTGGTTATTAATAAACATGGAACAAAACCAAATGAAAGTGTATCAAACTCTCTACAATTGACGTTACGTCAGAGAAGAGATCGCTCCTACTGGTTGTTTGTCAAACGTTGCTTGGCGAAGGTTATCAAAATAATCCATTGGACTATGTGATTATAATTTACCGTTAAAATTTATTTAAAGGGTATTGATTGACAAGTGGCGTAATGTCAATTCAATCATTCAGCAAGCTCATAAATTCCCTATAAATTCCCCACCATGTTTTATGAGCCAGGAATTGTACTCACCCTTCACATATTTTCCTGGTCCTTGTTTTCAGCTGTTCACCTTGGAAGAATACAATGAACACACATTTGTTGATCTCATCACCCTGTCAAACAATACATACAACTATTATTTATTATTCCATATTTATATAACCCTTTTTTCATTCTTTACAATCATCACAGTTTAGACATGAGTAAAACAATATGCAATGGATACAAAATTGCTAGTAAAATTAATATTGGACTAATAAAGCTATGTGACAAATGACATACCGTATGAGGATCTTCTAATGGATTAGCTATTTCCTCTGACTTCAGGAACACATTACCACGACAAGCAAACCACAACATTCTCTCAAATGCTGGTACTTTCTCTCTGGGAATTACTCCGGCAATAAATCTGTAATAAATTATAAATACCATGTTATGTAATTCAGAACATGTGGGAAGAGGTGGCCGAGAGGAAGGGCGCACCCTTCATGATCGAGAGGTCCCAGGTTCCACCCCATCTGGACCACTGGTCAATTTCTCTGCGCAAGACCCACATGCTCCACTCCACCAAGGTGTAAATTGGTACCTGTGAGGGCAGTGTCTATTCCTGGGCACCACAGATGGATGTTGGCTGCCACACCCACAGGAGAGAAATAGTCTCACCAGAGTGACATGGGAGTAGGTTTCCATTGGTAGCTCAATGACCAGGGGAAGTTAAAATGTCAAAGTGTGCTAGAGTTGCTTAATACCTTAAAAGAGCCCTATACAGTTAGTCACTTCTTTATGTACATTAAACAAATAATAAATGACAATTATCTATCAATTTTAAACTTTTATACACTTGTCTAGGCATATGTTATATTTGATGCTTCAAAGATAACAGAAATGTGTTATCAATAAAAGCACACCAAACTCGTTGTGCTGTATATCTTTCTAAGACACCTTAGCTACCATATGCTACCATGTAACACTATTGCCTACCTGCCTAGCTAGTTGAATCCAAAATAGGAACGATAAAGCAAACAATGTCACAAGATGCACTTAAAAGTGATTAAAAGGGATTTTGATACATAAACCAGGAATGCATTATACATTCTAATGATTATTAATATGAGACAGAAGATCATAAAATGAATAAAATGTACCTTTGTACAAAGGTAGGTGAACTTGGAAAACCAGCAATTAACATCGAAAATAGGAGTAACTCCACTTTAATAGGAGTACTTGGCAAGTATGCATGTAACTCTATTGGGAAAATGTAACATGTGCACTTCTTTATGTACTCAGTATATGTAACACAATCACGCGCTTGTGAATGTGTGTTGTTTTGCAGGGCTGTTTTTATAAAGTATTTTAGTTGAAAACTTACATATTTTGACTTAAGTTAAGGAAAATGATCCATGTTTGCCTAGTGCTTACAGTGGCTCTCTACTCAACGCTTAAATATATTGTACACAAACAATGCTATTGGTTGTCTTGTTTAATAGAGACACTTAAGTAAATTTCAATGTACCGGTAACAAGAAAATTTTAAGTTTTTAACTAAGATGCTTTATAAATACGGATCCAGATTTTTTACATACCCAAGTTGTACTGTAACTCCACTTCTTTCTTCTACTATCAATGCATGATGTGCATCTTCTACAATATTGTGATGACCATGGCCTGGTTGCTATGGAGATAAAAACAAAAATAGGATTTTCAATCAAATATTGAATTTTTTCAGATTGTTATCTATAATCAAGAAGCCTTTTCTCACTCACAAAGCATGCAATTCAAGGTGGATTCCGAGGGCCCAGTGTAAAACTATGGTAACTTCATCAATTTATAGAGGCATGTACCATAGTTTTGCACTGAGCCCTCGAAATTTTAGACTATTGTGTTGGCAAATTGGTGAAGCAGTCAAAAGAAGTACTGATGTATAATTTTCAAAAGTCTTCTACAGTTACAAGATATCCAACGAAAACAGAATATAACTTAACTTTCTGAGTAATTATTTATACATAAACAATTTTATATTGACACTACATCACATGGTATTAAACTTAGGCCTTTAAAAGAATACTTAACTAATAGACCAAATAACTTAATTTATCTAATACAAGAACACAGTAAACAGGCCCATTGCCATGTAGAAACACACAGATGGGTGAAAATCAAAATAATGAAGCCAGAGCGTGACATAAGGGGTAAAATTTAGAATACATTCTATGGGCAAGTAATTATTTGAATTAGATAGGAAAATGGTTCAAGTTAAATATTCTAGAAGGGCAAGATGATTAAAAGAATAGAAAAAAATATAGACTGATTTGTTTTGAACAATTCAATGAACTTTTTGTCAAATAAGTGCCCTACTTTGATACAAAAACAATTAAACCATAATTAGTCTGAGACTTTATAAGTTCAATCAAATGAAACTTGACATGTGTCGACAACATTTAAACAATGAATAACCAATGTTATACCTAAAATTATGTTAAAATTGAACTTTTTATACTTCCGAGGGTCAATATTTTTACTAAAGTACCTAGTAAAGTTTAGGTAGGTCTGTTATAGTATCATTCATAGAAGAATACTTCTAAATTTTGAAGCCTTTAGGATATATGAATGAAGCATGCAAAATTTCAAAGCAAAATATTCAATATTGACAAAGATATGGCCATTTTCCTAAGTACAGTATTTTTTATATGTTCCGTACACTTGGGACAAAACATATGCGCTTACTATATCAACAATGTTTGAAAACTACTAACAATATTTTTCACTTGTATGCTTATACAATAAATCTTTAAGGATGAACAAAAGAAATAATGTCTTTTAGATGAGTTTGAATCTTGATAATTCCGTAAATAAATCATTTGCATATAATGATTATAACATTGAGATATCGTTTTGAACATGAATTATATAAAAATGAAAGAACAATTGCTTATTACAGAACTTCAGAACAAGTTAACAACCTTTTCTTCTATAAATCACTATCGCCATATGGCTTCAAAGTTTATCATTTAATTCATAATAAAGTTGTACATCATAGGTTGTACACTTGGGACACTATAAATATAGAGCACTAACTGTTATAGCTCTGTATCTTTGTAATGTTATGACCCATATCATATAAAGTTAATTTAAATTGAATTGAAGCTTGAGTCCCATTCCTGAAACAAGACAAGGTGGCTTCAATGTCCTGGTATATCAGATAGTGGCTGCCAAGTGATATCATCAGGCCGGGTATAACTTCCTGAACTACATGGTGTTAGCAGTATAGCAGTCTGTTATGTGTTAGCAGTATATCAGCTTATGTATTAACAGTACTGTATATCAGTTCATGTGTTAGCAGTACATCAGTTCATGTGTTAGCAGTACATCAGTTCATGTGTTAGCAGTGTATCGTTCCATGTGTCAGCATTATGGTGATCCATGTGTACCAGTCCATGTGTTATTGTAAACAAATCCATGACTTTGTGTTAGCAGTATGCCAGTCTATGTATAAGCCATATATTAGTTGAAGTATTAGAAAAATGTCAGTCTTTAGGTTAGCACTAAAGCAGTAAGTCAGTCCATGAGCTACCAGTTATTATATTGTTCCATGTGTAAGCATCAGATACTGTATTTGCAGTTAATTGGTCTATAATGTGTTAGCCGTATTTCAGTCCATGTGTGTTAGCAGAATGCTGCTCCATGTTTTATGACTTCTTATGCTTATTTTGCATGAACATTTAACTTTGATACCAGAGGGAAAGTCATTTTTACTCTAGATGTTTCTGTGAAAAAAATAAGTATGATTCTTGTTACAATTTGTAAAATGTTATTTTTTGTCCCAAGTGTACAAAAATAGTAACAGTTTAAACCTGCTGGATTGTATCCTTATAAAATCAATATTACTAAACAGAATAATACTTTTTATAGCTGTAAGAATAGTAAAACAACTTAATACATATGATTTAGAAATCAAGTTAATAAATAAAAATTGCAAATGAATTTAATCGTTTTCTTACAATCAAAATTCAAAATTATCCATCATATTTTCTTTGTTTACCCTAAAAACAACCAAAAAGACATTTCAATAAGAGTATTTCACCTTTATCAATGCAGCAGTGCACCTGGATTATATATCCTGTATATTTCTTGGCACTGACACCTGTTTATCAAAACTCTCAAAAACCACGTACACTTGGGACAACACCATTATTGGCGGTAAAAATCTCAAATGACATTTCTTTGTCAAATTTGTTTTAGTACCAATTTGTATGGGCCATTTCTTAGTCAGAATGGGCAAATAAATCAAAACTTGGCATGAACAATGAAAATTAATATCATTTTTGCTATTTTGTACACTTGGGACAATTTTGTACATGTAATCAAACTTGCAAATGATGCGTCATCCAAGCTGACAATGTATAAAAACTGGTGAAAACCCTAAAGTGTACATATGTACCTATCAAATAGATAACCCAGATTCAATCTATTTAGTAATACTTTTCATTGCTGAGTCTACAAATGTATCCATTGGCAATTTTTGGAGCAAACTAAGATTCAACCCCTTTCCATTTCAAAGTAACATGAACAAATTATGATCCATTAATATTGCCCAAACCTTTACAAAATCAATGACCAATACATTGCACTTGACCATGAAGAAAACCCCATGTTAATGTCAATGATGATTGCAAAGTTATTCAAAGTGGAAAATACACTTTTACATTCAATGTCACGCATTGTCCCAAGTGTACGGGACATTTTTTGAAGGTTTTTTCTTCATAACTTTTTAATGGGCTGTCCAAATGCAACAAAATTTTCCATAACAACTTACCACGTGGAAACACATATTTAGAAATACTAAATACCCTAGTATCTTATTTCAGTTAGCTATAAACATGAAATTACTGAATGGCTTCATTATTTTGATTTTCACCCAGATACTTGGAGACAAAAATTGAGAATTTACCATAACAATCATTTTACATTAGGAAAAAAACCACCCAAAATATACGGTAACCCAAGAAAATATTTGCATTGGTGCTTTTTTTGTCTGTGGATACGACCCTAAGTAAGAATTCAAAGTGACATGCATTTGGATAGCAGACATATATCTTGCATCCAACAAAGAAACACAGACATTCTTTCAAAGATATATAACAATTTACAGATAGATCATATAGTGCCTGTTTAACAGATGCATGCATTTCTAGAAATAAAAACCGTATAAAGTCTTAAAGAATGATAAAGTAGTACCGGGTTATGTAATGGAATCATTCCGATCATAAACATGCTTTCCAGACAGACATGCTTTCAGGCAGAGATGCTTACACATACATGAAACCATAGGTTCTAACCCTTAATTCCATCCCTAAATCTATCAGCCTTTAATCTTTAAATACATTGCCCCAAAATACTTCAATCTATTGACCCCTTACTCTTAAATCCATTGGCTCCCAACCATTTTAAACCCACTGGCTCGTAACCCTTTACTCCAATGACTAATATTCTATGAGCTACATATTAATTAAGTTAAATTGCTATTTATATTGTGTACACCATCTCCATACTTGTTCAGTGAATATAATGTAAGTGTGATACACATATGATATTCAGAGAAATAAGGCTGATGCATTAAAAGGCTGCATCTCGATAAAATATTGTGGTTAACCAATGCATAATCAGCAGAATGTACCATCAGTAAAGAGCATATACTGTAAAATTATTTTTTTCATGGGTTTAACTTTTCTTTGATTTTGCCATGATTGATCAACAACTAAAATAAGGAACTAAATAGGGGACAAGGGTTTCCTAGAATATCATCTTTTGCAATCCACAAAATTATGACATCACAAAATCAAATTTTTACCAAAATTGATGAAATTTAATACCCATGAAAATAATTGATTTACAGTATCAAGAAAATCAGCTCATTATAAGTATCAGTAATATTATCACAGCTAGAGTTATGATTGTAGAATATCAATGTTAAGACCACATTAGTATTGTTAGTACAAATCAGGTGCATAGCTACCTATATTTGAGTATGTGGTGGAATGGAATCCAAAATTCCATCTGAGTTTAAAGACACTACTTGATCAATGCCCCTAAGTTGTTACTGAAAAGCACTGAAAGAGCCCCAAGCACAATACACATCTTAAGAAATCAAGCTCTATTTCAGAGAAAAAATATGCCCAGTACAGAGTTTATTTCTTGAATTTTGATCCTAGCACTGTTCATTTTAATTTCTAAATGAAGCAACTCAGAACACCAGCAATGCACAACCTCCCCCCACCCTGAAATGCCCTCAGATCACACACAAATTGTAGTAGACTAGCTATGCACCTGTACATGGAGGTGTGAAAGTGCCACCATACAATCATCCCTAAGTTAGTTAGGATACATATCATAAATTCCAAGAAAAAACAAATAAATTTACACAACATACTGGTATATGTTGAAATACATTTAAAACATGACATATAAACACTCACTATATTAATTTTGATTAAGTGAAATAACAACACACACATGACAGTGTGAGTGTGACATCAAAACAAACTACACGTGCGTGACGTGGTCACGTGGCACACAAATGGCGATCTAGGTATGTTGCATGACATTTTATTTCATACAGAATCACAGAATCATTGTCCTGTTCATTACGTCTGTAGTATCATTATCAAAGGAGCAGATTAAAAAGTGTTGAATACATAGTTGAAATTTAGAATACTTTGCGAAAAATAAGTTGAACCATCTACCGTTTTGAGGCCAGTATGGCATACTAATGATAGGTTTCATCTACAGGTCAATGTATAATTGATAAAAAAATAATTGTAAAATTTCCAATTTTTTTTTTACAATTTCGTTATGTTTCAGTCTTTATCAATGATACAGTTGCCTGTGGTACCATCCACAGTTCTAATACAGCTTGGCTATTTTGACCTGAGCATGACCTTTATGCAAGAATATATTACATGGTTCTTGCTTTGAATATATCAATTTCCGCAAGCAAATCGTGCGATATCAGTATTTCAAAGTTGTGGTTGTATTACATCTCGAGCGTCTTCGTGATACTCCCCGATTATGAAAACATACAATCGGTGTTGTAAACATAGGCAATATATTGACTGTAAAATCATGCTAATCAAAAGGTCAGGCTGGGGTCAAATCGGCCAAGCTATACAAAAAAATAACGCAGTAAGAAAAATAAAATAACAAAGTAAGAAAAATTCAGCCATTTGTGAACAGAATACAATGTTCGCAACATAAAGTAAAATTATGAAGCAATAGCAAGATTGAACAAATTAAGTCAACATAGATCTATGGTAGATACCGTAAATAAATCAAAATGCACGTGCATTGATCTCAGCACTAACACCGTAAATATATACCTACCGTATCGTCTCCAAAATCATACTGCAGAGTAAAATGGTCATATACGCAATGATTTATATTTCAAAAAGCATTTTATATTTTCGTAAGAGGACACTTGTGTGAGATGTTCCATGTTGTTTTGTACACAAACAAGACGTAACATTATACTACCTAACTACTTCAAATACATGTACAGAATCATTTTAATCTAGTCATTGTAATACGGAAAAACAAAAAGAACGTTAAAATACGAAACAACACATGGTACATTGTAAACTAAGGCAACAGACTTTATCTACGAACAATATTGAAACATTCAACGGATTTATACCTATAAACAACCTATTTGCCTCTTCAATATTGAATGTTAAAATAAAAGCTTAGGTTAAATGTTAACTTGCAGTGGGATTCCAACCCAACTCTAACAGAAAACCACCCGGTGTTTTGCGGACAGTTTAAATGTACTTTCATATACATACACATTAACAGTTAACCAGATTAATGTAAAAGTCTGTCAGAAAGTTTCCAATAGCTGGCCATCATGAAACTTATGATGAACAAAATTACATAATCGGTGAATTCTTAGTAAATTATCAGTATTTTTAAAGACTACAATATCTTCTAAGCACTATCTATAGAACCATCTGCTCATTTTTGGTCGAAGGTTAGGTCAAAGGCTATCAAGTGAACTCATTAGTGAGTATGACCAATATTTCTAATGTTTTTACAAGATCAACTGAAAAGTTAATTTACTTAAAAATGAACGTCAGGATTCTGTTTTATCAAAGCTCTTTCATATGGAAATTTGAAACTTATGTTAAAATTTAAATTATTTATATTTTTACAAATGCAAAATGGGGACAGATATGGCTAGTAGAAGTTTATTAACTGAACCATTATTCATATTGCGTGTCCACTTTCCACACTTCGCTATTGTAAACAAATTATAGAACATCTAAATTTGAACGCAGGTTTGGAATTTTTGTAAAAGCTTTGATAAAACAATACCCTGGCATCTGTCAATTGCAGTTATAACTAAATACAGTACAACCTCCCTAGAGTAGAGCAACAACCTCTCTATAACAACACATTCAACATTTTCCAGAGTCAAACTTTACTATAAATGTAACCTCTGCAGAGCAAAAACCTCTGTACAACCTGTACAACAGCCAATATTTGGAACTGAACTGCTCCCAAAGGGTGTTGCTCTACAAAGGATGTACGATATAAAATCAAATGTACAGCAAAAAAATCACATTTTACCTCTCTAAAGAAGTTCTGGGTTTTCATCAGCACTTCTCGTAATTCAGTAAGTTCCTGGAAGTTTCTCTTTAATGCTTCAGCATTTGTGTTAACTTCTCTCAACTCAGATTCGATTTTCTCAAATGTTGCCTGAAAGATTAAACATCATACATTCAGTCAGTGAACATCTCAGGCGTTTGCAAGTTCATTTTTGCAAACTTTAAAATACACCGGGACTTTCTTCATAATTTAATTGATTACTTATACAGTATCATACATGGTGAATTTACAAACAGCATTGCAAAGCAACTAGTGCCATGTAAATGATATACAGTTAATGAATAATTTGTCAGTATATAGGTTGTTGTGGTATCAGCCACTGACTTTACTTTTTATGACAGTACTACATATCATTGCCAAGTTAGGGGAGCATTGTTACAACCCATTTTGTACTTATCATTACAAAACAGGTTGAGATCTTATTACATTGAAAAATGTTTGCAGCCTGTTTTGTAATAAAGTTGCATATTGCAAACAATATTTAAATCCCTCTAAAAGTGTCTAATAATCACAAAAGAAAGTGTTAATTCATGTTGACCTGCAGATGTATATTCTAGTGAAGTTTCATGAGCAACAACAACAATATACTGTCTTCTTACCTCTAGGTCAATCATTTCTTTGGGAGCTGGAGCCTTTGGGTTAGAATCAGAGTCAGGTATTTTAAGTCCATCTTTTTTCAATTCCTTCTCAATGTACCCTAGAAAATATTAATAATTAAGTAATGTTATCTTTTAACTAAAAGAACTCTATCATACTTGCAAAGACCATCACTTGTTTCTCTTACCTTCTTCTTTTGTCTGTACTTTGCAGATAATTGGGGAATTGTTCCCTAAAATGATGTTTGATTTAAATCATCTTTTATATTGATGCATTTAAGTTGAAGTTCATCGATAAGACAATTATAACAAAATAATATTGCAGTTTAGGTCACCAAGCCTACCCTATACTTTGTCCCTACCCTAAAGTAATTTATCGTTAAGTCCATTAACCATTATGGAAGGTTGATTTTAAGTATTTATGCCTTGCCAGAAGCCTTGTCCATAATAAATAGAAGACAATCAGCAGTCAAAACTGTTGAAATGGTAAGCCGCACTGCAAAAGATCTCTCCTGCTAACTTGCTAGCTCAAAGAGTATCAAAACAAATATCCCATAAGTGATACATTCCATCATGGGAATTTCACATTTATATAAACAGTATAAGCTGTAATGTAACGTAAATATGTTGTGTTATAATTTGGCTGTTGACTTGTTGAATCAGACGTGCGAATGACAATTTTAACTATTTAAGTGAAGATAGTCATATTATGCCAACGTTTTTATCATTTTAATGAATTGATTAGATCATCTTCCTGAGTTGATTCTGTATTGCTGCTATGATAAAATATGATGCATTTCATCGAAAAAGTTCAAATTGTACAAGTTAATAACTACTGTAAAACATGTGACGAAATTTTGGATGAAATTTCATGGGTTTTGGTAAAAAAGACCATTTCAATGGGATGTTCATTCATGGATTTTGCGTTTCAGGTAATAAATACAAGGGTCAAAATTATTTTTCTATGGGATTTAATTTTGCGGTTAAATCCACAAAATTTAATCCCCCAACGAAAATTAATGATTTTACAGTATACATTTTAAGACCTACTTACTTAATTTTCTTTCCATCTCCTCACATCGCATAATTTCGTTCACAAATTTTCGTTGGAAAGCGTTCACATCCGGGTTAAGCTAAATAAATAAAACAAACAGTTATGTAATGACCACTCTCATTTTAAAAACATTTTTATACATGTATACTTTTATGGTCAGTTTACCAGACTTTAAAAAAAAATCCCGATGTAAATAAGTCAAGTAAGTTCTAAATAATACTAAATGATAATTAAATACTGTGTTACTTATATTTGACTTAAAACAGGAGGCATTCCCTATAACTTCGATCGTTTAGATAGATTCTGAAATATTAAGCATTAAATGAGAATCATTAAACTCTTCAAATTTTCCTTAAAAACTCTCATTCATTACCGAAAAAAGAATGAAAACATATTTCCATAATGAGCCAAAATAGTCTCAAGTTGTTTCCCTTTGACCACCTAATAATAAATCGCTGGAAGCGATAAATAATTATTGGTGATTTAAATAGATTTTTGACATCATGGAGACAAATTTGCTACACTGTCTTCTGACAAATTATGAAAATTGGTAGTGCTTTGTACATTTAGCTCATTTAATGTGAACATAGAGAAAAGTATGCTAGTTATAGGGAATGCCTCTTTAAAAATATCTGATTTATTTGATATTATTTATGAACCAGTTGGTCTCTTGACCAAGTTATTGCAATCAGTTAAACCAATTTCAACACTTCAATCGGAGCTAATTGAAAAATGAAGAATTGCATGCATTATCTTCAAAAAAAAAAGCTATTTATCAATGGAGCAATCCAACTCTATTTGACCATGAAAACGGATAAGACAAGTTGTAATGGACACCACTTCAATATTTTTTATTTAATATTGAATGATTTAAGCTTACGTCTTTGAATTGAACGAGTCCAAGTTCTCCAAGTTCTGATATACTGGCATAGGCTGCTTCAGATTGTAGGAAGAGTTGACACTGGGTCATCTCCTCACTACGAAACAAGGACGTCATCTTTGACTTCTTTGCTGGACTCTATAATAGATTCAAAACGGCTAACCAATTAATAAGTGAAAACTTAGTTCCTAGCCCCATATCACTTACCTACTGGCTAGGGTATACCACCGGTACTATCAAAAATATCATTTAGGCTGTCTCCTTTGGTTATAGTCTCCTGGTGTTGTGTCATTTGAATATTTTCCCCAGCCAGATTTTGCGAATGACCTCTGACCTTGAACGTCCAAACAGTTAGGTGATTGTTACTATAAGGAATAAGGGTGAGATACCCTTAAGTTCTTCGAATATACTCCTTGGCGTTCGAAGGTGACTAGTTTATAGCATGCAAAGATATATTGTACAGCATATGGCTCAACCAGATCATCTTTAGTATTGGTTGGTAGGAAAAACTAAAATAGTTAACCCGGGACCAGTTGGTCATTAGTCCATTCTATGGGCTATGGTATGATTTATGCACCAGTCAATGGAAACCAAATCCCCATTTACCTGGGGAAGGGCGGTGCTAATAGGTGAATGGTCAAGTGTGACCGCGTCGACGTACCATGTAGATGTAATAGGGGAAGGGGGGAACTGTCCGGATGTCCTGCACTGCATATAGTGAGTGCAACACTTTCGCTTTGCTTCAAAATAAAGGGGAAATATAGCTGTGGTTCAGGGCGGGTGCAGGGAAGGAGGTGATGTAATCATCTGTATGAGGCCCAGGGAGAATTGTACCAGGGGTTTGAAAAAGCAAGAATTATAAATCCCTTCGACTGGTAAGGGGCATTGGTTTCAATTGACTGGTGCATTAAACACAGACAAGTATGTTCAGTGGTTAATGTATTGATCATACAGTAAATAAGAACTTCAACAGTTTTGTTGAACTTTCAGAACACAAGTTCTAAAAAGTAATTTCGATATTTGCACTTTTTATCCCGATGACAAGCAATCTATGTACAATAAAAATGTTCTGTAACACAAACTACAATGAATACAATCGACAAAGAACCTTTACGTTCATAAAACACTCTACAAACCTCTCTAATTGTTGTGAGATCAGCAGTTCTGTCCAATTTTCCTTTTCCGTGTCAGGTGATAACAGGAAGTGGATATGACAAAAGTTCATTTCCGTATCCGGTACAGTTTTCGCGCCAAAATGTCAAAGTTAAATTAAATCAAAGTACTGAAAGTGTTGATATTAAGTGTTGATACATAAAGTCGAACATTAATGCATTTCAAATGAATTTACTAGTCATTTTTATTTGTAAACAACTGTAAGTGTTATTGGAAGAAGAAGCACTAGTTTGAAAATTGCCAAAGTTTCTGTTTCTGTTCTACTGAATTTTACCATTTGTATCTCTTTGACATTTGATTTATGCATTGTATTTGCATTAAAAATGTTAAAATGACTAGATTTTCTAAAGTAAAAACTTGTGATTGAGAGAGTGCCATAAGTACGGAAAGTGCCGGGTCCTGAAACGACATTAGCCAATCCATGCTATGATTGACCCATGACACCAGCAGTACGTTCATTAACGAAAACGCTCGCCAACGTTCGCAAACAATACGTGAGTTCGCGTTAATGAACTATAAGTTCGCAACGAACATGTTAGCCAATCGCGAACGACCTTTACACATAGCTCGCCAAGTGTCGCCAAGCAAACAAAGATGGCGGATAGATAAATATTTGATTTAATTTATTATAATCTTAGCGATTTAAACATTAATTGTAGATTGTATGTGATACAGTGTGGATACCAAAGCTGAATAAATAGAACACGAAAGAAGTATTACTGAGTTCCTAATTTTCAATCTACGGCTGAAAATCTAATAGAACAAGTAAGCAATTAAATCGTCTATCTCCGCCATCTTAAAATTGTTTGCGGCGAACGATTATAATCGTTCAATTAGTAGTTCGCGTGACGAACTAACTCTCGCAGCGAACGTTTTCGTGAATGAACGTAAGGCAGGGCCTGCTCATTTTTTTTATTGAAACCTATGCAGCATACATCATCATTTTGAAAGATAATGAGTGTTCACATAGGCTATGTGATAAATAGAATCTTACATCTGATCTGTGCTTATATCACATACATGTTTTATTAAAATTGTCAACAAAAGAATTGTGTCCATTTGTTTAATAAACCTTGTATGTAATGAGCACTCATGCAAGATCAGAGATCCTCAATGTATGTGTTATTTAACTGGAAATCTTTTATCATTGAACATAATGTTTTCCACAATTTCATTTTGAATTTGTAAACAATAAATACTTCTCCCCAAGTTCTTCCTATGTGTTATTATTTGCACTAAATTGCAAGGTTTTACCTTGTCTAAGATGAGTTTGGTACTTAACTTTACCTCTCGTCCTCTATGCATCCTTGTTGATCTAATCCATTGAAAGCAACTTGAACTGGCAGCCTGCCTCTTCATACATCTGTAGTTAGTCAAGTCCTTAGACTATGATTCAAGGTGAGGTATACACTGGTGACTGAGATTGCTTGAACTGGTACAAGTAAGACTAATCTTGAGAGGCTTTTGTACAATTTTTTTATTGAAGTTAAGAATTTAGGCTTTTTGGCTGCAGAAACTTTGACTTTAAGCGGATAAGTTTCAATTTCTCGTTCAGTTAAATGTTTAGCATTGTGCCCTCTGATTGTTGTCTCTGATTGTTGTCTGTGATTGTTGTCTGTGATTGTTTATTTCTGTTTTTCAGTGTTTGGCTGATTCAGTTGAGTGCTACGCCTTCCCTGTCCTATTTGTATTACCTTTTTTCTTAATAACCAACACAGAAAACTTTCATTAACATTTATTAATTGGATGAAACAATTAACATACTCAAGAACAAACAATAATGCAACAAAGTCAACAATAATATATACAAAATGCAGATTCTTAACACTAAACCAAATAATTTCTTGAGTAATAGTATAGAACAAAAGTTTACCAGTGTTCATTGTACAAAATCAATGTTCTCTCAGTACTAACACTGTTAACTTTGTTTTAACCTACTTTCAAACAATCATATTTAATATACCGGTACATTTATTTGTAGAAAATGACTTATATGGTAAAGAGGTGAATGCTGAGTATAATAACCAATTGTAAGATGAGAGACATAAGTGACATGTTTACAGAATATGTCACTAATGTATCTCAAGGGAGACAATTTGTCGAATATGTCACTAATGTATATACTTAATAAATGTAAAAAGAACAGGCATTTTGATTGGCTCAAAGTCTTCCTGAAGCCATTAAGTGACAAATCATAACTTAAAACAATCAACAGGCAACAAGTGGAGATTGACATAATGAATCATGGTTATGTATACTTATGAACAAAGCGATGAACTGTACAAGTGAAGCTGGCATATATTAATAGCACTAGTGACCCAAGTAATAATAACTTTTAGTAACCAAAATACTCATACCTTCCCTAACAAATTTGCAGAAAGGTAATAACGTACCACCCATAGTTTAAGACTAGAACAACAAAGCTATACTGACACATCAGTGGTTAGTCAAATCCACCTAACAAATAAGCTACTGTAAAATCATTTAATTTTGATGGGCTAAAATTTTGTGGTTAAAGGTGAACCACAAAATTCAACACCCACAAAAATGAATGATTTTACAGTATTAGATATATTACCACTGGCCAAAATGGTATGGGCTAATTTTTCACTTAAAACTGTTAACTTAACCCAGTTCATGTATTCTGTACTATGAATTACACATTGTAAATATGGTACTATATAAACCTAAAGTTGTACCAAACATATCCAATTAAACTTAAAATATTCTTTACTCAAATCTAGAACCTCACAAATAATGCTACTCGACATTAATCATCCAGCTGAAGCCTGTAAGCTTTGTGCAAGAGAACGTCATATATAACAGTTATTTATACAGAGTTTGTTTAAATCTACAATTGCCTTTATACTTGCACAACTTCTTATTAGTCAGGAAACTATATATATATTTATCAAAGTGGCAAGATACAAATCGACCATCTACAAGGGATGATCAATAAATAAGAGAAAATGCTGCTAACTTTGTTAAGATCTTATCATTTAGACTAAAACTATAGACAGAAATAGCCACCTATATTAGCAATGCACAGTAAAGACTTTATTTAACGAGGCTATACATTTTGTTTCATAATCTTCCATGCGGGCACAAAGTAAGGCTAAATATTCAGGGTTATATTAATTATAACTAATATTCTTGGTATATATTGATCATCCCTCATGCTCTATAAAATATAATACTTGGATTTCCAACATAAAGCTGTATTTTCAAAAACAATTTCAACTCAATGAAGAAACAAATACCGGTACAACATAAAGCGTCAACAACAAAAGAAGTGCTACAATGCACATCGACATAAACCCAATAAAATGTAAATAAGTATGAATAAACAGAATGTGGAATAAATTATGCAAATACCGGTGAGTCAACATAATACTGTAAAATAATTAATTTTCGTGACGGGATTAAATTTCGTGGATTTCGTGGTTCACTTCAACCACGAATTATAATCCCAACGAACATTGATTTTGACCCTTGTTTTGTTACCTGAAATGCAAAATCCACAAATTCAAGAGCCAACGAAATTGCCTTTTTTATCAAAACCACGAAATTTCGTCCCAACGAAATTAAATGATTTTACAGTATCAAACAAAAGTACATGGAAATACATGAAAAAAGGGTTTCAAACATGGACTTTTAACTCTTCAAAATATGATTCTAGCATCAACAAAACCCTAGTTGCATAACTTCATATGCAGACACAGGTCTGTGAAGTCTTTGATCTAGAGCAACACATATTTGGAAACCAAATACTGTAAAATCATTAATTTTTGTAGGGGATTAAATTTCGTGGAGTTTGTGGTTCACATTCAACCACGAAATCGTGGTTCACATTTAACCACCACATAAAATCCAATTGAACAACATTTTTACCCTTGTATTTATTACCTGAAATGTAAAATCCACGAATTTACGTCCCATCGAAATGGTCTTATTTATCAAAACAACAAAATTCCGTCCCATCGAAATTAAATGATTTTACAGTATTTGGAAGCCGAACACCTTGCTGCCTAATCACCTGCCTTAACTTAACATTCTACCATATGCAAATCTGATAAGAAATACCGCAACACAATAATTTGATTATATACATTGATTATAAATGGAAAACTTGAAACTAGATTATAAGGTAGCACACATCTGAACATAGAAAATGATTAACTTCAAAACAAAAAACGTAAAGTTTTCTGAAACTTTTACATAATTTCAAAATGAAAGAATTTGTGTACATATATTTTCAAACATAACATAATTATAGTGTTATGTAATTACTTGTTCTGAATATAACTGTGTAATAATCTTTATGCATGAAGGTCACACTGTCATATGCAGGCAATGTTTATAAACAAATGTATGTTTACATGTAAGCAATAAGCTATGTATGCTTTGTCTTTAATAATAAACATTCTGTTCTGTTCTTACGACTGTATGTTTATCAAGTAGCTTTTTCAACTTTCTCCCTGTAAATGATGTACACTAAATGACTTTGGTGTGGAGGACAATAATGAAAAATGTATTTTGGTTTAGTCTCTCTTTGTGCCTCACAGCTTATAATACAACATTATTTAACATGAAATTGAATGCAAGAAAATGCATGCGAAAAATAATATTAATTAAGCCGAAATATTATCGCTAAAAAAACATGTGGTTCATTAAAATCTTGTTGAAACATTTCACATGACTTGTTCATTACAATAAGAATCATGATCAATACTGAAAAATGACATTCAATTACAACATAGGGTACAAAAAGCATACAATTGATTATTCTCAACCATGGAAATGATACATGATCAAACATATACAGAATGCTGAACTAATTAAATACATATGCGTCTCGTCTATGTCAAACACAAATCTCATTTCTTTGAGAGTCATACAAAAATCAGCTGCTAGTTGTGCTAAAGTGTTATCACATCAGGCATCCAACTCATCACGTGACTCCCGCTGACACCAGGGGGCATCAAATTCTCGTGAGACAGACATGCCATGATGGGATCCCGTGGAATATATTCTTTGTAATACCCACAATGCAGGTTATGTCGAGATTCTGATAATGGCAATGTGTGCACATATTACTTTACTGAAATCATGATAAAGTAATTTTACTAAATTAAATTTCAAATGCATAACATGTTTATTTGGTTTAACACTATCTCACAACAACTATTCTGTTTTACACAGCGGTTGATTTGGCATACCAGATTTATTGGCATGAAGAAGAAATGACATGAAAACATAACAAACAAAATCTAACAGAAAGGCACCACTGGTGACAAATTCTAACCTAGCAAAATGACTTGTATAACACTGAAGCACATGTAACAATTAAATGTCTTCAAGTGCTGTAAATATGGCAGAACAATTATAAATACTTTTTATTAGTTCTCTACATAAAATACATGGCCCAAATTTCTCAAAGCAACTCAATTTCAGCTTAATCTCATCTTACCTGTTGTCATCTGTCATTGAGGTAATTTCCTGATGAAACTGAACTCTAAATTTCGACACTTAGCCAAAACGTTATCAGCGTAAAAAGTTTTTTACCCTGATTAAGGCTTAGTGTTAAGCCAAAACGTTGGTACAAATAAAATAGATAAAATACAGCCATTGTCAGTTGTTAGTACTGCATACTTTATTATTGATTTCAATGAGTTTATTACTGTAGAAATTTAACTTGCTCAAATTTTTCTAAAATTCTGACTCTGATTTGAGCAAAATCTCAATTTGAGCTGAGATTTTTACTTGAGATGCTTCAGGAGTTTGGGGTTAGACAGTCCCTTTGCAATACATTCTTAGTGTATTATTAGATAGGTGGACACATTCTAGATAATATTATATAGAAGTAATGGAATATTGGAATAACTTGGTTCACCAACTTGCAAGAATGTCTAAGACTCTTGCACTTGACAAATATAACAATACTCCTGAAAATACCTTACACATCTACAGACAAACCAAAACAATGCTTTCAAACATTATACTACAAAATATTCGCCCAAAACCATATTTGAAGGCAAGTTAATATAACATATTCGGTCCTGTCAAAACAGCATTTAAAACATGATTTAACTTATTATTACAAGAAACAATATTTCCAATATAACAACAATAACAGTGACAAGAAATGAAAAATAGTCAGCACAAATTTTCTTGAAAATGCATGTTTTTGTAAATAATCCATTCAAACAAAAGAAACCAATTTGCTTTTTGTAGCGGAGAACATTTATAGATTCATTTCTATATAATGAGTACTGGACAAAATTCAACAATGTCATAAGCAATATGCACTACCAGCATACATTGAGTTGACAAATTACATAATCAAAGATGCAATTTCAATGCTATGGGGCATTTTTTATCTATTTAACTTTGTGTACATATTCATTTAAAAAAAAATTCTTTGGATATTATAACAAAATCTAGTACAAAAAAAGAGAAAACAAGTGGAACAAGAAAAAAATGTAGTGTTTAATTGTTAATTAATTGTTAATTAATTGTTAATTAATTGTTAATTAATCGTCTTAATTAGATGCTTTCCTCTTCCTCTGTATTCAATGAAAGTACACTATGAATTACATAATAATAAATCGTGATTCTAGAAAACAAATCATCAAAATTATAAATCTGATTCAAAGAATTTGCAATGAAATTGTGTGAAAAGTGTGTCCCATACAATGTCAAATCTGGCCTATCTAAATAATATGAAGCTATTTTTTTGTGATTTGTCATCAATTTTGGCACATTTCAATAGCACTTATCAACCATACTAATATTCAAGGTCAAACAAAAATATCTAAGAATTACAGGCAATCCTTTCAAGGTCACCTTAACTCAACTTGAGAGTGCAACAATACCCAGGAAATATCAGATAGCAATCATCTGAGCCCAAATTCTTTTAGTAAAACACAACGTTTTTTTACAACATTCATTTGAACCATTTGATAAGTGTAGCAATATCACATGACTTTTGGCTACAAAGCAAAGAAGAATTTGCTTCACTTTAAAATAAATAAAGCCACAAGTATGTCATTTCTTCACCAAATGTTTTGAACTATACATTCCGCCATGGGGAAATGTAAGCTCTCTGCAACACACAGTATCTCTATCCGTAGCTAAGCCGTTTATGCAAACACCCTGTGAAACCTTCCGAGTGTCAGGCTACATATCGAAGCCTTTCCCCCCCCACAAGGTGTTGGACAAAATGAACAAACTGTTGATTGGGATTTTGGATTACGTTGAAAGCTTATATATTTTCTCTTTATATAATAGTGTGGACATCGTGTCATAGAAATCAGTATGGAAAACAAATACTAACTTACAGCTGTTTTTGTTTACAAAGTGAAGCAATTTTCGATTTGGCATTATAGCCAAAAAATCACATGGTATTGCTACACTGTTGAAGTTTGAGCACCAAATTAAGTTGACCATGAAAATTTTTTATAATCATTGGGCTGAACCTAATTTACAGTATGTTTATATCAAAGCAAAAGATAGTTATTGGGGTTAAAGTAGATGCTTACAGTAAGCATTTACCTTAAGATCACCCAGATAAATTTAATACAGGCATCTACAAGGTGTCCATTTCCTAAGCAAAGCCCTATGCAGCACTTTACAGGAAATTTCCAAGGGAGGTAATCCATGCATCCAGAGAGTATTTCAAATTGAAAGGGAGGTAACTAAATGAATGTGTGCGGTAGTGCTTTGCTTAGGATACAGACACCAGGGTACCGTTTTATCAACATGCTAACCGATATCGCAAACTTATGTTCAAATTTAAATTTGTAATAAATATTTAACAACTGCATATTGGGGGACAGGTATTGTTTGTATGAGTGCATTAACTGAATTTTGATTAGTAATACAGCTCCATTTACCACATTTTATAGTTATATAAGTATTATAATGAATTTAAATTCGATCGTAAGTTTAAGATTTCCGTAAGTGCGTTGATAAAACAGTACCCAGGTATCACTAATTACAAAATAGATGTAGGAATATTCAATAATGTCACGTGACTTATTTTCGTACAAACTTCACCTCCCGTCTACTACTGCTGCTACTTTTGTGGCGAGGTGATGAGGGACGAGGCGACACAGACCTATGCCTCTTTGAATGATGAGATTTCTTAGATTTGTGTTTTCGATGGCTGTGTCCGTTGCTTCTACTGTGATGAGATCGTGAGCTAGAATCAGGGTATGAATGTCGCATCCTCTTACGGCTCCTGTGTGTATCACAATCACTGTCGGAACTGAAATCATAATACAGAACTTGTTAACTTATCATAACTTATCGTGAAAACGATATACCCACAAAAAGGCCATAATTCTGCCAAAATCATCCAACAAAACATTCCTTACAAAAAAATCTGTGCACAACTATGCTTCATATCAACTATTCATGCGACGTTTCGTTGAAATCTGACAAGTTGTTAAGGAAAATAAGCCCAGATAAATATTATTACATTATGGTTAGAAACCACCAAATAAATTTGCTCTTTAGCTCAATGTAAATTGCCTGTAGTAGGCCCCAATTTTCAACTTTTTTTAGTCTATGGCCACCTGGACCACATATATCATTTTAAAGAGGGGCCTTTAAGCTTCAAAATAATACAATATAAAAGGGGGGTCATGTATCTTCTAAAAAAGTTTTTGTCCTTCAAACATGGTCTACCCGTTTTTGCACATGTCCGGACAGATTAGTTCTGGGTTTTACCCTAGTCTACTTTCGCTTTGGTGTCAACAACAAAATAGCGGAATAATACAAATAATACAGTTTTACTTCATCACATACATATTTACCAACCATTTAAACTCAATTTCATCATTAAACTCAACATATGTCAAGAAATATCTCCATTTACAGGCAAACCAAAGTTTTTTTAAGGACTACTTAAGTGTATCATCACTTGGTCCGCGGAGGCATTTAGTGGTTCTTTACCTTAATTCTGCACAGAATCAATAATTCTACCCATGCAAGAAACTCAATGAAAGTATTAAAGAAGCATGCCAAACTGAAGAAAAGTTTGCCAAAATCTAATTTGGATGAAACAGAATCAGTTAAAAATTCTGGAAACTTTTCATAATTATGTCTCCACCTCCATTATGATCAGACCAGTTTTTAAATTGCTTAAAACTTGTCAGTACTAAATTTGTATCTTAGAGGCAACAAGGTCGTATTTCACTTTATAGTATATACTCGGTAGTAAGGTACAACCTTGTTGTACCAAAGAGAAGAAATATAGCTTTGTGAGATTAATCAGTGTTCAAATAAACTTCAATCCGAAACCAACATCAACAAAATAATATTCTCTATAGAAATAATTACGTCAATATAACTTACCTGAAAGAATCGGAACTCGAATACGATACTCGCCTATCCTTCTTCCTTATTTCAGAAATTGGTCGAACCTTTGAACTTGTAATTGGGTCTAGTCTTGGAGCATCATCACATACTCTGAAAAATATCATCATCTTCAGATAAAATCATCTGTTAGGTTAAAACATTTACTGTGTGACTGAATTTTAGAGTACGATGACGGGTTATGGTGGGAAACAAAGTCTGTGCATCACGACCACAACCAGCAGGTATTCTGTATGCACAATGTTTCTTTCCCTTTGTGAATCATAGTTCATACCTCTTCATGATCTTGTTAAGTGGTTTTGAACCATGCAGAGCGCCATTGTAGATCAATATTTTTGTTGAGTATATTACACATTTCACATGATGACATTTCAGTGTTTCTTCATGTTTAAATCTGATTAAAGCAGTCTTTTCAGTATTTCTTCATGTTTAAATCTGATTAAAGCAGTCTAAGGGTGCATCTTAGGCCAATTAATTATTTGAGGCTTATGAAATGGGGGAGGGGAATAATCCAAACCACAGAAAACTTTGAAAGGTATTAATGCATACTTACTTCCTCAAAATGATTACTGCACGTCTTCTTACAACATCCTGTGGTCTTATACAATGTGTTATATTATCTGCAGCGTAACCGCTGAAAAATATAGAATTTGACCTCAAAGTGATCAGGAATTGAAATTTTGGCACAAACAGTATTATCTTAGTATGAACTTGACAGCTTTTGGCTGCATTTTGCCAAGTTGCAAATTAAACAAAGACTTAGCAGACATCAAAGTTGAGACCAGTTTATTAATTGGGTATAGACAGTGGCCTACCGGTATATTATGTAGTGTCAGTACAAATAAGAGTTTTCTTTGATTGAACCTAGTTTATTTTAGCCCAGATGACACAGTTTACAGAGACCCAAATTATGACTACCGGGTAGGTTTCAGACAGATCGAAACAAAATTTCTTTCTGAAACTTTAAAAAATTGTCTAGTGCCTACCAAGTATTTCATCTCAGATACGTCTAGATCCATAGTCAATATAATTATTACCAACTTTACTATGTGCCATCTTTTATTAAACTGAGGTTCAACTGAAGCGTGAAACTGACAGAAAATAGTTCAGCCTTACTGGAACTGTCTGGGCTGACTGATCTTTTTAAAGCTTATTATATATATGCACTAGTCAATTGAAACCATGGCCCAAAACCCCGGGAAAAGTATGTATACTTAAAAATTAAAGGCCCAGGACAGTCCCCTGGCATTTGGTGACAAGGTTTCAATTAACGGGTGCATAATTATAATGCAAGTCAATTGAAACCATGTTCCTTCCTGGGCCACCCTTTTCAAAGCCTGTGTAAAATACCTGCTGCCAGGGCCACTAGAAGCTACCCCCCCTTCTAAACCAAAAACATGTCACAAATATATACCCCCGCTATTTTGGTGCAGAAGATACGCCCTGCACTCACCTGGCAGTGCAGGGGCATTGGAAAGGTAAAAACCCAGGACTATTTCCAAGCCCTTTCCCGGGGTTTGGGTTTCAAACTCAATTGATTACAAGTGCATTAATTAGACACGTTGTACAAACTATAATCAGGAAGTCATGAGCCCACTGCTTAACCAAGCTGCTATCGAGCACTTTTTGTAGCGCTTTACTACGTCTGGACAACAACATGCTATCAGCGAACATGTTCGCCAATAGCTGACAGTCTCTTAACACTTTGCTAGGCGAGCGATACCGAGGGTTAGCTTATGCTCCGCGTTGCTACGCAATGGTATGCTAGTCGCGAGCACTCGCCAATAGTCAAGAATGTTTTTGATTTGTCCACTTTGAAGCGCTTTTTAGTAGCAAGGCGTTTCTTAGCGTAGTGCTCGATAGAGCCTTGCCTACGCAACGGCCTCCCAACATTCACTAATTTTAACTTACCTGAGAAGTGTCACACAGCCTCGATCAATTGGCAATACCAGGACAGGCTTTGACGTCCTGATAGGCCTGAAAGAGAACTTGCAACCAAAAGATAAGGCGCTGTCACTGAAAAATGATACTGAGACGATAGGTCTATCAAAAATATGTGGAGGGTCAATATGAGACACAATACATCCACCGGGCATATAATCATTAATAACCGCACTGTTAACAAAACCCTCAGGCACAAGTCCAGCCTTAACTATCGGTTTAATCACCATGTCCTCAATCCACGTAGGAATATCATCAACTTCACCCTTAGGATACAGTCTTTCCATGCCTGGCCCTTTTCTTTCCAGTTGGGACCCATACGTGTAACCTTCACCAAAGAAATACTTGTTTCTTAACGGTGCCCTATCAACAGTGTGTTCTTTATACACTCCCCTATTCGCAATTTTAACGACTTCATCTATTTTCTTTTCAATTTCCTCGCTTTGGTCTTCTGAGAAAATTCGACGTTGTGTAATTCCGTCCTGTGTTTTTCTCATCTCGCTCTGACGTTCATCATCTTTGTCACGCCTTGACCAGCGTGTACGGTCATCATCACTACTTCTACTGTCGCTGCTGTCCGAGTAACTTCTCTTCCTACGTTCATATCGAGAGCTATCACGCGATTTTGTGTGTCTGTGCATATCTTTCGTCGCCATTTTTAAAATTACCCAGCATGCTATTCAGAGTTATCGTTCTTGAAAAGAAATTTAACTATAACACCCGTGCTGTACCGTACGGTCCGGTGCGTGCACGAGATATTTCAGCAGCAAACACTCACTAACACAAGAAAGTGCAATTCGATAAAACTTGTTCGTTCAACATGAGCTAGATTCTAGATCTATTTTCAATTATGAATAAAACTTCTTCAATCTATGGAATTAGTTATTAATGCACGTGGCCACGACGTGTTGAAGCAAGGATTTAAATACTTTCTTATATACCTCCCTGGTTGAAGATAGTGTTACATTATTACGCACGTGATGGAAATAATAAAAAATATGCAACGTGCTGGAGAACATTGAGTTTCAATTTATGTCTGCGAAGAACAGTTATTTATTATATGGTACTATTCAGACAACCAGAGTGACCAAATTAGGATTCTCAAAAACAGCATATTTTTTTACTGCTTTCTCGTGGAGTCGAGCCCCTTATGGATAAAAGCCTTGTATGCACACTTTCTTCATTTTACTCTTTAACCAATCTTATTTTTACTGACTGCGACTTAACTTTATAAAATCAAAATAGTTTTGCCAAGTTTTTTTTCTCGGTAAAATATTTGCTATAAAGCAAGTACCACTACCAGCCAAGAGCCTACGTCATTCTGAAACTTTCCCATGGTAACAAGCTAAGGTGTTGATACTTTCCAAAATGGATTTTCATGGTTGGTTGCTAGTATCAAAGACCTAATTGCTAGTATTAGTGACCACAGAACGATTACAAGTTGTTTTCGTTCACATTTTTTGCTGTTGTGACAGAAATAAGACTTCCAGCATATTTTAACATGTTTTGGATAAGAACCATCTCCGCACGTGTGCATACATGTATTTGACCCAAACAATAAGGGTTCGAGTCTATGAAAAGGATCGAGTCGATGAGAATCAAGTATATATCTAGATCTGTTTCTCACAAAAAGTAAATTGTTTTTTCAGCGTGTCGCACCTAAACTGTAACTGCACTTACGGTCTTTCGGTTGAGACTCAAACACAGTTTGGTTCCGTTTATGATTTGCACCAGACGCATAAAAGAACCAGTTGTGCTTCTGGAAGTATGACATCTTCTGTTCCATGCAATATCATCAGAAAGCTAAAATTACTATCCTCTTCAGGGGGCCTCGTCCATGTGGGCCGTCCGGTGGTGACGATAAGTTATTTTAAGCATGTATCGCTGGCCAAAGACCTAAATAACTCAGATTGGACACTCAACTAAAAAAAATAAGTGAAAATGCAAAATAACAGGCAGCAGATTCAGTTATTGTGCATAAAACGTTTTTAAGTCATCCAGCTTTAATGGACAGTGTTTGAAGATGAAGATATGTACACAATGTATGTATATAATACAATTATTGCGTTGTAGTATTTCTTATTCGATTTGCATATGGTAAATGTTATTACCCCTGCCGAAAAAACGGCAGGGGTATGGTAATAGTCTCCGTCCGTCTGTCTGTCCGTACGTACGTACACAAATTTTGTCCGTAGCATATCTTGAAAACTATTTAAGATATTGCCTTGAAACTTGAACTATAAATAGATGGCAACTTGGCTAGCACATATTATCGGTGTAAACTCTGTTTGTATTACATTTTGAATTATCTGCTATGTAACATATTAACTCGACATCGATCGCCGTACGTGACAGTCCTCGGCCTCGGCACAAATAGAAGAACACAGAGTCATATTGAAACATAGACTGTCTTTGTTGAGTATAAACCTCTAACATGCTCGTGCTGTAGCCAGGGGACTTTCCCTGCAGTGCTTGTGTTCTACTCTGTAATGTGCAGGTAGCCAGTGAAGATCCTTCAGCACAGGAGTGATGTGATTGTAACGCGGTGTCCGTGTGATAAGGCGAGCAGTTGTTTATCACCACAAATCATACTGTTTATACTCCGTCATGCCCACTGACTCTATTAATAAAGTGTACATTATTTCTGTAAATGTACACTTTTGTGAGACATTTTCTCAGAAAATGATTGGTCAATTTAAGCTTCAAACTATTTCAGATTTGCATAACCACATACACAGTTAAATTAATGTCACTACTAATTGCATGAAGACTAAAAATTGTAAAAACACACAACGAGGGATTAACATGATTGTGCTACTGTAAACTAATCAAATTTGCAGCATTACATTTTAATTAGTGTCTTTTGTGAAACTTAATAATAAAACAAAGAAATGTAGCGTTATTTTTTATATTAATTTTTTTAGTCCTGGTTGAACTAAATACTAAAACAAAATAATCACAATTTATCTACACCCCAACAATTATATGGCAATGGCTAATCCTTTAATAGTGCTGTCCACACAGTTGAGCGCAAAATTAATCAAAATTGAATGATTTTACGTTATTGGTTGTCAGGAGGAATACAGCAAACCTATAAACAATGTATACAAAATTAATATACATTGTGCAACCGACAAGAATCCTGAATTATTATTATACAATGATCGAAAGCAGTTATAATTTCTACTTTTCTTCATGAACACATGATGCCACTTAGAATCACTCGAATACAACATTATATTGTAGTTAGTAATCATCAAATTATGTAGCCCTATGAAAATGAATGTTTAAATTAGAACATGTGTCAATTCATTATATGCACTATTATAATACAAACATTTTAATATCTATAAAATAAAACTCACTGTCTAAGCATCAACTGAGCAGTTTTAGATATATATATAAGAATCGGCTAACACGATCCTGTTTGAAAATAAACATTAATTTTATAAATAATTCCATGACAATCATCTATTTTTAAAATAAAAAAACAAATGAGACAAATAATATGCTATATACCTTTGTGCATCAAGCCTTAAACCATGAATGTGGAAAATAATTGCTTGTGTAATCTTAGCTTTTATATGTTGTATTAATAGTTTCTTGATTTTTACTCAATCTATATGACAGTTAATCCCTCAGATGTGTTAGGCCAAGGTTATTATGTTACATAGAGTCATATTTTCTAAAATTCAATAGTGTTCTGCTCATGAATTGTGCCAGAATTGATTGTGCCAATCATTGTCTCTCTGGAGATCATTTACTTTTTGCCGGAGTATAAGTAAGATAAAGTACATTTTTTTATCAAAAGTGTCCTCTTACAAGCGTTATAGGATAGTTTTGTAAGGACGAACAACAAATTATCCTCGGCTTCGCCTCGGACAATTTCTTGTTAGTCCTTACAAAACTATCCTATAACGGTTGTAAGAGGACAGTTTTGATAAAAAACTAGTACTGTATCTATTTCTTAAAGTGGTTCTGCTGCAAACGATATTGTGATCCTTTTAGGGATATATTTATAAGAAGTTTAGGTGTATTTTGAATACTTTGTAGGTGTTTTTTTGTTAGAATGGTTTTTGGGGAGCCTCACGGAAACGTATTGCAGTAATCTAAGCCTTGGTGTTACTAAAGAATTGATAAGGACTTTGTTGCATCAACAGTCAAATATTGTCTGATTTGACCTATTTGCCGGATCTGCATGAAACACGACCGTGAAACAGAGTTAACATGTTTATCCATTTAAAAAAAATTAAGTTACCAATTTTCTAAGGCTCTTTTCAGCTGTTAGGCCGCTCAAGCGCTCTTTGACATTTCAACTTCCCCTGGTCATTGGGCTACATACGGAAGCCTACACTCGTGTCTCCCTGTGGAGACTATTTATCTCCCGTGGTGTGGCAGCCAACATCGATCTGTGGCGCCCAGGAATAGTCACTGCCCTCACAGGTACCATTTTACACCATGGTGGAGTGGAACTGTGGGTCTTGCTCAGAGAAATTAACCAGTGGTCCAGAGGGCCACCGCTCTCCCTGTCCATCTGTGAATCCGACAGGGTACCAAGGTTTCTCACTATCGATTATGGTCGCCTGATTACAGCGTCGCCAGCTTTCCCTGTAAGATTCTTGGCTGTACTTTGATATTTTGTTTTGGAACATTACAAGAAGTAAAGAGTCTGAGATGCATAAATAAAATAAGTATCTTATGATGAACACGAAGTTATAAATCGAATGTTTATTTCAAAGTTTTATTGCATAATACTAAATACAATTGTATATAAAATCATTAAATAACACATGTATAAAAAAATACCATTGTCCCAATATAATAAATATGATATGTTGTTTGTAACATTATATGTAAGCATGTTACCCGTGCAGTAAAAAAGTTTGTGTGACTTGCACTAATATAGTTTATATAAATACATACGTAAAGCGTGACGAATTTGGCCTAACCCTGACCGTTATGCATGAATGTATTACAATGTTCTTGCTTTGAATATATCGATTTCCGCAAGCAAATCGTGCAAAATCGGTATCTCGATTTTTTGTACATGTGTTACATCACGATCGTCTTTGTGATACTAATCGACTTTGAAAGCATACATCCGATGTTATAAATGCATACAATATATTGACTACTAAATTATGCTAATCAAAAGGTCAGGTTCGTGTCAAATTCGCCAAGCTATATTATGAGACAGAGAACTAAAATACTAGAGTTCCTCTGTCTGTTTTTTCTAAGGATGAGGTAGTTAAATAGATAAGCACCATGTTAGGGTATTGCAGATCAATAACAATCTCTTCCTAAGTAACTATGATAAAACATAATTATATTTTAATGTCGAGCAAAGTCTTTATTTGCCAGTCAGCAAGTATTTGAATATGCGTATATTATTGCTTCCAATTTTATGGTAAGGATATATAGTATATGCTTATACTCCAATATAGATTGACGGCAAGACCTACTAAGCGCTACTTCTGGCATGCGCTTATTGTCAACTATGCGCTAGTTTACCAGATTCTACAGTATACAATAAGTACATGGGGATAATACATACATATGTTTTATATGTTTTCAGATGTATCTAACACATTTCGTCACAGATCAGTACATATTTAAAGACTCATCGGTGTTTGAATGTATACGAGAGCGCATAATTTACGTTAGCGTATGAAAAAAACACATCATCAATAACAGGTAAAGGGTGTACGTATCACATATTTAGTCGACCAAGACGGACAGGAAAACCTAGATAAAATATATTTGAAATTTAGAATATTCAAAACACAAGGACATGAGCACTAAGAAGAGATCGTACGTACGTTTGAAGACACGATTTGTCCCCTGTTTCACAAATTATAAGGAGATGGGGATATCAATCTAACATGTATGTAAAAAGACCGTTGGTATGTCGGTAGATAACATAGAAACATGACATTCCTGGGAGAGAGACATAGTAAAATGTGCATAACACTGGTTTTTGTAATAGAACTTTCAATGAAAAACAACAATTGTATACAAAGTATGGCGGAAAAAAGACCTGAGACAACAGTTACTTCAAATTGAGCAACATGGTATGGCGGAGGAGACCCGTGTATACGCAAACTGTTCACAATTCTTAGCCTACGTTTATCATTACTTTAGCATATACCAGTGTGTGATAATTATTTTACTGAACTTCTCAGTAGCTTAGAGGCGAGTTGATTTGTACAGGTAATTACCAAGCGGTTATTTACAAAGGAAGGTCACGTCTGAGGTCAGTTCTGTCATACGATATATCTCCTGAGATAAATAAATTAAAGAGACTCCAAGTACTTTATACAAACAAACACGATTGCTATTATTGAAAGTATTGTAAAACAAACATAACCGCAACCTCCCATATTGTAAGTACCGAAAAACAAACATAACCGCAACCTCTCATAAATGTAGAACCACCACTTGAAACATCTTTCGTCTTAAGTGTCATCTCGATAGGATAATGATCACTAACTTTAAGAGCCATTGTTTGATTAAGTTGGAAAGCTTCGTCGTATTTAAATATACCAACACTACCATCCACTACGGCAGTTTTGAGTTGGTCTCCAGTCGAAATGAATCTATCGTACGCACAGTCTGTATTTCCAACAGTTGTGTCAATGTCGTCCCCTATCCACCATGTGTAAGCAGGATCGTCCTTGAGTGTGATGTCAACCCAGGCTTTATTTGGTACATATGAGCAGTCTGCGTTCAAATCACCTAGTACCATTATGTTAGCAACATTAAACTTAGATTTCACGTCTGCAAAGACCGCTTTCAGTGCTTCAATCTCTTTAACCGCCTCAGACGGTGCAACGTGAATCCCAATCAAGACGAACTTGTCCACAGTGGTTTGAGTGGAATGGAACAGCACGACGTAAGGCTCTCTTTCAAATGTATCCACATTCACCGTGTCAGTGTTTAACGCTTCATCCCCGTCGTCGTAAACATAAGTGTCAGCAACCTTCACTCCAGAGAGTTCCCTGTATAAGAACGCGTACTGTTCCTTACTGGTGGTACGACCTAAGCGAGGACTCAGTGCCATCTTGAAAGGGTTAGCTGGAAATCGCATGTTGACTTTGGTTAACAAATCTTGTATAGCCTCCCCTGACGAATCTCGGATCTCTTGAATTAACAGAACATCATAACGTGCTACCGTCTCTACAAGTTTATCAACAACCATATCATTCTTCATTTTCGACACACCAAACACACGAATATTGAACGCACCAATCCTCAAGCATTCTCCATCGCTAGCAAATGTTAGAGCCGCTGTAAGCAGCGCAATAACGTTTTTAAAATCCATTTTATAAGGTAAAATCATCCACAAATAGTATTCGAAACTTTTAGCTTTTCTATTAACACCAAGCTACAAGTATGTCAACATCTATACTAACTTGAATGGTGGTTTAATGGTTGATACACAACAGTAAACTTCAAGGGTTGGTTTATTTATACACATTACAAAAGTGAATAGAGTAACTATACGTGGCCTTAGAAGTCTCACCGCTAACTGAACCTGCGTGGATCGATTATTTATCACTAATCATTTTTAAAGCACATTTTGTTAGCTGAATTTATCCATTCAAAGTTGTGATCTTAGATTTTAAAATAATCCATTTATCATTATAATTTACGATAATAAATTGGCGGAAGTTATTTAAAATGGGACAGACAATGTATTAGCTTGGTTTCGTTTACATGTCGCTGGCTTAGAATGAGAAGGTCGTAAGTACAAAATCGATATATTGAGAAAACAAGAATAAACTGTCTGCTCTTTACTTTTGGTAAAGCTTCATTTTGGTCAACATGACAAGTTCCGATTTTCATAAAAATAGGCTCATTAGAAGGGCCTGTTACTGGAGATTTCAAATAATTATGCATCTTATAAGGTCGTATGTAGTAGTTACGACCTTCTCATTCTAGGCCATCGATGTATGTATCAAAGCTTACGGATGCATTTGTACTTAAGCTACTCAGGCCAAATAAAAAGGGAATGGTTAATGACGGCATGTATGCATTTCTATATTGCGACAAGGCGAAACTTGAATACATATGAGCCGTTCTCCAGGAAAACCAGGCTTAATGACAATTGTATTGTACTTATGCAATACCATTTAGAAAAATGTCTAAAATTAGAAAAAAATCGTGGCCTTTGATTTCATATTAAGTGATTGGATAGTATAGTACTATCCATTAGCTTCAAGTTATCTTCAAACTTGTGTTAAAATAATAACTTTTGTCGTTGCTATGGTGATCGGTTTCGAAAAAGTACTCAAATCAAGGAAAACAATGGCTTACTGGCTATTTAAAACACTTGCTTGTCAAGTTTCTCTGTAAGTAAACACTCAAAAATTGGACACGTTTTACCGGTATTGAAATTAGAATATGATTATAAAATATGCCACAATTTCAAAAGTTTATGTCAATTTTTTTTATCAGATACTGGATCATTTAAATGCCAGCTGACGTTACGTCAAAAACGTAATGAATGACGTCCGAGACGTCACCCATACACTGGTTGGTTTAAAAAGTCTTTAACTTTGTAAGTGTATGGAATAATTTGTTCAAATTTTCAGAAACGGTTCACAAAAGTCTCTTCTTTCTTACCATACATCATCAACATTTTCACAATTTTGTCACGAAGCCCGGTTTTCCTAGAGAACGGCTCATTTTTTATACAGAGTGTGTCAAAATACATGTCCGCTTGTTGAAGACATGCGACTCTGTGTAAATCATTGCGTTATATATCTTATTTATATTTAGGATCAACGTGCATTCAAATCCATGTTGAAATTATAAAACCATTAACAAAAATGATGCCTGCAGAACGCCTCAACAAAATTTTAGTAGCTACCCCAAATTTGTCAAAACCAGTGCTTGACGTCATTTTTTTTCGATATTCCTGACTTTCGCATAACTTCAAGTCGTTGGGATATTTCTATTTCCCGCACAAACTGATATTTTGAGTGTTTGTGTTGTTGTATATTCTTGAACTGCATAGTCACACGTTCAAATTGTATCATAAGAAATAAATTTTGAGGAAATATTAATTCGGTTATTGCATACTTGATTTCAATAAACTTAGTATCACCTAAACTGCACCCTCCTCACTGGTAGACACCGTACAGCGGAAATAGCCCCCTATTTTGGACGAAAACGAAAGATAAAGTAGTAATCGATGTCGGAGGACGGTAAGTTTTTAACCATTATTCGGTAAATATGTATGCGATTCACTTGAAGTGAACTGATTTAGGTAGGGTTATGTTTATTTTAAAGCTCCAATGTAGTCATTTGCTCTGTAACTTCGTTAATTCTTGACAAACAGCACCGAAATGTACTATTTGGCGGACGGTGCAGAAAAACGTACATTTTTCTTTTATCGCAGCTAAATTATACATTTTCCAAGACCCTGTTAAGATTTAAACTTTTACCTGTCATGTTCTTTACCTATGTTGAAACCCTCGTCAATAAACATGCACTAACAAGCATGTAATTGAAGAAAAACAACAGTGCGTTGTGTACAGAGTCTAGCCTTTTTAAGAAATTTAATGTACAGAGTCTAGTTTTTTACTGCACTGGGTCTAGCAGTCCTGTACAGGGTCTAGTTTCCTAATTTTGACTTTATTGACAAGAACTAATCGAATTAACCAAAACTATTGCTTTGTTTAAATTGTTCAGTGATATCTTTATATTATAAAAATTATTGGGGACGAAAATGTTATTTGATTTCTAAAGGTCGTGGGTTCAACCCCCACTAGAGCCAAAATATTTTTTTTCTTTAATTTTTAGTTATAAGGCAATGTTTTGGCTTCGTGGCATGACTTTATAGTGTAATTTGGAGAAAAATATGTTTTCCCTTTTTTTTAAATTTTATAGGAATTTATATGTGGCAAATAGATGAAAATCGGGTTACTATGGATTTCTGAAATGTATATTTTCAAAAGCGCTCGGTAAAACCTTTCAAAATTATGTTAAAACATTACACACACATTGAAGTTTTTTTTTTTTAAATCAATGGTGCCAATTGTTTAGATCATATTTTATTGCCATTTATCTCTAGGGTACTTATTGGCAATATGAGAAAATAAATGCCTTAATTTCAAGGAGGGTAGGGTTACATTTTTATTTTTATCTCCTTCATAATCATACCAAACATCATTTTTACACTTTTGATTGAAGAAATAATCATTATCATTAGATTCAAACACACTCTTGTTTCTATTATTAGTCATCTGTTGCAGACTTATTTTATTTATCATGCAGTTGACTCCATTTGATTTGCAGTACTTTCTTACGCTGGGTGTAGGGAAATAAAAAAGTAATTACTCTCTTAAATGACAATGAAAGTGTTTTAAAATTAACATGCAGTTGTCTTAATGGATATACAATAGAATAAAAATGTTTAAAATGCAGTCCTCAACATTAAAAAAAAAGTTTTAACACCCGGACATCATTTAAGTAGTTTAGCTATGCTAGACCAAATAAAACCATCCCGCCCCACCAAGTCAGGACATGGGGGCATATCTATTTCGCCCCCTAATAATTCAGAATTGTCTCATGATAGGTCATTTGCCTTTTGTTCTTGGTGAAAAAAGTATAAAAAATACGTTTTTTCATGCTTCGCTCACTAAGTATCTATAAAAATACGTTATCCTGCATTTTAAAAGCTATAGCGCATGTCCTCGTCTATAATTCATGTTTTCTAGTTTGGCATATCCAATAAAAATCCCAATAAGGTTAAATCGGAAAACTGGGTAATTTCAAGTATGAATAACAAAAACTTCAATTAGCTAGATTTTGTAACAAAATGGCCAAATAATACCAAATAAGGTATCTCAGAATGCACCAGAGGGATCCACGGTTTTCTCGGGAGCATACCGGACCCTAATACAATGACCTCCTCTTTCTTCTTAACAACTTCCTAGATATACACAATCTTAGTCATTATATAGAAACGCAAGACATCCACATACGCTTCCATAAACATGATGTTTTATCTATATCTATAATGTTTGGTCACCCCCCCCCCCCCCCCATTTTAAAGACGCTGCTATAGATAAATCACAAGCAGTCGGGCGTAACTTACTTTTAGTAATGAAATAATCGAGGTAAAGGGGTGTCTTTTTCCCAATCAGAATTGAAATGTATATTTGAACTGGTAATTTATATCGTCCGCCTTGGTGCACTTGGCTAAGCTACCGCTCGTTAGCCTTTTTCAATGTTTAAGCTTGGGATCGAATCCCACCAACATGGACATTCATTTTTAATTTTCAATATCTTAAAATGACTAACAAATGCCTTCATGCTCCGATGTAACGATCAATCGAAGAGCCGTCGTCTTACTCTGGCTCGCATTCTAGCACAGATATGACCTCTGTATAGAATTGGACTGCATGTAAATATGACAATATTTCATGCATGATATCCAAAGCATGCCCTACATGAACGAAACGTATCATGAATATCATACAAATGTAGTTTAGAGGTACATGTATACGCTTTATCTTCTGTACCTTCGCTGAAATGCTTCAAACCATGGCTATTTTTATATAAATGAATATATCAAATGAATATATACATTGAATCGGTGACACAAAGTTATTTTTATGTTCATAGTCAAGCATGTATGATTAACCACACGGACTAAACCTGAAAATTAATCTATATTAACACTATTTACATACAAAAAATACATAAATGTAACGAGAAAATCAAATAAATAACATTAACTAGACCCCGTACTCCCGGCTAGACCCCGAACACTTGTTATGTGAATAAAAACTAGACTCTGTACAGTAAAAAACTAGACCCAGTACACAACGCAATATTGTTTTTCGTCAATTACATGCTTGTTAGTGCATGTTTATTGACGAGGGTTTCAACATAGGTAAAGAACATGTCAGGTTAAAGTTTAAATCTTAACAGGGTCTTGGAAAATGTATAATTTAGCTGCGATAAAAGAAAATGTACGTTTTTCTGCACCGTCCGCCAAAAGAGGTACATTTCGGTGCTGCTTGCCAAGAGTTAACGAAGTTACAGAGCAAATGACTACATTGGAGCTTTAAAGTAAACATTGCACTACATAAATTAGTTCACTTCAAGTGAATCGCATACATATTTACCGAATAATGGTTAAAAACTTACCATCCTCCGAAATCGATTACCACTTTTACTTTCGTTTTCGTCCAAAATAGGGGGCTATTTCCGCTGTACGGTGTCTACCAGTGCTCCTACCACAACAGATTTTAGTGAATGATACTTGTTTCATTATGGGAAGTAACTCCAGTACTCTACATGTATACTGCTGAATTGAGTTATCGAACATGCACTGTAGTATGATTCTTATATGATATGTACTCTATAACAGTTCAACACTTCACATCAGGTCTTCGAACATTTAACATAGAATATAACAGTGATTTCTTCTTTATTTTATTTACAATACATGTATGTAATTGCGAGTGGATAGCCCGCTTGACTACTGTTCGAGAGGTCCCGGGTTCGATCCTCGGCCTGGACACTTGGTCATTTCTGAAACGCTTTTCAGTGTTTCCCACCTAACAAGAGACGAACTGGTTAGCAACACAGGGGTAGTCTCGCGTGTATCGGTGCTTTAATCTGGGCAGGTTAAAGAACCAAGGGACTCTATTCGAACGAGCTAAGGTATCGCACCCGGAGTCCTTGTATCTCACCTCTGTCTCGAAAATTTGCGATAATGCCCAAGAGTGGGCCGGGCAAATTACACGGAAGAAAGAAACTTGACATGAACAACCCAACATGTCTACAATACTGTACTTGGTGTGCTAGTTTAAACTTTCAAGTTACATCAAGTGATCCTATAGGGAGTTATAGATTAGTAGCTGGATATACAGCTTGAAATTCAACTCAGTGCTTAGGCCCGGATCCAGAATTGTCTTAGTGTGTGTGGGTGCACGAGGTATGTACGGGAGTCGGACCCGATAATGTTGGGGGATCCGGGGGACTCATGGGGGCAATCGATTAATATCGATATGTGTGTGTGAAAATGCATAGGAAGGGGTACATTCTTTAGATGTGGGGAGTCCATATTTACATTGTTTATGTTATTAGCGCCGATGCATAATTTCATGTTTGTGCATATTAGTAAGTGTTCAGATATCTATTTTTAGATACTGGCTTCCATAATTTTAGCAATATGAAGATTATTATATAAGTAGGAGGGTGCGGGGGGATCGGGGTATAATCAAAACAAGGGATGAATCTGGTGCCTTCTAAGCCTATCTGGGAGCCCTGAAATGTCTTTTTTGTAATGAACGTGACGCACTTTCTTACAAAAACAAGCGCATTAAAGTCTTTATTCTGAAAATCCTCTTACTTTAGTGCTTGCTCAAGAGACCGAATTCTGATAGTTATACTTAATGGTTTAGTAAAGATTATTTAATATAGAAATGACAAAGTCTAAAAGTAATACACTGAGCTAAGGCAAACTTCATGTTGTAATTGATTATGTAACACAACAGCTACGTGGTAACATATATATTAAACTATTCTGCAAGCAAAGCGAGCACGAATAATGCTCATCAAATACTTATACATAGAACAATAACACCTTTCAAACAATAACGTTTGTAAATGATGTAAGTTGCACACCTATAAATGCTGTGACAGTCGCTTTCAACATATTATTCTTGGGTTACTTTTGGGCCTCGTGTGACCTAAATGTTTGGCAATAATGAACAATCTGGACTCGTTGTAAGAAGTATCGTTTGCAAACTTCGATTACGATGGAAATATCGAGTATTACTTCATTTTCTGTAGGCTAGTCAATAGCCGGCTGTTCAATAATTGTTTAATTCTTTGTTCAATTTTTTTATAAAAAAAGTCTCAACCAACTGGGGGCACGGGCCCTCGTGCCCTGTGCCTCGATCCGTGCCTGGTGCTTTTGTTTGGAGAAGTGTGTTGCATATGTTTCTATGTGTAGAAATCTGTGAATATCAACTTTTAATTTAAGCCAAAATTTGTTAATTTGTGTCTTCACTAAAGTGCGTCAAATTTCATTATCCATACTTGATCACTCATACTTATCAGTTTATAGGCATGTGTGGGCATGATCTCATAGGGTACACCCGACTGTCATTATTCCAAACGAAGATGGAGAAATGCATCCATGTCCCCGTACAATCATGTTTTCTGCCTATTCGGGCATTTTAGAACGTACGATCGTTGGCTGCTAATGACATTATTATGACGTTTATGTCGCCATCAACTATTCCTGCAATGACAATTAATGTAATTTACCAAACAATTAATACATTGAGCTTTCAAATGAAACTATAAAACTAATTTGGCCAAGAAGCGGACAGGTATTTTGAGACACCCTGTATTTTATATAAAAAAAACCTCTTAGAACTATTTCTAAAGGCTTTTCAAATTGTGCGAACTTGATTTCAATTTTGTGTAAGTGATCATATGTAAACACGTCATGATTGTATTTACTCGTATATTATGTCGTCAAAAAAAGACAATTGTGTAGCCTACTCGGGCGAAAACACAATCACGTGCTACTACCCAGGTGACCAGTATGGTATTTGTTGAGAAATCACGTGATGTGCGTGCGCAGAAGAAAGTTTTGAACAAAGCGGCGCTTTTTCAGGTGGTGATGAAGTTCTCTGTTTTCTGTGGGAATTTGTTAAATTTCGGACCTTTGATGCGGATTATTGATGTAAGTAAAGTACCTACCATGACGATATTTCTTATGTAACTGCCTCGAAAAAATAATGACATAAATACATTGTAATAGCAACGTTCACGGAATGAAAATTATGGCGGCCATGATACAGGGGAAGATGACCGGATATTGCCGCTCTTTCAGAAATTGTAAAATGTTGCTTGGGTCACCGTAGGGTCTGCACACTGCACACTACAACAGCATGTGCACCATAATGATATTTGTTGGTAAAGATTGTTTTAGTCAACAAACAATTTGAAATTGATAATAATTCTGTACACCAGTCAGTTGCATCCACGGCCCCCAGCACGTGGCCGGGCTAACAGGCTAACGGCCGCGATTTTACCTTTCAGCTTCCCCGGAAAGTGTTGGCATTTATACCACAGGGACAATATTTAGTTGTCAGGGGCCGGAGAAATATCAGAGATTTTATCACCTGCTGTCCCAAGCAGGCTGTGGAAGGGCGGGGTTTTGACAACCCAAAAGTAAAAATCTCACTCCATCCCTGGGGATGGGGACGTGGTAGTCCAAGCTTCTTAGACGATGATTATTCCATTTCAGTGATTATTCCAATTCATGCATTAGGAATCTGTATCACAGGAACACGGTTTCATTGCCTTTACAAACTTGTACGAATTTTTTTCTAATTTTACCATGCCGAAATTGAATTGTGTAAATGGTATCAGGTCTAAGAAAGTGTTATATTTACACAACATCTGTAAATTTACACAAAATCTGTTAATTTACAGAAAATCCAATCTGTAAATTTACAGAGTAGAGGCCTCAAATTTCAAGAAAGTATGTTTAAGTAAAAAATCGCAGTTTTATTTGATTTTATATTGAAAGTAAATCATTATTAGAGACAGAAAATGTGCTTCATTTTCCAAAATGTTGACTTTGAGATATTGCATATTTTTTATTTTTGAAATTAATAAAAAGCACATCTTTTGACGAAATATATGATAATATGTCTAATAAATACCATCCTGATTGAAATAAATATGAATCAGTGCTTATATCCTAAAATATGTAACTTTGATTTTCATAATCTGTAAATTTACAGAATACAAAATCTGTGATTTTACAGATTTTGTGTAAATTTACAGATAATATGTAAATATAACACTTTCTTAGACCTGGGTATTTGACAAATTTGGTAATAAAGTGACCCATTTTGATTTGATATGTGCGTGCGATTAATTAAATTGATTACGGAATAGTCTTATCACATGGATAATAGATTGGCGAAGACAATTATTTGTTTTGTATTGAATTCCAGTGAGTACTTTTTACAGGATTTTGACACCAAAATTGACGAATTTCAATTGTAGATAAAACACTTTTTTGTAAAATCTTTCTTTCTTTTTTAAAATTAATTTCATAAATGTATATGTTTTAATTTAATTCAGTATTCCACATTTCGTAAAAAAAGTGCTGTTGCAGACTTGAAAAATAAAATTCTTCTCTGACACGGTACACACTGATAGGTTCAATTTCAACAGGGCAATGTATCTTGCCAGAAGACAGCTCAGATTGTTCTGTTCTTAAAAGTTTAATAAAATTGAAGAAAATGTGAGCCAAGGCTCAACATAATTCGCATGAGGACTCAAATTTCTAGCTATTTTAACTTCACTGTTTTGATTTCAAGAAATTAATTATTATTGTTCTTTACAGATGATAGTGGACATTTGGATCTAGAATGATGAGATGAACCACAAAACCAGAATGTAAGTATGGACGAATGAGGAACATCTACAACTTAAGCATGAAACAGATAAGTACTTAACTTAATTTGGTGATGTTTTCAATTAGCAGGTCTAGTATTATGCTGTTTTTATTGATAATCAGTAAATATATGAAATTCGACCTAAAATGTAAAAAAAAGTAGCAAACTTTCCAAATCATAGGAATTTCATGAAACTTACTGTAATGCAGTCAAAATGTATTCTGAACAAAATTATGTAATTATCTAGGTGCCTTTTTTCTTTTAAAAGGAAAACATCCTGATTTTCCAAACAAGTCCGTAAATTTACTGATATTTTTATTAGTAAAAACATGGACTGACGTGTATTTACTGATTATGCATAAAAACAGCATAGTACTAGACCTGGTTAGTAGTTTGTGCTGAATATTCATTATAATTATAATACATTATTATTGTTATTATTATTATTATTATTATTATTATTATTATTATTAGTATTATTATTATTATTATTATAATACATTATTATTGTTATTATTATTATTGTTATTATTGTTATTATTATTATACATGGTGAATGCTCGAGTGTCATGAATAACATAACCAAACATTTGGTTAACCTGAATAAAAGCTGCACAGAGGCAACCTGTGGGCAAGGCCTTTAAGTTGGATGTGTTACGACCCATATAATTGTCATCATGTGAATTGTGCTAAATGTGCACATGCAAATATCATCATTTGGTTGGTCAACAATGGAATACTATTTCCTTGTTGTGTCATCAAAGTGATGGCAGAGTTTAGGTGAACCTTGATCGGTATTAAGCAAATTTGCTTTTCAACATCTCTTGCAAATACAGTCAGCCCTCGTTATAGCGATACTCAAATGCACCGACAATTTCTTTTTATGACATGAATTGTTTGGGGACAAATTCTATTCCGCATCCTCAAGTCATATTCATATACCGACAAAAAGAACCGATTGGTAGTTAATCCTGTAATTGATTAGTTACTTGGGACTGTTTTTTCCACTTGACATATTTGTCTTATTTTCTTAAAGAAATTGTCTCAAACAATATTTTGGGCTTCATTCATTAATTCATCATTGCTTAATGGCGATAAGATAACTTTCATAACAAAATGCATTTCATTACCATTTTATATTAAGTTATAGAAGAAGTATCTGGTCACCTTTAGATTTGAACAGACTGCACTTAAAGCTCTCCCAATATAGTTCATATCATTTAAATATCATTTTGATTCAATTCTGATGATTTTACTGATTATGTCAATTTCATTTCATATTAAATGAATTTTGCACCATTATAATTGAATTCTATGACACAATCTCTAAGGGTGCAACGATATATCGTATCATATCGTGATACGTAGCCCACGATACAATACGTATCGTGACATAAAGCAGATCACGATACGATTTGTACCTAAAGTGATATTAGAATAATGTTGTAAATGTCTGACAATTATAAGAAAAATTTAAACACTGAATGCAAAATATTATTCACTGTTGTTTCAATAAGCTCAGTGTACAATTTCTTCGAGTTAAATTAAAATGATCAAGTTAAATAGTTCATATTAATAAGTAAAATGTCAACTATATTCCGAAAAGTATCAATACTTTCCCGTTATAGGAGAAATTAGGTATGTTGTATCGCGATATGTATCGTATCGTCACCCTTATATCGCGATACGTATCGTATCGTTAAGTGACCGTATCGTTACACCCCTAATAATCTTCCTACCGAAGTTCTAGTCTTCATGTGACTTTGAGTGACTAACCTAGCTAAATTAAGTGTACTGACATGTTCAAACAGTGTTGTAACGAGGGCTGACTGTACACTTAACAAAAGTTATAAGTACACACTTTGTTATTGTTTATAACTTTCAGTTTAAGTTTGAAAAAATAGTCGCTCTTTGACATAATTAACTGAAAATGTGTTAACTTTAATAAAAATCATGTTTTGCAAATCTCACACAGACACATGTGTGATGATCAAAAGATTTGCTTGGACATCTAAGATCTAGAGCAATGTTTCTAATACAGTTGTACCAATGACGTCTACACGTGGTCCATAACTGCTAGGGGTCTTGTTGGTACTCACAGTAGCTCTATATATTTCCAAGTTGAGGCTGTGTGGAAATACCGTTAAAATGAGGGCCTGGGGACCTTTCCAATGCATGTCCTCACTTTAAGAAACCATTAAGCTAGATTAAATTGAGCTTTGAATCTTTAAAACAGATTTGTTGAAAACGATTTTGCCAAAAACGTAGGTGTGTACTTATAACTTTTGTTAGCTCGCTCTCTTCTTGAGTGAACCATTACTCCATCAGTAAGTCAAGAATGGAATAACATTCTCTAGTTGTGGTTTTCTTAGTTCATGTAAGTCAAAGAAGTTCAAAGTTCTTTAGACTTCTTTGTCTATAAATGTAGGTAAAGTTCAGGTAATCTGAACTGGTATTGTGCGCAATTGCTATAAAACATCTAACATGTACACAGATTATTCTATCATTGATAACAAACAGTAAACGAAATTGAAACTTTAGTGAAACTTATATTTTTCTTTCAAGGTTGTAGATTCCATTTGTAGAGAAATTGACACTGTAGTGCATTTTGTTTTTCATAAATTAAGCATTATGTTTGTCAATCATCTATATAAGTTTGTGGGTTTACACAAATGATGTTATGCAATGAATGGCAACTTCATGTAACCCATTGTTTAAACTTCTAATATATTAACTTTCGATGGTGCAAAATGCTGGACGGTCATGTTGGTTTGTGTTGAATGCACCACAGTGATCAGTTTCGACACAGTATCTACATTTCATAGTACATGTACATTTTGTATAACTTTTTAACTATGAGGGCACATCAATATATTTGAGAACTAATTCCATTGCGTTATTACACTTTGTGACAGCTTAATATTGAAATTTTGCATTGTCAAAAATACATTTTTCTCTAATTAATTCAGCATTCATTAAAAGCGATTGATGACATCACAATTAATGACATAGAGGATCTATCAGTATCACAAAGTTGTCAAGTTGTCAGTTGATATAAACTTATATTAAACAAATTTTATTGAGTAAGCCTTTGGCAAGCTCTAATAACATGAAAAATGCACCTTTTTTACATTTTACAACAAATCTTTTTTTTTCATTTTACTTTTTATCAATGATACAGTTACCTGTGCTCTTGTTGTGATTGAATAGAATTTGAATGCCTAAGGCTACTGTAAGGCCACTGATATGCCACTGTGAATTTTGTTTGGCCTCGGTAGCTCATTGGTTAGTGCGCTTGCCGTCTAATCTGGCGACTCAGGTTTAAATCTGGGTGGAGGTACATAGATATGCCTACCAATTTGTTTCAGTAGAAATAAAGCAAATAAAGGCTATGCTCGGCATGTCAGCATGTTAGGCACATCATTGAGTAGAATAATTTTATTGAGCCAACCACAGGTCATACAATATGACATGCATAATCAATGGATAAATCAATGCATTTGAATATAATATAACTTCCTTCAATAAAGCATGGTATAAAGACATAAAAGAAACTAAAGCTTAATATACGCACCACCATGAGGTGTGTGTGAAAAATAGTATCAGTATTTCATAGTTCAAGATCACACTTAAAGTTCCAGGCCTCGACAAATTTTTCAAAAGCCACTCGTCCTGCAGGACGAGCGGTGCCAAAAAACCACTCGTCCAGCAGCAAAATCAACTCGCCCGTATTTTTCAGTCAAAGAAAAATATGGAAATCTGTTTTTGAACGATGTGATTCTCGTCTCAAACTGTCAAATAATTGTGAAAATATAAATGTGTTCCGCATTTCCGCTCCTTTCTTCATTCTGAAGCAGACAACTTTTGATCAGCTTGATTGGTAAATACACTGTGTCTATACGAACTTTATTCTTCATGTGATGACCACTATGTTGGCGTCAAATTTTGTCCTTAATTACGCAAACCGATGGAAGGAGTTTGTTCGTTAGACCATACATTCATACATACTATTCATTTTGCGCACTGTGACAAATGGAAACGGTGCCTTAACGCTAAAAATTATGTTTCGATCGATTAAACTAAGAACAGTGTCATTCATTAATCGAGCATAACCGGGGAATTCCCGTGACGTCACAGCGCACTCATGTTTTGATTCTTCCAACTTATGTTTTTGACTGACAGATGATCTGGCGTTTGTATCGAATACGAGATGTTTTTTTATAGAATTATGTTGTTTAATGCGCGATTAATTATTGAAACTTGATTGTTTTCTGCTAGAAATTGCACTCGTCCTGCAGGACGAGCGTTGCTGGATGTTGACTCGTCCGATGTGAATTTCTACTCGTAACTTACGAGCGGACGAGTGGATTTGTCGAGCCCTGAGTTCAAAGATCATAATAGCCATAATTTTTTTCTTTAACCTGACTGTAACTTGGTTGTGTACTTTTAAATCAACACTTCATGCAACACTAGGTTGGATTCCAGTTTTATGTTTCATAAATAACACTTTATATTTTCAAATTGAGTTCTATGTTTAATGTTATCATCATTTATTCATAGTCAGTACGACATAAACACAATATATCAATATGAATAGGAAAGTTCATTCTGTGTCAAAATAGTTTAATTCACTGTAATACATCTGAAATGCCTAGAATTAATCATAGTGCGGATCACTACCATTGGAATGTTGTTCCACTTGTGGATCGAAGCGGCCTCTAGTTCTCTTAAGTCTTAAATCTGGCAAAACTGCTGGCCATTCCTTGAACATATTCTTTGGAAGAACTGATAAGTTCAAGAGACCAAGGTTACATAACTGGTCCTGACATGGTAAAAAATGTTAAATTTTCAGCTGTTCAGCTGTTAAACCACCCTTTGACATTTTAACTTTCCCAGTCATTCGACTACTGATTGAAATAAGGGAGACTATCTCGTGTAATGACACAACATTTAGTTGATATCATTGGTGAGTCCAGTGATGCAATAAAATAATTTCAACTCACTAAATTTTTTGTGCATTGTAAAACAATGAGATTTTATTACGAAGAGATTACCCAAACCATGTTGTTTTTTTACTCACTTGAAAGTTTTTAGGTTAAAATTTTAGAGTAAGGTGTTGAAGAATAAGGTTGCAAATTCTTTAATAAATGGTGCATTGGTTTATTTCGATTTTGAACCCTGAGCCATGACCTATCGGTCGTGTCCATTTGAGCGGGTAGCCCATTGCTTTATTACATTCAGCATTCATGGTTTAAAGATACGACCCTTACTATTGAATGTAAGGTGTCGATTGACAGATTCGTGCAATTAGTAACGTTCGGGAACCCCACCCTGAAGTTTGTGGGTTTGAATCCCATAATTTTTTATTTTTTTTATTTATAATTTTGTATAATAGAAAGGATTTTTGTTAATCTATTAATAAAATATATTGTATATTCCTGATGAGGCCCAACATGAGATATCATATTTATATACTGACTTTCTCAAAGTCAAACATAATTCAACTCTTTGTACCATCTCTCTATGAATAGATTGGCACAGTAATCGTTTCAATGTAGCTGCATTTTAGATTTTTATTAATGGACACATATGGGTGTTTTCAGTATAGATTAAAGTATTATTTTGGTTTGTGTACTATGGGGCTGGATTAGATTTTTGCGGGATTCATGACTAAGCACGACGTAAAAACAATATTACTGTGTGGCTTACTGGGATACCATAAAAATCAACTTGTATTTTTAGGACTAATTGCAATTTCAAGTACATGTAAATTTGATTCCTGTATGACTTATTGCCATACTTTATAATCCGATGTGTATGCCATATTGCAATTGCAGGAAATCTCCTGTGTTATGCAGTGAACATTTTAGATTCTCACCTGCAGTTTTTGATACTGAAAGACTTGATAACTATTCTTTAAGTCCATCCATGGTTTCTAATCAACCAATCTTCTATATCTAGCAAGTATAAACAAAAAAATGACCGCCATTTTTTACCTCGTTTCAATTACATTATTTGGATTTTCAGTTAAGGCATGGACTATGAAAGCAATGAAGTTCAATAAACAAAATTTAATAAATGGCCTCTTAAATTCATAGAAATAATTAATAGGGGATTAAATAGCCAGCGAAGCTGGCTATTGTAAATACCCATACCAATAATGTCCACGTGCGTATCTTCGTCGAGTCTCTGCCGGTACTAATGCTTTCAGAAAAAGTTATTTCCGGTAAAAAATTTCAGGCAGTTTTCCGAGGTGAATGGTTCTTTGAAAATAAAAAAAATAGTAAGCTGTAAACGGTTACCCCCTATCATTTTCTTTTGAATTATAACCACCTTTAAAAATATTCAATAAATAAAACAAACTATTTAAAAAAACAAAGGGACGTAAGAAATACGCTACTGTACTGGATACACGGCGCCAATACAAGACGTGATGTCATGACGTCACAAATAACAGGAAATGACGTCATACCTAAAGTACGCCAAATAAACTCATTACGTTACGTTGCAATGTATAACAAATCAGTATAATATAGGCAAAACTCCAGGTTAAGGATGCCTACACTTATTCCAAACATAAACTACAGATACATAGCCAATCTAAATTTTTGAATAATTATTATTTCTGGTCTTAAATTTAAAGAGAAAAAGTGATCAGTTGCTGATCAATAACTATCTTTGTATATTTTATAACATCTAATTTCAACTCATATTTAGTCAGTTTCTATCTGAAACATAGCTTAGCAGATATCCAATGTGTATTTAATCCCTCATTTAGGCGGTGCCTTAGTTCATATTATATTGGCGTAGCAAAAAGAGATAACTGCGTTGGAAATTGTAATTGTCATGGTCTGAAAAGAGCAAGTAATAACTTTTCAAGCCACTAAATGACAGTGTTTTTATGCCCCCTATCTTTGATGAAAGGTAGTATATTGATTTGCATTTGTCTGTCTGTTCGTTTCTTTGTCGACAGAATGTCTTCCATTCAGTAACTCAAGAGCACTTGGCCATCGGATCTTCAGACTTTACATGGAGGTTGGTCAGCAACAGTAGATGACCCCTATTGATTTTGAGATCAAGTGTTATATTACACAACATAGATGCATACATATTGTTGTCTGGTGTTTTCTGCTTAAATTATGCGACAATACCACGATCCCTTCCTAATTAACACTCTACATACCACTATAACATTGGGTTGGGACGGGTAGTCGTTTGTGGGGTTACTACAGTAACCATTGTTTGTGTTTGGTTGGATAAAATTAGTTCATGTTTTGTCAAGCAATCGTATGTTCCAATCAAGCACTATGGCGATCTTCCGGGAATTAAATGAACAACCTTCGTACATAGAGGTTGGCCAGCAAATAAAAATAATAATGATACAATACAATTTCATTTTATTGACCAATTATAAACACAAAAACATACGGCAAAGACATGAAAATTATTAACCCAAAAACATACGGCAAAGACATAAAATCTATAACCACAAAAACATATGACAAAGACATGAAAATTATAAAAACATAAGGCAAAGACATAAAATTTATAAACACAAAAACATACGGCAAAGACATGAAAATTATAAACACAAAAACATAAGGCAAAGACATAAAATTTATAAACACAAAAACATAAGGCAAAGACATAAAATTATAAACACAAAAACATACGGCAAAGACATGAAAATTATAAACACAAAAACATAAGACAAAGACATAAAATTTATAAACACAAAAACATACGGCAAAGACATGAAAATTATAAACACTAAAACATAAGGCAAAGACATAAAAATTATAAACACAAAAACATACGGCAAAGACATGAAAATTATAAACACAAAAACATAAGGCAAAGACATAAAATTTATAAATACAAAAACATATGACAAAGACAAAAAATATAAATACAAATGTTACTGAATATCAAATATACATTCCATTCAAAGTTAATTGATAAGGGTTTGTAAACATAAGCACATCCATCAGGTAAACTATGTGTATCTAGATTTTACTGTGTATGCTTTTACTTAACGGTAGTCCCCGCTATTCTTTTGAATAGGATAGTTCCCTCGTTCGTGTTACTTATTGAATCCACTATACATATCAGTATAATAGTAATAATAGAAATAAAAAAAATAATACTATTGCTGCTACTGCTTATGTTACTGCTACTGTAGTCCAGACGAGAGTCACCTAAACCTTGCTATATAGTATTAAGTTTTTTTTACTGTTGTTCCGAGTTGCCAAGATATTGAAGGTCTCAAAACCGTTTGATGACACTCTGTCATCATTGGGGAACTTTTTTTATTTGGAGTTAAAGATGACCTCCGAAATGTCGATTTTAACGATTAAATACGGACAATAATTTCATATAACATTTGTACTACCGTCAAAATATCAGCACATGCGTGTTTATATTGAAAAGGTTTAAACATGATTAATAAAGGAACTATATACATTAGCTGGGTTTCAATAAAATACACATTTTCAACTGTTTATGTGTAATTTACGTGACCAAAATGATCTAATACAAGAACAATCGGTACTAAGAACTGTTTAATGTGATATCAAGCATGAACCTTACAAAGAAGTAGGTTTTAAGGAATTTTAAGTTATATTAAACCTGAAACAATGTGCAAGACATCATTGCATGTAGAAAAGTATGTGTAATATACGTTACCATTAAATTATTTTTATGCAAAGTATGAATGATTATGTTTTCTGCTTGTTCTGGGTTATCAAACTAATAAGATTGCTGTTTTCACTTGGAACACATCTTTTTTTAAATTTGACATGTAATTTAACTTCTTAATCAAACTGTGATTTACGTGACCATATTTTACCAAGTAGAAACATGCATAATATAATGTAATATATGTTACCATCACAGTACGTATTTAAGCAATTTAAGTCTGGAATTTTATACTCTAACTCATTCGTGTTATAAGTTTTCTTTCGCAAAATCTGTTTTAAACTATTACAGAGCATTATGGTCAATTGGTTTCTGATTAAAATAGTGATTTACGTGACATAATGCAAAACTCCACAGTTCACTGTATAATAAAGATGTATCCATCCAGTTTGTCAATATTTTTTTAAAAAAAAAATCCCTTCATGTTAATGGCAAACTATATGTTTGTCTGAACTTATTATTACAGTAAGTAATATTTGTAATCAATAACCACATGTTTCTTTTCCCCATACCGGTACATGTTTAAATATAGACTTGACACAAATCACCACGGTTTGACGAGCTATTTAAATCAATACCTGCCAAGATTGTTTAAATTTATAATTATGCTTTCAAGACATAATCACATAAACATATCCACAGTTTGACTAGATACTAGTATTTGTCAAGCATGTAGCCGTTTACATACATCTTCGTATCAGGATTATAATATGTAATATAATACTAGTACATGCATGCACAAACAAAGATATGCTAAATTTGAGTAACATATTATTGTCACAACCACAACTTACATCAATCATTCTCAATACCTAATTACTGGTGTTATTCTTCGCTACGAGGGTATGAGAGAATAAAAACCAGATTTCCTTTAATGCTCTGTGTCAAGCAAGGGAATAACAGTAGATACCATTTTTGTTTCTTCTTTGGTATATAGGCGAACGCCCTACGACATGGCTATCGAGGAGGCAGTTCAAGTGTTTTATATTGATTCCATAGTAACATTGTCAGCTATCATGACTAGACAGAAGGACAATGTTGATTCTACCTTTTTGCATTTCTAGATCCTTTGGTACTTAGTTCTAAATAGCTTTTCCACATACCTGTCTGTATATGTGCCCGCTTTTCATTCTATTCAAATGCCTCATATGTGGGGTTATTTTGAAATTCTTGGTGTGATAGCAGACGACTTCCCTACCTTTGTACCCCAAACACGCTGGTGGACGGTTGAAGTATCAACACCATTTCCATATCTCTTGTCATGGTATCAAAATCGACTCAAAGTACGGTTGCCAAGCCTGGTTTCAAAATGTAACGGAGCAGACCAGGACCGTAATACGTTTATAGTAGTATCTTTACCTACCCATAAATAGGAAGCGGTGGTGTCCCAACTTAGCAAAGCATGTGACGCTAGAATAGCTGGAGTTTAAAAATATGACTTCATTTTGTAATGCTGTTTCTCGACGCGTGGTAATAGGGCGAAACAAATACATAGGTAAATTCATATGTTGTCAATAACCATGCTACATTTTGTACTACCAAACAAAAAGCAATCATGACTGTAGATGGCAACAAGATATAATTGTTGAAGAGTTAGAAGTACAAACACTGTCAAATGAAGCACTACATCATGATTTTGGTGAAACTGGACAAACCATAGACCCATTAAATTGGACAAGAACATCAGGATACTACACCAAAATCTCAAAACATCTAACGACGAGGCACACGTTTTTTAACAATATATGGTTTCTGACGCACATATGGGGAAAACTGACTAAAATATGATAATACATATTACATTGCCTCTAAAGTATTATATACACAAATAACTAAATCCCTAGTCAGAGACCGCGCTTCAGTTGACATTAGAGAAACAGCATTACAGAATGCAGTCATAATTAAAGATCTTCTAGCGCCAATTCAGAGATCTACAGTAAGAATTACTGTTCTCAGTGTATTACAGCCAGGTTAACCAGATTAGGCTACCCAACAGTCAATGTTGATGCAATTATTAAGGAAAGCACTAAAGATGACAACAGACAATGCGACTATGTTACTACCAGACTCGAGCTGATCAAGTGTGATTGTGACACTACAGTATTGTCTAACTGGTCATTGTAGATGTTACCGTGCTCGAATCTACTGCACATTATTATGTGCATGTATGGGTATATCACTTATAATAATTTCGAACCTAAGGAGTACTTAGGAGTAGTTAAACAGCTACATGCGTGAAAATTATCTTGTCAAGCTGTAGTGTTGCTCCTGCGAGTTTCGCTCGAAACTATGATTATAAAGAAAGTTTAGTTCAGATATATATATTGATTCAAATAACTAGTCAAACTGTGGTGATTTGTGTCAAGTATATATAGTCAAACATGTATGTGGAAATGAAACATGTGGTTACATTTTACAAATATTACTTACTATAATTATAAGAAGTTCCGATAAACATCAAGTTTGCTATTGATATGATGTCGTTGATAATCTTGATTGATTCTTCTTGATTATACAGTGAACATCGGAGTTTTGCATGATGTCACGTAAATCACTATATTTGTATTTCAAAAAGAAATCAAGTTACAGTATTGCTATGCGATAGTTTAAAACAGATCTATCGAAATAAAGCATCGATCATCTCACTCAAATTCAGAATGAGTAAGAGTAGAATTAACCATACTTAATTTACTTCAATACTTTGATGGAAACGTATATTACATTATACTATGTATTTTCTATGTATTTTGTATGTGGTAACATGGGGTAACGTAAATCACATTTTGTGTAAGAAGTTCAATTAGAGTCAAATTATTTTAAAATATGTCTACTAAGAGAAAACATTGATCATATCAGTTTGATAACCCAGAATAAATAGGAAAACGTAGTAGAACATACTTTGCATATAAACAACTTAATGGTAGCGTATATTACACATACTGTTCTACATGCAACGATGTTGTGTACATTGTTTATCACTTACCATTCCTTTAAACTTACTTCATTGTAATGTTCATGTTTGATATTACATTAAACAGTTATTAGTACCGATTATTCTAGTATTTTATCATTTTGGTCACGTAAATTACACATAAACTGTTGAAAATGGGTATTTTTTGAAGCCCAGCTAATGTATACAGTTCCTTTATGAATCATGTTTATTCCATTTCAACTAAAACATAGATGTGCTGATATTTTGACGGTAGTACAAATATTATACGGAATTATAGTCCGTATTTAATTGTTAAAATGGCCATTTTGGAGGCCATCTTTAACCCCAAATAAAAAAAGTTCCCCAATGATGACAGAGTGTCATCAAACGGTTTTGAGACCTTCAATACCTTGGCAACACAGAACAACAATAAAAAAAACTTAATACTATATATCACGGTTAAGCGAAAAATCCCCAATCCTCGTCCGGACTACTGCTGCTGCTGCTACTACTACTACAAATATAATAATTGAATTGAGCAATTATAAAAGTATAGTATAAAATAATACATTTCATTGACATTTCTTGATCTCCACATGTCTGTCATAAAAAATGTCAATCATCTGGATTTTGACAAATTGAGTTTGGAATTTTAATCACTAACTATAGTAAAGTACTTTATCACTTTATCAACTTTTTATGACCTTAAGAGGGAAAGTATGTAGGGAACTTCATTTACAGTGACTTCTCTTGTTTCAAATGAATTTACCAAATATTATTTTATGTTTACTTGCATGTAAAATTTCATTGTTAGTATTAAACTATTATTGAGGTAATTTCTGTTAAAAAATCAATCAGAAGTTAGCCATAGTCTCAATGTAAGTTTTCTAGATTTTTTACACATCAATCAGGGTTTGAGATATTTGCATAATGATGGAATTGCTGCTTGGTCTTTATGAAACTGCATGGGTAAGCTTGTCTTAAGCTTGGGATGAAGTAAGAAATAATGTGGGGTCTAGTTGCCACCTTATATAACTGAAAAAATTCTGCCCTGTTGGAACTCATGTCCTTCGTTTTTTACAAATAATTTTTTTCTGTGCTATTTTCTGTTATTGTAAGTCCAGCATTGGTCGAAAAACAAATTAAGGGAATAATGGCCCTTTGAGTTTTCACTAATTTGTCTGCTCTATTTCTCAGTAACTATTAATTGTATTTCATCTGATCAGTACCAAGTCTTTTTGTGCGTATTGTAGGGGATATCGGTTGGGTAAATTTTATAGGAGTTATAGCCCTTTTATACATTAGCAGATATTTTCTGCACTATTTCTCTGAAAATATTGGTCAGGTATCAAAGAAGTCTCAATAGTATTTCAAAATCATTTGCAATCTATAGTCAGAATGGTTTTTAGAGAGTTAATGTTCTTTAACATTTTCACTTATGATTGTGACAGTAGTATTGCTTTATAATTTAATATTGCCACTTGACTAGGAATATATGAATTTCACTAATTTTGACTTCTGATACTACCACTCTGTGACAAGCAGTGTTTGGGGATGTTCATGTGATATTTCTTGTTGGTCTTGACCAATGAGTCGTGAATAATATTGTTGTCTCTATAGTGTAGTGGTACCATACTGGATCAGCCAATCCAGGGACCTGGGTTCGATTCCCAGTGGAGGCAGCTAATTTTTCACTGTTTCTTTGGTACAGAAATGTCACTGATTGAGATGAATACCGCCAGTCACTGCTTGACACAGAATGGTTGCTTTAGATGTCTAAATTCTTATAATATTCATATCTGCCTAGTCTAGTAGCAATATTTAATTATTGATAAATAGTACAGTCATAATCATAAGTAAAAACATCAAAGGACACTAACTCCCTAATATCTGATTTGACTATTGAGTGCAAATGATAGTTAAATACTAATGGGAATTCTTTGAAATCAGTAACAAAAAGTTGCAGAGAAAGTGTGCAAAGAAAATCATTGTTTCATACTTTGTAAACGTGTATATCGGTGATCGGTGAGTTTGTAAACGTGTATATCGGTGATCGGTGAGTTACGCACAGCAAGAACTGTACTTTTACGAAAAAAATGTTTTCATAATCTCTCCAGAGTGACCCTCTCTACAGCAATTACCCCTCCAGAGTGACCCTCTCTTCAGCAAAAACCTCTCCAGAGTGGTGATCCTCTCTACAGCAATTACCTCTCCAGAGTGACCCTCTCTTCAGCAACAACCTCTCCAGAGTGGGTACCCTCTCTAGAGCAATAACCCTCTCTTCAGCAACAACCTCTCCAGAGTGGTGACCCTCTCTACGGCAATTACCTCTGCAGAGTGACCCTCTATACAGCAATAACCTCTATTCAGCAACAACCTCTGCAGAGTGACCCTCTCTACAACAATAACCTCTATTCAGCAATTACTTCTGCAGAGTGACCTTCTCTACAGCAATAACCTCTCTTCAGCAACAACCTCTCCAGGATGATGATCCTCTCTACAGCAATTACCTCTTCAGAGTGAACCTCTCTACAGCAATTACCTCTTCAGAGTGACCCTCTCTTCAGCAATAACCTCTCCTGAGTGACCATCTCTTCAGTCACAATCATATCTGAAAATATCAAATCACACTTACTCCCTAACATCTGATCTGCCTATTGAGTGCAAAATTTAATGCTATTTATATATTAATGGGAATTATTTTAAATCAGTGGCAACAAATTGCAGAGAAATTGTGCAAAGAAAATCATTGTTCCATTTTTGTTTCTCTGACTTTGTAAACGAGAATATCGGTGATCGTCCAGTTGCACACGGCATGAACATTACTTTACTGAAACAAATGTTGTCATTTCAGTCTATGTTGATTTGCTATCATGAAATGATAATTTTTTTAATTGTTTTGTGTTTGTTTCTCTGACTTTGTGAACGTTTATGATATCGGCAAACAATGAGTTACGCATGGTGTGAACAATACTTTTACTGAAAGTTTTTTTGAGATGATTAACTACCATTAAATGATAAAAAAAATATTGTTTTGTGTTTTTTTCTCTCTGACTTTGTAAACGTCTATATCGGCGATCGGTGAGCTGCACATGGCGTGAACATGACTTTTACTGAAAGTCTATTTGAGTTTATTTACTACCATTAAATGATGAAAAACTTATTGTTTTGTGTTTGTTTCTATATATGACTTTGTAAACGTCTATATCGGCGATCGGTAAGCTACACATGGTGTGAACATTACTTTTACTGAAAGTCTATTTGAGTTGATTTACTACCATTAAATGTTGAAAAACTTATTGTTTTGTGTTTGTTTCTATATATGACTTTGTAAACGTCTATATCGGCGATCGGTAAGGTACACATGGCGTGAACATTACTTTTACTGAAACAAACATTGTGGTTTCAGTCTATTTGAGTTGATTTACTACCATTAAATGATAAAAAAAATATTGTTTTGTGTTTTTTTCTCTCTGACTTTGTAAACGTCTATATCGGTGATCGGTGAGCTGCACATGGCGTGAACATGACTTTTACTGAAAGTCTATTTGAGTTTATTAACTACCATTAAATGATGAAAAACTTATTGTTTTGTGTTTGTTTCTTTATATGACTTTGTAAACGTCTATATCGGCGATCGGTAAGCTACACATGGCGTGAACATTACTTTTACTGAAAGTCTATTTGAGTTGATTTACTACCATTAAATGTTGAAAAACTTATTGTTTTGTGTTTGTTTCTATATATGACTTTGTAAACGTCTATATCGGCGATCGGTAAGGTACACATGGCGTGAACATTACTTTTACTGAAACAAACATTGTGGTTTCAGTCTATTTGAGTTGATTTACTACCATTAAATGATAAAAAAATTATTGTTTTGTGTTTTTTTTCTCTCTGACTTTTGTGAACCGGCGATCAGTGAGTTATACATGGCGTAAACATTACTTTTACTGAAAATCTATTTGTGTTGATTTACTACCATTAAATGATAAAAAATCATTGTTTTGTGTTTGTTTCTCTCTGACTTATATATCGGCGATCGGTCAGTTACACACAGTGGAACATAACTTTTACTGAAAGTCTATTTGTGTTGATTTACTACCATTAAATGATAAAAAATCATTGTTTTGTGTTTGTTTCTTTTACTTTGTAAATGTTTATATTGGCGATCAGTGAGTTACACATGGCGTGAATAATAACAAATGTCATCTCAGTCAAACCATGCACAGATTAAATTGACATATTTTTTGGAGGTCAGAAATTAAGCTTGGATGATCCCTATTCTACCGAACAAAGCGTATAGACCATTTGTCCGGTCATCACTCACATGCCAGTAATCTCTGCAGAGTGACCCTCTCTTCAACAATGACCTCTGCAGAGTGACCCTCTCTTCAGCAACATCCTCTGCAGTGTGGTGACATTATTTTCGGCAATAACCTCTCCAGTGACCCTCTCTTCAGCAATAACCTCTGCAAAGTGACCCTCTCTTCAACAATGACCTCTGCAGAGTGACCCTATCTTCAGCAATAACCTCTGCAGAGTGACCCTCTCTTCAACAATGACATCTGCAGAGTGACACTCTCTTCAGCAATAACCTCTGCAGAGTGACCCTCTCTTCAACAATGACCTCTGCAGAGTGACACTCTCTTCAGCAATAACTTCTGCAGAGTGACCCTCTCTTCAGCAATAACCTGCAGAGTGACCCTCTCTTCAGCAATAACCTGCAGAGTGACCCTCTCTTCAGCAATAACCTCTGCAGAATGACTCTCTCTTCAACAATAACCTCTGCAGAGTGACACTCTCTTCAGCAATAACTTCTGCAGAGTGACCCTCTCTTCAACAATAACCTGCAGAGTGACCCTCTCTACAACAATGTCCTCTGCAGAACGACCCTCTCTTCAGCAATAACCTCTGCAGAGTGACCCTGTCTTCAGCAATTATCTCTGCAGAGTGACCCTCTCTTCAGCAATTACCTCTGCAGAGTGACCCTCTCTTCAGCAATAATCTCTGCAGAGTGACCCTCTCTTCAGCAATAACCTCTGCAGAGTGACACTCTCTACAGCAACAACCTCTCCAGTGAACCTCTCTTCAGCAATAACAGATATGGTGCTGTGAACGTATTCTTGCTTATTTTCTCCCTCAAATTGTGCTGTAGAGAAAAGTATTGTAATAATATAGTTTATAACTTCGCTACATGCAAGCTGCCTGGTCAACTTTGATTTAATGTAAAGCTATTTATTTTATGAGTGTTGTCTTTTTTAAACTGTCAGTCAATTGTCAGTCAATTAGGCTTGATATGAAGATTTAAATTTATTGTCAACCTGTAAAAATAATCATTTATTATTACCCCCCACCCCTTTATGGCTAATTATGTATGAAATTCAAAGTTAGCAATGTCGCTGTAACTGTGTAGCTTTGGTTTAATTTTTTACTTCAGTATTTATTTATGTCCGTCCTTTGCTTTATCAGGAAAGAGAAAACAAAAATATACATATCATAATCACAGTTTGATATGAAAACACTTTCTACTATATATTTTTTTCTGGAGCTTTTGTGTGCTTTGCAGTTTCCTTTGAATGTCATTATCTATGTCTGATCTAATTCACTCATATTGTTTATTACTATCATTTTGCATCTTTAGAGAAATAAAATTACTTCTTTATAGTTTCTATGTCATGGAGTGATAAACTGTGAAAATTCACATCTTAATTATTATTAGTGTACTTATTAGACGTTGTGCAGTAATTACAGCTAGTCATCTCCACTAATGCATCAGTTAGTTGCATTCAGTGCAATACAATCTAGGTCACCTTGTGTCAGGTCACAATGATCGTCTCCATACAATCTAGGTCACATTGTGTCTGGTCACAATGATGCCTCCATACAATCTAAGTTACCTTGTGTCTGGTCACAATGATCATCTCCATACAATCTAGGTCACATTGTGTCGGGTCACAATGATGCCTCCATACAGTCTAGGTCACCTTGTGTCAGGTCACAATGATCATCTCTATACAATCTAGGTCACCTTGTGTCTGGTCACAATGATGCCTCCATACAATCTAGGTCACCTTGTGTCAGGTCACAATGATCATCTCTATATAATCTAGGTCACCTTGTATCGACACCCAGTAAGAAAAGCTGAGGCATAAAAAGTCATGTCTAAATGTTATCAATAGTTTTAATAAAGAAACATTGAGGTCTGATAAAAAGGATTTTCATAGAAATGATATAGATAAGTGGCGTTCATGAATTTAATATTTGCTAGAATCCGTTGTCTTTTGTTTATTATTTCTTCTTCTATATTAGTGTCATTCATCTTATTTAATTTGAGGATAGGGTTATCCGATCATATTGCCTGTTACGGACCAATAGTTTAATATGGTGTGATCTGCTTTAAATATAAAGCATATTAGTTTTTACAAAAAAATATTTGGTAATTTGGCAATGCTGGTTGGTTAACTGTCTTGTCTTCGACAACTATTTGTCTTGTTGGTAAATCTTAACTATTACTTTTGACTGTTGTAATCAACTTCAAATATAATTTATTTATTTTATGCTGGCATCAGTGATAGCACACTCTAATATTCATGCCTCAGTCCAATATTAAGAACAATGGTGTTCAGTTAGGTGACAGTTTGTCCAATGCACCAGAGCAGTATGTATGCCTGTGATTACATCAGATACACCACTGTGATTTAGGTGATTCACATGATAGTTTCTGAAAATGTTGGTCCAACCAAGCACCAGGCCAGCATGTGTGCATTTCAGTATGTACACCACTGTGGTTTAAGTGCTTTACATGAGTTTCTGAAATTGCTTGTTCATGCCCAACACCAGGCCAGGATGTGTGCATTTCAGTATGTACACCACTGTGGTTTAAGTGCTTTACATGAGTTTCTGAAATTGCTTGTTCATGCCCAACACCAGGCCAGGATGTGTGCATTTCAGTATGTACACCACTGTGGTTTAAGTGCTTTACATGAGTTTCTGAAATTGCTTGTTCATGCCCAACACCAGGCCAGGATGTGTGTATTTCAGTATGCACACCACTGTGGTTAAAGTGTAGGTAGAAGCTTTAAGAATGTTGGGTAAATAGGCCAGTGTGTGTGTATATATACATCTTGACCCCTTTATGCTATAATCATATAATTTAAAAAAGGTACATTATAATATGAGGGCAGTTTCATTTAAACAGCATACTGTATTAAAATGTGTAAATAAGTAAAGTCCTTATTTTATACATTATTATGTATAGCATATTGTCATTTTTACAATTATTATAGCTTTTCTGAAATCTAAAATATAATGACATGATTACGCACGTACAAAACCAATAGTTTCTGTGGCAAGACAATTTACTGACCGGTATTGTTATATATCAGCTGATTTGCTTATCAATTTGAATCAGAGCACGCCATATTAAACTATTGGTACGTACGCAGGCGATACGATTGGATATCCTTATTCTTTAATCGGTAAGATTAATAACTCGAAGCATCTGAATAATCATGAAATGTGCTTACGCTGCACATAATTGTATAACTGCTTCAAAAATTCTTTTTGACATTACCTTTCCGCTCTTTTGTGTTGATTACACAAAATAAAATTCGTTTTTACCCATTGAGCCTATTTCACTTTAGGCTGCCATTTTAGCGTACTTATATTACAAATAATCATCATTTTATGTTCATGGGTTCAATCTCTGTCATACCAGAATTAAATCTTGTGGAGTATATTGTGCTCACACAAATAAGTGTATTGTCTTTTCAGACAAACTATAGCTCAACGGCATTGTATAACTGGCCAAGGCTCTAAAGCATACATATTTCCATTTCTACAAAGTGTGATGTTTCCATGGTCACATGTCTATGTTACTTATTTATTGACATTTTCAATATTTCAAACCCAAACAAATTCAGTGCTTTCAGCCGTTTGATTATGTATGGTACTTGCATTATAGGAGACGTTTAGGTCTTTAGAACCTCATGCTAAAAACTGCACAATGTCTTAAGACAATACTGATGTAATATAGAGGGCATGTGCATACTCTGTTGAACTATTAATGTGTGTTAGATGTACATGTATTGGTATTTGTTAATCATTTGAAACTTCTGGAACTAATTTTAAAATTTCAAAATATGATACATTTAATACTGGAAGGTGACAAAAGCATGCAGCTGGCAACAGCAATGCACACAAAAGCATACCAAACTAAGACATGAAAATGAAATTTTAAATAATTTTAAGGTATACCATGTCCCTCAGCTTTGTGGTTTTATTTATCTACCTTTAGAGCAGTAGGTTGAAAGTTTGAACCCTGGCAGGGCCCGGCTAGGGATCTTTCTGATAAGACCAATGTTGAGCCACTAGCTTGATACATTAATTAGGTACAATCTTTGATGTATGCCTTAATTCCTATATCTGGTGACTGGCATTCAAGTTTAGGAGTCAGGTAGATGTGTTCAGAAAATATAGAAGTCTCCACTCGCATACCGATATTAAGTTAAATTGGCTGAACGTTTAAAATTGATTTGACACTTTAAAAAATCACTTCTACATTAACGTAAGGTTGACCTGTCTGACTTCTCATTTCTTTTGTATCACCCGACATGCATTTAATTTCTTCAAATTGCTATGCTTCCTCTATCATCTCCAAATATTTGACGTCTGCTAAAATTCCTCTTAATTTCTATTGATGGATATTATGATGTATTTTGTTGTCTCTCATCTATATAACATTCGATACTGATAATGCAATTTTCCTTGCTTTGCATGTAGACAGGCTGAGCTTGTCCTCTCTAAAACATTAGACAGTTATGCCACAGCAAATGCGTTGATCCTTTCAAAGTATTATAGTAAACTGATGGAAATTTCCTAAAAATCCATTCTTCCATTTGATAATCTGGTAGAGTTTGTCGGCTGTTGATAGAATTTGATATAAGCAAACCTTTCCATCTATCATTTTTAGGCCTATCTTTTCTTCTTTATTGAAGGCCATAATACATTTACCTTCTTTTTTTGTCCCCCCCCCCCCCGCTCACTTACTTAAGTGAGGGCATATAATATTGGTGTTGTGACCCTACGCCTCTATGGAATACAAATCTTGTTTGTTGAACTCCTCACAACTCATGGGGCTAATGTTCGTACATCACTTAAAAAGTCCTTGATTTTGATGCCTAGTCCTTGAAAATTCCTAGAATTTATCCCTGGAAAAAATCCTTGAAAAGTCCTGGAATTTTGAACAAAAATTTAAAGAATTCTTAAAAATAGTCTTGAATTGTACCGATCTTTGAGTACAAAATAAGAAAATATCCTTGAAAACACAATTAAATCCATTGCCGTAGCTTTATGACGAGTACAAGTGTCCCGAGATGCAGTCCTAGATATCTGGGTACAAAATAAACGGTATAAGTGATTATCATGACGTGACAAACTTACATTCGGCAGTCAAGGCAAAGTTTTCTTTAATTTTGGTGTTAACTTACGATTTTTAAAGTGTTTCAGCGCTGTTTGACATCATGAGTAGTAAATATAAGTGTTTGAAAATGAGGGAAAATTCCTTGAATTTGGTTTTCGAAAGATTTGTAAAAACTTGGATGGGCAGAATTTCTTAATGTTTTGTTGACTGTGAAGGATTAAACTTTTGCTTGATCAATTTTACAAGATTATTATCATTACTATATACCCCGATGGGCATGGGGCACCTGTGCCCCATGGACAGATTTCTAGATTTACACTTTATTACTGATACAACTATACCAGTGGTATTTTATTGAACAGGTGGTGACTGAATAAAGGTGTTCTTTACATAGACAAAATTTGGATTCATGTTATATTTGTCAGGAAATGGTTGCTCACATTTAATTATAAACTTTCACTCTTTGATAAAGTACAGGTGATAGTAAAGTCAATGCAGCAGTAGTAGTAGTATGGTATGCACCCACTGTAGAAAAGATCAAGAAATAAGACCTGGGAATTTTCCACTTTACCAACCATTAGGATTTTAATCTACTGATTCAGAGGCATATAATGATGCTTCTGTTGGTCTGTCTGTTGATTTGTTACAAAATGTTGAAATTCAAAAAAATATTTAATAGTAATAATTATAATAAGTTCACAGAGTCATTGCTTTCAAATTTGGCATACTTGTTAACTACCAAAACCCCATTATATTATCAAAACCATGTAACACTATGAATCATTCAAACAGAATTATGGCCCCTGAATAACTAAGCTATTTCGTTATGGACAATGGTTCGACTCTGGCATAAGTGTGTACTGATTGCAGTTTTGTTTATTTGAAATTGAAACCACAAGGTCCTAATGTAATCTATTTTTACATTTCTGAGTTTTGACCAAAAAACATTTTATGCCCCCATCTTTGTTGAGAGGGTATATTGCTTTGCTCATGTTGGTCAGAGACTCTCTGTCTGAAGGGCAAGTTATTGCATGGAAACCATTTGATCTGCTGATAGACTTTGTTTGATATACTGTAAAATCATTAATTTTCGTGGGGGGATTAAATTTTGTGGATTTCGTGATTCTCTTCAACCACAAACTTTAATACCAACGAACATTGATTTTGACCCTTGTTTTGTTACATGAAATGTAAAATCCACGAATTCAAGTGCCAACGAAATTGTCTTTCTTACCAAAACCATTTCGTCCCAACGAAATTAAATGATTTTACAGTACCTTGTACAGAAAAATCCAACACTAGTGAATCACCTTAAATATGATGCGCTTTTATAAGTTTGAAATCTAAAGTACAGGATCAGCTGAAAGATCATGTTAAACACACTATTTGTGCAATTGTTTATTGCAGATGTTGTAAAATAACTGTTTTCATATTCACTGTGTATAAACGAGTCAATTTCCGGCAATTGCAATAAAGAGTACACATTGAATTATATAGTACGACAATAATGAGTACAGTGATCTGATTTTACGTGTATGTTCAATAGCAATAAATGATACAAGTTGAATTTTATAGTAATCTGATAAATCATACAGTGATTTGGTTTATACAATGTGGTAGTTTGGGAAGGAATTTTCATAAATCCTATATTTTTTACCCTTTGAAACCAAATTGTGATCTTGGAGATTGTGACAACATATTAGGATGTATAAGCTGATATTGATAACATGGATTTCATGGAGCATTACATTCAAAGTGTAAAAAGGAACATGTTTTGTTATCGGATTAGAGCAAAAATTGCACCTATTTACTATTAATTGACTGTATTAAATAAGTATTAAATAAGTATAGCAACATGTTACATTCAGTAGCCTATGTGGCTCAGTGGATATGTCCTGTCCGTTGACTTGAACTGTTTTATTTTTGCGTTCAAGTCCTACAGAAGTTGTAATTTTTTCTCACTATTCTTTCATATAGAATAGAAATATTCTATTTTGTTAATTGACCCCATGTATTATAATGTATTCATAAACTGGGACATCTGGTTTGAAGATTAAACTGCTTGCCTTATGTGTGTGTCTTCTGTTTGTACAGTCCTTTCAGAATCAAATGGAAAATGTTTGTAAATATACTGTCGTCTGGCTGGTACACTATGTTTATCTAGGTTTAACTGGGTATACCCGAGTTAACGGTATTAAACGCTATTCTTTCGAATGGGATAGTTCCCTCATTAGTATTACTTACTGAATAGACTATAGTCTGCCGGTGATAATGCTATCCTTTGTAAAAACCGAATATGGAAATAAATGCATTTTTAACTTCCAGTTTTTACACGCACTTGGCGGGCGGGTGGATGTGCGTGCAGCAGCGGCCAGTAATTTGTCTGTACTCTAACTCAAACAGTTTTCATCCGATCGTCTTCAAACTTGCTGACAATGCTTATGTGTGTAATATCTAGGCCAAGTTCGATTATAGGCCAAATCGGTGTAGGCCTTCTTGGGTTATGGTCCTTCATTTACCAAAAAATGTGAAATTGGTCTTGTTTGTACTCTAACTCAAACAGTTTTTGTCCGATTGTCTTCAAACTTGGTGACAACTCTTTTGGGCATAATATCTAGGCCAATGAAAATGGAATGAACCCAGGTACTCCATACGTATGCACATCTAATAAGAAAAAGTAATTAAGAAAGATATCTTTAATTCATGACCTTTAATGCAAAGGTCATACAACAGAAGGTTGACAAAAGCATTGCTATAAATTAGTATTAATATAGGAAACAACTGATATGGTGCATTTGTCAAAACATTATATATAGTTTGTGATTATAAAGATTAGTTTAAAGATGATTGTTTAAAAATGTTTTGACATAATATGGGATGGGCTTTATTTCATAATCAATATTTTTTGTCACTAGCACAACCAAGACAGGCGTATTTTGTGACATTTTGGCACTCTTGTGTGTACAAAATTGCGCATGACTACATAAAATTCATTTACTCATTCAATCTACGCTAAAAACAAGGGGCCAGCATGATAGAACTATGTATGAATACAGGCAGTTATGGTCCTGAGCAATTTGTTGGTGAATTTGAACTTGGAAGTGTGACTATTGACATTGAGATATTGATAAGAGTTTTTAGCTCGACTATTCGAAGAATATGAGAGCTATTACAGTCACTTGTTCGTCGGCGTCGGCGTCGGCGTCGGCGTCGGCGTTGCATATGGTTAAAGTTTTACATGCAAAACTTTTACCTTGGTTATATTTCAATAACCAGTGCATATATTGGATTGAAACTTTGCACTGGCTTTCCCTGTCATGTAATCAACCATGTTAGATAACTCTTGCATGAATTTAATGCAAATTATGGCCCTTTTTTACTTAGAAAATTTGGTTAATTTTTGCATGCAAGTTACTATTAAGGCCATATCTCAAATAGTATCTGTGCTATGGCTTACTAACCATCATAAGGCAATGGTACCGGTCATGGGTAATAGCTCTATTATGATTATTATTTGAGTTATGCCCCTTTTTAACATAGAATTTTCTTGGTTAAAGTTTTGCATGCAAGTTTCATTCAGACCATATCTCAGCTTCTATCCATGATACTGCATTGAAACTTACAACACTTGTTTACCATCATCAGTCAATGGTATCAGTCAAGGGCAATAACTCTATTATTTTTTTATTTCAGTTATGCCCCTTTTTAACATAGGAGTTTATTGGTTCAAGTTTTACATGCAAGTTCTATTCACGCCATATCTTAGTTACTATTAATGATATTGCATTGAAACTTATAACACTTGTTTATCATCATTAGTCAATGGTACTGGTCAATTGTAATAACTCCATTTTTAGTTTAATTCGAGTTATGCCCCTTTTAACTTAGATTTCCTTGGTTAAAGTTTTGCATGCAAGTTACATTCAAACCATATCTCACCTATTGAAGTCTTAAAATCATTGTCACTGACAAATATTTGTTAATAGTCCAGTGTTGAGATAATTGCCATGCCTCAACAACCATTGTTCATTAGCTTTCATTGCCATGTAGTCAACTAAGTAGCGTAACTCGCGTTTCAATATAATACAAATTTTAAATGGCCTGTTTTGAACTTATATTTTTTCTGACAAATGGCTGCGAATAGTCGAGCGCGCTGTCTAGTGACAGCTCTTGTTATTGATTGCAACCTCATAATGGTACATTTTTTAATGTTAGTTTAGAATCCAGATATACAGTGCACCCAGGATCGTGAGAAAGCCGAGTAAGTTTGGCATAAACCACAGGTGTGGAAAAATCAAGGTGCACAATTTTTCAGTGTTATTTTAGTATACAGTGACCATACATGTTTATTTAATTAACCAGACAGATCTTATCAATACTGTAAAATCATTAATTTTTGGTGGGGAATTAAACTTTGTGGATTTCATGCTTCGTCTTTAACCACGAAATCAAGTTCCATTTAAAAACTATTTAGACCCTTGTATTTATTACCTGAAATGCAAAATCCACCAATTAACATCTCATCAAAGTGCTAAATATCTCATTATCCTGAGTGCATTGTATTCAATGGCAGTAAGGAAAAGCTTAAGTGCAACATGGTTGTATCCCACCATGCAACATATAGTAAGATACAACCTTTTTGCACCATAGGGACGATAATTAGATTAAATTGATAGCTACAGTAGCATTAAATAGGCATTCAAATTCTAATCAATCCTACCAAGAGATGTTGAATAGCAATGCTTAATACCTATCAAGATTTACCTGAACTCTGCCATCACTTCGATGACACAAGGAGAAATCTTATTCTATTGTGGACCTACCAAGTGATGATATTTGCAAGTGCACACTGAACACAATTTACATGGTGACTATTATATGGGGATTAACACATCCAACTTGAAGGCCTTGCTAACACACAGGCTGTCCTTGTGCAGTGGGGAGGGGGGTGGGGAAGGGGGGGAAGGGGGGCTGGGTGGGGGTGGGGAAGGGGGGGCTGGGTGGGGGTGGTGGTGGTGTTGTTTTTGTTTTTCATGTGTAGTTAGGTAGTTTGGTAGGTAGTTAGGTAGTTAGTTAGATAGTTAGGTAGTTAGATTGGTATCCATCTTGTCAGTACAGCTGTTTTAAGTGTTTTTTTCCTGTATTTTCAGGTTTGAAGAGACGAGGATCGCTGATGTTCAGTTTCAAGAATTCATTCACTGATGGCTTCAGTTTCCCTAGTGGTTCCAGGGTGGTTCTGACAGTGTGTATGGTGCACTTAGGATATGTCCATAGGGATGTCTCTTCTAGGGAATACTGTAAAATCATTAAATTTCACGGGGGATTAAATTTCGTGGATTTTGTTGTTCACCCTGAAATTAAATCCCATCGAACAATAATTTTGACCCTTGAATTTATTCCCTGAATTGCAAAATCCTCGAATTAACGTCCCATCGAAATTAAATGATTTTACAGTATAACATGCAGGTTGTATCTATCACTGTGAGCTGGCTGGCTTAGAATGAGGTCTTAAGTACAAAATCAATATTTTGTGAAAACAAAAAAAACTGTCTGAAATTTACTCTTTACTTACGTAAAAACAAGCTTTTACAGCTTCATTTTGGTTAACATGACAAGTTCCAATTTTCATCACAATAAGCAAAATAAGAAGGGCCTTATGATGCAGATTTTGAATATGTATCAGTCTTATAAGTTCGTAGTAGTAGTTTTTAAACCTTCTCATTCTAAGCCAGCAAGGTGTGGCAAAAAGGTTGAATTTACTGGGTGTATCTCTTATGTCTCACATGTCATGCTGGAAGCATACTGTAAAATCTTTAATTTTAGTGGGGTATTAAATTTTGTGGATTTCTTGGTTCACCTTTAACAACGAAATCAAATTGAAACTTATTTTGGCTGTTGTATCCATTACCTGAAATGCAAAATCCACAAATTAAAGCCCCAACGAAACGATCTTTAACTCAAACCATGAAATTTTGTCTCATCGAAATTATATGATTTTACAGTATTTTGAAAATCTTTTGAAGCCATGGTTCATGAACAGTTGAAAAACCGTTCATGAACCAATTGATGAACAGTTAATGGATTGTCAAAGAATAGTCTAGAATAATTGTTCATGAAATGTTTATCAGGTACTGTTTATGGCTGGATCAAGAACCGTTCATGTCCAAAAGTTCATGAATGGTACCTGAGCAGCATGAAGTGTTCATGATTTCATGAGCATCATTTCATAGAGGCAGTGCAGCATACTATATGTACCTATTGTGTGCCTCTAACATAGGATGTAATACACACAATGTTTCTAAAAGGTAGATCTCTTATGGCTACAGGGGATGAGATTCATCTTGCTGATACATCCTGTGTTCTACCTTCTATGTTAGAGACACCCATTGTAGGTCTATCGTGTATGTTACACCTCATTCAGAGAAATATCATGTGAAGTCAGACTGTGTGGGACATCCCCTGTAAGAGATACTCCCTTTAGATTCAACTGTTGTGATACATCTGTGATAGTGACATACCATGTTATACAACTGCATGCTACATTATGTATAAGAGACACACCTGTGGACACATCCGATGTGCTTCATACTCCCCTAGTAAGAGTCACACTCTGTGACCTATGGTCTCAAGTGTCTTCTAACTTCCACCGTAATAACGGTGACATTTTGTGATCATTCTTTGTCCGCATGACATACGAGGCGACAAAAAGGAGGCTATTTTAACTTTTGTACAAGACTGTTTTAGGCCAAAATGAAACAGTCTGGTACAAGAAGTTAAAATAGTTGTGAATTTTCGTGATTTTTTCGTGATTTTTTCGTGATTTTCATGCACACATCAAGAAAGATAGGCATTGTCCGCATGACATACGAGGCGACTAAAAGGGGACTATTTTAACTTTTGTACAAGACTGTTTTAGGCCAAAATGAAACAGTCAAGTACAGGAAGTTAAATAGTTGTGAATTTTTCGTGATTGTTTTCGTGATTGTTTTCGTGATTTTCGTGCACACATCAAGAAAGACAGGCATTATTTGAGGCACACATCAAGTGAGGCAGGCATTACTTGAGGCACATATCAAGTGAGACAGGCATTGTTTGAGGCAATATCAAGTGTGACAGGCATTGTTTGAGGCACATATCAAGAGAGACAGGCATTACTTGAGGCACATATCAAGAGAGACAGGCATTGTTTGAGGCACATATCAAGAGAGACAGGCATTACTTGAGGCACATATCAAGAGAGACAGGCGTTACTTGAGGCACATATCAAGAGAGACAGGCGTTACTTGAGGCACATATCAAGAGAGGCAGGCATTGTTTGAGGCCCACACCAAGAGATGAATGCATTGTTTGAGGCACATATCAAGAGAGACAGGCATTACTTGAGGCACATATCAAGAGAGGCAGGCATTACTTGAGGCACATATCAAGAGAGACAGGCATTACTTGAGGCACATATCAAGAGAGACAGGCATTACTTGAGGCACATATCAAGTGTAACAGGCATTACTTGAGGCACATATTAAGTGTGACAGGCATTACTTGAGGCACATATCAAGTGAGACAGGCATTGTTTGAGGCCCACACCAAGAGATGAATGCATTGTTTGAGGCACATATCAAGAGAGACAGGCATTACTTGAGGCACATATCAAGTGAGGAAGGCATTATATGAAGACACAACAAGTGAGGCTGGAATTACTTGAGGCACATATCAAGTGAGACAAGCATTATTTGAGGCACATATCAAGTGAGGCAGGAATTACTTGAGGCACATTTCAAGTGAGACAAGCATTGTTTTAGGCGCACATCAAGAGATGCATGCATTGTTTGAGGTCACAACAAGAGAGACAGGCTTTATCTGAGGACACAACAAGTGAGACAGGCATTGTTTGAGGACACAACAAGTGAGACAGGCATTACTTGAGGCACACATCAAGTGAGGCAGGCATTATTTGAGGACACAACAAGTGAGGCAGGAATTACTTGAGGCACATATCAAGTGAGACAGCAATTACTTGAGGCACATATCAAGTGAGACAAGCATTATTTGAGGCACATTTCAAGTGAGACAGTAATTACTTGAGGCACATTTCAAGTGAGACAGTAATTATTTGAGGCACATATCAAGTGAGGCAGGAATTACTTGAGGCACATTTCAAGTGAGACAAGCATTGTTTTAGGCGCACATCAAGAGATGCATGCATTTGATGTCACAACAAGTGAGACAGGCATTATTTGAGGACACAACAAGTGCGGCAGGCATTATTTGAGGCACACGTCAAGTGAGGCAGGCATTACTTGAGGCACATATCGAGGAAGACAGGCATTGTTTGAGGCACATATCAAGTGAGGCAGGCATTATTTGAGGACACAACAAGTGAGGCAGGAATTAATTGAGGCACATATCAAGTGAGACAAGCATTGTTTGAGGCACACATTATGAGAGGCAGGCATTGTTTGAGGCCCACACCAAGAGATGCATGCATTGCTTGAGGTCATAACAAGAGAGACAGGCATTATTTGAGGCACACATCAAGAGAGGCAGACACTATTTGAGACATGCATCATGTGGTGCAGGTATTATTTGAGGGACATGTGAAGCGGGGTTCCACCATCATGGAAAAATGAATTTCATGCATGGAAAAATCATGTAATTTGTTATTTTTAGGAGAAAAAAAATGGTTTAAAAATCTTGGAATTCCAGTATATTATTTCACTAATTTGGATCCTGGAAAATCATAAAATTTTGAAAAAAACTTTGAGGAGATATGGCTACTCTAGTTTCTCTTCTTAAATCAACTGAATACTGTGTTAATGTCATATTAAATTGATACTATTCAGTGTATGAATTGATAGGTTTTTGTTGACCAGTATTTTAGGTTACTAAAATGTTCTTTTCTGCTAATTTGCCAGACAAAAGAACAATTTTAAAAGAAATTTTTGCAACTAAAGTGACCTGCACCAGATATATATATACATGTATCAGCTTAACAAATATGGATCTCCACAGAAATTGTCAAAATGAAACAGTTTCAAATATCTTGACTTCAGAAAGTTTTCCTTTAACATATTTTAAAAGCAGCTTAAACAGAAATTTCTAAGTCTTTAATTATGTTTGACTAAGTACTATAACTAAAATCAAATTAGTAATATACATGTAAAACAAAATATAGGATTATCTTATATTTAAATGGATTTAATTTTCAGTCATGAATCTAAAATAATAAAATAGAGATTCAAACTGTAGAAATTTAAGTATGGAGATTTTGAAATGGTGGTGAAGGAATGGTTATAAGGGGAGGTTGGAGGCCATAATTTAAAACAGTTACTATAAATCATGCAAATTTTATACAGAATGAAATCGATGCTTGAATCATAGAAAATACAGTTACAGAGTTGGTCTTAAAAGCAAGGATGCATATTAAGTTCAAACTGTTAATATACATAATTACTAAGTTGGGCATAATAGTGTCATTGTATGATTTTAAAAAGTGAAAAAAAACACCAAGTGCAAAATAAAGATTGGTATTCGTGAATCTAAAATAATAAAATAAAGATTCAAACTTTAGAAATTTAAGCACCGAGATTTAGAAATGGTGGTGAAGGAATGGCTATAAGGGAAGGTTGGAGGCCATAATCTGAAACATTATACAAATATTGTACATTTTATTCAGAATGAAAGCGATGCTTGAATCCAGGAAAATGAAGTAATAGAGTTGGTCTTAAAAGCGAGGATGCATGTTAAGTTCAAACTGTTAATAGACATAATTACTAAGTTGGGCATAATAGTGTCATTGTATGATTTGAAAAATGAAAAAAAAAGAAGTGCAAAATAAAGATTGGTATTGGTTTACAAGAAGTTGTTTAGAACGCTAGTTGATAGGTGGTTTTGCCCGTGTGGTTCCCGGGAAGTAGAATTGGACCTCTGTCTTACTCCCTGCATGGCATGTCGTAAGAGGCGACTAATGGGAGACTATTTTAACTTTAGTACCCGAATGTTTTATTTTGGCATAAAACTATCTTCTTCCAGTAAGGTACTAAAGTTAAAATAGCTGTGACTTTTTATATAGATAATTATGTATATATAATGTCATTTGACATTCTTTATATATTGCGTTGATGTCACAAACATTAAATACCTATCACTAAATAACAATTGTAAGACAATCTGTATAACTCCGTCTAGTTATAGAGTGCTTGGTCTTAAAAGCGAGGTTGTGTATTTAGTTCAAAATTCTAAGACCACCCTTATAACTCAATCATCTGATATGGCTGGTCTTAAATACGAGGTTGTATATAAAGTTCATATAAGTAATAGACTTATAATTACTGAGTTGAGCAAATAGTGTTATTGTTTGAAATGCAAATTGAACAAACAAAAGGCAACATAAATACATAAGTATCAGTTTGAGAGGGAGTTTTTTTAGAATGGTGGTTGATATGAGGTTTTCCCTCAGTGGTTCCCGGGCAGTAGAATTGGACCTCTGTTTTCTCCCTTGCATGTTGTAAGATGCAACTCAACGGGAGACTATTTTAACTTTAGCACCCCAGTGTTTTATTTTGGCATAAAACTGTATTGTACCAGTCAGGTACTGAAGTTAAAATAGCTGTGACTTTTTATTTAGATATGCAAATGATGTCATTTCATTTTGACATCCTTTGTATATTGCGTTGGGGTCACAGACGTCATATACCTATATAAAGCACTGTTTATAAGCAAAATCATGTATAAGTGTCTGAATTGTCTATTTTTTGTTGTGAAGCAAGGTTGTATATAAAGTTCAAACTGGTCAAAGACATATAATAACTAAGTTGGGCATAAAAGTGTCATTGTATGATTCGCAAAATGAAAAAAAAACAAGTTGAAAATAAAACTTGGTATTAGTTTAGAAGGAGATATTTATAATGGTAGTTGATATGAACTTTTCCCGTGTGGTTCCCAAGAAGTAGAATTGGACCTCTGTATTCTCCCTTGCATGTTGTAAGATGCAACTCAACGGGAGACTATTTTAACTTTGGTGCCCCAGTGTTTTATTTTGGCATAAAACTATCTTGTACCAGTCTGAGGTACCAAGTTAAAATAACGTGACTTTTTATTTAGATATGCAATTGATGTTACATACCTATATAAAGTAACGTGGATAAATGTTTGAATTGTCTTACTTTTGTTGAGAATATAAATTAAATTCCTGTTGATTTATTATTGCATTTAAAATTCAATAAGAAACAAACACTCATCCAATACCCAGCAAATGTCACCACGATTTTGATGTTGAGTCACTAGATAACAGTAAGCCCTCAATTGTAAGACTGGCTGTATAACTCAGTAAAGTAATAGAGTGCAATGGTCTTAAAATCGAGGTTGTATATTTAGTGCAATTTTTAGGACAAACCTTATAACATAAAACCAGTGATAATTGGCTGGTCTCAATGTGGGGTTGTTTGTGAAGTTGAAATGGTTAAATGACTTATAATTCCTGAGTTTAATTGGTCATAATAGCATGACATGCAAATTGAAAAAAAATATATGAGAAGTAAATACTCATATTACTTTAGAGAGAGAGTTGTTAAGACGTGTGGTTAATTTGAGGTTTTCCCCTTGTTGTTCCCAAGAAGTACAATTGGACCTATGTCTTACTCCCTTGCATGTTGTAAGAGGACTATTTTAACTTTAGTATCAGAGAGTTTTATTTTGGCATAAAACTATCTTGTACCAGTCAGGTATTAAGGTTAAAATAGCTGTGACTTTTTATTTAGATATGTAAATGATGTCATTTGACACTCTTTGTATATTGTGTTGATGTCACAGACATTGAATGCCTGTATAAAATGTTGTTTATTTGCAAAATCAAGTATAAATGTCTGAATTGTCTTACTTTTGTTGCAAATATAAAACACCTGTTGATTTAGTATAAACTATAACCTATTTTCCAATGACCTATTATAAGGCTGCTTAAATAGATAACACTTTAAGACTTTTAATAATAGTGTTTGACTAAGTTCTATAACTAAAATCAAATTATGTATGACACATATAAAGCATTATATAGGATTATCTTATTTTTAATTGATTTAATGTTCAATCATTAATATGAATTGATAAATATCTAAAGTTTGAATTTATTTCAAGCACTTCGATTTTAAAATGGTGGTTGAGGAATGGCTATGAGGGGAGGTTGGAGGCCATAATCTAAAACTGTTAACTCCATCAAGTTTTAGAGTGCAATGGTCTTAAAAGCGAGGTTGTATAATTTTATTTAGTGCACATTTTTAAGACCAACCTTATAACTTAAAATCAGGGATATGGCTGGTTTTAAAGGTGGGGATGTTTGTGAAGTTGAAATTGTTAAAGGCTTATACTCTAAAATCATTTAATTTCGTGGTTTTGGCAAAATGAAATTGATCTTTTGCCTTCGAAACCTTGTAACTGAACGCTACATGCTTTCCATTTTTCATCTTTGTATTTTTCTTAGGTCAGTTATTCATCATTTGTGTTCTGGTTAAATCGAACCATGATGGAGTTCAAGGGGTTTTATTATTTACTATCATTTATATAGGGAACAGGGTTTCATACGCTGTGAACTCAGTATTATCATGAACCCATTATACTATGCGAATCTAAGTGTCCTCGTGATGAGCCTCGGTACTGATGACTGGCCTTAAGTTAAGTCACAAACACTATTAAACATTCACAACCAGGAAACTGTACATTTGCACAGGGGAAAATGTACAGGTTGTCTAGTTGTGAATGTAGCTATGAGTTTTTGTCTTGTATATCTTATATTGTGTCCTAAACAACCACAAAATTGTAAGAACACGGCAACATGATTCATTATCACTACTTTTATACAGTTTATGACTGTTTGATAAGTGATGTTGGATTTTGCCAGTAAAATTGCCTATCATAAGTCTGTGTATAATTTAAACACTATGTCATGAATACGCTACTGTCATGAGATTCCATCTTTAGCTCTTGAAACCTAATAATTGAACCATATGCCTAATTCAATACTATGCGACTGTCATAAGATTCCATATAATTGAACACTATACCTGGGTCATGACTACGCGACTGTCATAAGAGTCAATACTGTATAATACTGTAAAATCATTAATTTTGGGGGGGGGGGGGGGTAATTTCGTGGCTCACCTTTAACCATGAATCTAATATGTTTTCATGAATCTAACTTAGTATTTAGTATATGGTTAATGTATGGATGGTTTATAAGTAATTTTAATGAATTGACTTGTTTGTGATGATTATTAAATGATGTTGCAACAATGTAAATGTGTAAATGTTTAATTTATAGTTAAATTATCAATTTACTTGACATCAATATTTCAAGCAGCTGCTGCCTCCATCACTAAGGTTAAACTGGTTTTAAATCTGAAAAATGGTTAAAGCACACAGCACAGGCAAAATTATAAAACAATATTACCTCTACATAGTAACAATACAATACAACCTCTGCATAGTGACCAGTCATCACTAATTAACTACTATATATTAACATAATTTTTACACACAATATTTTTTTCTTTAACTCAATTAATGTAAATTAAGTTCAAATTAGCAAAGCAAAAAAAAATTTTCCCACACAGACCGATAAAAAAATCATGTCTATTAGGACCATACTGAACAACATCAACATGGTGACAATAAAGTACAACCTCTATGTAAGCAACTATAGGCAAAATCAATATTGGTATTACTTAAGAGGGAGTTGTTTGGAATGGTTGTTTATTGGAGGCTTTCCCCGTGTGGTTCCCGGGAAGTAGAATTAAGGACCTCTGTCTTTCTCCCTTGCATGTGACGTAAGAGGCGACTAAATGGGAGACTATTTTAACTTTGGTACTTGATTGTTTTATTTTGGCGTATAACAATCCGTTACGAAGGTTAAAATAGACATGATGTTTTCAATATGGAAATGATGTCATTTGACATTCTTTGTATATTGTGATGACATCTGCGACATTTTTAAGACCACCCTTATAACTCTATCAGGTAATAGAGCTGGTCTTAAAAACAAAGCCAAGTGGACCATTGGAGTTATTCTTGAACTAAGAAATTAAGCAGTGGCACTGGTATGGATTGAACCAAGGACCTCTCTATTCTAAAGCCTGCACCCTTCCTATAAGCCTAACTGTTTCGGGGGATCAGTCGTCTAGAAGTTGGGCACAGGCTGCGGGATCTAGAGGTCCCGGGTTCTCAAGAATTTAGAAAAATAGTAGTTCTTCTGGCATTTATTAAGTTCAATAAGAAACCAAAACTCATTCAATAGCCAGTAGATGTCAATAAGTTACAAAATAACTGTAAGCCCTCAATTATAAGACTGGCCGTATAACTCCGTCAAGTTATAGAGTGCATAGTCTTAAAAGCGAGGTTGTTTATTTAGTGAAAAATTTTAAGACCACCCTTATACCTCACTCAAGTTATAGAGTTGGTCTTAAAAACAAGGTAGAATATAAAGTAGAAATGGGTACAAGACGGTTAATGAATGAGTCGAAAATAAAAGTGTGATGTAAACTAGGCAAATTGGAAAGAGGAAATGAGAAATATAGTACTGATTTTAATTTAGAGGCAGCTGATTAGTCAGGAGGGTGGGATATGAGATTTTCGGCGTTTGGTTCATTGGACCTCTACCTTACTCACTTGCAAGTTGTAAGAGGCGACTAAATCAGAGGCTTTGGTACAAGGCTGTGTTAGGCCAAAATAATACAGCCTGACACCAAAGCCATATGAGCCTAGATATTTTTTTCATGAATTTTCTATTTGTTTTGTCATCTGAGCATAACGGGTAATTTCGGTTATTTTTTAAAACGTATTCGCTATCTTATCAAGAGCAGCTGTTCGGTCAATTCCTTGGAGAAAGAGTTTGCCATGTAAGTAGCATTTATTGAACACTTTAAAGTCTATCTGCTTGAGTGCCCAAGACTTACAGCATATTAGCAACCGGTATTACTAACTGCTTATGGTCGTCATCATCAGCATTAAGGCAAGGCAAGATGAAGTGTCAACGTCTAGTGAGAGGCCCTGACCCTCAATAGACATTATCATCGTTAGTTTGGCTATGCAAAGTCAGCTCTTCATATCATCTTCAAACAGCTAACAGAATGTGTGAAACCAGTATTATCAACTTCTCGTGGTCGTCATCAGCGTTACAGGCAAGGAGAGATGGAGCTACATCTAGTGAATGAGAGGCCCTGACAACTCAATGGTCGCAATCATCGTTAGATCGGATATGCACGTCAGCACTGCAAATCAACATGTGCCATCTTACCCCTCGTTTCTCGCTACAGCCGTCTGAGAGATTGTTGGTACTTACTAATTCATTTAAAGTCAAATGCATTTAGTTAATTAAAACCCTTCTGTCTTGTTCTAGATGGAGCCATGAGGACTCAATTTACATGCAGATTTCTACAGACAGCATCCGGATGGAGAAAAACTAAAGAGACATTTAGATACTACTCTGAGAATATAGGAAGGGTAAGCCAGTTTTATTTCTTATTACCAACTACTGTAAAATCCTTTAATTTCGATGGGACAAAATTTCGTGGTTTTAGTAAAAAGTACCATTTCGATGGGACATTAATTCGTGGACTTTGCATATCAGGAAATAAATATGAGATTCAAAATCATTGTTCGATGGGATTTGATACTACGAAATCCGCGAAATTTAATCCCCACGAAAATTCATGATTTTACAGTATTGGTTGAAAATTTAAATGATATTTTTTTCTGGATATGCAAAGCTTGAATAATGCTGAACCTCTTTTAAATGACCAAACAACAGTACTTCCATACGGCTTTCATATAGTGACTACACTGTACCACCCCTATACAGTGACCATACTACTGTACAACCTCTATGTAGTGACCATGCAGTACAACCTTTATATATAGCAACCATGCAGTACAACTACTAGTTCTTGAAATATGGTGAAATATTGAATCATACAGAACGACCTCTGTTTACTGACCATGCAATACAAACACTACAAAATGACTACAGTACAACCTCTATTGCCTATCCATATGTTAAGACCTCGACAAGGTGACCATGCAGTATACATACAGCAACACTTTAGAAACCTTTCAGTACAAAATTTGTGTAATGACGTTATTAAATGTGCAATCTCATTATAGTGACTGTGCTGTTCAACCTCTATATAGCCACCATACAAAACAACCACTTCATAGTGACCATACATTTGAACCTCTATTTAGCGACAACAGGCAAAATCTCTATATGGCGACTCTTCGGTTCAACTTCTATATAGTGACCATAAAGTACACCCTGTAGAGAGTGACCACACAGGCCAATACAATAAAGTGACAATGCATTCCAACTTCTATATACTTACCATATTTTACAACCGCTAAAAGGTGACCATACTGTACCTCTATTTAGTGACCACACAGCATAACGTCTATATAGTGATCGTACAGTACAATCTGTATATAAGGAGTGTGCAATTTAAACACTTTATAGCGACCGCCGGTTAAAGCAACCTCTATATAGTGACCATACAAAACTGCCTCTATTTAATGACCACACAACATAACCTCTCTATAGTGACCTTACAGTATTATCTGTATACACGGACTGTGCAGCTTAAACTCTATTTGATGACCTCTTATAGCAACCTCCATATAGTGACCATACAAAACAACCTCTATTAATTGACCACTCAGCATAATCTCTATATAGTGACCATACAGTTGAATCCGTATATAGGGACTGTGCAGTTTAAACTCTATATAGCGACCGCTTATAGCAACCTCAATATAGTGACCATAAAAAAACAACACCTCTATTTAGTGACCACACAACATAACCTCTATATAGTGACCATTCAGTATGATCTGTAGACTGTGCAGCTTAAGCTCTATATAGCGACCGATCATAGAAACCTCCATATAGTGACCATACAAAACAACCCGTTATTTAGTGACCACACAACATAACCTCAATATAGTGACCATACAGTTCAACCTGTATATAGGAACTATGTTGTTTAAACTCTATATAATGACCGCTTATATTCTTTTGTTTTCTAGATCATGATGACAAGATGAGCAAAGTGTTAGTGGTGGATCTGACTGGACAGATGTTGGCACTGGTGATGGGAATGATACAATTATGCTAAACTTGACATCCAGGCTCCCATATTTCAAATAGCTGCTGCCTCGATCATTAAGGTTAACTGGTTTTAAATCGGACCAATGGTTAAAGCACACAGCGCAGGCAAAATTATAATACAATATTACCTCTACATAGTAACAATGCAATACAATACAACCTCTGCATAGTGACCAGTCAGTACTAATTTACTTCTATATATTGACAATAATTTTTTCGTCAACTCAATTAATGCAAGTTAAGTTCAAATAGCGGAGCAAAAATGGCAATTTTTTCTCACACAGACCTATCAAAAAGACCGAAATTCAATAAAATTAGCTGACAGCTTCAAGGATATGACAAAGTAGTGTGTTGCATATCATTTTAGAAAAATAATTTGGTTCCTCAAAGCAGTGAACATACACAGATGGATTACATGTCTTTTAGCCCAAACCTTACTTTCACTTTCATATTTAAGCCAAAATGTCAAACATTGTAAATAAAACAGTTTCATTTCACCAAATACATGTTTACAAAGCATTTAAACCCAAGTTCATGATTATAATGCAGATTTGTCAAGACAAACCACCATTTCCAGTCAAACCAATAGTTTTTTACCGGACTACTTGAGTGTACCTGACTTTCGTCTGCGTAGGCATTTGGTGATTAGTTACCTACACCCTTACACCCTATCTATTATGACCATACTGATCATGAACAACGTCAACATGGTGACCTGTAATGTAATACAGTCGCTATAATAATAATAAAAATAATAATGATAATAATAATATGCTATGTGGTGACAATAAAGCACAACCTCTATGTATAAGCAACTATAGGCAAAATCAATATTGGTATTACTTAAGAGGGAGTTGTTTGGAATGGTTGTTTATTTGAGGCTTTCCCCGTGTGGTTCCCGGGAAGTAGAATTAAGGACCTCTGTCTTTCTCCCTTGCATGTGACGTAAGAGGCGACTAAATGGGAGACTATTTTAACTTTGGTACTTGATTGTTTTATTTTGGCGTATAACAATTCCGTACTAAGGTTAAAATAGACATGATGTTTGCAATATGGAAATGATGTCATTTGACATTCTTTGTATATTGTGATGACATCTGCGACATTTTTAAGACCACCCTTATAACTCTATCAGGTAATAGAGCTGGTCTTAAAAACAAAGCCAAGTGGACCATTGGAGTTATTCTTGAACTAAGAAATTAAGCAGTGGCACTGGTATGGATTGAACCAAGGACCTCTATTCTAAAGCCTGCACCCTCCCTATAAGCCTAACTGTTTCGGGGGATCAGTCGTCTAGAAGTTGGGCACAGGCTGCGGGATCTAGAGGTCCCGGGTTCTCAAGAATTTAGAAAAATAGTAGTTCTTCTGGCATTTATTAAGTTCAATAAGAAACCCAAAACTCATTCAATAGCCAGTAGATGTCAATAAGTTGTTGATGTTGAGTCACCAAATAACTGTAAGCCCTCAATTATAAGACTGGCCGTATAACTCCGTCAAGTTATAGAGTGCATAGTCTTAAAAGCGAGGTTGTTTATTTAGTGAAAAATTTTAAGACCACCCTTATAACTCACTCAATTTATAGGGTTGGTCTTAAAAACAAGGTAGAATATAAAGTAGAAATGGGTACAAGACGGTTAATGAATGAGTCGAAAATAAAAGTGTGATGTAAAATAGGCGAATTGGAAAGAGGAAATGAGAAATATAGTACTGATTTTAATTTAGAGGCAGCTGATTAGTCAGGAGGGTGGGATATGTGATTTTCGGCGTTTGGTTCATTGGACCTCAGCCTTACTCACTTGCAAGTTGTTAGAGGCGACTCAATCAGAGGCTTTGGTACAAGGCTGTGTTAGGCCAAAATAATACAGCCTGACACCAAAGCCATATGAGCCGTGATATTTTTTTCGTGAATTTTCTATTTGTTTTGTCATCTGAGCATAACGGCTTAATTTCGGTTATTTTTTAAAACGTATTCGCTATCTTATCAAGAGCAGCTGTTCGGTCATTTCCTTGGAGAAAGAGTTTGCCATGTAAGTAGCATTTATTAAACACTTTAAAGTCTATCTGCTTGAGTGCCCAAAACTTACAGCATATTAGCAACCGGTATTACTAACTGCTTATGGTCGTCATCATCAGCATTAATGCAAGGCAAGATGAAGTGTCAACGTCTAGTGAGAGGCCCTGACCCTCAATAGACATTATCATCGTTAGTTTGGCTATGCAAAGTCAGCTCTTCATATCAACTTCAAACAGCTAACAGGATGTGTGAAACCAGTATTATCAACTTCTCGTGGTCGTCATCAGCGTTACAGGCAAGGAGAGATGGAGCTACGTCTAGTGAATGAGAGGCCCTGACAACTCAATGGTCGCAATCATCGTTAGATCGGATATGCACGTCAGCACTGCAAATCAACATGTGCCATCTTACCCCTCGTTTCTCGCTTCAGCCGTCTGAGAGATTGTTGGTAGTTACTAATTCATTTAAAGTCAAATGCATTAAGTTAATTAAAACCCTTCTGTCTTGTTCTAGATGGAGCCATGAGGAATCAATTTACATGCAGATTTCTACAGACAGCATCCGGATGGAGAAAAACTAAAGAGACATTTAGATACTGCTCTGAGAATATAGGAAGGGTAAGCCAGTTTTATTTCTTATTACCAACTACTGTAAAATCATTTAATTTCGATGGGACAAAATTTCGTGGTTTTAGTAAAAAGTACCATTTCTATGGGACATTAATTCGTGGACTTTGCATATCAGGAAATAAATATGAGATTCAAAATCATTGTTCGATGGGATTTAATACTACGAAATCCGCGAAATTTAATCCCCACGAAAATTCATGATTTTACAGTATTGGTTGAAAATTTAAATGATATTTTTTTCTGGATATGCAAAGCTTGAATAATGCTGAACCTCTTTTAAATGACCAAACAACAGTACTTCCATACGGCTTTCATATAGTGACTACACTGTACCACCCCTATACAGTGACCATACTACTGTACAACCTCTATGTAGTGACCATGCAGTACAACCTTTATATATAGCAACCATGCAGTACAACTACTAGTTCTTGAAATATGGTGAAATATTGAATCATACAGAACGACCTCTGTTTACTGACCATGCAATACAAACACTACAAAATGACTACAGTACAACCTCTATTGCCTATCCATATGTTAAGACCTCGACAAGGTGACCATGCAGTATACATACAGCAACACTTTAGAAACCTTTCAGTACAAAATTTGTGTAATGACGTTATTAAATGTGCAATCTCATTATAGTGACTGTGCTGTTCAACCTCTATATAGCCACCATACAAAACAACCACTTCATAGTGACCATACATTTGAACCTCTATTTAGCGACAACAGGCAAAATCTCTATATGGCGACTCTTCGGTTCAACTTCTATATAGTGACCATAAAGTACACCCTGTAGAGAGTGACCACACAGGCCAATACAATAAAGGGACAATGCATTCCAACCTCTATATACTTACCATATTTTACAACCGCTAAAAGGTGACCATACTGTACCTCTATTTAGTGACCACACTGCATAACGTCTATATAGTGATCGTACAGTACAATCTGTATATAAGGAGTGTGCAATTTAAACTCTTTATAGCGACCGCCGGTTAAAGCAACCTCTATATAGTGACCATACAAAACTGCCTCTATTTAGTGACCACACAACATAACCTCTCTATAGTGACCTTACAGTATTATCTGTATACACAGACTGTGCAGCTTAAACTCTATTTGATGACCTCTTATAGCAACCTCCATATAGTGACCATACAAAACAACCTCTATTAATTGACCACTCAGCATAATCTCTATATAGTGACCATACAGTTGAATCCGTATATAGGGACTGTGCAGTTTAAACTCTATATAGCGACCGCTTATAGCAACCTCAATATAGCGACCATAAAAAAACAACACCTCTATTTAGTGACCACACAACATAACCTCTATATAGTGACCATTCAGTATGATCTGTAGACTGTGCAGCTTAAGCTCTATATAGCGACCGATCATAGAAACCTCCATATAGTGACCATACAAAACAACCCGTTATTTAGTGACCACACAACATAACCTCAATATAGTGACCATACAGTTCAACCTGTATATAGGAACTATGTTGTTTAAACTCTATATAATGACCGCTTATATTCTTTTGTTTTCTAGATCATGATGACAAGATGAGCAAAGTGTTAGTGGTGGATCTGACTGGACAGATGTTGGCACTGGTGATGGGAATGATACAATTATGCTAAACTTGACATCCAGGCTCCCATATTTCAAATAGCTGCTGCCTCGATCATTAAGGTTAACTGGTTTTAAATCGGACCAATGGTTAAAGCACACAGCGCAGGCAAAATTATAATACAATATTACCTCTACATAGTAACAATGCAATACAATACAACCTCTGCATAGTGACCAGTCAGTACTAATTTACTTCTATATATTGACAATAATTTTTTCGTCAACTCAATTAATGCAAGTTAAGTTCAAATAGCGGAGCAAAAATGGCAATTTTTTCTCACACAGACCTATCAAAAAGACCGAAATTCAATAAAATTAGCTGACAGCTTCAAGGATATGACAAAGTAGTGTGTTGCATATCATTTTAGAAAAATAATTTGGTTCCTCAAAGCAGTGAACATACACAGATGGATTACATGTCTTTTAGCCCAAACCTTACTTTCACTTTCATATTTAAGCCAAAATGTCAAACATTGTAAATAAAACAGTTTCATTTCACCAAATACATGTTTACAAAGCATTTAAACCCAAGTTCATGATTATAATGCAGATTTGTCAAGACAAACCACCATTTCCAGTCAAACCAATAGTTTTTTACCGGACTACTTGAGTGTACCTGACTTTCGTCTGCGTAGGCATTTGGTGATTAGTTACCTACACCCTTACACCCTATCTATTATGACCATACTGATCATGAACAACGTCAACATGGTGACCTGTAATGTAATACAGTCGATATAATAATAATAAAAATAATAATAATATGCTAAGTGGTGACAATAAAGCACAACCTCTATGTATAAGCAACTATAGGCAAAATCAATATTGGTATTACTTAAGAGGGAGTTGTTTGGAATGGTTGTTTATTTGAGGCTTTCCCCGTGTGGTTCCCGGGAAGTAGAATTAAGGACCTCTGTCTTTCTCCCTTGCATGTGACGTAAGAGGCGACTAAATGGGAGACTATTTTAACTTTGGTACTTGATTGTTTTATTTTGGCGTATAAGAATTCCGTACTAAGGTTAAAATAGACATGATGTTTGCAATATGGAAATGATGTCATTTGACATTCTTTGTATATTGTGATGACATCTGCGACATTTTTAAGACCACCCTTATAACTCTATCAGGTAATAGAGCTGGTCTTAAAAACAAAGCCAAGTGGACCATTGGAGTTATTCTTGAACTAAGAAATTAAGCAGTGGCACTGGTATGGATTGAACCAAGGACCTCTATTCTAAAGCCTGCACCCTCCTTGTAAGCCTAACTGTTTCGGGGGATCAGTCGTCTAGAAGTTGGGCACAGGCTGCGGGATCTAGAGGTCCCGGGTTCTCAAGAATTTAGAAAAATAGTAGTTCTTCTGGCATTTATTAAGTTCAATAAGAAACCCAAAACTCATTCAATAGCCAGTAGATGTCAATAAGTTGTTGATGTTGAGTCACCAAATAACTGTAAGCCCTCAATTATAAGACTGGCCGTATAACTCCGTCAAGTTATAGAGTGCATAGTCTTAAAAGCGAGGTTGTTTATTTAGTGAAAAATTTTAAGACCACCCTTATAACTCACTCAATTTATAGGGTTGGTCTTAAAAACAAGGTAGAATATAAAGTAGAAATGGGTACAAGACGGTTAATGAATGAGTCGAAAATAAAAGTGTGATGTAAAATAGGCGAATTGGAAAGAGGAAATGAGAAATATAGTACTGATTTTAATTTAGAGGCAGCTGATTAGTCAGGAGGGTGGGATATGAGATTTTCGGCGTTTGGTTCATTGGACCTCAGCCTTACTCACTTGCAAGTTGTTAGAGGCGACTCAATCAGAGGCTTTGGTACAAGGCTGTGTTAGGCCAAAATAATACAGCCTGACACCAAAGCCATATGAGCCGTGATATTTTTTTCGTGAATTTTCTATTTGTTTTTTCATCTGAGCATAACGGCTTAATTTCGGTTATTTTTTAAAACGTATTCGCTATCTTATCAAGAGCAGCTGTTCGGTCATTTCCTTGGAGAAAGAGTTTGCCATGTAAGTAGCATTTATTAAACACTTTAAAGTCTATCTGCTTGAGTGCCCAAAACTTACAGCATATTAGCAACCGGTATTACTAACTGCTTATGGTCGTCATCATCAGCATTAATGCAAGGCAAGATGAAGTGTCAACGTCTAGTGAGAGGCCCTGACCCTCAATAGACATTATCATCGTTAGTTTGGCTATGCAAAGTCAGCTCTTCATATCAACTTCAAACAGCTAACAGGATGTGTGAAACCAGTATTATCAACTTCTCGTGGTCGTCATCAGCGTTACAGGCAAGGAGAGATGGAGCTACGTCTAGTGAATGAGAGGCCCTGACAACTCAATGGTCGCAATCATCGTTAGATCGGATATGGACGTCAGCACTGCAAATCAACATGTGCCATCTTACCCCTCGTTTCTCGCTACAGCCGTCTGAGAGATTGTTGGTAGTTACTAATTCATTTAAAGTCAAATGCATTAAGTTAATTAAAACCCTTCTGTCTTGTTCTAGATGGAGCCATGAGGACTCAATTTACATGCAGATTTCTACAGACAGCATCCGGATGGAGAAAAACTAAAGAGACATTTAGATACTGCTCTGAGAATATAGGAAGGGTAAGCCAGTTTTATTTCTTATTACCAACTACTGTAAAATCATTTAATTTCGATGGGACAAAATTTCGTGGTTTTAGTAAAAAGTACCATTTCTATGGGACATTAATTCGTGGACTTTGCATATCAGGAAATAAATATGAGATTCAAAATCATTGTTCGATGGGATTTAATACTACGAAATCCGCGAAATTTAATCCCCACGAAAATTCATGATTTTACAGTATTGGTTGAAAATTTAAATGATATTTTTTTCTGGATATGCAAAGCTTGAATAATGCTGAACCTCTTTTAAATGACCAAACAACAGTACTTCCATACGGCTTTCATATAGTGACTACACTGTACCACCCCTATACAGTGACCATACTACTGTACAACCTCTATGTAGTGACCATGCAGTACAACCTTTATATTTAGCAACCATGCAGTACAACTACTAGTTCTTGAAATATGGTGAAATATTGAATCATACAGAACGACCTCTGTTTACTGACCATGCAATACAAACACTACAAAATGACTACAGTACAACCTCTATTGCCTATCCATATGTTAAGACCTCGACAAGGTGACCATGCAGTATACATACAGCAACACTTTAGAAACCTTTCAGTACAAAATTTGTGTAATGACGTTATTAAATGTGCAATCGTATTATAGTGACTGTGCTGTTCAACCTCTATATAGCCACCATACAAAACAACCACTTCATAGTGACCATACATTTGAACCTCTATTTAGCAACAACAGGCAAAATCTCTATATGGCGACTCTTCGGTTCAACTTCTATATAGTGACCATAAAGTACACCCTGTAGAGAGTGACCACACAGGCCAATACAATAAAGTGACAATGCATTCCAACTTCTATATACTTACCATATTTTACAACCGCTAAAAGGTGACCATACTGTACCTCTATTTAGTGACCACACAGCATAACGTCTATATAGTGATCGTACAGTACAATCTGTATATAAGGAGTGTGCAATTTAAACTCTTTATAGCGACCGCCGGTTAAAGCAACCTCTGTATAGTGACCATACAAAACTGCCTCTATTTAGTGACCACACAACATAACCTCTCTATAGTGACCTTACAGTATTATCTGTATACACGGACTGTGCAGCTTAAACTCTATTTGATGACCTCTTATAGCAACCTCCATATAGTGACCATACAAAACAACCTCTATTAATTGACCACTCAGCATAATCTCTATATAGTGACCATACAGTTGAATCCGTATATAGGGACTGTGCAGTTTAAACTCTATATAGCGACCGCTTATAGCAACCTCAATATAGTGACCATAAAAAAAGAACACCTCTATTTAGTGACCACTCAACATAACCTCTATATAGTGACCATTCAGTATGATCTGTAGACTGTGCAGCTTAAGCTCTATATAGCGACCGATCATAGAAACCTCCATATAGTGACCATACAAAACAACCCGTTATTAAGTGACCACACAACATAACCTCAATATAGTGACCATACAGTTTAACCTGTATATAGGAACTATGTTGTTTAAACTCTATATAATGACCGCTTATATTCTTTTGTTTTCTAGATCATGATGACAAGATGAGCAAAGTGTTAGTGGTGGATCTGACTGGACAGATGTTGGCACTGGTGATGGGAATGATACAATTATGCTAAACTTGACATCCAGGCTCCCATATTTCAAATAGCTGCTGCCTCGATCATTAAGGTTAACTGGTTTTAAATCGGACCAATGGTTAAAGCACACAGCGCAGGCAAAATTATAATACAATATTACCTCTACATAGTAACAATGCAATACAATACAACCTCTGCATAGTGACCAGTCAGTACTAATTTACTTCTATATATTGACAATAATTTTTTCGTCAACTCAATTAATGTAAGTTAAGTTCAAATAGCGGAGCAAAAATGGCAATTTTTTCTCACACAGACCTATCAAAAAGACCGAAATTCAATAAAATTAGCTGACAGCTTCAAGGATATGACAAAGTAGTGTGTTGCATATCATTTTAGAAAAATAATTTGGTTCCTCAAAGCAGTGAACATACACAGATGGATTACATGTCTTTTAGCCCAAACCTTACTTTCACTTTCATATTTAAGCCAAAATGTCAAACATTGTAAATAAAACAGTTTCGTTTCACCAAATACATGTTTACAAAGCATTTAAACCCAAGTTCATGATTATAATGCAGATTTGTCAAGACAAACCACCATTTCCAGTCAAACCAATAGTTTTTTACCGGACTACTTGAGTGTACCTGACTTTCGTCTGCGTAGGCATTTGGTGATTAGTTACCTACACCCTTACACCCTATCTATTATGACCATACTGATCATGAACAACGTCAACATGGTGACCTGTGATGTAATACAGTCGCTGTAATAATAATAAAAATAATAATAATAATAATAATATGCTATGTGGTGACTATAAAGCACAACCTCTATGTAAGCAACTATAGGCAAAATCAATATTGGTATTACTTAAGAGGGAGTTGTTTGGAATGGTTGTTTATTTGAGGCTTTCCCCGTGTGGTTCCCGGGAAGTAGAATTAAGGACCTCTGTCTTTCTCCCTTGCATGTGACGTAAGAGGCGACTAAATGGGAGACTATTTTAACTTTGGTACTTGATTGTTTTATTTTGGCGTATAACAATTCCGTACTAAGGTTAAAATAGACATGATGTTTGCAATATGGAAATGATGTCATTTGACATTCTTTGTATATTGTGATGACATCTGCGACATTTTTAAGACCACCCTTATAACTCTATCAGGTAATAGAGCTGGTCTTAAAAACAAAGCCAAGTGGACCATTGGAGTTATTCTTGAACTAAGAAATTAAGCAGTGGCACTGGTATGGATTGAACCAAGGACCTCTATTCTAAAGCCTGCACCCTCCCTATAAGCCTAACTGTTTCGGGGGATCAGTCGTCTAGAAGTTGGGCACAGGCTGCGGGATCTAGAGGTCCCGGGTTCTCAAGAATTTAGAAAAATAGTAGTTCTTCTGGCATTTATTAAGTTCAATAAGAAACCCAAAACTCATTCAATAGCCAGTAGATGTCAATAAGTTGTTGATGTTGAGTCACCAAATAACTGTAAGCCCTCAATTATAAGACTGGCCGTATAACTCCGTCAAGTTATAGAGTGCATAGTCTTAAAAGCGAGGTTGTTTATTTAGTGAAAAATTTTAAGACCACCCTTATAACTCACTCAATTTATAGGGTTGGTCTTAAAAACAAGGTAGAATATAAAGTAGAAATGGGTACAAGACGGTAAATGAATGAGTCGAAAATAAAAGTGTGATGTAAAATAGGCGAATTGGAAAGAGGAAATGAGAAATATAGTACTGATTTTAATTTAGAGGCAGCTGATTAGTCAGGAGGGTGGGATATGAGATTTTCGGCGTTTGGTTCATTGGACCTCAGCCTTACTCACTTGCAAGTTGTTAGAGGCGACTCAATCAGAGGCTTTGGTACAAGGCTGTGTTAGGCCAAAATAATACAGCCTGACACCAAAGCCATATGAGCCGTGATATTTTTTTCGTGAATTTTCTATTTGTTTTGTCATCTGAGCATAACGGCTTAATTTCGGTTATTTTTTAAAACGTATTCGCTATCTTATCAAGAGCAGCTGTTCGGTCATTTCCTTGGAGAAAGAGTTTGCCATGTAAGTAGCATTTATTAAACACTTTAAAGTCTATCTGCTTGAGTGCCCAAAACTTACAGCATATTAGCAACCGGTATTACTAACTGCTTATGGTCGTCATCATCAGCATTAATGCAAGGCAAGATGAAGTGTCAACGTCTAGTGAGAGGCCCTGACCCTCAATAGACATTATCATCGTTAGTTTGGCTATGCAAAGTCAGCTCTTCATATCAACTTCAAACAGCTAACAGGATGTGTGAAACCAGTATTATCAACTTCTCGTGGTCGTCATCAGCGTTACAGGCAAGGAGAGATGGAGCTACGTCTAGTGAATGAGAGGCCCTGACAACTCAATGGTCGCAATCATCGTTAGATCGGATATGCACGTCAGCACTGCAAATCAACATGTGCCATCTTACCCCTCGTTTCTCGCTACAGCCGTCTGAGAGATTGTTGGTAGTTACTAATTCATTTAAAGTCAAATGCATTAAGTTAATTAAAACCCTTCTGTCTTGTTCTAGATGGAGCCATGAGGACTCAATTTACATGCAGATTTCTACAGACAGCATCCGGATGGAGAAAAACTAAAGAGACATTTAGATACTGCTCTGAGAATATAGGAAGGGTAAGCCAGTTTTATTTCTTATTACCAACTACTGTAAAATCATTTAATTTCGATGGGACAAAATTTCGTGGTTTTAGTAAAAAGTACCATTTCTATGGGACATTAATTCGTGGACTTTGCATATCAGGAAATAAATATGAGATTCAAAATCATTGTTCGATGGGATTTAATACTACGAAATCCGCGAAATTTAATCCCCACGAAAATTCATGATTTTACAGTATTGGTTGAAAATTTAAATGATATTTTTTTCTGGATATGCAAAGCTTGAATAATGCTGAACCTCTTTTAAATGACCAAACAACAGTACTTCCATACGGCTTTCATATAGTGACTACACTGTACCACCCCTATACAGTGACCATACTACTGTACAACCTCTATGTAGTGACCATGCAGTACAACCTTTATATATAGCAACCATGCAGTACAACTACTAGTTCTTGAAATATGCTGAAATATTGAATCATACAGAACGACCTCTGTTTACTGACCATGCAATACAAACACTACAAAATGACTACAGTACAACCTCTATTGCCTATCCATATGTTAAGACCTCGACAAGGTGACCATGCAGTATACATACAGCAACACTTTAGAAACCTTTCAGTACAAAATTTGTGTAATGACCTTATTAAATGTGCAATCTCATTATAGTGACTGTGCTGTTCAACCTCTATATAGCCACCATACAAAACAACCACTTCATAGTGACCATACATTTGAACCTCTATTTAGCGACAACAGGCAAAATCTCTATATGGCGACTCTTCGGTTCAACTTCTATATAGTGACCATAAAGTACACCCTGTAGAGAGTGACCACACAGGCCAATACAATAAAGGGACAATGCATTCCAACCTCTATATACTTACCATATTTTACAACCGCTAAAAGGTGACCATACTGTACCTCTATTTAGTGACCACACTGCATAACGTCTATATAGTGATCGTACAGTACAATCTGTATATAAGGAGTGTGCAATTTAAACTCTTTATAGCGACCGCCGGTTAAAGCAACCTCTATATATTGACCATACAAAACTGCCTCTATTTAGTGACCACACAACATAACCTCTCTATAGTGACCTTACAGTATTATCTGTATACACAGACTGTGCAGCTTAAACTCTATTTGATGACCTCTTATATCAACCTCCATATAGTGACCATACAAAACAACCTCTATTAATTGACCACTCAGCATAATCTCTATATAGTGACCATACAGTTGAATCCGTATATAGGGACTGTGCTGTTTAAACTCTATATAGCGACCGCTTATAGCAACCTCAATATAGTGACCATAAAAAAACAACACCTCTATTTAGTGACCACACAACATAACCTCTATATAGTGACCATTCAGTATGATCTGTAGACTGTGCAGCTTAAGCTCTATATAGCGACCGATCATAGAAACCTCCATATAGTGACCATACAAAACAACCCGTTATTTAGTGACCACACAACATAACCTCAATATAGTGACCATACAGTTCAACCTGTATATAGGAACTATGTTGTTTAAACTCTATATAATGACCGCTTATATTCTTTTGTTTTCTAGATCATGATGACAAGATGAGCAAAGTGTTAGTGGTGGATCTGACTGGACAGATGTTGGCACTGGTGATGGGAATGATACAATTATGCTAAACTTGACATCCAGGCTCCCATATTTCAAATAGCTGCTGCCTCGATCATTAAGGTTAACTGGTTTTAAATCGGACCAATGGTTAAAGCACACAGCGCAGGCAAAATTATAATACAATATTACCTCTACATAGTAACAATGCAATACAATACAACCTCTGCATAGTGACCAGTCAGTACTAATTTACTTCTATATATTGACAATAATTTTTTCGTCAACTCAATTAATGTAAGTTAAGTTCAAATAGCGGAGCAAAAATGGCAATTTTTTCTCACACAGACCTATCAAAAAGACCGAAATTCAATAAAATTAGCTGACAGCTTCAAGGATATGACAAAGTAGTGTGTTGCATATCATTTTAGAAAAATAATTTGGTTCCTCAAAGCAGTGAACATACACAGATGGATTACATGTCTTTTAGCCCAAACCTTACTTTCACTTTCATATTTAAGCCAAAATGTCAAACATTGTAAATAAAACAGTTTCATTTCACCAAATACATGTTTACAAAGCATTTAAACCCAAGTTCATGATTATAATGCATATTTGTCAAGACAAACCACCATTTCCAGTCAAACCAATAGTTTTTTACCGGACTACTTGAGTGTACCTGACTTTCGTCTGCGTAGGCATTTGGTGATTAGTTACCTACACCCTTACACCCTATCTATTATGACCATACTGATCATGAACAACGTCAACATGGTGACCTGTAATGTAATACAGTCGCTATAATAATAATAAAAATAATAATAATATGCTATGTGGTGACAATAAAGCACAACCTCTATGTATAAGCAACTATAGGCAAAATCAATATTGGTATTACTTAAGAGGGAGTTGTTTGGAATGGTTGTTTATTTGAGGCTTTCCCCGTGTGGTTCCCGGGAAGTAGAATTAAGGACCTCTGTCTTTCTCCCATGCATGTGACGTAAGAGGCGACTAAATGGGAGACTATTTTAACTTTGGTACTTGATTGTTTTATTTTGGCGTATAACAATTCCGTACTAAGGTTAAAATAGACATGATGTTTGCAATATGGAAATGATGTCATTTGACATTCTTTGTATATTGTGATGACATCTGCGACATTTTTAAGACCACCCTTATAACTCTATCAGGTAATAGAGCTGGTCTTAAAAACAAAGCCAAGTAAACCATTGGAGTTATTCTTGAACTAAGAAATTAAGCAGTGGCACTGGTATGGATTGAACCAAGGACCTCTATTCTATAGCCTGCACCCTCCCTATAAGCCTAACTGTTTCGGGGGATCAGTCGTCTAGAAGTTGGGCACAGGCTGCGGGATCTAGAGGTCCCGGGTTCTCAAGAATTTAGAAAAATAGTAGTTCTTCTGGCATTTATTAAGTTCAATAAGAAACCCAAAACTCATTCAATAGCCAGTAGATGTCAATAAGTTGTTGATGTTGAGTCACCAAATAACTGTAAGCCCTCAATTATAAGACTGGTCGTATAACTCCGTCAAGTTATAGAGTGCATAGTCTTAAAAGCGAGGTTGTTTATTTAGTGAAAAATTTTAAGACCACCCTTATAACTCACTCAATTTATAGGGTTGGTCTTAAAAACAAGGTAGAATATAAAGTAGAAATGGGTACAAGACGGTTAATGAATGAGTCGAAAATAAAAGTGTGATGTAAAATAGGCGAATTGGAAAGAGGAAATGAGAAATATAGTACTGATTTTAATTTAGAGGCAGCTGATTAGTCAGGAGGGTGGGATATGAGATTTTCGGCGTTTGGTTCATTGGACCTCAGCCTTACTCACTTGCAAGTTGTTAGAGGCGACTCAATCAGAGGCTTTGGTACTAGGCTGTGTTAGGCCAAAATAATACAGCCTGACACCAAAGCCATATGAGCCGTGATATTTTTTTCGTGAATTTTCTATTTGTTTTGTCATCTGAGCATAACGGCTTAATTTCGGTTATTTTTTAAAACGTATTCGCTATCTTATCAAGAGCAGCTGTTCGGTCATTTCCTTGGAGAAAGAGTTTGCCATGTAAGTAGCATTTATTAAACACTTTAAAGTCTATCTGCTTGAGTGCCCAAAACTTACAGCATATTAGCAACCGGTATTACTAACTGCTTATGGTCGTCATCATCAGCATTAATGCAAGGCAAGATGAAGTGTCAACGTCTAGTGAGAGGCCCTGACCCTCAATAGACATTATCATCGTTAGTTTGGCTATGCAAAGTCAGCTCTTCATATCAACTTCAAACAGCTAACAGGATGTGTGAAACCAGTATTATCAACTTCTCGTGGTCGTCATCAGCGTTACAGGCAAGGAGAGATGGAGCTACGTCTAGTGAATGAGAGGCCCTGACAACTCAATGGTCGCAATCATCGTTAGATCGGATATGGACGTCAGCACTGCAAATCAACATGTGCCATCTTACCCCTCGTTTCTCGCTACAGCCGTCTGAGAGATTGTTGGTAGTTACTAATTCATTTAAAGTCAAATGCATTAAGTTAATTAAAACCCTTCTGTCTTGTTCTAGATGGAGCCATGAGGACTCAATTTACATGCAGATTTCTACAGACAGCATCCGGATGGAGAAAAACTAAAGAGACATTTAGATACTGCTCTGAGAATATAGGAAGGGTAAGCCAGTTTTATTTCTTATTACCAACTACTGTAAAATCATTTAATTTCGATGGGACAAAATTTCGTGGTTTTAGTAAAAAGTACCATTTCTATGGGACATTAATTCGTGGACTTTGCATATCAGGAAATAAATATGAGATTCAAAATCATTGTTCGATGGGATTTAATACTACGAAATCCGCGAAATTTAATCCCCACGAAAATTCATGATTTTACAGTATTGGTTGAAAATTTAAATGATATTTTTTTCTGGATATGCAAAGCTTGAATAATGCTGAACCTCTTTTAAATGACCAAACAACAGTACTTCCATACGGCTTTCATATAGTGACTACACTGTACCACCCCTATACAGTGACCATACTACTGTACAACCTCTATGTAGTGACCATGCAGTACAACCTTTATATATAGCAACCATGCAGTACAACTACTAGTTCTTGAAATATGCTGAAATATTGAATCATACAGAACGACCTCTGTTTACTGACCATGCAATACAAACACTACAAAATGACTACAGTACAACCTCTATTGCCTATCCATATGTTAAGACCTCGACAAGGTGACCATGCAGTATACATACAGCAACACTTTAGAAACCTTTCAGTACAAAATTTGTGTAATGACGTTATTAAATGTGCAATCTCATTATAGTGACTGTGCTGTTCAACCTCTATATAGCCACCATACAAAACAACCACTTCATAGTGACCATACATTTGAACCTCTATTTAGCGACAACAGGCAAAATCTCTATATGGCGACTCTTCGGTTCAACTTCTATATAGTGACCATAAAGTACACCCTGTAGAGAGTGACCACACAGGCCAATACAATAAAGGGACAATGCATTCCAACCTCTATATACTTACCATATTTTACAACCGCTAAAAGGTGACCATACTGTACCTCTATTTAGTGACCACACAGCATAACGTCTATATAGTGATCGTACAGTACAATCTGTATATAAGGAGTGTGCAATTTAAACTCTTAATAGCGACCGCCGGTTAAAGCAACCTCTATATAGTGACCATACAAAACTGCCTCTATTTAGTGACCACACAACATAACCTCTCTATAGTGACATAGTGACCATACAGTACGATCTGTAGACTGTGTAGCTTAAACTCTCTATGGTGACCGATTATAGAAACCTCCATATAGTGACCATACAAAACAACCCGTTATTTAGTGACCACACAACATAACCTCTATATAGTGACCATACAGTTCAACCTGTATATAGGCACTATGCAGTTTAAACTCTATATAATGACCGCTTATATTCTTTTGTTTTCTAGATCATGATGACAAGATGAGCAAAGTGTTAGTGGTGGATCTGACTGGACAGATGTTGGCACTGGTGATGGGAATGATACAATTATGCTAAACTTGACATCCAGGCTCCCATATTTCAAATAGCTGCTGCCTCGATCATTAAGGTTAAACTTGTTTTAAATCGGACCAATGGTTAAAGCACCCAGCGCAGGCAAAATTATAATACACAGATGGATTACATGTCTTTTAGCCCAAACCTTACTTTCACTTTCATGATCAAATGCAGATTTGTCAAGACAAACCACCATTTCCAGTCAAACCAGTAGCTTTTTACTGGACTACTTGAGTGTATCTGACTTTCGTCTGCGTAGGCATTTGGTGATAAGTTACCTACACCCTTACACCCTATCTATTATGACCATACTGATCATGAACAACGTCAACATGGTGACCTCTGATGTAATACAGTCGCTATAATAATAATAATGATAATAATAATAATATGCTATGTGGTGAAAATAAAGTACAACTTATGTAAGCAACTATAGGCAAAATCAATATTGGTAATAGTTAAGAGGGAGTTGTTTGGAATGATTGTTTATTTGAGGCTTATTAGCGACCACTTATGGCAACCTCAATATAGTGACCATACAAAACAACCTCTAAAAGGTGACCACACAACATAACCTCTCTATTATGACCATACAGTGCAATCTGTTGACAGGCACTTTGCAGCTTGAACTCTATATGGTGGCCGCTTATAACAACCTCCATATAGTGACCATACAAAACAAACTCTAATTGGTGACCACACAACATAACCTCTATATAGTGACTATACAGTTCAATCTGTATATAGGGACTGTGCAGTTTAAGCTCCTATATAGATACCATACTGTACAACCTTTATTTAGTGACCATACAAAACTGTAGACAGGGACTGTGCAGCTTTAACTCTATATGGTGGCCGCTTATAACAACCTCCATATAGTGACCATACAAAACAAACTCTATTTGGTGACCACACAACATAACCTCTATATAGTTACTATACAGTTCAATCTGTATATAGGGACTGTGCAGTTTAAGCTCCTATATAGATACCATACTGTACAACCTTTATTTAGTGACCATACAAAACTGTAGACAGGGACTCTGCAGCTTAATCTCTATATAGCGACCGCTTATAGCAACCTCCATATAGTGACCATACTGTATGACCTGTATTTGTGATCACACAGCATTACCTCTATAATATTGATTTGAGTTTAGTGGCAGCTGATTAGAATGGTGGGTGGGATATGAAGAACCTATCGTCTGAGCTAGTGCCGTCATAACATTCGCCCGATGTCTGAGTTTGTAGCGTTAATTGCACTTATAGGGGATCATGCATTCATGAATTATATGTTGTATTGAATAAGTCGAGAAGTTTTATTTTTCCACCAGAAAATTTAAAAAACTTTGAGCTATCGATCAGTCTATAATCCTTCTGACAACAAAGGGACCACACTTCCATGGTGTAATGGTTATCATCTTCACTATCAAAGTGAAAGTTCCAGGTTCGAATCCTGGTGGAAGTCCCAGTTGTGAAGGAGTATAGAATGATGTCAGTCTGAAATTATCAATTTTTCTGGCCATTTATTATGAAACATGGAATAAAGGTCTTGCAAGATTATTTTATGAGTAAAAATTGACTTCAGCCATAAGTCATATAGTGAGGTGTAGTGAGAGGTAGGGCACACTCTTTTGGATCAGGAGGTGTGTGGTTCAATCCCCTTCAGCGCCACTGCATGATGAATGTAAGATGTTAATTTACACATGTATATATAGTCCCTCTTTCAGCCTCAAGATAGAGATCTGGGGTGGTATTCACAAAGCATCTTAAGTGAAATCTTAGAATTTTCTCAAAATCTCAAATTTTCCTAAAGTGTATTAGCCAATCAGGACAATCAAGATTAACAAATGTTTACTTTGTTAAGAAGCATTATGTATAGAGCTACAGTATTCACATAGAAAACATTGTTTATTCTTTGTTGCTTGGGAAATATTTTCAGCTCTTTACTTTAACTTAAGTCATAATATTTAAGTTTTCACTTAAGATGCTTGGTGAATACCACCCCTGACGATGGTTTTGTTCTATCAGGCGCGTAGCCAGGCATACGCCCGTAAGCCCGGGCATACGCTCCATGAAAAAAATGGTAAAATATACTGACTCAATAATGCAATAAAAATCGATGCCTCCCTAGGGTTAGGCATAAATATTATAAACACTCTCCCGTTTTGGATTCAGTGTATAACTCGATATTTTTCGAGCTCGCTTCACTCGCTCATCAACTATCAAAATGAATTTCATCTGGTAGAGATCGAGAAGACCAGTGTTGAATGCTGCCTAAATAAATAAATAATACTAACTCGCTCAACATATTTATTAGAATATTGTGATTTATAAAATATGATAAAACAGAGTTACGTTTGTGTAACATGATTAGAAAAATTAAAAACATTCTAGCTCGCTACGCTGGCTCAGTACTTTACTAAGTGAATATCATCAAGTAGGGAACATGTATGTATGACCTGCTGCTCAGGCAAGCAGTGTTTTTCTAGCTCGCTACTCTCGCTCACTCAGTACATAACTATAAGTGAATATCATCAAGTAGGGAACATTTATGTATGACCTGCTGCCCAGGCAAACAGTGTCTTTTGTCTAACTCGCTTCGCTCGCTCAGTATTTTACTAAAGTAATATCATCAAGTAGGAACATGTATGTATGACCTGCTGCTCAGGCAAATAGTGTTTTTTCTAGCTCGCTACTCTCGCTCAGTACTTTACTAAGTGAATAAAATCAAGTAGAAAACATGGATGTTTGACCTGCGGCTCAGGCAAGCAGTTTTTTCTAGCTCGCTTCGCTCGCTCAGTACTTTACTTCGTGAATATCATCAAGTAGGGATCATGTTTGTATGACCTGCTGCTCAGGCAAGCAGTTTTTTTCTAGCTCGCTACGCTAGCTTATTACTAAGTGAATATCATCAAGTAGGGAACATGTTTGACATGTAGATCTATGGCTGCTTCTCAGGCAAACATGGTATTTTCTAGCTCGTTTCGCTCACTAAGTACTGTAATAAGTGCATATCATCAGGTAGAGAACGAGTATACGTGTTTGCTGTTCAGGTTAACTGATTTTTTTCTAGCTCGCTTCGCTCGCATAATACCTTTGCAAGTTAATTTCACGAGCAGCATGTTGCTATATACTCCCAAAAATAAATCTGAAAACGGGCGTTCACTCTGAATTGACCCAGCTACGCCCCTGTCTATGATTGCATATCTGGTCTTCGGAGGGTCACACATGCATTGAGCTGCCCAGGGGTCGAACCAGCATAAATGCAGCTATTGTGTATTGTTTTATGACTACTTTCAATACATGGTATCTCTTTCAGCCTAAAGATAGGGGTCTGGTTGTAGCCAAGTGTATAGGATTTAATAACTAATAGGGGAGGAACTTGTGTAAGAAGCTGGTTAGCTCAGTCGGAAGAGCATTCGCCTTGTAAACCAAGGGTCCTGCTCTCAAGCCCCGGTCTGCTTGCATGTTTTTCTCTGACCCCTTATAGTTATTAATTCCTATACACCTGGCTACATAGTGATGATTTATCTGACTGGTATTAACATTGTGTATGTCGGTATATCCGGTCTTCTGAGGTTCTCACAGTATTATTTTGGCAGCACAGGGACTCAAAGCCACCTAAATGCACCTGTTTCTACTCTTTTCTGTACTAAATGGAAGACTGAATGTAAGATAGGGGTCTCTTGATGGTCTTGCTCAACTGAAATTTGTATTATAGTACCTATATACACACCCGTCTACTTGGATGGCTCAACTAGGGGCTCAAACCCAATTTAAATATTTCTGGTTGGCATTTTTATTAACATACAAAAACGGTCTAAAAATGTTATTAATATGTCTGTTGAACAGGTTCTGCAGGTCAAAAATAGTTTTCAGAAGTGTTTTCGGGTTATAAACATTTTTTTCAATTTTGGTAGCGCAATATGAGCTCAATCGCTTGAACCTCCGAAACGAAAGAGTTTTGATTATTTCCCACCACAAGAGTCTACATGATCGGCACTTTCTGTCTGACACATTCCGTATCTTTCCGGAAAAATACCATACCGTATAGCCAGTTATTTCTGCAGGTGTAATATTTTGCATTTTTGTTCCCAAAATGGGTGTGTTTATTTCTGCTGGTTTTAATTTCTACTGAATCACAAAATGGCGAAAGTAAATTTCTGCAGTTTTGCTAAATGGTAAGAATTGGTTTCATTGGCAGTAATGTACATTTGTTATTACAGTCCAAACTGTGGACCGCACTATGACATAATTATCTTTATACATGTACAAGCAATGCTAGCTTAAATTATAAACACCTTTGTAACACTAGATAAGCTGCAATAAACTAAACATTAATGAATACCCCTGAATTATTATTTTTACATAGTGAAGATAATATTCTGTTTGAAAGTTTTCTACGGATGGTAAAATTCTGCGTAGATTTAATTCTGCGAATTGATCTTGAATGGCAGAATGGCAGAAATTTCCACCCCGCAGAAATAACCAGCTGATTTTACGGTATATGGTACATGCCCGCCAGAGACCAACAGGCCTCTGGATAGTTCGCAGCACACCGCGGCACCAGTCTACTGATTAGTGAGTACCATTCTGATCACCTTGGTGTTTATCCATTGTAATATTGGAGACAAACGGAAATGGCCGAGTTTTCACGATAGCAGTGAGTACCTTAAATTACCAGTACGATCTCTGGAAATGTCTCTGTAAATATGACGTGTACAAGCTCTTTGTATGTTGGCCTTGCGATGTTGGAAAATTTAGGGGCTTGATGATGCTCCAACAGCTATTGTAAGGACACCTTTTGGTCATATATTACTAAGCAGTATAAAAAACCAGTCAAAGCGTTTCTCTTATGATTTTTAATACTAAATTAGCTGCATTTTTACAATATTTAGCCAAGGAAATGGTTATGAAAAAAACGAATATAAAAATATGGAACATTTATGCATTAAGGGAAAACAAAATATTATTGCGGTTCTATTAATAGAAATATGCTGATAAAATGTGGTAAGCCCTTCTCCAGGAAAATCTGATATCATGTCAAACAGTTTTCATAATTGATAAGAAATCAAGTAAATTGTGCCAAATTCTTCTAGCTTTTCTTTTTAATTTGAAAATGTTCAGTTTTTTCACTTAGGCACATCTATGCAGGACATGAAATTACAAGTAAATATCACTACTCAATATCCATCTCTTCAGGCCCGGTTCCAGAATTTTTAGAGTGGGGGAGCATTGGATGGGTACGGGAGTCTGACCCCTGTCCTGTTGGTGTGGGTTCGATGGACTCCCATATGATTTTTACATGTGTCTGAAATCGTGGCCTTGCAGTTGTTATGTGTTCCAAAAAGTACCAATATAGTTGTTCAACAATAACATGTAAAACTTATGAGTTTATTTTGGAAGCTTGAAGTAAAGCTAGGGGTTTTACTGTAACTTACACTTCCAAAAGTAACTTTTAACATCTTACACGTGTGGAGAGAAATCGACATTGTAACCATGTCTTAATTTTCATAGAATAGTATTTTCTATCACAGTTTTAGGTATTCTTATCACAGTCGGGTAGCTACATGTACACATTTCTAGACAAAGTAGAACTTATTAAATAAAGCACCATTAGAATGCCTCAAATGCACCAGAATACACTGTTGTAGTCTAAAATGTCCTGATGAACATGCCCCCATAAATATTTGCAATTATAAAATTATTATCAATTATATATTAGCATGCCAAATAAATTGATTATTTTTTACCTATATTTATTTGAAAACATAATGATTACAATGGGAGGTGAAGACACATTAATGACATCCAGATTATTGTTAGACCATGGACTACAGTTGAAGCCCTTGACTAAAAGGTAAACAGTGAATTTACAAAGATCACATTGTTAAAGGTGTTAAAAAAGGTATACAAAATTTACTACACAAGTAAAATTTGCCCAGAGGCACAAATCATGATGTTATTGAACATAGATATGATATATTCAGTAATATCTGTCTTATTTTTTCATCTTTTTACATTTAATTTTCCAAAAAATAATATATAGCACAGCTTTTATTAAAATCTCATTGCAATTAATGAATTGTGAGATTTATTACACATGAAAGTTTATTAATGTTATCATCATATGCATTTATAGAAAGTCTGTTTCTAGACATTAAGCAGTTGTTTATGTGAACAATTGTGATTTTTTATTGTTTACAAAGGGAAGTAAAACTTCCAATTGGGATTAATCGTCCCAGCTTTCTCCAAAACTGAGCACTCTCCCCTGATTAAACAAGGGAAATAACTCTGTACTGACTAAAAATAAGTCAAACACAGTTGCTTCCCCTGATTTGCCAAGAGAAGTTACTCTAGACTGACTTAAAATTAGTCGAACACAGTTGCTTCCCTTGATTAACAAAGGGAAGTAACTCTGCACAGACAATAATAAGTCAAACACAGTTGCTTCCCTTGATTTGCCAAGGGAAGTTACTCTGGACTGACTTAAAATTAGTCGAACACAGTTGCTTCCCTTGATAAACAAAGGGAAGTAACTCTGTACAGACTAAAATAAGTCAAACACAGTTGCTTCCCCTGATTTGCCAAGGGAAGTTACTCTAGACTGACTTAAAATTAGTCGAACACAGTTGCTTCCCTTGATTAACAAAGGGAAGTAACTCTGCACAGACAATAATAAGTCAAACACAGTTGCTTCCCTTGATTTACCAAGGGAAGTTACTCTATACTGACTAAAAGTAAGTCGAATACAGTTGCTTCCCCTGATTTGCCAAGGGAAGTTACTCTGGACTGACTTAAAATTAGTCGAACACAGTTGCTTCCCTTGATAAACAAAGGGAAGTAACTCTGTACAGACTAAAATAAGTCAAACACAGTTGCTTCCCCTGATTTGCCAAGGGAAGTTACTCTGGAGTGACTTAAAATTAGTCGAACACAGTTGCTTCCCTTGATTAACAAAGGGAAGTTACTCTGCACAGACTATAATAAGTCAAACACAGTTCCTCCCCCTGATTTGCCAAGGGAAGTTACTCTGGACTGACTTAAAATTAGTCGAACATAGTTGCTTCCCTTGATTAACAAAGGGTAGTAACTCTGCACAGACTATAATTAGTCAAACACAGTTGCTTCCCCTGATTTGCCAAGGGAAGTTACTCTGGAGTGACTTAAAATTAGTCGAACACAGTTGCTTCCCTTGATTAACAAAGGGAAGTTACTCTGCACAGACTATAATAAGTCAAACACAGTTCCTCCCCCTGATTTGCCAAGGGAAGTTACTCTGGACTGACTTAAAATTAGTCGAACACAGTTGCTTCCCTTGATTAACAAAGGGTAGTAACTCTGCACAGACTATAATAAGTCAAACACAGTTGCTTCCCCTGATTTGCCAAGGGAAGTTACTCTGGAGTGACTTAAAATTAGTCGAACACAGTTGCTTCCCTTGATTAACAAAGGGAAGTAACTCTGCACATACTAAAATAAGTCAAACACAGTTGCTTCCCCTGATTTGCCAAGGGAAATAACTCTGTACTGACTAAAATAAGTCAAACACAGTTGCTTCCCCTGATTTTCCAAGGGACGTCACTCTGTACTGATTAAAAATAAGTCGAATACAGTTGCTTCCCCTGATTTGCCAAGGGAAGTTACTCTGGACTGACTTAAAATTAGTCGAACACAGTTGCTTCCCTTGATTAACAGAGGGAAGTAACTCTGCACATACTATAATAAGTCAAACAAAGTTGCTTCCCCTGATTTACCAAGGGAAATAACTCTATACTGACATAAAATAAGTCAAACACAGTTGCTTCCCCTGATTTGCTAAGGAAAGTAACTCTGTGATGACTTAAAATTAGCCGAACACGATTGCTTCCCCTGATTTGCTAAGGAAAGTAACTCTGTGATGACTTAAAATTAGTCGAACACAGTTGCTTCCCTTGGTTGACAAAGGGAGTTACTCTGCATAGACTAAAAATAAGTCGAACACTGTTGCTTCCCCTGATTTGCCAAGGGAAATAACTATGTACTGACCAAAATAAGTCAAACACAGTTGCTTCCCCTGATTTGCCAAGGAATGTAACTCTGCGATGACTTAAAATTAGTCGTACACAGTTGCTTCCCTTGATTAACGGAGGGAAGTAACTCTGCACAGACTAAAATTAGTCGAATACAGCTGCTTCCTCTGATTTACCAAGGGAAGTAACTCTGCACAGACTAAAATTAAGTCGAACACAGTTGCTTCCCCTGTTAGCCAACGGAAGATACTCTATATTGACTAAAATAAGTCGAACACAGTTGCTTTCCTGATTGACGAAAGGAAGTAACTCTTCACAGACTGAAGATAAGTCAAACACAGTTGCTCTGCACTACAGAGTTCTCTCCTCTGATTTTCGGGGGGAGTCACTCTTATCGACATTGAATATTTCGAACACAGTTGCTTCTCTTGATTTTTCAAAGGAAGTGATCTTCATTATTAGTATTGGAATATAACTATTTGTTTAATGCATCAGTCAGTTCCATCCACGACCCCTCCCCCGGGAATGGGCCACGACTTTTACTTTTCCAGTATCATTTTTAAACAGAGAGCTTTAGCGACCTGGTTAGTGTAAGCGTTAAAAATACACTGAAAAAGATTGCGAGCTAAAAATAGATCCAATTGCGCATTCCGCGGGATGACTTCGGACTTTATCGCCTAATCTTTAGCACTTTATTGCAGGTAGCTTGGTAAATATATCGAGACAGCGATTGTATTATGTTATGTAAGCGAGGTTACCATCCGGTCAGTGATAAACGCTCAACGTTTAAATACTGCGAGTAGTATAGGCAGTAGAGGTAATAATGTATTAACTAGATGCTGGAAGATACATATGGCGTTGGGGTGGCATATGCCCTCATATGACTGGAAAAATATTTTTCTGACGACAGGAACAATCCCTGTTCTTCCAGTGCCATCGGCGCTTTGATTAATTATAGAAACATTGTTATTTTCGTCAGTAATTGTCGAAGAACAAACACATTAAAACAATTATCAATTTTTGGGTTCCCTGTGGGTGATACGGCCATCAGTGGTTACGAAGTCATTGTCACAAGAAACCACCTGAACAATTTGGGCCCGTTTTTATAAACCAAAGTACTGTTCTGTAAAATTACTGTGGGGATAAGAATGTTACTTCCTTTTCTGTAGGCGAATCAAACGAGTAAACTTTATATTTATTTAAAGTCTAATACTTTCTGAACGTCTCCAATTTAAAAAATCATCTCTCAGTCATCTGCCGAGGGACCTGTGCCCTTGAGCCCGATACCTGCTCTTATAAAAGCTTTACAAGCTCCGCTGAATATACAACTATTAATATTCGATGGTAATTAAATTGAAGTGAAATAAAACCTTAAATTTTAGATTTCGTATATAGATCAATCAATGGTTATATTGTAGGGTTAACGCATGCTCTTTCGTGCTATTACATCTGCAGAGTCCCGAGGGACGGTTGGTGCCCAAGCCCGTCAGGGCGAGGGCACCAACACTCCCGAGGGACTCTGCAGATGTAATAGCACGAAAAAGCATGCGTAAACGCTATTATAGCATAAAAACAACACTTTATTAGTATGTTTTTAAAAATGATGACATTTTGGCGGGACATTTCGGACGACGTCGGCAAAACAAACGCGACGTCGCTTAGCAAACGTTACGTCACATACAAGTTTTTGTTATGAGCGTCGACTTCCGGTATCGGCAAATACCAAGGAAACAGTGACATTGGGGGGTTTGTTTACGTTTATTATTTACAATAAGAATGTGAATTACAGTTCATATAACGCTGTAAATCATTTATTTTCGTCGGCCGGGTCCTGAAATGAGCATACTTAAAACTGAACACAAACAGCGCGTACGCGCGAGAATCTTTACAATAACGTACCTTTTTTCCCCGTTTAAGTATGAGCAAAATCACCGCTTTTATGCTATAATATATGTACAAAACAGTACATTTGGCATTTGAAATAAAACATACACCCGTACATGTATAGATTCTATTATAAGAACTAACATTTTATATTAGTTTTGAATAAACAATAAACATGCATATAACGTCACATTTATTGTTACATTTATATAATTGTATTGGTGGTTTGGATCAAATCGGTTCCATCATTCCGGGCAGTCTCAAAACATACACACTATATCTCCATATTATTCCTTCTAAATTCAGAATAGACCTTAGCTTCGTTCTTGTGAAATTTCAATAACAAGATTTATGTATTTTCCGAGTATTCGTGACAAAATGTGCCAAAAGTGTCCATTTGTAGGACGCTAGTCAGTGTCCATTAAAATTGAAATACCTTTAGTTTATTACAGAGTTCACTTTTTCCTGAGTCACTGCTAACGATCAAATACCGTTGGTCCGGGCAAAAACACAGTGCATTTGTATAACACAAACCATCACTCTTGTTTACAATAATATCACTACATTGTAAATCCATGTTTAGCTTTCGAACTAGATGTTTTTCTTTATCGCAAACAATTAGATAAGACAGTCTTGGTGAACATACAATACACCCAGGCTGTCCCAATTCCTTGCACTCCTTAATTTTGTCGCCATTCATGTCGATACTCAAACATACTTCGTTTTCCCAATCAGATATAAAAATTGTCTTTTCATCTGGACTTAATGCTATGTACCGTGGTATCGAACACAATGACGTCACATCTTGGCTTGGAACTATTTTTTCAAGAACTTTCCCTTTCATATCAAGTATTTGGAACATCAGTGGATCTTCCAAGGAAACTAGCAGTTTGTCGTTAAAATAAACAACGTTGTGACAGAAGCCGTCCAGACGGATTTTTTGGGTGACCTTTAAACCACTTTTCGTTGAAATGATTTTTATGCAGTAATCTTTGCCAAGAGTTACTGCTACCTGATCATCGGGTAGTCGTGTCAAAGACAGGGGAGAGCATGACAGTTCAATAGTGTCACTAATCGTGTCGTTAGAGATATCTATGACTTTCACATTCTTGTTGTCACCGTCCGCCACGGCTAACAAGTTGTTGGATAAAGCGACGATATCTGCTATACGACAATCTTTCTCGTCTTCCCCGGCCTTGACATTCACACTTTTCAGATAAGTTAAATCATCAAGATCATCGGACACGTCAATATCGGATGATTTAGTGGTATCTTCAGCGCTTTGATTTTGACCTTGGCTCTTAACTATTGATACGTCAGTAATCCGGTGAAGATGAAGTAGAATATGTGCCGTTAATTGTTTGTCCTTGAAATGATCCTCGATACAAATAACGCACATATATTCAACACACTCCACGCAATAGCCAACAGCTTCGATGTGACCTCCATTTCTTTCACAAGAGCTACAGGCATATTCAAAGTCATTCGACGAGCTGAGATAAACGGACGCTTCCGTACTTGCAACACCTAGACGTCGTTCGTCTACATTCTCCGCCATACTGGTCACAAACAGTTATAGTCTACGTACGGACATAATAGTCAAGCATTAAAATCTACATCCTTATCTATAATAATACACATCGTACAATCAACGTTATACTGGAGAGGTATGCAATAAAATAGTTCACATTCAGTAGTAAGACACAAATAACACTATGTTAAACGTCTAAGTGGGTAATGACAACCTCCACTTTATGTCAATCGTAACTACTCGGGCATTTCCGTAACTGAGAAATAGGCTTTCGTTTGATAAACACAGAGGAGTTCCGATTGCTTTCATGCATTGCATTTATATTTACTGGAGGCAAACGGAAATGACCGAACTTTCACGATTGCCTCGATACAAAACACCATCGAGATAAAGAGTTCATGGTCATACAAGTAGATCTTACATTAAATGTTTAGCTAGCTGGCGTATCAAAACTGTAGGCCAACAACGTCACTATTTTCAAAGGGCGAAGAGTGATTTAGTGACGGACTACATTATTAGTAATTACAGCTTGAGCCACAGGTACTAACGGTTCCATTGAAAAAGAGGAAAACGAAAAAAAAATTGGCTTAGAATCTCACATTTTAAGATTCTTAGAATATCATTGGATTATTGATACCAGGCCATATTTTGGAAATTAGTTGGTCCGGCGCAGGGTCAGTGCCGAGCTGGTGGTCCGGCTTTTTGTTACAATATGCTACTTAGACTACGCATGCGGTTGTGGTATTTGTTAATTATAAGTTAATAAAAAGCAACTTGGGTATTATCATGGGTGTAAAATAATTACTATTTTAGCGTGGTACATGCTGGGCCTGCTGGCATTCGTCTTAATTTTTTGGGAGATAACTGATAGATGGTTTGTATGACACTAGTTTCGATTACCTCCCTTGGTTCAGTTCGGAGTGTTGTTCTGTTGCGCATAACTGGGACAAATAGATGTAAGTAACACAGTCGTAGAACTTTTAAAACAAAAAATGCATACGTGTATAACGAAACCATTCTACAAGTTTGGAGCACAAATTCTATGGAAAATGAATCGCGGTCAAAATAGTCAAAGTATTGTCAAACCCAAGTACATTCAAGACAGATATTGACATCCCGTATTGTAATAAAGTTTCAAATTGTAATGATCATTACAAAACAGGTTGAGAGCCTTATTACACTTTGTACAAATATTGCAACCCGTATTGTAATAAAGTGACACAATGTAATTTTAAAATCACTTCAAATGTGGTATAACTATTATAAATTGATGGAGGCCTACACGTATATATGGTATAACCCCGTTTTGTAATAAATTTATCACTTTATTACAAAACGGTTTATTAAAAAGCATTGTTCTGACACGAAGGGGGGGGGGGTCCTGAGTCCTATCCACTTTTACGTTTTTAGGTTTCGAACCGAAAACAATGATTTCTACGGACATTGACTTGTCGAAGACAACACATAGTCCACAATTATGGTACATTACTCTAAATCCAGTTTTCGTTGATGCGAATACATTTTCAAATAATTATTACTAGATCTAGTATTTATTTTTTGCATAATTATGAAAAGATCGTACTTTTGTGATACCTCCCTACCATGTTCAGAGCGCATCAGCTGAAAGCTAAACACACTGTTTTTGCTGTCAGAAATGATGAGTTTTAATATGTCTACGTTGATGATTCGAATCTTAATAAAATATTTGCAAAATGTTTATTAATATGCACCGGTTTCAACGATGGTATGCGGATTGCACAGATATGTGTACCGTCTGTCCCTCAATATGTAAATCGTATTTTGTTGGTTAACGTTTTTATCTGAATTTCATTCGTTAAAGTAGGACATCGTCTTCTTTGCCCTACCGATCAATCCATCAAATATGTATTATTTCCTTCACAGTACATCTGAGTATAATATTTATGCATTTTATTCCAGAAGACGTAGGCCTTTGAATTCATGTTCATGCCTATATATAAGTACATTGCGTACAAAGTACTAGCCCCATCTTTTGTCAAGCTTTAAGTACTCGTCCATATTGCTTTCCTCGATCATTTGGATATTTATTTTATCCCAGAAGAAAAAGGGGTTTGGGTGCAGATGCAAGTCTTTATTATTTGAGAACATGAACTGGTATAAGCACCAGTGTTTCGTAATGCTATCCTTCGATATTGCTGTTTAACTTTTGAACATCCGTTAAAATGACGCAAGTTTAAATTTCAGTAGACTATTGCAATTATGGGTTACAAACGAAGAGTTGTCAGATACGACGAGATTCCTGGCATGTTTCTGCATTACCTTGGAATAAAAAACGCATGCCCGTATCCTGGTCATAATGTAATATTAGTGGGTTGCCCTGAAACGTCACTGATTCGCTAAAAACGTCACCAATTGGTGACAACGTTCTTAACGTTTTAGCTCGGTCAAAACGCCCACAATATTATACCTTTATACAATATTAAAAGTGACTCATGTGTGTTTACTGCTGAGTGGTGTAATATTTTATAACTATAATTGCTATTTAATTACTAATCGCTAACTTAATCGGCAAAGAATAGATAAGTAATAAAATAAACTAAGATAAATAATATATTAAGACCCCGATTATGGCAGTATTATTGTCGTAAGTAAAAGACGCATATCTAGGTTGCCCGTACAAAGACCGTATTAACCCTGCCCTTATACTATCTCTGTTTCTTTAATACTATAATTACGCAGGGATTAAGATCTTTATGAAATGATAATAGGTAAAATGGGTGTGACTTATAAACGTGTTTGTGTATCTACATAAATTAGCCACCCGACGTCATTTGCAAACAGAATTCATCATACGAGTGTTTAATGAAACAGTACAGAACGAGTAATGACAACCTTTGATAAAGAAATACCACTTTTACGTTTACATTTTCAAAAAGAGAGTTCATTTGATAAATTCTTATATTGGTTGCTAGGCAACTGATTGACGTCGTGTATCCTTTTTTACTCATTTCGTTAATGCTCGGTCAGTTCCGTTTGTTTCCGCCAAATTAAGTTTATTGCAATGCATCTTAAAAGGTCGAGCAGATCAGAATAGTTTTTGCTCTCATCAGCTAATATGACAACTGACATTCATGACTGTGCAGATAGTTAAGTGCCCAAAGTTTAAATTTGTGGAGTGGTTTTATCCATTAACTTTATCCAAAAATATTGCATCATGAAGTGGCATGTGCATCTATTATTTATACCAACCACAAAAAATGCTATTGGTTATTATACGACACTCGCAACATATACGTATTCTTCATTCTTGCATTTCTGCATCCCGGTTTAGAAACTTACCAACCAGTGTTCACACTTACACGTATTTAAGCGATTGTGAAGGTCAGCATCAACTCAGAATCTTCAATTCCAACGTAAAGACTGTTCCCTTCTATTGATCCGAGACCAGGCGACACACAAAGACGATAGACAACAAGCTACAAGTGTTCATCAACAGGTTACTGCCTCAGACAGATATTACGCATCAGATGGCTGGAAAGAATATCAAACCAAGAGCTATGGCGAAGATCTAACCAGATACCCATCAAAGACACACTCAGGCAAAGATGGTTTGGGCACACTCTCAGAAGAGAAACAAACAATATTGCCAAGCACGCTTTAGGCTGGAATCCACTGGGCAGCAGAAGAAGAGGCAGACCAAACATGGCATGGAGAAGAACACTAAACACAGAGCTCCAAAAATCCAGGATGTCGTGGAGAGAGGCCAAGTTTACGGTACAAGATCGTGTCAAATGGCGAGCTGTGGTGGCGGTCCTATGTCCCAGTCAGGATAAAGAGGACTAAGTCAGTAAGTCAAGAAGGTCAGCAGAAGGGATTTTAACCATTGATCTTTGGATCGTTGAATTAGGTACTCATAATGCCACCACCCACATCTACGTTCATGTCTTGGCTGCTATTCACATTACACACATATAAGTGATACATATCTATATATCATATATCTCCAGTAACATTGATTATAAAGAACAACATTCCTATCAAAAGTGGGACGACCTGACAATTAAATAAATACACAAATAATTACAGTACTACCTCTACAGAGCAGCCCTCCGTAGAGCAGCAACCTCTCCATAACAATACCTAAAATATTTCCTTTAGCCTTATGATGTGATACTTATACTAGTAATAACTGATATTTACTCTTACAACAGTCAAAATTCAATGCAGTGCCTAATGTGGTTTGCTCTACGCAGGGATTGGACTGTAGTCTTAATTACATTTTCATCGGTATACATATTTTAACTTTTGGGTATTTGATCTTCTTCGGGGAAGGTTCAATATTATGAATACTTTTTCAATGAAACTTTAATTGATTTAGGGTACCCAACCCCTAACACCCAATAATGTTAGTCTTTTTACATTATGATTATGGGACATTCTTTTAGGATGAATGGGTGTGGCACATCAGGCTATGCAAACACATACATTGTTTAGTGTTTTAAGTATGGCGAATGCTTGTAAATGATAAATATACGTATTTAAAGTGTTTATTAGCAATATTTCAATTTAAAACGACCCCAAGGACTCTTCAAAGGATGAATGTCAATAACTATGAGTATGGAAAGTCATAAAGTGTATATTATGTCAATACTGATCCAACTTTATACATTCTTTGCCAAGTATATCTAAAGTAAACGAGATAGCCAATATGCGTAAGTATACGGGCACTTCACTGCATCAAGGGTACTTCAGAAAAAGGATACCCCGATTGGATTAACTTTTATATGTCGCCCGACAAACATAGACACACGAGGTCTTTGAGACCGGTTTTGATAAGCAGTGGACATTGCTATGTCTTAACACCGTTTCTATGACAACCAATAGTACACGTTAACTTTATAGATCAGTTTCACGAAACCATCCTCATACATTAGTGGTTAGTCAAGTTTCTAGACTATGTTTCGGACGAAAACATACGCGTTAATGGAACGAGATTGATGAAAATGAAATTTATAAGTTCTTATCAAACTAATTATGTACACCCAGTTTTGAAATTTTGATTATGTACAGGAAAACCTCACATAAATACCATGAAGACCCCATTAATAATCGGAGCAAATCTAAATAAAGACCACGTACTTCTGGCACATTCTTGCTGATATGCTCGTTTTGTTCCTCACTATTAGGACCAACACAATTATATAAATACGACATGTGTTTGGGTCTCAATGGTGGTTTTATTATTTAGGTTTTACTGTATTAGTCAACTATGGTCCCCACAACTTATTATAACGCAAGGTCAGAAATAGTGTTGAATACACCGTTTTATCAATGTCATTCAAACGTGCATAAACTGATTAATAACATGTACACATTCATGTAAATTGTAACATGATTTTTTCATTATCATATGAATAATTCATGAGCATAAATAATATATTACAAGATTAATTAAATACACGACCATAGTTCATCCATACATGTCTATATTTATGATAACTAGGGTTCAGACAGGGGTTATACAGTATTGCTCCTAAAAAGTTTATTGAATATTATTCGTACTAAAGTCTTTTCAAAGATTAGATCTATATCATTAATTTTGATCTTAATTTTTATCTTTATATCAAATCTATCGGACAATCTCATATTATAGTTTTACAATTAAGTTTTAATACACAACTAATTAATCATTTTGATTCAACGATAAGAAAACAAACAATACAGGTGTTTACTTTAAGGAGATTTATATTTTTTGTAACTGGATTCCGTCCATGGTGTCACTCAAAACTAATGAAAGAGTTAGAACTGACGAGACATATTGCCATATTTCAAAAAACATTAATCGAGGGTTGCCAGCAAGACTATCGTAACTGCTTATAAATTAAAGAAGGACACAGGACAGTCTTGCAGTCAACCCTCGATAAGTGCATTTTTTAAATTATCATTGGTACGTGGAAATAGATGGTGCCGGAATGTGCTAGTTTTAAAAGTCCCGTACAAAGGGAGACTATTCTTGTGTTCGCTCAGAAAAGCTGCATTATACTGACAACCACACTCGGAAGTTACATGTATTTGTCTCACGAATTCTGAAGCACTGTTTGGCATTGTACCAGGATTTACGATTTTAATATCTTTCCAAAAGAGGATGTTTCCTAATATCCCATCTTGTCTCAAAGGAAAATGCACGTCACATAGATGCTAAGTTGCATCTCCGACTAAGATACCAAGAAATGATATTTTGAAATCTGCGAGTAAAGCCCCTTTCCTTCTTGTTTTGCAAACAGCATGAGGCATAAGTATATTGCATGGAACACAATGAACGTAATATAAACACCTTCTCTCCAAATTCTCTCTTTTCAACCGACTGTAAATATATCCCACCCCTCCCCGTTATTGAACCCGGACCGGTTCTAACACTCGGTGCCACTGGTATAGCAACTAGCCAGAGAAGATTTGGTTTTTACCCGCTCATTGTAGTGATGTTTCGTATTCGAGTACGTATATGATTCCTTTCGTGACCTCTCAAGTACAAAGAGGGTAGACATACTTTAATATTCACTTACATGTATGTATTCTTAATTGGATTCCTATAATAACCATATGTTGTTCTGTCATCAATATTTAGTATGGCATATTTTAGTCCAATTTGCTCCGACTGTAGAAGAAGGCACTTTACCAGCGACACCAAGCTGGCCGTTCACAATATGTGGAATTTAATAGTACTAGTACAAACAGCTGGCTAAGAGTGTCATGGTTGTTAGTACATAGCCCATACATGTATTTTAAGAAAACAATAAAAAAAACTGTCCGAAAGTTATTATTTACTAATGGTAAAACAAGCTGTTTCGACTTCAGTTTGGTCGACCAGTTTCGATTTTCATGAAAATAGGCTCATGAGAAGCTCCTTGTGGTGCTAATTTTAAATAAACATCAGTCTTAAAATGTCTTCACGTTCTAAGCCAGAGATATACGAGCATATTAATGTGGATAGTAGTACGAACATTCAATCTGTTTTCTATAATCGGTACTTTTTTGTCAACGAGTAGCTGTTAAAATTGTAAATATGTATACGAATGATCCAATTAATTATCTTATCGGTTCTACATCAAACGACTCTCTGATCATAGGTCTAAGAAAGTATTGAATGGGTGAATCTTTTGGAATGTCAAAACTGTAGTTCGTTGGCCTGTGCTCTGATATACACATGTATGTCCAATGCAATGAATTATTTACATGTAAATCACAATGTTAGAGGCCCTATTTGAGTTATAATTAAAGCATCACATACTGCGAAATAAATATTTTATGTAATATAGCGACATTTAATTCATTTTTCATCTTGAAAGCATTCAAACTTTTCAAAATTGAGATTAAATTGAAATTAGTCCTCATATCCGGTCAGCTGATCACGGTGTCCAAAATGTCACAATGTACAGCACGCCCCAGTACTCGATCTAAAATTGACATTATTTTCATTAAAAACATAATGACGTAATATTTGTTTTCTGAAGTCAATTTAATTGCCTCCGTATCTATACTGCACTTCACTATATTCATTGATGTCGTCAATTTTAATGACAATCAGCTGTATCAAATTGTATCAATTACCCCCCGCCCCAAGGCCTTCCAGCAGGCTATGTGTGATTGGTTGAAGTCACGTGGCCGTTGCCTTAGCAAAGCGCTTTCGAGCGCTTTCAGTCAATGACCTCACCGTTCAATTAAATATAGAAGGCATTACCACTGATGTCCGTTACGTAAGCAAAGCACTGCCGAGTGCTTTTATTCAGTTACCTCCCCGTTCAATTGAAATGAATAAGGCATGTAATACCTCCCGTGGAAAGCGCTACGTATTGCTTTGCTAAAGGCAACGAACACGATTTATCCCACTCCCTCAAGTTGGAGGTATAGAGCATGTATATTTAATGACATGCGAGCGTTGGTTGGTGGCTGATGGTTGATTGTCATAGTGTACCACAAATGTTATAGTATCTGTTATAGTAAACGTGTATTAATGTGATCTTATCTCTTAAAGTTGTAATTATATACCGTGGAATAACTGACTACCTCATTTTTACTGAGTTTTATTTGGATTAACTATATATTTATTGAGAAACGAGGTAAGTTATTTATCAAGCATAGTTTTATGTAGTATGTTTATTATTTCTTGTATGCAATGATTATTAATTATTATTTTAAGATCAATTTGGTGGGTGACCAGCTTGAGATCAAAGTGGGTTTACAGAGGTATTTGCATATTAATTGCTGCAATAATTTTTTATTATTGATTATTATAATTGAGCTGCGTCACAGTATATTATGCTATCTCTTCCCCTTTGTTCTGTTTTACATGGATTGTAAGATGAACGGTTGAAAGTTTCATAAGTATTTCTGGACCCATTCTCCCGAAACATCTAAAGTAGATATCTCATCCGAAGTTCAGATTTTGCTAAAATCAGAGTCGACATTTGAGTTCAAGCTCTTTCAATTTTACAGAATTTACCTAAAAATAGTACTTTCTGTTTGTGATGTCAATTTCCAGCCCTGTCTCCAAAGGAAATTATCTTAATGACACAATGCCAAGTCAATTTTTGAGATGGGATATTAAGGGAGAGTGTTGTCTGGTTTGTCATTAATTATGCTACGGGTAACGTTACTTTGACCTTAATTTGTATTATATTTTTTGTTGTTCAGATAGCTATCGTATTGTTCGAACGCATTCAATGGCTAGATTGGGTACCGTTCAGTATTGACTCGAGTCCTGATTTATCATAGTGTGATTATGAGTAGGCTCTCATTTATGTCAAGCAAAAATTGGATGGCTGCTGTCCTGGGTGGTGAATTTGTCTATGGTGGATACACAAATAATTTAGTGTCTATTGAGCCAATGTGCTCTTATGACTCCCATAGACATTCGACAGACATGTACCCAGTTCTTGTGTGGCAGAAACACGACCTCTTGAATAAATTCTCGGCTAAATCTGGCGAACAAGCAGTGACATAAAACGCATACCAAACATTATAAGCGTAGTTTCGTGAGCTCAAAATCGACATTGATCCAAAAGCCAATTTCGTAATTGAGCAAAGTCTCAACTTTGATTTCTCAGCTTTGATTTCCACCTGAGGAGCGCTTGAGAGATTAAAATTGTGCTCAAAACATGTCATACGCCTTTCTAATAGTGTGTCATAATATAGGTATATAATGTCATACTGTTTCCAAAAACAGTTTAATTGTTGAAATGCATTAATTCAGATCATAAAAAACTGGAAACATGAAACCAAAAACTTTAATCCATTGTCGTAAAAGTTTAACGAGTATGTTGTCTCCAGCCTGAACATTGTCTAGTATGTAACACGTGGTTTTACAACACGTGGTTTTACAACACGTGGTTTATAACTTTTGACATCCCTTCCACAGGTAACTGTATCAATGATAACGAAAAAAAAAATCTTTTGTAGATTTCTGTAGAAAAATATCCTTGCTAACGAATTCTTTTTGGAAAATTTATATTTTTCTTCCTGTAGAAAAATATAAATTTTACATTCTTGTTTCGTTTACAAGTAGTCTTTATCACTGATACAGTAACCTGTGATCCCCACTACTAATATGCTCTACCGTAAATTATCCTCCATTATTTCAATTTAATAAGCTGTCTTCGTACGTAATAGCCTAAGGGTTACCTCTTCTAAATTTTGATAGCAGTAATGAAACATCATAAAAAGATGTGAGGGTTAAGTTAAATAAGTTTGGTGCGAGTAAATACACTGGATGTTTAACTAAGTGCGTAACTCCGACAGGTGTGCTTGTTCTTACCGGACGCATCTATACCATAGGTAAGCTTTGTTTTGTGAAACAATCCGGATAAATCCTGATATAGATGATACAATTTCTTTGTAACTTTTGACCAGACATTTTTGTTTGTTTGTACACTTACCTGATAAGGCTGTTTATTTGATTTTGTTATTTATTTTGATACGACGTATACCACTATCATTGTTTGAACATAGAACTTGTCTTCAAATTGCAATTTTTGACTTCGGACTCGCGGCATTGCAATTGCTCTGCATCGGACTCGAATTGCCTTAACCTTTATACTTAATGGAACTTTGTACATCAATTATTAATACATCAAGACTTATATATAAAATAAAAATACCATTTCATCTGTCAGTGTCTCTCATGATGCATATTACGCATCATTCACACGACGGAGACCAGGTATGAACAATGTCAGATGAAATATTTCATTCCTGATGTACTGCAGTGCTGTTGCATTATTTTTTACTTCGTAAGTAGGCCTATCATGATTGTGTCGCATCACAACGTACGTCCGGTGCATTGGATTACAATAATTATCATACTAATTTATTGCATATTATGTATAAATTACTTTTGTACATAGCATGGTTTTAGTCGACGATAACACCATTTTTAGACATATATTTTGTACTATATATTTTATTTAAGAAACCTTAAACAACGAGTTTATTTTACTGTCTGTTTTGGAAAAAGTTACAAACACAGCAGGTTTATAAAGAATACTATATTTTCTGCTTCTTTTACTCGGCACTGTCAGTTCTTTTACACTCTGCTATGCTTCGTTCCTTGTGTCTGAATTTCGTTTCGTTTGGTTTCGTAGCGTTATGGTGTGATTCGTTTTATTTCGTTGCATTACGGTGTGATTCGTTTGATTTCGTTGCGTTACGGTGTGATTCGTTTGATTTCGTTGCGTTACGGTGTGATTCGTTTGATTTCGTTGCGTTATGGTGTGATTCGTTTGATTTCGTTGCGTTATGGTGTGATTCGTTTGATTTCGTTGCGTTATGGTGTGATTCGTTTGATTTCGTTGCGTTATCGTGTGATTCGTTTGATTTCGTTGCGTTACGGTGTGATTCGTTTTATTTCGTTGCGTTATGGTGTGATTCGTTTGATTTCGTTGCGTTACGGTGTGATTCGTTTTATTTCGTTGCGTTATGGTGTGATTCGTTTGATTTCGTTGCGTTACGGTGTGATTCGTTTGATTTCGTTGCGTTATCGTGTGATTCGTTTGATTTCGTTGCGTTACGGTGTGATTCGTTTGATTTCGTTGCGTTATGGTGTGATTCGTTTGATTTCGTTGCGTTATGGTGTGATTCGTTTGATTTCGTTGCGTTACGGTGTGATTCGTTTGATTTCGTTGCGTTATCGTGTGATTCGTTTGATTTCGTTGCGTTACGGTGTTATTCGTTTGATTTCGTTGCGTTCACTAGGCGTGTTCCGTTTTATTTTGTTACGTAGCGGTGTGTTTCGTTAGATTGTGTTTCGATTCTGATCTAGAATGATACGTGCATAGTTGTAGGCTATGTCTTACTGATAAGCATTGCTAATGAAATGCATTAAATATTTTGGTCACACGCATACCAAAAATATCTAAAATATTCAGCTCATTACATTTTGAAATTTATGTTTTGATATTGAGATCAAACGCTGTTTTATTAGAAAACTTTTGTGCAATAACAACAAATTTGAAAATTTAGTCACACATGTAACGTTTATTACTTCCAATGACTCATTGAGTCCAACCAGTGCTTATATTTTATGAATAACATTATATTTGAACTTGTGTATATTATGTATACAAAGCTGTTTTACATATTAATGAAAGATATTTATCGAATAGCAAATATTTCTTTCACGCATTATTACAGTCCGTTGCGCGATATAATGTGATTATTTTTCAACTTGTATGTATTGATTTTTATTATTATCTGTGGAGATAAACAGGTTTTAACTTCTTTTGTCACCCTGCTGAGGTCTTCTTTGTCTCATATGATCATATTCAACTCGACTAGTAACCCGAATACGGTCAACTATCAGATGTAATACAATATAAGTCCAATGTATTATGCTTCATTGCATTGAGCCTAAAATAAAACATTGTTCGTTTCCGTCAAAATTGCCTACCCGCCAAAAATCTCCCCAGCCAGTATGTTTTTCGTTGCGAAATTAGAAAAAATGACGAAATTAGCTAAGTCGTTCCATATTAGGCTAGAGTCACTCTACTTCTGTAAATGGAAATGTTGTTATTATCGGGAAATGCATGAATGCAGAAACTCAACTTGTTTTGCTAGAGGTGGTAACTTATTAATTAGAAATAGACAATGGTAAAGATATACAGTAAAACTTCGTATTCTCGATAAGTGATCGTTGCAGGTAAAATGCTCGAGATAAACCGGGTGCTCGAAATAACTAAATGCCATTTATTGATAATACAAGCAAAGGGGTCCGACAGAACTAAAAATCTACATCTATTCATTGAAATATGTCTGATGAATAGACGACTATTTTAGTCGTGTCGAGCCCCTTTGAATACAAGCGGATACGAGTAAAAAAACTTGTTCGAGATAGTTTTCGTGACATCGATGCTCGTCATAACGAAGTTTTACTGTAATATGACCACTGAAATTCGTGACCTTATACATTTCACTACATTAAGTATACTGCTAGCTCAATACTCTGTTGCGATCTATAAATGTACCTTAGGTGGAGAGCCTATCGTCGCCAAAACTACTAAAAAAATAAAATCATTAATATGTAAATACAAATATTTTCCCTATACCTTTCAACCGTCCTACAAACTCCTATATGAAACGGGACGCGGGTAATGTCAACACACAATATAAAATTTTCGGCCTTATTTATACTAGTATGACATGGGTCGCCAGGTAGGGGAAACGAACAATATAATAGTTTCGGCCTTGCTGATGGTATATAGTATTGAAATGGAATGAATTCTGTGTGTCAGTATGGTACGACGAAGGTCAGTGTGGTATCGGTTTTCATGGTTGTAGATCGGGTTATTTTACTTAAATTAGAAACAAGTTTTACGGTATACCTGCTGAAACATCAGTATAGAGTTTAGAAAAGTTGGATTTAAACAATAAGTTGTGTTTCATCACACAATCTGTCGCATATCATAAAATCTTTTCAAAATTGGAATATTTCAGTTGAGGTGAGTGGCTCTTTGTTTTACGTTTATACATTGATATTTTTTATTGATTTATTTAAAAAAAAAAAAAATATTAAATGATTTCAGCAGTTGTTTAGAAGTGACCATTTCATTCGCGATATATAGTTCATAAAAAAGATTGTAAAATAATTATTATTACAACGATAGTTATATTAAAATGAATATTTTTCTTTTGTTCGCGTTTCTTCATCATGTGGTTACAACATTATATCCAACCTAGAAATTATGATATGGCGTGTACATGCACCATAGTAATTGCTCTTTAGCTCAGTGGTTAGTGTGTTTGTTGTCTAACCTGACGACCCTGGTTCAAATTAGAGGGGGTGAGACACTCATGTAATATGCCTGTCATATTTCAGCAGAAAGCTGACTGGCAAATAAAGGATATGCTTGGCCTTTTAAAAAAGTTATGAAATGTATATATACGAAGCGTGAACATTGAACCCGTAACACTCTATGAGAAAAAAACACATTCAATTAATACAAACGCTCTGACGTGCTTAAAGAAGTAAAAAAATCCATTGATTGCGTAATTTAAACATATTGAATTATGCTTATTAAAACTTCACAACTCATTTATTTAAATCTCTATCAATTGAGATTATTCTTAACATCATGAAAAGCTAAAATGATATAATTGTACGAGTATTTGATCGTATTCAATGATTAATAGAAATCGACATAGTGAATACTGAATACCGACACTGAAAATTGATGCTCAAATGGAGAGCATTTTAAAGCCACTGAACTTTGGTCACAGAATAGAACAAAACATGTTCATAAATATTCAACATTTTTTATATTTATAGAAATATTATTTCAGAAGCTATTCAGCTATTCGTGAATAGTTGTCAGAACTCTGTGGATACATAAACAATGCAGATAATAAGGTCTAATTATATATTTATCACCGATATATTCTAATCTATGGATAAAATCAATAAGAATTTCGATCTAGATCAGACTAGGTCTAGTTGCCGTTCAAATCTTTTTATTGATTTTGAATTTTATGTGTCGATAAAATTGTTATGGTCATTTCATAGGCCTACCGGTTGTATGGGCGATTTGAAGATAACATTATTTAGAAATACACCTATATTGAAGTATTTGGTGTGATTTTGGACCTTGAAAATACTCATATTCGTGTACATGTACATGTTCATCGATAAACTGTCCGTTTTAAATTTCTGTTTGATATTTTGTGTGATGAAAATAAAATTACAAGTACATGTACTAATGTTAATCCTATAGTGGCGCTGCGAACATAACTCTTTAAGACTCGCCGACAAATAACGTAAGAGACGGTAAGATACAAGTATACAGCACAATCGTACGTTTGGATTGAAAAACATCTTACACAGGCATACCAGGCAAGTATCAATTAATCAATTATGAATGTACATATTATAGGTGTGTCCAGACACGAATTGTAGTGGTCTCGTTCGTTTATTGTTATACCATATGCAAAATGTACTACATGTATTATAACAACGTGTTAATATATTAACGTAACCGGTGACCGCTTATCAAATGACGTTGAAACTAGAATACATGGCTATGCGAAGTGTAATACTTAGATTTCGATCTCGGCGGTATTGATTGTTAATGTTTTCAACCTGTATATGCGAACACTGTACTTGTTTTCTTCAATAAAACGCCTGTAAAAGTCTCTGCTAATATGTTTATAAACTTGGACATGAATGGGGAGTTTCTCACTACGCTTTTGTACCTGGTATAGGACGGAATTAAAGCTTCGATTCGTAGGTTTAAGAAATAGTTTCAATCGTGGAATATGAATAAGACATAGTGAAATGACTAATTTGACTTCAGGCCAAATATTTACTAATTCGTAATCAGTCTATATTGTATGATTGGACATTGTGTGTGAATTGTGAATGAATATACACGAAGTTTTATTGATTTTAAGCCAAAACTTGGCAAACATTCGAACAGAAAACTGGACTATATCAATTACTGAATTCGTGTACATACTTGGATATATTCGGTTACTTCCGTGTGTGTTGAGTGTGATCAAACAATGATATATTATGTAATTAAGTCAATATAGGACCGTGCATTATTTAGAAGAGAGTGGTATTAATTATTCAGATTCGATTCTACAGGATCCAGTCACCTCGTTCTTAGAGCATTCAAGGTAAATTCATTAGCATTGTTTACCGGTAACTAGTATACTTGTACTATAATACAGTGTTCATGTCATAGATTTCCCCCCAGATGTTCAATATTTCTCACTGTATCTTCGGTTTCTGACAAGTACCTTAAATTTCCTTTACAATTCAAAAAAAGTTTGGAGATTCAAAACACCAAAATCTCATCCAAATGAAGTAAATGAAACGAAAATCGGATTTTTTTTTAGATATTGCAAACCCAAACATTATCTAAGATTTCATTGTAGTGTTGTATGTTTCGTGATATCATTTTTTTCTTAGCGCCATTCTAGAGATGTAATTGAGGAATTTTGGTAAAACAATGGGTTCAATTTTTGTTATTTAATGCGTAAAATTGAGCAAAATGAAAACTCGATCATTTTTCTTCCCAAATCTTACTAAAAAGCCTTGTTTAGGCAAATTTCTCGTAATGGTCATACGAATAGTATATCATGTATGAATATAAAGCATGTATATGACTGTCGTTTGTTATATAAAAGTGATACTATCACTTCAACAGTTATCTTTACTATTGTATTGTCATTGTCAACATATATATCAGACGTGTGACTGTATGGTATATATATATATATATATATATATATATATATATATATATATATATATATATATATATATATTTGTATAACCTGGACACTCCCGATCGTCAATGTTTGTATCAGTTTATAGCTAATGAAAATTTTATGGTAATACTTTTATATGACACGAGAGGGAGGTTGGGGGATCAACTAGACAATCATTGAGGGGAGGCAGTGGATAATTAAGGTAGACAGGGAATTCAACACGATACCAAGGACAATTATTTGAGGACAGGCAGGAAATTTGATACATGGATAATCCTTAAGGAAGTTAGGGGAGGGGTTGTACACTGTATCTGGAAACTAGATAATAAGATATTATTTAATAAGGGGGAAGCAGGGAGTTTGGTACAGAAACAATCCTTAAGGGAGCCAGAGAATTCAACACGGCGTCTTGAGATGCCAGTTATTCGTGGTGCATACAATGGTTTGAGTGAAGCTTTGATATTTTAATTTTGGGGTAACGTTATTAGTAGATGGAGGCGGAAATCATAGGGTGGTTCAACACGACGTCTCTGGTGCTCCAGTACATCTTTGCATAAACTGGGTTAAGGTAGACAAGGGTTCAAACTTGGTCTCGGATACATAGGCAATCACTAAGGTAGGCAGTGGATTCAACAGTGTGTCTAAGATACGCCTCACTCTTTGCATAGCCATGATTAAGGTAGACAGGGAGTCCAACACAGTATCTTTAATTCATGGATAATCATTAAAGTAGTGACAGGGGTCTCAACTAAGTCTCTCGTGTTCAACAGTGTTTCTGATACATAGGCAATCGCTAAGTTAGGTAGATGGTTCATACTGGATTTCTGATACTAGTAACTTTTCGTATTGACAAAGATTGATGTTTGATCGATCGTACCAGACTCTAGCAACATGTGTTTTATTTAAGGTTTGTGTTTTTTGTTGTTGTTGTTTTTGTCCTTGTTGTTGTTGTTATGTGACTCAGTGAATCTACTCAGGACGGTTACTCCAACAATATCCTGGCTCCATGCTGGAATATCTAATCAATAGTAATTGAATTAACGATAGAGTAAAATAAGCGCTGTGTTTTATACTGAATCGCGTATTCAAACAAAAACATCATGTTACAGTGAACAATCGTTTTAAGCTGCTTTTAACGGTATTGTTTGATGCTATGTTTACTCAGCTTCACGTAATATCGGGTGGAACACATGTTTGGTAGGAAGTTACAACCAATCCTCAAACAAAGATCACCATACCAATAAGATCGTTCATTCGTTCTAATTCGATCGTTCGTTCGTGAATTAATACTGGTGTTCGTTCGTTCGTTCGTTCGTTCGTTCGTTCGTTCGTTCGTTCGTTCGTTCGTTCGTTCGTTCGTTCGTTCGTTCGTTCGTTCGTTCGTTCGTTCGTTCGTTGCTTTGCTTTGCTTTGCTTTGCTTTGATTAGCTTTATGTTTAAATAAATTATTTGGGACAGTCCAATAAGAGGACCAGCATTCCATGATCTCAATGGGGATCTCAATCCTCCGCAATTTGAACTGATGAGGTTGCAGTTATTTTTGATTGTCTTGTTACGTTGGACATTATCTTAGTTTTTGGACACTATCGTAGATATTTTGACTGTTATCGTAGAAAGCAGACGTTATCTTAGTTTTTGGACGCTATCGTAGATATTTTGACCGTTATTTTAGTTAGCGGAAGTTATCTTATTAAGCGTACGTTATCTTAGGAAGCGGACGTTATCTTAGGAAGCGGACGTTATCTTTATTGAGATTGTCATATCCTTGTAACGTATTTTTTTCTTCTGAGAACGTTTGAGACAGTTACTAGTATGTTCCCTCATCGTCCAATACACATCCTCAATTTTTTATATATATTTTTGTTTCTATCTGTGATTCATAAAGAACTTAGTTTAATATCCTTAGCGGTCTTGTGTTCCTTAGTTCTAACCGTACCATGTAAATTTTCCCTCATTTATGTACGTATGTAAAACAATGCTGTAATTTATCTTTTTATGAATATATTAAAACATTGTACCTGCATGTATGGGTGTAAATTTGTGTTCCGATTGTATTTAAAATATTCTATACAAAGACGAGGGTCACTGTTGAGTCAACTACCTAATTGAAGAACATTTTGATGTTTAAAATTAATGAATATTAATGAGTATTTTAAGCCAATATAAGCTGGGGGTAATTGATTCACCGGTATTCAGTTTGCTGCATTAATATTACACGTTTTAGTGTCCAAAGAGGGTCAATAAGGCGTTTAAGAGCTCTTTAAGTATCATATGTAGCGGTTTATGTTTGGTGAACCGCCGCCGCATGTTTTGACTTGAACCTTTTATCAACTATACCTGTCGTGTTAACAGTTATAGGAAACCTAGCCCCGTCTGACCGGTGACCATAAAGTCGTTTCACATAGACTTTATAATAAAAATAATTTGATAATGGCTGCTTAATTGGACGCCTCGTCACTATCGTGTGGGTATAATTGGTGACGTTTATAATCCAAGTATGCATGTTTACAATCAATTAGGAGATCGTATTATTGCGCATTCAGAATAACAAGTATTTTATGATAGGCCTACAACCGCTACTTATTATAGGACCCTCCGCGGAGTGGCGTATTTCACATATAATGTGTATATATGGCATAGTTGGTGCAGTGGTAGTACATTTTAGTCCTTCAACTCGACAAATGATAATTGAAGAGGGACTTGGGCTAGATAGGTCACTCTCATAAATGTTAATTGCATCGTCATACGATTACCAAGGGTGCATGTAGACATACAAACTGTCGTGCCCACCCAGCACTTGATTTGCTACATCCTAGTTGCGCAATTGAAACACCTCGTACAATTATTAAATCGAATCACTCCGATTGCCAAGTTGTGCATATTTACTGTCGCTGTATACAGAAATTCCCAAACATATCATTCTACCGCAACGGCATGCCCTTTCAAATGTATGTGATCTTCAAACCAATCGTGAGACCGACGCTGGCTGTCGTTTTTTGTGCTTAGTGTGGAATTTTTCCCAGTGCATACATTACATAGCCTTTATTTGCCAGTCATCTTTCTGCCAAAGCATGACGGGCATATGAGTGTCTTCAACCGGATTTGAACCCAGCTCGCCAGATTAGACGACAAGCACACTAACACCAGTTCCCTGTTTGATACAGCATATCATAGGATCTATCAAGGATAGTGGGATACGGTGTTATTGTCAATGTTTCAAAGGCACCCTTAATTTGATCGGTTTATACTCATTTCGGTTAATTTTGAAATAAGTCTTTCAATCAGTCATTCTCCGCATGTAATTTTCGTCGGTATCTTTTGCCTTTTAACACAATCTCGAAAACTTCATAAAGCATAATCTGTGCCATACCTCGTATTTAAACGTTTTGTATATTAAAAAACCCAGCAACTTATACATACCATGGTGTCTACGATTATACGATGACTCAAACATAACTGAATATCATTAGTGCGTAATTAGGCCAATGTTAATGTTAGTGTAGGTAATAAATAGGGCGTTTTGCGGGAGTTGATGTTCGATATTATATAGTTATGATGAACATGATTGACATACTAACGCTATATTGAGGACAAGATATGTGTCAGATGATTTAGGTGCAAATAAATTATTACTTGCATATTTCATAGCTCATTGCGTCCCTTCGTCGGCTAATAATTTAAGCCAGACGTAAGCACTTAAAGGCAAGTTGAACGTCTCATTGGTTGTTATTCGTATGTATATACATGTAGTTACATGCCCAGCATAGCCTTTATTTGCCAGTCAGGTTTCTGCTTAAATATGGGGGGGGGTACCTCCAACCAGATTTGAACCCGGATCCCCAGATTAGTCGACAAGCTTGCTAACCTCTGAGCAACGGAGGTACATCATACAAAAGGATAGGCTTATTCAATACAGCTTACAAAATAAATACACCCGACCTCATGAACCTGTTGGTAAATTTTGAACATATTTTACGTTTAAAATGCGGTGTTGAACCTGATCACAAACTGACAATACATGTAGTCAGATTAATAAGAGATTTTTTAAAAATGTGTCTCAGCTAATTTTCTCTAGACTAATAAAAATTCTAGACGCGTGTTATTGCACTGGTATTTTACAAAACGTTGTCATTTAAGATGTATCACAAAACTATGACGGAAATGCAGCTTGTCATTGACAAATGACAACGTATTTGATTTACTTTGAACATAACAGTTACATATCATGTTGCAATTAATGGTAATAATAAATTGGCAGTACGTGCACTGTATCTGAATCGCCAATTATCTTATTGTTTAAAGACATTTTTCAGCGCGCATGTAATTGCATAATTAGGGACATTCCCCTTGTGAGTAACTCAATGTGGCGGCCGAAGTCGGTTCGATTCCCGATACAGGTCGGTTCGTTCTTGAATGGTCAGTTACTGACTTGCTTGTCATAGGTGCGTACTGGACCACTGGTATGGTGTCGGACATTAAACAATAAGAATCGGGACGTAATTAAGACAGACAATCTCCAACTCATTTTAATTGAATTATCGTGCATATAGATCTAGTTAAAATTGACGGTCGCCAAATAAGGTTAATAAATATCAAAACAAAAATAGCTTTTCTACATTGATTTCAGTTCTATTATATTTATAATTTTATATGATAGGATATCATGTAGATCACAAGTTCGAGTACATTATTGCAACATGATTCAATTACTACCACAGTAATTTGATAGTTTTCACCAAATTGATCACCAAAGTAGAGGAGTACGTATTACACCCTGGTACAAACCTGTCGTGGCTAGACTTTCCTATCATAGTATACCCAATTTTTTCAAAAACATATATGTAAGGTTAATCAAGTTAATGGAAAATTGATAATTTTGTAGAGTAAGCACTTGTCGTATACGTAACATGTACATGTGTACATGGTATTCAATTAGGCCAAGTCGGTACATCTGTCACCGTACGGCGGTCAATATAGGACATACGTTCATCGTATGACCTAGTCTGCATAATATCGTAGGTCTCTGTCTGAATGGTCGGATTGAACAGCCTATACGTAATATTAGGATAGCCATGATAATTAAGATCGAATATCAACGGCCGTATTATTTGTCCATAAATTATTTGTCCATAAATCATTTATGTAGTCGTACAATTTTCTACGATCATCATCTATCCAAATGAACAAACAAAACCCCAACCAGAAGTAATGTACAGATTTGTGAAGACATTGATCTGGATAGGTATTTGTAGTATTTGATCATTTTGTTTTATTGCTGGGTTATTATTTCATGTTGCGTAGTTTTACTATCGTGAATATGTCATGCATTTATGGGACGTTTATTTCCTGGAGTTTTATGTCATACTGTGACATACTCATTTAGCAATTTTTGTGATTTACGTTTCATTCATTTAAAGCATTTTTACATGGATTGGTTCCAAAGTAGTTCTAACTGACCTTTCCTCGACAAGGAGGTGGTACATAATGAATTTGTTTACCTTCGCCACCGGGAAATCCCATATGGGTGGGCTTTGGTAACCCATCTTCTGAGGTAAATATTTACAGCCGGAATCGACTCCTAGTCTATTTACAGAAGACGAAGACGAAGTGGTTGAAAACTTTACTGCACTGTTGGCACTTTTCATGTAAGCTTGTGACCTGCCTCGACCGGGATTCGTATGAGGGTTTTACAATGAATAATGACGAAGGTTTTTTTTTTATATCTTACCGTTCTTTCAATGCGATTTCAAGTCTGATACATAATTACACTTTCAACTAATACATAATCAATAAAAACTGAATTCTAAATATTGTTTATTTGTGTTTTAAAACGCAAGCTTAAAGCAGCTAATCCGCCTAAAGTCCGTACTGGCATACAAATATCCAAATGCCCCGACTACTACATTAATATAACCTAAATAATTATTTATGATAAAAGAGATAAAAAGTATATCCGACTTAAAACTGTCGATTTATAGCTACAGTGCGTCTAGGGCATTCATTGATAATTGGACAGTAAGGTTTGGCGTTCTAGAAGGATTAAATATCGTAGCCCTGTGAAGCCAAGAGACAAATAGGCATCGAATTCGGACCCCATCGATTTTAAAATAAAATGCAACGTCAGCACAAAATATACAGTGCAATGCTAGTCTGCATATATAAAAAGCAACATTTTTAATTTCAATGTTGGTTAATTTTGACGTAGGGAAAATGAACGTATTCAAATATCACGCTTGAAAAACAAACCAATTATAATAGAAAAAAACCTGTGACTCTATATTCCGCACCAAATAAAAAGTGCTTCTATTCCCAAATACAATTAGACGCCTCCTTCAAGGTGTAACGAAATAAAACGGAAACACTAAATTAGTTCCTTTTCGTTTTTTCGATTATCAATAATTATCTCGTACGGACATAATTATTTTAGTTGTTGTTTAAATGACATTTGATGTCATTTCGACACACTATGACGAAACATAATAAATTATGTCAATTGGTTGACATACTGAATATCTCTATTGCATTATACGTGGTATATGGTGGTAATTGTGATTAATACTAATCGATAATTTATTGGTTCTATTTAATCACATGTATATATTAATTAATCGATTATTTATATTGACTACCTTCTAAAAACCATGACCCTTTTTGTTACGGAAATTAAGAAACATCGAGTAAGAAAACAGTTACTACAAAATAATACCGTATAATGCAGCTAAATAAGGGATCCATAGACTTTTTATTAAAAATAAATTAGTATTAATTCTGGGGGAGAAAAACTAAATTGTCAGTCAGTTACGTTTTTTTTAAATTTTGAGTGGGCTTTGATAACATTGGTGGTCTGTAAAGTTACTGTCACTAACCGGATACACTAACTCGGTGTTCTGAAAGTTTCGGATCAGGCCTTGAAATAGTTTTATTTCTTGATATTTTCATACGAAATGAGTATATGAAACACGTAGCTACAAATGTATGTATTTGTTAGACAGTTTTTCTTGTTTTCTCAAAATATAGACTTTGTAGTTACAACCTTCTCATTCAAGGCTTAGCCAGCGATATGGTCATGTTAAAAAGCACCATTAATTGCTACTGTAATGTTTTCACTTATGTGCACTTCTTCGTTTTATAATTTACTATACTATTGCAGTCTTATAAAACAATAACAAATGCAGTAATAAAAAGTGTTATCATATCTCCCACTAGCTTAATGTATTTTGTTGACTTTAATAGCAAGCATGCTACATCAATCAACTCGTGTTATTTGACATTTCTGACAGGTCCAAGTTTTAAATGAAATAAAAACAAGGTGAAGAAGTTATATAGACACTATGTTTCTTAACAAATCAAAGCTGTGACACAAGATGTTACGTGGACGTAAACTCTAACTGTTTCCTCTCATTTCGTGTGACACTGAGTCGCCCTTGTTTGTTTGAAAACTTGCTTGCATTATTACGCTGGTGTCCCACGATTGATTTATAGTTTTTATCGAATTCGAACTATCTGTAATTTGACAAAAACATTTCACACTGTCGTTATGATTTCATTGAAGAAGAAAAAAAGATGTACCAATTATCCAATTACATATTTATGTCAAAAATAGACCAAAAACTTTAGCCAAGTGATCGGTATTTCAAAAGCACGCATTCTTTTTATGATTTTGTTGATAGGGTAGGGCAGTGATTGTTCTGAAGTAAAAATGTCATTGTTCCCTTTCTATCTTGCTTATTTTATTATCAGACAAGTCCTCGAATACGGTAATAGAATAGAACAGAATAGAATAGAGATGTTATCTTTTTCCTAATAAGGTCATTGATACATCTATGTTTGTAGTGTTGACATTGGCTGTTCACATATTTCAATGGTAACTTGATACCCATTCTGCTCGTCGCCCTACCCGACTGTAATCGTATCTTTCACAATACTGAATGACTCGGCATAATATGTCACTGACAGTACAATGAATTTTCATTGACATTTCAATAATTGTACATTTGTCAATATATAGTGTAGAATACTTTATTAAATAGCAAAACTTGTCATATAACATACGTGTCTTTGGTAAAAGAATGCAATGGACAGCTTTATATCTCTGCCAGTGAAGTAGATATAATACTATTATTCAAAGGCCGCAATATTTATGGTTCTCAAACAGGTTTACTTGTTTAGATCTTGATTGTACACGATTTGTGTACATGTCATATGTATAAACATGTATGCATTTTATCTCATAGCTTGAATTCAATGCTTTATAACAAAATGATTGTTATGCTGATAGTTCGGTGTGGGACATTTCCCCCTCTAGTATTTTAGGTATCGAGTAGCTTATAATGCTTAGGTGTAAATTACAGACGACACCGTCATGTTAGATCGAGTCCGGGCGGCAATCTGACATATTTCCGTCTGCAGATTATTGCCAAGTACAATATCATATACATAAGTTTTACTTAATCGAACGCAACATATCACATTATTTATTATTATAGTCTTATAACAATATGACCATACATCGGACGGTGCGGATTTTCTTTTAGCATGTACTTGACAAGGTGACATAATATTTCGTAAATCCACGTATACAGGATAGAACCTCAGATTTTAACTCTGATTAACAAAATTAACACATTCTATTGTTTGAAATGAGCACCGGAAAGAGCTATTGACCATCCAGCAGATACAGACAGGCTAGGTAATAGCCTACGCGGTCGTGAAAAAGTTTGCCAGTTCAAATCATTAATGACAACCGTTCTTTACTGAAATTTGCTAAAAGCCACCACACTGTCCGATGAAAAAAACCTGCGATCACATTTCTGCTTAATCACATTCGATACTATACACACCCTTGCACACCTGTCATTTTCCTGGTCTATTGCCCTAAATACAGGGATGTCATACATTTTGTTACCATCGATATACATATTTACACCACATACCATTATCAAACAATAATCCAATGTTTCTAATTGAAACATATGTGATTTTATCGTTATAATCAAGTTGACTCCCATGCGTTAATGTGGTACCAATTAGCTAAGAGCTAAGTGTGTATGTCTCAGGAATGCTTGTTAATGTCACCGGAAGCCATTTGCTGCAGACAGAACTGATGTGATTGATAGATTTATTGATTATTGGTTTCATCTTCACCAATATCATTCCAATAAACTCTCCGAGTAATCTGTGCAGTCAATATGGAATGTGTGAAAATTGTACTGCCATCACATCTCCATTGCTTGATGATCAGCAGAGGCAGTTCTATGTAACTATGGTTCTACTGGTGTCAGGATAATGTGAATTGCTTGTCTCTTTATGACAGTAAAACGTCTGTTGACCAATAGACTATTTCCTTGTGAGACTATATCCTTGTGTAATTGGGTCATCTTGCGTTTTGGCGACGAGGACTTGGGCTTTTAATGTGCGGGCATTGCACAGTGTAGTTGTGTAGTGTTAATACTGTTTTCTGTGTTCGGTTGGTTAAGTTGAGTGCTGCCTTCCCCGTCCGATTTCCTTATATCTTTTTAAAACATATTATATAGAATGGAAATTACGTTCATATCAGGTGACCACTTATGCGGGTTTGACTGTAAATTGACCATGTACAACCCTATCGAACTGTCAATACCCGATACACATGACTATGTACTTGTTAAAGAAGTGTGATCAACTTTCATTATGGAGATACATGAGATAACATCCATATATTATGTGTATGTGATAAAACTACGTGTTATATCGTCCTTTGTGTATTGTAATAAAATATCTATAAAATCCATTTTGGTGATAAAGTGTGAACTATTTTATTGAATACACATTTGTCTGTTCATTGGCAAACCTGAGTGATATATGGTCATAAATTGAAACTGTTCTAATCAAAATGGAATAAAATCCACGAAATAATAAGATAGTATAATACAAAATGTATTAAAATTTTAACCGCGACTCCATCATTTGTATCGGGTTATGGGTTTTATTGTTTGTATTTTGCTTCATTTACGTAAATCAAGATGAGCTATATAGACAAAGTATTACGTTAAAATTTATTGGACATATTAAATAACTCGTTTGACATCTGCTTGCAGGTAATTATAAACATGGTGGTGTTCAAGCTTTGTTAATATCTTTTAGTTTGCGCCAACCGTCGGGCCCAATCATGAGGCGTATACTAGCATACACGGAGAACATTCATCGTGTTTTCATTTATATTTTGTTGGATACGTTCTAAGAATTCAGTTTGGACTTATTTGATACGTTATACTGAAATTCTGGTTATAATGCAACTTACAATTTATTGAACAATGATGTATTATTAATGCAGTGCTAGCAATGTGTTCACCGTGACACAGTTTCTCTTTGATCCTTTCGTGCCCTGGTTGTTCCTATTTGTTTTAATCATTTTTGCACTTTCCCGAGCATCTATTGTATGCTTATAATGCAAAGTTGTGCTCGACGAAGAATTTCAAAATCTATATTTCCAGTCATATGATAGTCATTGTGTATATGACATTTTTACATTAATTATAGCGTAGTTTGGACAATTGGTGATATTTGATACAGAAATTCACGACATTGCGAAACATTGTGCGGTAATAATAAAATAAACTGAATTTAAACGAGTATCAAATTTAACTATAGGGACCATGTTTGTTATCTTGGGTAGTCATACTTAAATATGGTCTCGTCGGGTACATATGTACTTGATTCTGTATGATGGAAGTCAGAAATAAGGTTTCTTCTTCTTTTTCTTCTTCTTCTTCTTCTTCTTCTTCTTCTTCTCACTCGGTAGTGACTCTTTTGCACGTTCTTCTTTCGCTGTATCTGTTGTGTGTTGTTTTCCTTGGTTAATTTGTTCAGTATTGAAAGTATTGTTCTTGGACGGTTTATTTTGTTTATGTTTAATTTAACTATACTCAATACGTTAGTTACAAACGGGATTTGTGTGGCACGTTTTTATGAGAAATTGGTTCCACCCGAACTCATGACTAATATAATAGGTATACCATACCGTGTGTAAAAGATTTAGCGCCATTCCTGAATTAGCGAGACGTGACATTCCATATCTATATTTACCACGTCGCCATTAATCATGTCCATTGAAACAAAGTCAATAAATAAAGAGATTGAATAATTCATGAGCCATTTGTTTCTCAAATGACTTATGGTTCTGTTATTTCAGAATGTGTTAAATAGTCCATATAAAGTACATGTATATAAATTAAATTAAAATGTAAAATATTACAAACAATCACGAGAAAGAATCTTATAACGATAGTGGTATAATGCTGCTAATAAAAATAACTTACACGGTCACGATTCTGGTATGAACAACTTTAGCATCATGTCACCTTTATGGAATATATGCAGCTAATGTGCACTGAGTGTTTTATAGATGTCTGGTGATATTTCTTTTCTGTTCTATTTAAGGGTTGGTCAGACGAATGTATTTATATTTTTGTATTTATCTATTTTCAGATTAACGTAATGACTGATGGCTTTATCGGGTGATACTCTAACAGCTGTGATAGCTGGTTCTATAGTTGGTGTTATAGTCTTCCTGTCCATCATCGCTTCTATTCTATATTGCTGTGTTAGGTAAGTAATTTACTAGTACATGTATACATCTCTGGCTTAGAATTTTAAGATCGTAACTACTACTTACGACCTTTTAAGACTCATACATATTTGAAATTTGCTTCACAAGGCGCTTCTTATGAGCCCATTTTCATAAAAATCTGAAATTGTCATGTTGACCAAAATGAAGTTTTAAAAACTTGTTTCCCATAGGTTAAGAGTAAATTACAGACAGTTTTTTTCTAATTTTCTCAATATATTGATTTTGTAGTGACGACCTTTTCATTCTAAGCCAGCGACATATACTTTATCTTTGTCTTGGTAGTTTGGATTGCCAAGTATTTTATATATTCCACGCCAGGGTGGTAGTCAATATTGATCTTACTTGACGTAAGGATAAGGACATCCAATCAGAGCACAGCATGATAAACTGTGGTACGGAGATATATTGAGTATCTATTTCTCTGATATCTACTTCTCTGCTCTTGGTGAACTAAAAACTATATGATTGGCTATCTGTATTCTCCAATTAAATAAGATCACTATTAATTACTGTTCATTGTTGACGATCTTATGGAAGATTGATTTAGTTTATTGTCAAATAAGTTTCCTCGTTAATTAAAGTCTTTATTATAATACCACCCAGATATATCATACACATAAACAATGGTTATATGAGGTCTCAGGTAGTTTTCTTGTGTGTCGAGTAACGTTATTTAATTTTAATCACAATTCTAGATTTTTTTAAAGATTTCCAAACAGCGTCCTTTGGTGGGTACATAAATGTTCTTCTTTTATTATATGACAACGCAATGTCAGTTTCAACAATGATCAAAATCTAGACGACTGTCACCATGGTCACTATGCATTATAACATAATATTTGAGAAGCTAGAATAACTATACTCGTATTATACAAGAACGCTTAAAGGAAGTTTGCTTTCCGACGTTTTTTTTATTATCAAAGTAAAAAGAACAAGTACTCCAGACTTCCGGTCGTAATTTGAGCCCGCGTTCTTCACTGAGCCTTTACTGTAAAATATGCATTTATATAATTATGTCATTATATAATTTTAAAAATTGTAATCTTTTTATACCGTTCTGTATTCAGGTCGTATTTTTCCTTCCGGTTTAAAGTTTCTGGAACCATAAAGATAACCACAGGGCTTGTTAATTCGTGATCTATACATCTTAACCCTTCCTTTGTATCTTCCTGCCAAATAAATTACCCCCTGCCAAGAGAAGTTCTTTAATTATATTCTATTTCGCACGATTGATAGATAAAGATTTCCAATTTGAATATTAAATACCCAAATCGCTTAAGATAAGACCATTGTTAAATCAACAGAGAAATGTTCATCACAAGTTTAGTAATTCAGGTTTGATGGTACCAATGCGTATTAAATGATTAAATACTTTTGATGTATTATTTAATCAAGCGAAATAACTTAATTCATTATTTTTAAATTTCTTTGAAATAAACAAAAAACTTAATCGCAATTCTTGGTAATTACATATTTCAAATGCAAGATGCACAAAATGCACCCCAATTAGAAGTGTGTGATGTCATTGATCAACGTATTGCAAGATGTAGACTTCAAACGACTAGTCATTCTATTAAAGGGTGTATGTTTGCTGAATTGTGCTACATAAATTTTAGATCTCCATGTATTCATTTGACAAAAAGGTCGACTCTTTGTGTGCAATTTTTTACCATTTAATAGTTGGTCTAAAACTCTGTGCCTCTAAACAATATAATTATGTATAGAGGAAACAATGCTTTCATTGTCTAATGTAGGTTTTGTCGTTATTGTGGAGTAAAATCGTGCTTTATATTCGTGTTTTTCTATGCTAGAGGTTCTATTAATGTATTCCATCTTCTTTTTGTGGCACCTTAATTATACGTGCAAGTTTTGTATTGACGTCATATTCCAAATAAAATGAGTTAAATATAGTCTGACCGTGCGTGCTTAATGTAGACGTGAATTGGAACTATATTTTTGTTATGACATTTGCCATTAACTGGATACGTTATTTATATACACTGGTGAAAATTGTATAGATAGTCAGGATCTCTCAGAATTACTGAACATAATTCGAAATGGTACCGTATCAAACTTGTCGGGAACAAACAATAAGACATCACTATTAAGATAAGCGGTTGTTTAAGTCACGTGACGCCAAGGCCAGCATCAGTTTCACAGAAATGATTTTTATCCGTTTAGTTTTTCTTTACCACATTACCATATTTTGTCTAATAGAATGTGAACGCATCGAGTACTCTTTATCAAGATTTCACGAAACCAGGGGTAATTGGCAAATATGGCAAGAACAAACCCGGGTTACCACACACTTAGAACAAAAACAAACAAACTCTCTCTAGAGTATCGAGGTTTTTGGAGAGAAATGTTAAACGCGAGTTGGCATTGGCTCTTGTGTTGGTTTCGAACAAAGTACCGAACCAGTTTTAACGTATCCCCGTAATCATAATTGCGTTTTAAAACATGAATTCAGATTTAGACAATTAAAATTCAGAGAACATTTCTGATATAGATATTAATCATAGTTATGTAAACGTGCAACATGCTGATTTACAAAATGTATGCACTTCAAAACATCGTTAATCGATACTGATTATGAGGTTCAGCAATGTTTACAATATTGTCTTTCACATCAATTAAGTAAGATTACAAATTTTACAGCAACAAACTCCATCAATTAAATGTAATACGTAGGAAACAAGTTCGACATCCGCTTATGTTACCGGTACTGATCAATCATTGAAGACATACAACAGATGTTACCGTTTTTCCATGCCTGAATAAAGTCTTGTTTTTGTGTGTTCAATGGATCGTATGTGTATGTGATCGTAACAGTGATGAACCGAGCCACACTATAATATTGATTGACATGGAATTCAGAATACAGGACAATCTGTCTTGGCAAACCTGTCTAAGGGATGCATTATACTACGACGGTTACTTCAGAATAGCATGCACTAGTAGTTGTTGAATTATTAATAGTTAGCCAAACCGAAAAAGGCACATTAAGTTCTATCTGAGTTGTTGAATAATTGTTAGTCAAACTATAAGGCACCTATGAAATAAATTGCATTTATTACAACTGCTACATATTCAGTGTCAGGTTTAATAATTTGTCGTTCAGAAAGAGACTTGTGTCAGGATATCCAGCCTGAGAGCACGAAAAGTATTACTAGTGTATCCATCTAATATGTTTTTTCAGTGTTTGATCTAGATTATAAAGTCGCCAAAACGACTAGTTGAGGTGGCAAAAAGCAACCACCATACAGTATGTTTATTATAGTATGATTATATCTCAGGTAAACTATGTACTTTTTATTTTCAGGCGCCGAAGAATATTACAAAAATCAGAGAAGGCTTTCCATCATCGCCATCTTACACCCGATACAAGCTTAAGTAAAAACAGCGGACCTCCTAAACAAAATCATGGCGATCCTCGCGTCCTTGCAGATCCTAGACTCGACCCTAGGATTGACCCCAGGCTGGATACAAGGATTGACCCCAGACTGGACGCTAGAGTAGACCCTAGACAGGACCCTCGTCTTCCAAAAGTAGGCAGTAAAGGTCTGTGGTTTGGAGCACCCTCTCTGTACTCGGCGGCACCTTCACAAGCTTATAATGACATGAAGAGGAAACCAAACACCCGACCTGTGGAACAACCTGGACTTCCAGGGGGTGAGTCTTCACTATATTTCTTAAATTATCTATAGTATATTTAATATATATGATATTCGTTGACGCGAATATAGTTTGGGAATAAGTAGTTTGCAATTTTGCACCTTTAGTGAGATTCAAACATTTAAATTTACTTGCCAAATTACATTATATAGTATAAATTTGATATGTATACTCTTTATTGACATGGATAGGTTTGGAGATTAGTTTGCAATTCGAACCATTAATGTACGACGCCATTGTTAAGCAATGCGACGTGTGGACGATTTTGACCGCTCGACTATCGCAATAACTCCCAAAAAGGTTGCAGAAGTAACCAGTATCGATATGACTAGTTTACCCCACATCAGTAATTGATTGGTATGGATAACAACACTGAATATTAAGCCTATGCCCCAGTGTATATTTTAACCACGGCGATGTAAAATGTGACCCGGGAGTCATTGAAAACAGGGATTTCACATACTTTCTGAAGACTCCCCAGAGGCTTCCGTTAGACCACGATGGCCCTTTTTACGAAGCATTTGGACGTCCATTTATTAAATCGGGAGTACATATATAGCTAATTCAAAAACGTTCATTGGGACCTAGGTTTTAAGCAGCCTAATATTCGTAGTACTTCTTAAGTAATTGAGTTACTCATCTTGAAATCATGATGAATTTACATGATATAATCACATCATCTGACCTGGTCAGTTCAACCGAATTACACATCATGTATGGTCGTCCAAATATAAAAGTTACATTAAGAAGTGTTAACTATAAAATCATTGTAACCTTTATTGCGCCATTCCTGTGTGACTTTGAAGTGTAACTTTATGATGTTGTAAAATTAATGACGACTCACGACCATGAAGAGATAAACATTCCCAATGGCTAGCTACCTACCACAGTATGAAACATCTTCCTATCACCACCTGTGTGTGTTTGGTGTTTGCAATGAAGATGTAAATCTATTCTTATTACTGCGACGTTACAAGAAAACACGGATGCAAACCATCCAATTTTCCGGCATAATAAGTGGTTTTAAAAATGTACAAGTTAGCGACGTAGAAAAATCAACAAAATCTTCGTTTGCTTAAAAGTTGGTCTACGAATAATTATATTAAGAAAATAATACAGAATCCGGTATAATATTTCTGCACGACCACTGTCTAAAATTCAAATTTCGCCAACTTAATGACCCGCAAAAATATATTATCTTAGGATGAATTACTATGAGGCGGGTTTGAATTGGTTCATTAGTCGTTTATGGATACGCTTGCGTTTTTGAACAGGATGTGTTAGAGTTCTGGTCTTGTTTAGCGAAATTCAAACTTCAAACGGGTCTTGGTGGTAAAATAGGTGACTCCGAGCTTTATTAATATACAATGTAGTCTTCAAAGAGCAATACTTAGTAATTAATACAGGATAACTCAGAGTGTGCTTCATTGTGTTTTATGCAACGATTAAACATTCCAATGGACAATTTACCCCACAGCTTCAGGTGTCCGTTGCCTAAGCAAGGTGCATGTAATGACAACTCTCTTCTACTTTCAGTACCTCCAGGTGGACACATGATATATCAAGGTGGTGCTAACATGAGCCGTATATACCACAGTCAACAAGTTGTACCACCCATGTACGATCCCGAGTATAGAATGCCAAGGTCAGGCAGCTACATGGATTTATACTCCTATCCGTATAACTATGATCCTTACAGAGGTAAATATATCCCTTTTAATTATACCATACTTCGTCCATTGATAGCACAGAGAGGTAGTCTACTTATTTTATATACTGATATGCTATTCTGGCTGGCAATGGACGATATAAAGTTAACTGCCATTTTATTATGACAAGCTACATTTTAGTCATATAGCGTCGAATCTAAACCAGTACATGTATTTCTAACATACAAGTATCGCTAACGATACAAATGTTACGTGCAAATACCACACACTTATGATTGCATGACTAAAAGGAACATATCATTCATCTAAATACTAGAAGCCCTGGTTGGTTCAGAGACGGATAGTATTATGACTTTCTATTAGTTTCAATTTCCTACGGGATAGAGCGAGTTTCCTCGTTTTTGCCCGAAACAACAGAACATCATGAGCTATCTTTGAGTTTCGTCAATATGCCGTATACGTAAATTACAGATCAAGTCACAGTTTGCAACTTAAAGTCCCAATAAGGTTTAAAATCGTAGTATTTTCTATCTACAAAGAATATTGAAATATTGAGATATTAAATTATACTAAAAATGGTATAGAAGGGACCCATATCTGACCTCAGGTCGCTGTTCCTTCTATGAGAAATAATCAACTGAAAACATTATTTAGTATTTTGTCCTCCGTACAAAATACTCAATAGTGTTTACGTTTAATCTTTTACGAACGATTCCGAAGATTTCGTCAATGATCGGAAGTATACGCACAAAACCCGGTACACCGGTATCTCCCGGTACCCTGTTGTAGGCCTATATTGTATTGTATATTGCGTGGGGTATTGTATTCTAATCACGACTGACACCTAATTGAATTGTTAGGTATAATCAAAGACCTAAATTACACCGATTGGACACTCCACTAACAATTTAGAGCAAACGCAAAATAACAGGCAGCAGAGTCCGTTTTTGTGCATAAAACTATTTTTCATCATCCAATTTTAATGGACAATGTGTCATTTTGAAGAGATAATTTTCTTCTACTATATAAAGTAGCTCAATTTTGTCTACCTCTTATAAAATACAGAAAATCAGGGTTTGAATAAGGCAAATCAGATATTTTCTGATAAACTTGGAATTTACATTAATTTGATGAAAATAAGAGTAGGTCTGGCTCTTCTGGGTCTACTGTTTTATTAATTGAATTATTTCAATAAGTGGGGTATCATTTTAAAGCTGAATAATACATCTGTAGCATAGAATGATTAGTTTTTTCATAAGTATATTAGAACATGAGAAATAAGGTATTAAAACAGACGAGATTTCGCGAGATTTCAGAAGACCTGCCACGAGATATCGTGAGACTTTGCACAGGTTTCCAATCTGTGTAATTTAGGTCTTTGGTATAATCCAATTAAAGGATTAGTGTAAAAGTGTGAATGAATATATAGCACTTAATATAATCATGGAATTATATAGACAAGCACATTAATTCCATGATATATAACATATTGCTGGCTTAGAATGAGAATGTCGTAAGTGCCATATTTGAAATCTGTATCACAAGGCGCTTCTTATGAGCCTATTTTCATGAAAGCTTGTTAACCATAAGTAAAGAGTAATTTGTCAGATAGATTTTCTTATTTTCTCAAAATATCATTTTGTAGATACGATCTTTTCATTCTAAGGACAAACAAAAACATCTAGTTTTTTTATATTTTACTACAGATAATGTTGTATCAGACAATAAACAAAATGTAGCTAGCTACAATTAAATAATTATGCATAGGAAAATTTGAGGGCGTTTGGATATAACATATATTTTAGTTTTCCATTCATATGATCATGTTTGTGCGTTTTATATTGATATTAAAAGTAAAGGACACCTCTTTGACCTTCATAATGATTGACACGTGTTTATGAAAATTAAATAACTCACAACATTCGTGTACACATATTGAACATGCAGATTTACATACTTAAAGTAAACAATTATTTTTTTATTGTAGATTCTACTGTACATGAAAATATAAATCTAATAATTATCGGAGAAATTAATACATCTGCACACAGCCATTCGCACTATCTATATTGCATACGCATAGTTAATTCACCGCCTCTGGCATGTTTCAATTATACAACATGATTAATGTCAATATACAAGGCAATATACAACGTGATTAGGGCTACTATATACGATACCGGAAGGTACTGGTAGAACCGGGTTATAGTGTGTGCCCTACGTTATCATTAGGTGTGCTATCCATCCATTGGTTATAAGAAACTGGCGAAAAATTCTCGATAGTCTCCGGAAAGTGACGGAGATGCTGTTAAATGCCGTATTTGTAAACAAACCGGGCTCGTTATGCCAATCTTCAAGGGAAGATTATTTCACAGAGCGTGTTTTAATAGCTTGATGTGTTAATTATTTATCAGTCTTCAAATCAGTAACAAAGATTTGTGTTTTCTATCTATAGAAAATATGTCGTTCCGGAAACTTATTGTGGCTTTAAGAACACCATCATTAGAACCTATATTTGACCTCTTTAATATTTTTTTCTTAAAAGTTAAGACAAATATGACGACTGTCCCAAAATATGGCAAACTTCTTGTTACGGTTTTCAAACACATGAGTGATACGTGCCACGTTTCCACTTATATCATTATCACTACCAGATGGTATGTAAGTGACATTGCCTTCATGCTGGGTTTGACTAGTGAGATTCTTTGACGGTTATGCTGTATCCAGGTTCATGACTTTCCGATTGGTACTTAGATTTAAGTTATTAGCATAACCAAAATTTGAACCTAAGAAACACATAGCAACAGTAAGATGTGAAAGTGACTTTTGACAATTTGACATTTGCATGACATGTGAAGTTAAGCCATGTGTTTGGGAAAAGTAGCAACATGTGGACATAGCAACTGAAATATAGTTATCTTCCTTCCATATTGTCATAGTTTACTAAACTCCAAGGATTGCACCGTGATTCTAACATCACTTTAAACTAATAGGTGCTAAAACAGATGTTGGTACTTGCAATTGAAAAACAAACAAAAACACAACAACCCTTGCTAGTTGAATTCGCTTCCGACTGCTGTCTTTCCAGTTGATGCACTTGAAACACTTTCTGATTGCTATTGTATACGTACAATTAAGATCTGTGGATATTTCGAAATATTCAACAAGCCTACATAAGGTTAAAGCTACTGATAATAGTGAAGTAATTAAAGAATTGGGTTACTTATTTGTTTAAAAAAAATGGCCATATTTACCAAAACTTCATTATACGAGACAAACAAGATCTATTTCTCCATACCCATACAACCTGTTATCTCGTCAAGTAAAACATGTACATCTTGAGTTTATATAAGCTTATTTTGTCAAATTGATTGAGTGGCTGATGATAAGCAGGTCAATATAATTTCAACTAACGACATTTAATTAAACATAAACATTGCACGTACAACCTCCGCGCGTTCCTGATACACCGTGTCACGTCTTGTCGCCATTAACATACCAGTCCACAGTTTGTGCACATGGACTGGTATTCACACAATATCTTAAGGGAAAACTTCTCAAAATCTTACAATTTCCTAAAGTGTATTAGCTAAACAGGAAAGTAAAGATTATCAATGTTTACATTGTTTTGAAGCGGTATGAAAAGCGCTACGTACTATGTCTTGAGCTAATCTTATTTTTTTGCAAAATATAAGCAGTTCAATTTTTAACTTAAGTCAAAATATTTTAGTTTTCCATAAGATACTTTGTGAATCAGGCCTTAGACTTCTTAGACCAGAAGTCAAATATTTTGACTTAAATTACGTAACTTTATAAATACAAAATTATTATAAATAATTCATATTTGATCGTAAGTTTAAGATTTCCGTAAATGCTCTGATAAAACAGTACCCAGTTGATGGGTATGTCTAATACAGCAAATGGTGACATGGACTGGCGGATATTTGTATTAATAATACACCGACTTCCACCAAGCTGTTTGTAGCAGTACGCCCTAAATGAAAATATTTGCGCAGTCGAACTACCGCGCCAATTTATTAAATAAAAGACGGATTTTGACCAAACGAATGCACACAATTTCGGTCAACTTTATCATAATATTTAGTCTTGAAATGTTAAGCAGTTTATACGTTACATCAGCTATTTAAGTGGTTTAACACCAGCAGCTTCTAACTTAAGGAATGTGACATTTAACTTAGCATATTAATAGCTTTGGCATTTAATTGTTTAACAGTTAGCTGATTAAAATTGACCTAATGAATTAAATGGCAATGATACGGAGAGACAAGTTCATGACTTAAGAAAACGAGTAATCATCACGGACCAATCACTCGGTGCAATATACCACTTGCAAATACATTTCTTATTACCTTATGCATAGGTCCCACTGAGCATTTTCGCCTCGGTGATGTACGCCAGATGTTTAATTTAATGGGCACTGGGCGGCATCGGGAAAACGGTCCTTGTGGTCTGCCTCACAAGCTAATTTACTAAAATCGGGAGTACATTGTAGAGACAAAAATTCTCAGTTGGACCTAGGCTTTACCTTCATCTCGCACAAGTCAACATCACAAATAATTCATGATTAATGATTAGATCATAGAAAGGCTTACATGGCTGGCTTTAAAGCTGCTAAAGGCAATACTTATGCTGGAACGTTTGGGTCATTCATTCTATTGACGAGTTTACACAACCATTGCTGTATTCTCTATCATTTCACTACCAATGAAGTAATTTTTACCTGTGGTGATTGTATAGCTTGGCCAATTTGGCATGAGCCTGACCTTTTGATTAGCATAATTTAACAGTCGATATATTATCTACGTTTACAAATCCAAGTGTATGTTTTCATAATCGGGGAGTATCACGAAGACGCTCGAGATGTAATACAAACACAAACCTATAATTCCGAAATTGCACAATATGATTGCGGAAATTGATATATTCAAAGAACTTTGTAATATATTCTTGCATACAGGTCAGGCTCAGGTCAAAATAGCCAAGCTTTACAACTAAATTAAGTTGTTTGAAACGGATGTGTATATAAGGGACAACTGCTCGTCAACTGTTTTAAAGATAAAACACAATTTACTTTAACTGCTTATGATAGGGTTCCCAATATATGTCAACACGTTAATAAACTGCATGAAGAGAAGTGAGACATGAAGAGACATTTCTACTCTCTGATTCAACAATTGCATTTATTATATCAAGCAATAAGAACAAACATATTGTAATGTAGAAGCACATCATTAAAATACTTTAAAGGGACTCTCTCCCGTTTAGGCGTATTGCAAAAATAAAATAATATTGCCAACATTAAATTTTAATATAATTTTTTAGTGCTGGTTAATACATTTCGCTATGTTGTAGAAGACAAAGTTTATAGTAACCTATTACCCTGTAGCGGTACACGACCAGCGCGGGTCATAGCCGCCTTTATATCAATATTATTACAAGTGTTTGTCGTCTTTTCTACATAGTTTACACTAATAAACTAATTTTATTCCTACTTGGCTATGGTCATTAAAGAATTTTAGATTGTTGCTCCGTAGGAAACACGTGCAAGTTCTTGTAACTATAACATGATTATGACGTCAGAATAATTAAGTAGTACATAGGCAATGGAATATGGAACATCTCTTAAGTTCAAAATGAATGACACCAATTCACTTGCCATTACAAACGAGTCACCTTGGTCAATATTTCTCGTAAAACTTTGCTTATTCTAGGGTAGGGGCATTAAAATGGAATTAATTGTCATACGCAAAACGTTAATTGACACTTACGCCTTCTTCCACTCCCACGAATTCGGGAAATTTTGACTGCTACCTATTGTCTAGTATCTGTATACAGTAAAACTTCGTTATGACGAGCATCGATAATACGAGCACTTGGTCTATGTCGAGTAAAAGGCTGGTGAATTTGCAACTTAATGATGCGCATCAGTATTGCGAGCACATGGTTTATATCGAGCAGTTTTCCTGTCCCGGCGTCACCTCGAGATAATGAAGTTTTACTGTAACATACTAGTTTGCTGAGATCAACAATTGTTTGAAATTGAGCTTTTATTCAAAATTATGGCACGAATGTATTCTAAAACAACTGCTAATTTGTTTCAGACATGAATAACTCTCGGGCAATGTTAGTGAGCTACCAAGAGCAAGAAGAGTATTATGTAGATCGCTACAGAGAACGAGAGGTCAGAAGAACCGGTAAAAAAGTCCGGCGTTCGCAGAGTGACGTCACACTCCATTCTACACGAAGACCTAAAAATAGAAAACAACGCAAAGAGGCACCTTTCGACCGTCAGTCTCAGGATAGTGCCGAAAATAATAGAGGCGGCCAACAGGATGCACAAAGAAGAAGCCAAAGTAGTGATCGAGAATTGCAACGTGACAGAACAACTGTAGCAGATGTTCATAAACCTAAAAAGCAAGCACCGGCACCGCCTAAACAAAACCGAGAGGAGGTACAGACACAATCCATGACATTTAGTGAGCCGGAAATAACTGAATCCGCTACTGATAGCGCAAAGCTTCGTGCTCTTGAGCGTGAACGGGAGCGTAATAGGGAAAATGAACGCGACGCACAAAAGCGAATAGACGATTGTATATATAAGAGTGATTATATACGTGATAACCAAGGCTTTATTGACGATAATGGAGTGTCTAGTGATTTGAATGTTAGACCTTACAATTATAGTGGAAAACCTGCAACGTACGAAAGTTCTGCTGTTGCAAAGATGGCGGCACTTGCAGACACCCCAAAAGCGACTTACATTACCAGACAAAGTATTAGCGGCAATATTAAGGAAACACCAACCACAAAAGAAGCATTCCATGCCGAAGTGTCCAAAAAGCTTGAAAAACTTCAGGACACTAATGTTCCTGCATTAGATATAGCTGACGGACCAGTGGCTACATCAACTGGAAACCATTCAAGGTCAAGCCGACCTCAAAGCGCCAAAGGTCGACGGAGATCTAGAAGAGGGTCTAATGTAACGGACCAAGACGGTAGGTTACTTTACATATTTCGTTATACCGGGAATACTCAACACTAGTAGCTGCTATTCTACCTCATAAATGCTCTTTTCCAATTTTAAGGTTTAATTTAAGTGCATAATAAAACAAAACAAACTTCGGTTGTTTCCAAGATGTAATTTAGTAATAAGAGTTTCACCCCTTCAAATAAGTTTAGTTGGAGAAGTAACCTCCCTTAACACATCGTATACCATGGATGCTATTTCTGATTCAATAAGTAACATAAATGAGGGAACTATCCCATTTGAAAGAATAGCGGGGAATATCGTTAAAGCAGGTATACCAAGTCAAACCTATATAGGCATAGGGGCTGCATTAGGCATTGTTATATGACTTGACTTCGCGACCACATGTTCAAAGCCATAAAACAGTGCATTGTTTGGTTAAAAGTCACTTAGTAGTTGATACTGACATAGTACATGTACATGCTTTTTCAGGAAATGTCGTCACACAAGAAGCTTTTGAATTTCTAGACGGGTATTCAGACGGTGAGGGTACAGACTATATAGGTAGCGGCAGTATAACACCCACATTAGTCAGAGGTAAGTTCATTGTTGTTTGTTTTTATGCCGTGGTTCCATACATCGCTGACATTTTACTGGACCGTGTGCCTTATTCACCAACATTGTAAGACCGAAACTCTGACTAAGACTTAAAATTCACAACATTCATAATCGCTGGCATTTCTTTGCAATTAGCTTTAACCATGTCCAATTTTAAAAGATCATTTGTTGTTACCCACTGAACTCTACATATTTATATCCGAAGCTGTACCTTTATAACAACATGAGAGTAAATAGAACAGTTGGCAATACAAAGTCTGAGTTTTAGACTTACAACCTTGGTGAATAAGGCCCCTGTGTTGTTATTGTCCTTACCATTTAAGATGTTCTTGCACAACTGCAAGAATTTGACAAGTTCTCTTCGAGACGAGAAAACGACCGATAGCCTGTGCAATCCACAATCTACAATCACCATTCTTTATTTCTTCGTTATTTTAAACACGAAACCTTTCTATGGGCAAATCTTTGTAAAGCATGATTACTGACTTTTTCGAAGTTTGTTTACAATTTAAGAGACGGTTTATAGGAGTATTTTGTCTGTACAATAAATGAATAACAATAATTGAGTCCAACAGACTTTAACTTCTTTCCTTTTCTACTGAATTGAAGTATGTTCTTTACAGCAACTTAATATGTATAATAATGGTGTCGTTGCGAGTCAAAAATGAATTTTTCAGACTTTTCGCTATTTTTATTGACTTTTCTCAGTGTTTTTTATGTTATTGTTTTTCAGATTACGATATTAACTTATAAGAACCATTTCTGAGGTGGAATCATGTGCCTACAAAATGCTAACAGTACTTATGCGTTGATCAAGGCAGAGTGTCCTGTCTGTCCCAACCCAGTGAAGCGTTCGCGGCGGCAATGTCGCTCCTTGTTGGAGAATTTCGGAACTCTCGATGGACAGTCCGTGTATGAGACAAGATGTCAATCGAAACTCCTCGGCGTTTATCTAACAGGATACAGGGAAGCGGGTTTCGGATTTCATACCAAGCAGCATACATTTCGGTGAATGTGAGATTTCGTAGAGACACGGGACCCGTGTTAACCAAACGTCTAAGATATTTTTTGTCTAAGAAAAACATCATTTCTAAGTTTGTTGAATGAGTTATTTTATGAATACTATGTACCAGATCTATATCTGAGTTTTTGTCTAAGATACATTTTTTATTTGTATTTTACTATGAAATCAGTCATAATTGTCTACTACAATAAAATATAATATTTTAAAAAGAAATGTGCTTCATTTAAGGAAATTTATTCACACAATATCTAAGACGTTTTGATGATATGAGCTACGTATTGTTTGTGGACTTCCGTCAGACATACTGCCATTGAATCGTATACATTTCTACCTGTGATATCAAACCCAACCGATGTCTTCTTCTATGTACATAGTACTGCATTTATTATTTGTATGATTGTGTTGTCCACATTATTAATATTTATTTGTTCGTTCTGACTACCCTAAATTAATATAATCAATAGCTTTTGAGCCGCCACCCCCACGAAAAAAACACTTATTTAATAGTCGGCTGTGGAACATTTGAGTGTTTTAGTGTTGGATAGAAATTGCAAGAAATTAAACGATCCTTACTTCGATCGTCCTGAAAACTCTTTCCTTATGTTTTCCAAGTTTCGTTGATTCATGCGCGTACAAAACTTAACATTCGTTGATTTTTACCTCATAAACGTTGTAGTATGGTTTTAAGTTAAACCTGTATGTGACGTAGACACATTCAAGTTTCATATATAATATTATTATATTCTTTATTTATCTTTTAATATTTATTAATTGTGTTACCGTGTATGTGCAACCACGGTGGCATTCATACTAATAATGTTATGTTCATGTCGAAGGAAGGGAGGGGTACCAGTCCCTTTGTTAGTTTCTAGTTTGTTTTAGTATCATATATATCATGTATTTCATGTCAGCCTTCGCCAACAGTCTTCCTACTTAGTATTGAACTCAACCTGTGTGAGTTGATAAACATATTCACAGTGATTATCACGAAAATCAAAATAACATTTTCATCATATTTACGTCGATCTTATATGGGTAAGAACTTCTCTCTTCTTACTCAGATCTTATATACTAGTAGTACTATCCAGTTGGAATGATGTGAGAGTGATATAGTAGTTCATGTGTACACAAATTATTACAACCATTACCTGATCTTCTGAAGCATCTCAAGTAGAGCAAAATTGAGTCCAGCCTTTAAAGGGAATTTTCGAAATGACACATGGCATTATTTTGGAATGAGATTTCTCTAAGATTGAGATGTTTATAGAGATCGGGGACTGCTAAACGTAATACAGTCTTTCAATTTAGCATCGACACCAGAGATGTCTGGAAAAGCCTTTATAATTGGTTGTACGCTGTTATCGTTGCCTCGAACACCGTGCCACTCTATTATCATCCTGACTGGACAGTACATTCATTGTACGGACATCCCAATAAATCATCGATACCATACTTAGTACTTTACTTAATCCCTTTTACTCCATAGCGATGTATTTTGAAATTGTATCTACTGTGTGTTCATGAAGATAAATTTCACTATAAATGTGTATGTTTGACAATCTCTATCCAAGTGTCCGTTGCCCAAGCAAAGCGCTACGTAGCGCTTTCCACGTGAGTTAATCCCTGCCTTTTACATTTAATTGAACAGGAGGTTACTGAAAGAAGGCGTCCGATAGCGCTTTGCTTAGGCAACGGAACCCAAGTTTTATACAAATTATGCATAAAACAAAGGGAAGTAACTCTTGTTGTACTGTTACATTGAAGAACATTGAATTATCGAACATGAAACCAGTATGGTACAAATCTTTGGTCATGGAGAAAAGTTATTTATCAAAATAATTGATTTCGTTGATAAATAGCTAAGTCGTATATGGAATAAAGGGTTAAGTTAAATAGAAACGTTAATTTCATTTAAGTGAAAATTATTCATGTACATGTACCATGCTATCTCCACTAACATGATTTTCGAGTTTGTTATTTTATGATTCATTTACCAAACATATTTCTAAGAAATCCTGTTAAATATCACACGGTGTAATATATAATATATATATAATTATGGAATAATAATTTGACATATAAAATTTTCATATTTTAACAGGAAAATAATGTTGCAATATTTGATATGCAATTTTTATACAAATGATGTTTTTTATTATGTGTGTATTTGACTATTTGTATTCAGCAAAATAAGTTTATTTATTGAAAAATAAACAAATAAATACTAGTAAAGTGTTTGTTATTTGCGTGCCATAAAAATATATTTCCAATTAATATACCGGGTTTAGTCTATCAGCTGGGTATTTGAATTCAGTTTTCAATCAAACCATCTGGTAAATTCCGGTGGTACACCTTGCTCAAATCTTCCGAAGCATCCCAAGAAGAAATCTCATCTCAAATTGAGATTTCGCTCAAATCCGAGTCTGACTTTGAGATGAATATGAAGTTCAAGCTCACTAATGTTTACTGTTGTAAACAAAGAATATTGCTAAATCTGTTTTGTGATGCAGATTTTGTATCCAACCTCCCATAGAAATTATCGAAACGACACATGGCAATATTTGAGATTAATCTCAGATTGATATGTTCAGGGAGATGGGTCCAGAATTATAAAGACATACTGTATTTTGAAAACGTGGGTACCAGTATGATGAACCCTTGTTATCTTATTGAAAAATATGGAAATGTATTTTATTCTAATTCAAGTTTATCATACAAGGAGAAAAAACGCAACATACGACATCAATAATGAACGGCTGGCCAAAAATGGGTTTCACAATCGTTTGAGCCATCTTAGAGTTTAGAACATGGGACAAATGGGCGACGAAAGTCGAAATGTTCTAGGATAAGTAGATGTTATTTCAGCAACGAAGTAAGTGATGCGTTATTCAAGTAGAACCTCCACTGAATGTTTTTGAACGACAATGTCCCAGATAGGGATTATGTTCAGTATCGACAGGAGAAGAAGAAGAAGAAGAAGAAGAAAAAGAAAAAGAAGAAGAAGAAGAAGAAGAAGAAATTACATCCACGTTGAGTTGCTATCTAGTGGACACGGTTTGGTGAATTCATTCTTGTTTCTATGTATCCAAACATTTCCAACCCATTTGTTGCCGACCACTACTGGACAGGCTGCATGTATAGTATCATAGTGGACTGTATCATTTGGACGTAAATTATACCAGAATACAGCTGATCCCTGAAACATATAGAAGGCAAACTTTGACTGACACATTCTCCAAGGGGGGTCCTATAAAATAAAAATTACGGAAAGGTATGGGACGATACGAGGAATTTATAAACTCATATCAACTCAAATTAAAAAACTTCAAGTTTGGAACATTTTCAAATGCTTCTTCTGGAGTCTTTTAGAGCACTATGATTTACGAATTTACGAACGAATAGCACATGGTGATTGTAAGAATCTCTAAAATACCTCAATTTCGAACCACTAGTTTCAAACACAAGAAGATGTTGGATTTTGAACGAATACAAGGGAAAGAAACGCGTAGTACGAGTATTTGAGTCTTGTCATTTTACAGACACACAGTACTAAGCTAACTTTAAGTTTTAGTGTTATTTTGACAAAACACAAATAACGGAGTATGGCCGATTCAGTGGATTTACCTTTTGCGGGAAGACAACATCAGGGATACGTGGGAAGGCTGTTCCTCCACCAACCTCTACGTCTGACATCTGAAATAGAAATAGAGAAAGGTCAGCGCAATTAAATCCATAAATCATACTCATCTTAGACTACAACGTACTTGTATATGATCTAAATATATTGACAGAAGAAGGTAAAGTATCACCTCTCTTCCCTACCCACATTCTTGCAACTACTATATCCCCCTAACAACCTGTAACTTATTTATTTTCAACTTTTATGTTCTCTTCTGTTTTAAAAACAAAAAATAATTAATTGTTAATTAATTGACATTGTTCTACATTTTTTATGTTTACATTTGATTATTGCTGACTATCAAATTGTGCCTTTGCCTTTCAGAGGGCTAATATAGGCCAAGTCTTTTACCCAATCCTATTCGTTAGAAATAAAATATATATACTAGTAAAATTAACTCACGTAGATCATGAATGTTGCTAAACGATTGTCGTGTATCTTCTCCTTGAACTGAAACCGAACATAGCATGTATACTTTCCTGAATGTTGCGAACTCGTTTCGTTTCTACACATTGGCATATTAAGTGACAAATGAAATATAATTTCGAACCAATTTACACAAACTATCATAAAAATGGCTAAGATCTTGAAGTAAACTGAACATGAAGTTAGTGATTTCTTCTCATAGTTTGACGTTTAATTCCGACAGACACATGCAACATCGTCTCACTGAATATCAGTCGTTTCCAGGATTCTTACCACAAAAAAGGACCAATACAGTTCAATGACTAGGCTAAAAGTAAGGTTGATAAATAGCACAATGAACACTGCTGTTTTGATATGACCAATTAGGTAAAACCTGATATTACAATATTTGGGAGCAAGTAGCAAGTTTTACTATCTTTGAGTTGATATAAGAGTCCAGCTGCATTTATTGATATTTAGTTTAACTTACGTGATTGTCAGGAAAGTAGTCATGGTGACAGTAATAGTGTCCACCAACACCATAGTTAGCCATCTGAATTACAAAACAACAATAGTAATTTTGCATCATCTCAATAATATAACGGAGAAACACGATAGTTGTCCAGTCGTGTGATTGCACCGTTGCTCGATGATTCTGGTTTAATTTCCGCTCGTTCATGTACTGTAGCTGGTTTCTTATGGAAGGTTATTCTTCAGTCCCGGAAAACTGCTTAGGTAAATGGGGCGTATACAGAATATGTTAAAACCAGAATACAAAAAGTGGGTGATAAATAAAGAATTAAAACTGACGACCCTAAGACAGCGACATGTACCAAAAAAGTTATTAATAAAACATTCTGTAAGAACAACTGAAATCCTCTTAACCTATAAACTTAAGCTCAAGATCTCTTACAAAAAGATGATGAAAAAGTTGAATTAGAATAAAAGCGAAATGATACTTGTACACAAATGTTACTAACCTGCAACTCTTCATAACTTGATCGTTTCAATGACGTCATGGCTTCCATTAGTGTGTAAAGTTTGTTAATTTCTTTAACTCGCCTTTTAAGAAAACATCTGTAAGTAATGAAGACAAAACATTTGATTTAAAATGGACAAGCTATGAATAAGAAAACATGATATAATAATACTATTATCGTGTGTGGACATTATCAAACAATTGTTAGATACATAGCACATTGATAAGATAACCACTATAGCCAGTCATACTTGATGCAGAATTTGCCAGAATGTTGTTGGAATTTAACTGACTGGTGTATTCCTGTTTATTCTAAGCAAGGGCATGATGAAAGGTCTGTGTTATGATATTTGTTAAAATATTATTATCATATCAGCTGGTTTAGCTGCATTCATTCCGCTGAGGGATTACCGTGACTCGATAATGAATGGATGAGATTCCAACACACATTGCATTGAGCTCTCGCTCAGCGATTCTAAGTACGAAATCAGTAGACCACTAGGCTGTCGCAACAACTAAATATTTTTACATAAACTATCAGTATCAAGGTAACTTCATCACAATACCCTAACGCTTAATCGGTAAATACATTTGTGGATAACAGCATTGATGGGTTTGATAAAAGAGAGGAAAGGAAAAACAAAACAACATCAGTAAAGGTTAACGAATCATTGGTAAGCTTAACATAGTTTTAAACGTTTTATTAGACGTATTTGGTAATGATTGTGTGGTAATTGAAAAAATAAGTAAATTTTGAACGCACTGCAATGATACTGTAAGCATGTCAACAACGAAGTTGCTAGTAGTTTCGGAACAATTAAAGGAAGGTTATTAAATGTTTTACATACGATTGACTTTTTCGTCCAGATTCAAACACACTTCCTTTCTTGGTCTTGACTTGTGATGGACGCAGCTGAAATGTTTGAAATGATATCAATGCCTACTGAGCATATTAAAATGTTGAATCTTCAGTACGTTGTGTGTATTATATAAAGTGATGTTAGCAACAATTGCACCATTCCTCACTTCAGTAGCAATAGCATTACTCGTATTGTACTCGTTTAATGTATGTTCAAAGAATAGGACAATAGTGATTTCCAGAACATCCATCTATTGGATTTAATATGAATACATATGTGTCCATGGGTATAATGCCTTAATTTCTTAAATAAACTGTAAATTGTGTTCTTTTGGCCAACGGAAACGAGTATGAAAGCTCATACTATAAAAAGTTGCAATTTTTATATAGATTCGTCACCACGGAATCCTTGAGGTGTTTAATACTTACAGCAAAATTATGATAAAAGAGTTCTTCTGATTCCGAAATTTTTGTAACAAAGGTTGACATAATAATGAATTCAAATATTATGAATTGTTGATAGATCTAACGATTACCTTGGGTTTGGCGAGAGCTTTCAAATTTACCATAGCCCTTTTACTTATGACATCATGATATATTTCTATATGTGGATCTTTGGAGATAAGTTCTCGTTTGGCTGGTTGAATGAACAACAGCGGGTGACCGTTGTCATCGTAATGGCAGTATAAATCTTTTGACGGTGGGTCAATCTATAATATGAAAATATACCAAACTTATGAAGTGTTTGATGTACGATTTACCTTATTCAAAACGATGCAAAAGGCCAAACATCACTCTAAGACCGAATGAGGGAATCGTTGTCAGTTGATAAGAATTCTCCATATTCTATTGTCATCGTACTCATACTTAACTTCTTACAGATATTTACAAACGCATTTTCAGTGAATTTCTTGTCTATAGAATGACTTAAATTATTTAATAAAAGTTAACTTAATTTCATAATAATAAATCTACAGCATATACACAGATTTATTACCTTCAAATTACTCAAGAGAATACAACAACCATGGTACACACATAGATGGGTTACATACAATGATATAGTTACATCTTTCAATCAATTAAACAAGTATATAAAAAACTGGAACAAAGAAACCCATCCCGAATCGCCCTAAGAAACAATGTGTGCTTCTCTCCTTCTGCCACGAGAAACTGAGTGATATTTCCTCTCAGGAGACCCTCTACTTCAAAGTAATAAGAATCCCTTCTTTCTTTAAGAAGTAAAACACCTAAACCTGAATAGCATGATATCAATAATTTCTAAAGAGAACATTAATTAGGAGAATTTCCCATTTGTCACCCTGTAATGGTATGGCAAACCAGAGAAAATAAAAGGGAATACAATATTGCAAGCCTGCAAAATCTTCTAATGTAAATATTGATATTGTCCATTACGTTGACGTATTTATAGTCATTCGGTTGGATAATAACATTTTGGAATAAATATATTTGTGATAAATGAAAACACATTTTCTACTGAACTTAAGATGAAAATGGTAAAAGTTATTGCATACGCCACTGCGAAACAAAAGCTGAAAATTGAGTAAAATGATATATCATAAACGACGTTTTAAAGCAAAGGCGGAAGTTTGTTGGACTACTGCACTATAGTTATAACAAATATGTCTTGAATAATTTGATAAAATCTTACCAATCTTGGAATGTTTCCTTGGCAGGAAGCATCGTGTTTGACTCTTAACTCGGCAACATGCTTGTCCACCTTCTTCTGTGTACCATCATCTCTTGTTCCATTGAATTTCATTAGGCGTACGTAGTGTTGTAACCGATTGCGATGATATCTACTTTCCGGAACTAGATACAAAAGAAACACGTTCATTCGAAATCGATTGTTAAAGTGGCAACATATCGATGACTTAGAATAAGATGGTCAGACAGGGACGGTAGCACTCAACATTATCAGCCCAGCACAGAAATCAGAAACACCACAACACAAATACACTGAGCAATTCTCACACAAGTAATACTTGTCATGGTATACTAGTTCTTGTTCGTCCTATCACTGGCTTAGAACCAGAAGGTCGTAACTACAAAATCGATATATTGAGAAAACAAGAAAAAACTGTCTGGAATTTACTCGTTACCTATGGAAAAACAAGTTTTTAAAACTTCATTTTGGTCAACATAAAAATTTCCGATTTTCATGAAAATAAGCTCATAAGAAGCGCATTGTGAAGCAGATTTCAAATATGTATGAGTCTTATAAGGTCGTAAGTAGTAGTTACGACCTTCTTATTCTAAGCCATCGATATGTCCATACATAGTGTGCTCCCTTGAAGTTAGACGTCGTCGGCCTAATAGTCAATGGGGGGATATTAGGTGACGACACCATACGACTGTAAAGGTAGCTGTATAAATAGTACTTTTATTATCATAAATGTTACCTGCTGGTGTTGGTCACTAGTGTCCGTGTCAATAACAATAACTTACGTTCGTATGTCACAAAACTGTACAGCGACATTGCTTCTAGGTAGTTACCAGTCTGAAAATAAAGTAAAACAGTAACACAGTGTTCATATATGCTGTAACATAGACATATAAGTTTCTGACTAATTTGTAGACTCACACAAACAAGATCCTCGTGTCTATTAAAATAACATCTGATTTTCAATGAAGAACAAAGTACATCACATACGAGCAGCATTTATTCCGATTTGAAGAAAGCATAAGAAATAATGTTTTAACTGAGGGGTTGAGATAGAAAAAAAAAAACACATTTTGTTGATATACATCAACTTTGTTGATATACGTGTACATAGTTTGATAGTGAAATTAATTGAATCATTTATAGATCTATAATAAATTATATAAACAAATACGTGATTATAAATATAATATGTGCAGCTGCATATTTATGATTTCGGTACGTCACCACATACTTACACTAGCAGTTGCGGCAGCAGCTTTTATGAACACCAGTACAGGTGTAGTACTTTCGTCACCTTCTTCTATCTTACCAAGAGCTGAATAGCGCCATTCAATTGCGACTTCGTTATTCCCTTCTATGTGCGCTTGGACCATCAGATCCTGACATTCGGCAGCAGTTAATGGTTCTGATTTCTCACCACCAAAGTTACCATCAGCCATGTCTGATGTTGATAGGTTGTATGTTCTTTGCATTAATAGTATGCCACCGAGTACACCTTTCAAATCATCCGGGTGATATGTTATGATCTTCTGAGTAAGGTTGTTAATCTTTGCGCGACCTAGAGTGATAGTAAAAAGGGTATGAGGAAATCAGACAGGGGAGGTTGCACTCAACCTTACCAGCCGAGCCCAGAAATCAGAAACACCACAACACAATTACACTGAGCAATGTCCACACATAAGCCAAAGACACAATAACAAATCCAAGCCGAACAAATTTAGTATGCTTTTGAGAAGAAATCGTTTAGATAAGTATACATGTACAGTAAGTTCACCCTTGTAAAATTACTTCTGATATATCTTTACATACACTCCATTTTTATTTCTGCTACAACATATAAACACATTATGGTCAACTAGACAAACTGGATAATCCCAAATTGGAACTTCTGAATATTTTGATTCGCCTAGATGAATAACATTATGTTGATCTTCCATGTCATCTATCTTACATGAGGTCAATTCCGATATTCATACAATGAACAGTTTAGAAAAAAGTACTAGTATGATGAAATTAGACAGGGACGGTAGCACTTAACATGATCAGCCCAGCACAGAACTCAGAAACGCCACAACTCAAATAAACTGAGCAATGCCAACACAAGATATACTTTTTGGTATACTGGTATGGACCAATCAGTTCTGTTCTTGTTCGTCCTATGTGGTCTATGTATCAGTTTGGTTGTCTTGTCTAATTAAAGTTAAATAGTAGGGCACAAACCAAAGCCACACAGCTACAACGGCAGCGCCTAGCCTCACACGCAAGAGTCAGACATAGCACAAGCCATCCACATCCCCAAAATGGATGCTTCATGCCTTATATGCTCATTCCTTAATGAATGACACACTGTGGACTTTGGATTTTGTGCATAATTAGCCATTAAAAGTGATAACTACTCTGAAGTGAAGAACCATTTTAAGCGGAAAGCAGCATCTTACTGGTACATCAACAACAATTTCCTGAGCTTTGTAAAAAATGAATTCAATTACCCTTTTCATAGAGGCGGATTTCTTGCAATAGTTGTGTCGATGTTGTGTTAAATATTACCGAATGATTCCGTATAAACCTGAAAGCATTGAGAGGGTGATGTACCGTGAAGTTAGGATCACGTATTTCATCCCCAGATAACTCTCCAAGGGTCTTCGCTAAACTGAAATGAAAAAAAAAACAACCTCAGATTTAATCGTCATAAAAGTTGATAAAACAAAATAACATTATAAAACAACATTGTCCACTCGATGTCATAACCACAGTTGAAAAAGTACTAAACATTTTTGCCAATTGATATAAATTATTCTAAAAGGATTTGTACAACACCAATCTGATGCAACAGAGCATGATAGGCACAAAATGAACAGTGTACAAATATCTAGCTCTGCAGGAAAGTATCCTCTTAGAAAAGACAAACATTGTATATATTACTGATATTTGATTAATCACGTTTAATAAGTATTGTAGTTGAAGGTTTTGGAGCTGGTACAAATCAGACCCACACTCGTCCACTTTTCTTATCGCTCACTTTTCAAACTCCAAATTACTTAAAACTGTGACCATAATATTTGATGATATTTTGGGCTCATAAGTTTTATGTAATTGGGTTACCAATTAATGCATTAATAAAAATAAAACTTATGTGGTAAAGTCTGCATGGTTAGTCACGCGATAAGTTTTGCATTTTCATAACTTTTATTGGTACAAAATATGATACAAAATATTGTCACAGTTAAAAGTATCGGGGTTGGAAAAGTGACCAATTAGAAAAGTAGTTGAGTGTAGTACTAATTCTAATAATTGATATTATAGATAAACTAAAAGATAAGAAAGAGAAGGCAAGTAACTCGTCAACTAAACAACAGGACACGACAGGTACACAGACATGACAAATACGACGCACATAACACAATTCACTATGACAATTACAAAACAAATAAATAAAAATACAGCTACTAGACAACGGCAACTTCCCCCGATAGTCTGTCGCTTTGGCAAGTCAAACATAGCCGAAATAAGAGCATTGAATAACGAGTCACACACAACAAGCTTACCCACTAAGCGACACCAACACAAACAGATTACATGCACCACATAAAAGAAACGGAGCTCAATTTCATATTCATTAAAAAGACACAGAATGCGAACATCCAAAGGAATGCAGAGTCCAACAGCAACAACAAAAATCGAAAAGCATAAAAAAAACACATTATTGCAAGTATGGGTCACAATAATATAACACATATAAAGAACACATATGAAACTAAGTTGCTACACACAGCTAATAGCAAACAGGACTGGGAAACGTTCAATACTGATCAGTTTAAGATTGAAATAAATAAAAACTACGAGTGAAAATCGGCACAATTGGTAGAATAGAATTAAGATTCGGCAACACAAAGTAAAATAATAACATAATTGCACAAGCACATGTCTGGATCATTCTGCAAGATATATTAGTCTATCTTATCCTTCATTAACATTTGCATATGTACTATGTATATTACTAAACGCTTTGGCAAATTAAACGAATACATTGTGTTTTTAGGCTGGCGATGTCGCCAGACTATTACAATGCCAAAAAATGAAATCCACTAAGATGCATTTACTCCCGAAACTGACAATACAGAATCTATACACTCATTGAAAATAGTTCCTCCTCGTTAATCAGTTTTGCAAGATTAGAACATTAAACTTTCCTTGTTTCATTTAATCTGTTCGATTGTAATATATTAGTTTATTCTTGTAATGGAAGGAAATTGTATGAAATTAAAAGAATAGGTGTTTAAATGCGTTGATAATTATTACTACTACGCGTTACGAACGCGATATAGCGCGCGCATCAATGATTTCATTATGTTTAATTATTTAGGTCAATATTCTCTAACGATATCGTGGTCGAGTGGATAAGCAACTCGTTTAGTAATTTTCTGGTGCTAAAGTCCAGCGACCGAATCACGGCGGTTCCAAAGTTTTTATATTTTTTAAAATTATATTTTTAAAAATTTTATTTTTCGTCCAGCACTTACCTCTCTTTTGACATAGAAAACCACTTGATGTTATATTATTTGAAAAGCTATTGTCCCTTTGCAGTTCGCCAGCCTGTCAGTACTTCAGTACTTTGATTGATTATCGTAGACAATTCAACACACTATTGTTTAGTTACTAATTAGTGGTTCATGTAATACCTATGCAGAAGCGGCATTAACAAGACCTGTAGCTGTCAGTCCACATACTATTCAAACACATTTACCTTTTGATCTTGCCCAGTCTTTCTTCTTGTATAACGATAAGTCCTGTCAGTTCTGGACGAACTCTACCACGTTTGATCAGTGTCATTTGATCGTTTATATGTGCCATGGAAGAGAAAATCTCTCGACCATAAATCGACGCGGCGAATAGCAATAATACCAACGATTGTATATAACAGCACATTGTGTCGGAGATGGAGCCTTCTCAGTAAAATACTACACGCTTAACTTAAGTTTAATTTAGACAAAATGTACAAAATTAAGGAAATTCACGTTAATTGAAATGTTTTAATCGATATTTACAAACGCTTTAGGGGATATCGATTTCACATTTAAAATAAATTCATTATTGAAACTTCCGACTTGTTTATACTCCCTTGTTACATGTATAATTTTATTTTGCTTATTGATCTTAGTCGTCCAAACAAAGAATATGCAAAAGTTGTTTACACTGCTTGATTAAAATTTCGCTCTTTATGTTGTACTTTCAGGATCAAAGATTGCCTGGGATCGATGTAGCATCTTACTAAAACCTTTACATATCAGCTAGTAGTTGTGTTTTTACAGACATTTTTACTTTTACATGATCAATTTGCAATTTGTTATAACAACTCTTCGATTTTGTTTCAGCCATGTTCAACTCTCAGGCAATGTCAACATCAACATTAATAGAAGTGTCTACAGTGCACCAAGGATAATGTGATGTTTACAAAAATAAAAAAAATTAATTTGGTCAACTTTTGTTTTTATTATCTTATAAATTACTAAATTAAACAGATATGTTCAGTTTTATACTACCGTAAAACATCACTGACAAATTAGGCAACTCTGCCTAATTCATACATGTATTTGTGAAATATTCCATATTTCCCGCATTTCTCATTATCGTTTGGTGCACTATAAAATCTTGCAACAATTCAAAATAACAGAAATGTGCGCAGCCAATGAAAATAAAAATGTAACACATGGGCCTTTATTCAAGGTTTAATCGATTGCCAAGTCCAACGGTATACGTAAATCTAACGACGGTGACAAATACGGTAAATAATTTGGATAATTTTGTAGTAGTAGTGTCCCTTGCTCAGATAGTAAATTTGGACTTGTTACTGATTTTGCAAAATGGTTTACTTGGACATTTATTTTGGCATATGTTTTATTTGTACAGCGTTCTCTACACTGATGACTGCCGAATTCATTTAGTGATATTGCGGAGGTATAAGTTGCAACACTTTTGTTTGGCTGCAATAAGAGATGCAGTGCAAGGCACCTTTTATATTTCAAATGACTAGACGGCAGTGGTGTAGGCAATGCTCAAACAATTTGTTGGTCGATGACTTTTGTCTAAGATCATGAAGCAAATCCTACGGTTTACTATAGCAAAATGTACAATATTTCTAATGTTTTACAATCAAATATTAATCATTTTTATTGATCAACTGAATTCTCGATTTATATCGAATGCAATATCAGTCGTATGGTCAATTGAATTTGGAATTACTTAATAAAGTAATAATACCTTAATATTACATACACGTACATTCCATTTCAGAAAATATCGTCAAACAAGAAAATGTTGAATAATTATACGCATATTCAGATAGCGAAGCTGGCCATTCCAATTCCATAATGTCTAACTCTACTGTTCGATTACTTTGGACAGGTCATTACAAATATCTACTGCTCCTTAAATCGATTGAGGTTTTTTCTTAGTAAGGTATCATTTTTCATTTTCATTGGATGCTTTGGTTTATGTTAATGTTATGAAGTTACACACCTATATAACCGGTTGCTGTGTCATTTTACCGACGTCTAGACTCTTCTTGAGATTGTTTCGTGAAATTTGTAGTTTTTTTGCAACTTCAAGGTCCAGCCAGAGGTTGCTTGATATATGCTTAAGCAAAAGACATGAATACTGTTTTAGTTTTGGGTTGCTTTGCTGGTTATCCTTGTGACGTGTGGTCATCCTCGTGAGTTGTTTTTGTCTGCTGACTTTTACTTTTAAGTGGTGTCGCTGCAAGAGTTGGCTGTCGTGTTTTAAGGGTTTAGATTCATGTCTCGTGGCTATTTTAAGTACTTATCTTAAATTGTAATCCGTTTATCTTTGTGTTGTATGTTTTGTGCCTACTGTGTCTATTGAATACTGACTTCCCCGTCATATATCTTTTCATCCTTTTGACGTAAAGAATATATACCAACACATAAGTTGTATACTAGTATTCAAAAATACTCGTAGCACACCTGATCAATTATTAAAGCTTTGGGGGAGCATCTCAGGGTCGTGTGATCTGACTATAAGTAATTTAATCAGTAAGTAAAACAAAATACATGATACAAATTGGCTGATATATGGTCTATTCTAAGACAAAAAAAAGCATATTTAAAAATTGATATACAAAGTCAAAGTCAACGTGAAAGAAGCTTTATTCAAACTACATACAATAGTTTACACATTATAAAGGTGATGTAGAATTGTAAACAAAACAAACACAATGTAGTGATAAAGGTTTTAGTATATGTAACGTACAAGTAAATGTATTTAATGAATGTAAAAAGATGAATGTAAGTAGTTTGAAGTAATATTTAAGATGACCAAGTGGATAACAAAATGAGAATAAAAGATGAGCGTTTTTGCACAGAGTGTTTTTACGAAGGGAAGACACATTAAGTTTATACATTACATGCATGAGCTTATTTACAGCATGACCTCCAAAGTACATGTACAATATAAACACAAACAAATAATAAAAGAAAAAAAAACTATACATGTACACCCGACAAACACTATGAAATACAAAAAATGTACATGCGAAAATCTGAAGTGGTACTTGAACGCCATACATTATGTTAAAACTATAAACTATAAAATAACTGAGTTTCATAAAAAGTGGGACAACAAAGTCAATAACGTGATGCATTCCCTATTAGCGGTGAATTGTTCATGCTGTATCACACGTATTTATATCCACGAGTTTGAGTAGCGATCTAGTGGACACGGTTTGGTAAACTCGTTGTTGTTTCTATGTATCCAAACATTTCCAACCCATTTGTTGCCGACCACTACTGGACAGGCTGCATGCATAGTATCATGGTGCAATGTATTGTTTGGATGTAAATTATACCAAAATACTGCTGATCCCTGAAACATATACAATATGTATTTGACAAAACTGTCATTTTGAACAATAGAGACTGTTTGTACATTATTTTAACAAAGAACAATTGAGTGAGTAGCTTTACTGATTATTATTTTGGATTGGCGTTTTATCAATACCACAAACACATTAGAACACCAGAGATAGAACTATGTCTCCAGGATAGATGGAGGCATATTGTCATAAAGTTTTCCATTTCTTAGCATGGAAATTTGGTACCAAGCATTGTTATACATAATGCCAGGAAATTTCGATATGCTTTATGTAAGAGTTATGAGCCTTACTGGAGAAACTGATTTTTGTGTGATTTTAAAGGTTGGCAAAACACAAATGACAGGGTATGACCAATTCAAATAATTACCTTTTGTGGGAACACAACTTCTGGTATCAGTGGGAACGCTGTTGCTCCTCCAACTGCAATGTCTGACATCTGAAACAGAGAAAACAAAGAAAGTTAATAGCAATAAGTCATGACTTGAAATCAATCAGTAAGGTCAACGATTTAGAACAGCTCATTATGTTATTTCATACAGCTGTTGTCTAAATGCCGTAAGGTTAATATCAATAAGTTGCGACGGGTCATCGACAGGTCATCAATAAGTAAATGCAACGTTTGAACAACTCCTTATGTCATAACATACAACTGGTGTAGTCTGAGTGACGCACCTCTTATACCACATCAGGCATGGTTCTTTACTGACATCCTCCATTGATACAAATGAACAGCAACAGTGACTGGAACTTGAAAAGATGATTATGTATCGCAAATACAACTAAAGGTAATTAGAAACAACCTCTGATTTCATGAAATTAAAGATGCATATATTAGTCATGTTTACGATCTGTAAAAATGTTATGTTAATTCTTTAAATGGTCTGATATTTATGTGTTTCTTCATATTGCATATTGAGCAGCTCCTTTTGGAAGGGAATGACCTCTCTCGACAAATTCAACGCTCAAACCACTGGGCAACTGTCGCGGCTTGCAATCGTTATATATAAACGACATTATTTGAAGAAGTTAAAGAACTTACATATATCATGAATGTTGCTATGCGATTGTCATGTGTATCATCCTTGAACTGAAACATAACATAACGTGATTTCTAATTATAGTATGAACAAATGATTTTGTCATCAAGTACTAATGAGTGTTAATATACTAGAAATAAGCACGAGTTTTATGTCAAACGCGAACTATGCTCAGTACATCTAGAAACGCAACGTTTTCATCGTTGAATTTTTCTTACTTCCATTGTTCATACATCTTTTAATTTTGTGTAATAATATTGTATAATCGTGTAGAAACTTGGCTATTGTCCAAAATATATCGATCGGGTTACGTAACTCCCGTGCGTCAAGAAAATCACAAAACGCACGGAGTCCACGTGAATCATTTAGGCTTGATAGATTTTGGGTTGGAATTGCTTCGAATCCTTTGTAAGGTTGGCCAATTGAAAGAAAATCACAAAAGAAAAGTTCTAGGCTTCGGAATAAAAATTCCAGGATAGTCCGAACAAGGGCGAAATCAGGCGATTCGGACGCCTATGATGGCGACGTCGAATGGGAGGTTTCACTTCGACTAAATTGTCTTTAACCGAAAATGTTTCATCTGGAGACACTCTATTAACACGTTGGCACATCCAACCATGTCCAAGGCATCCATGTGAAACAACTCTCCGACAGGACCAGTAACTCCATATGTTACATATCTAGGCAAAGTTCACAACTGATCCATACACTTCTTAACAACTTGCTGGACGTCATGAATATGTAATCAATCCATAATTAATCAAAATTTCAACTTTTAACTTAGAACAACAATTCTTAAAAATTAGGACTTTACCAATTTGTGTTTAGTTACTTTTAGCCGCACTATACACACAAGTATTGTCCAATCACATCGAGAGCACTGTATACAAGTACAATGTTACAGTTGCATTGTTCATGGAATAAAATATCATCAAGTAAATACAGTTTGGTTGTCAATTATATTTTTTTGTTGAAAAATGTTGACAGTAACCCCCTGTTGCGTTTCTAGATGTACTCAGTATATAATGAACTCACGTCGAATGTCTTTTATGTTTTTCGTTTACTATAATAGATCAATATAGCCGTGATTTAATTATTCATATGTAATAAAGCATACGTTTACAGAAATGGTGTTTGGTCATAATTTAACTGGGTCAAACCTTGCATTGAAATACAGTAAAACTTCGTTATGGCGAGCATGGATAATACAAGCACTTGGTCTATGTCGAGCACTTTTGAAAGTCCCGGTGAATTTGCACCTTTAAGATGAGCATCAGTATTTAGAGCACATGGTTTATATCGAGCATTTTACCTGTATCGATGACTCCTCGAGATAACGAAGTTTTACTGTAATTATACAGGGTCGACCATCTTTATTACATACGGAGTCACCTCCACCAAAGACAGACAAAGAACGACAATAACGCGCCAGCAAAAGAACAAGTTACCAATTTTCTAGGGCTCTTTTCAGCTGTAAGGCCGCTCAAGCACTCTTTGACATTTAAGCTTCCCCTGGTCATTAGGCTTCATATGGAAACCTACACTCGTGTCTCCCTGGGGAGACTATTTCTCTCCTGTGTGTGTGGCCAGGAATAGACACTGCCCTCACATGTACCATTTTACACCATGGTAGAGTGGAGCATGTGGGTCTTTCTCAGAGAAATTAACCAGTGGTTCAGAGGCGGATAGAACCCGGGACATCTCGATCCCGAAGCGAGCGTCCTACCTCTAGGCCACCGCTCCCCACTAGTACCCAACACAAGCAGTATCACGCAACAAACCTAGTCTCAACTGGTAACTTACGTGGGAATCTTTAAAGTAGTCATGATGACAGTAGTAATGTCCACAAACACCATAGTTAGCCATCTGAATAATTATTATAAATCGTAAGTATATCTTATACAGTGATTCTTTGCTTAAAAGACGAATAAAATAGCGAATATATCAGCGTTTTGTTTAAGATATAGTACTTTTGTTCATTTCAACTAGAAAAGTCTTCTTGTTTTCAAAAAGGCAAAGCCGTCTTATAAGCGGAACCCATTATGTATCATTAAAGTAACGTCGTATTGATAATTTAAAGCAAGCAAAAGGAATTTTTTTTAAAAGCTATTGCAAATAACTTGGTAACCTATCTGCAGAATGGTGTATTTTGAGCACTTGAGTAGGACCCAAAAGGTAGAAAACACCAAACGATGGAAGAAAGCCCACGACACAGAACCTCCAGTTGGTTTGTTGACAAAATAACAAATGCATTATGGATATTCTAAGGGAAGCAACTCTCATTTTACTAAATATGATTTTGGCCTACCTTTCTACAGAGATAGTTCTGTCATCAATTATTGATCATTAGTGAAAATCATTTTAATGATACAATAATTCCTTGTATTTAATGGATAGTCGGAAAACTTTTTGAAAGCGATCATGTAACTTAAAAATGTATCAATCGCAAAAGCAGAATTGTACAAATTTCTATTTACGTCTAGTTAGTCCCAGACTGTTTCATGATCATATACAATATGCCGGAATGTTTCGGCAACTGGAAGACGATCGATTATCAAGAGGGCATCCGACTTGGCCTCTATCGTCTTTCCCGCTCTAAAAAGAGTGGAAAATTGTAAACTATTAAAGCAGATATTACAGCATCAAATATTAACAATAGCGTTCCTTTGTTTGTAAAAAACTTCAAATTGATTTCAAATACAATATTTAACAGTACTTTTTCTAAGACTAAATGATACCAACTTGCAAATTTTCATAACTTGATTTTTTCAAGGATGTTATTGCTTCTATCAGTGTGAAAAGTTTGGGAACTTCTGTGGTGTTGTGTGGCAGAAAATATCTGAAAATTAAATTATAACAATAATACAGATATGAAATATTTTTAAATTTTATTTTGCATAACAATAATTGGCCAGTTAAAGACCTGGATTTTGGCACTGGGCCAACCAATTTTGGTCATAGTGTTCTCAGCATGTGGTTACTGATTTTTAAGATATCTGACCATATTGTACCCTATTACATAATATTATGCAACATTGCACAGCATGTTAATTAGTTTACAAGAGGCCCTAGTATTAGATAAGAGACAACAAGAGTTCCCTTTATGACAGGAAGTTATAAAATATCTGTAGGCCTATAGAAAATTAAATTGATATGTAAGTTTTTGTAATATTTTATTGTGAAAAACAACCTGACCCATCAAGATTGACATACTTTTGTTTGAAATTGTGTTGCTTGAAAACGACTGTCGTGTGATTAGACACAAATACATGCAAATTAATGCACAATTATAAAAGTGTTTAAAAAAATCTGAACATATATAACTTATATACCGGTAGCTGTATGCCTCATGATTAACATTTCTTAATAATGTATTCAATGAAATGAGTGAATTGATATTATTCATAAGATATAAAAATGTTATTTTTGATGTTGGTTTTGTTTTGATGTTTTGAATTTTTTTTTTATTTATTAACTAGATCTATGAGTATTATGTTATCTTATATTCATAAAAAAGGTATATTCACAGACATGCAATCAGAATTGATATTGTGTACCTCTTTGGTATAGTTGCTTAGTTTTATTTGTATCTTCAACTTCAACTTCAATGTTGTACTCTCCAACGCCACTAGGGCATTTACTGAAGAGGGTTTCTGTGTATTTATTTAAATAACTCTTGGGGAATATTAATAACTAAAATAGTAAATATTTTGACAAATAGTTTTTACACACTTAAACCAGATGGAAACAAAAATCAAAGAAATATATCTACAAAAAAAATTAAACAAACACACAATGTAACACATATTTTCAAAGGTACATATTACAGTAGCACATTATTGATTATCAGTAGTTATATGGGCCTCTGATCCCTTACACTGACCAGTTACAGTGTTTTATGACCCCAGATAATCACTGATAGTGATCTCATGCTGGCACAATGCTGGCATCATGCTGATCCCTCTATAAAGTTCTGGACCAGAAGCAAAGAAGGAAGAATGTAGGGCTTTAATGATGTGCAAGTAAGAGAATCACATTTTAAAAATCTGGATATAATGTCTGGAAAGGAACGAACCATGTCTTGTAAATGATCAAAGGCACATGTTTTGCTTATTGCAAACACTCTGTAAATTGTAAAATTACATTTACTCCTTTTAAAACACTGGTCAGTGTTTGAAAAAAATGTTAATAAAGCTCATTATTTCGGGACGCTTAGATACTTTGATAAGTAAATAAAACACATTACGATTGACTTGTACGTCCAGGTGCAGGCCGTTGTCCTTTGTCCTTTACCTTGACCAGTGATCGATTCAACTGAATTACAAAACTATATTTGATAATACAAAAAATGAATATTGAGTTCGATAGGCATCTTGATAAAACGAGTAATGCAAATAACAATGATTTACCAACAAATAACTTTCACTTTACATAATAATGTAATGCCACTTTACTATTTTTATTTTTTTTATCATGAAATATAATCTGTATAGAAATATAAAGAAGCATGCATTTTCGATTAACAATGATTCATTTCATTTAGTTGAACATACAAATATATTGTTTTGTTTTTGTCTTCTACGAGTATAATGGTTTTTGATGCAATGCATATACATGTATAGAATCGTCACCATGCGTATATCAATTTCATACCGCCGCCCTCTTACCTTATGTTTAGCCAGAGCTTTCATATTAATCATATCTCTGTTACTTATGACGTCATGATACATCACTATATGTGGATCTTTGGAGATAAGTTCTCGTTTGACTGGCTGTATAAACAACAACGGGTGACCGTTATCATCGTAATGACAGTACAGATCGTTTGGTAGTGGGCCCATCTATAACAAATATGTAGATAAAGTAAGCATAGTTTTGGTGCCCATGTACAATTTACATTTGGCAACAATAACAAGAAGATACAATGTGATAAAAATACAGGAAATAACATTCAAATGAAGGTAAGGATTTGGACAGGAGAATGTGCTTTAAGAGTTTATATAATTTTTCTTAGTTTGTAATGCACAAATTATTTCACAAATATTTTGGAATGAAATATGTTTTATAATTGCAAATGGTGTCGGATATGGTTCACTTGAACCACAATTAACACATAATAGTGACTCTGAAAGTAATGCAAACCATGCCCTCGTGTTTTGTTCAACAACATTTATCTAACAGAAATTTGGTGGGAACTCGAACTTAGGATGATGAAGCAAATGACACTTCGTCACCAGGCAGACTGTTTAGTAGTAACCAGAGAAATCATGGAGCAATGTGTAATAAGATGATTCACCAACCAGGCATGTGGAATGGAGAGGGCAACCTTTGCTCTCGAAGATCGATAATAAGTACTTAGATCAACCCCAACCTTTATAAAGTTTGACATATACTCAAACATTTCAAGTTCTGCTCTCCTCCTACACACAAATCAAAACAAAGCTTATTTCTTATCAAAATTATTTGACAAAGATTAATAAGTAAAGTCAACTGGTTAGAAGGAGTATAGGATAATAGTGACTAATACTTAGAAATAAAATACGGACAAAAATAATAATCATCAAAGTTATTGCATTGGTTAGCACACGATAACGATCGCACACTGGATCCAAATGACCGACCATTTTCTATACAAATGTACGTTTAAGCAAACACGAACAGATGTTGAAGTGACGTTATAAGTATTGCTCAAAAACAAACAAAAAATGATAATTTTACCAATCTTGGAACATTTCCCTGACAACAAGCATCATGTTTGTCTCTCAGTTTTGTTGCATTGTAAATCTTATGTTTCGTTGTGGCGGCGTTGTTTATGAATCTCATGTAGGAATTTAACCGATAGCGATGATATCTACTCTTTGGACCTGTAAAATGTCAAATGAATCAGCCAGTGTATCTTTGCATATATACTGAATCGCTTAAAAGACATTTCACTCATTTGCACATTTGAAATGTTGCGTGGCCACTAAATATAATTTATTCACAACCTAATCATATAAGCACAAGTGTTTGAAAAATACTTTCTCGTAATGATACTCTTATGTATGCTTTAAATTTCTCCGTTTCCCTTATCCGCAAAGAAAGAAACAATAAACCCAGTATTAAGAATAAACTCTATAACAATCATTTCCTGCACCTGTTTACCTTTGGCACCTAATTGTATGGTTTCGTATTTATTTCTTACGAATCGAATAAAGAATGTCCGCGCAATGTGATATACAGTCAATTGATGGTAATAGTTACTTACTGAAATTAAACACCTGATTGTACAAGGAAACCGCTTCTTTGTAGTTCCTTATCTGAAAATGCATCATGAAAACAAAAATGCCATTGTTTTTCTAAATTTTAAATGCAAATTGGTATGATACATGACTACCTATTGCTTTGAATTAAATTTGTTGTGTACCATTGCGTGTTTTTATGTTCTAATAGGACATTCACACCAAACCATTCATTATTATCATCTTCTTCAGTGATTGCCTCACCACTCTTTTAAAAATATACTCGTAATTTGGCAACATTACTATATCCATTGTATCTAGATTACACATGCTCATTATTTCAACTAACGAACTAATTCACTTACCAATGCAAATTCAAAAACATTATGTATTTGTAATACAATGCCATGCATGTTTGGGAAATAAGTGCCTGCAAATTATTTTTACAGCAGTATACTCACAATAGCAACCGCGGCGGCAGCTTTAGTAAACACCAGTACAGCTGTAGTGCTTTCATCTCCTTCGTCAACCTTATCGAGTGCTACAGAGCGCCATTCGTTTGCGATATCAATATACTTCTCCTGATATGCTTGAATCATTAGATCTTGACACTCGGCTGCAGTTAGCGGTTCAGATTTCACACCACCGAATGTACCATCTGCCACATCAGACGTGGAAAGGTTGTATGTTGTCTGCATTATTATTATGCCGCGAAGTACTCCTTTCAAATCGTCAATATTGAATGTTCTGATCTTTTGTGTCATGTTGTCAATTTTAACACGGCCTGGAGTTAAAAGAATAAACTTACAGTTGATACCAACTGCGTTTGGTCACATTTCTGTACCTTCTGCTATAACCTACCTTACCTTCTAACTCTACTAAAGTGTATATTAGTAAATGCAAACATTTATTATTGCTGTTTTGTATTGTATGTGTGAATTACTTCTAGCCAAACATACCACTTTTGTATTTCTTTAACTATTATAATGCAGTTCATTTAATTATATAAATGGGTCCAACCGGACATAATATTGTCTAAGGATGGGCCAATCAACATTCTTTTGATTTGGAAAAATAATTGGGAAAAAAGAAAGACACACTCAAAATGAATTCTCAAATAAACTTTGTTTGTCAATTTTGACTTCATTTTCTATTACATTCATAAGCAATATAGTATCAAACACAATAGGCAATGCTTTGTTAAACAATTTGATAAAAATGTAAACCAGATTACCCTTTTCATAGAGACGGATTTCTTCTAACAGTTTTGTTGCTGTTGTATTGAATATACCCGAGTGATTCCGTATAAACCTGAAAGCATTGAGTGGATGATGCACCGTGAAGTTAGGATCACGTATTTCATCCCCAGATAACTCTCCAAGGGTCTTCGCTAAACTGAAACAGAAGTCAGAATTACAACAATAACAAGTGATAAACATCGATTACTTTATGCCACTACTTTATGAGCTCAGTACAACTGAAACAAGTATTGAAATGTTTGCTCAGATTCAAAAGTGTTCTCTTGTTCCAAATTTCAGATAACCGAACTATATTTTCTGGTTAGTTTCAAGGAGCACCCGCTATTGAAGTTTAAGTCATTTCGTTCGTTCAATTAGTTCAATCGGGTTTATCAAATCATCAAAATATTCTCAAACTAGAATGCTATGTTTTCGTCAATAAGCATGTCCTTATAGGATGGTTACAGTAATGCAAATGATAATTACACTGAAAAGAAGTAGACTATTTATGAATCTCTAAACTACCGTTATATATTTTAAAACATTGTCTGTCGTCTAGAATAGTGTTCTAAAATCTTTCCAGAAAAGGCTGAAATGAATACCATTACGTCTGATACAGCTCAAGTTCTATTAATCGAATAAATTTTAACTACTTGATTAAAATAAAACTTAATATGCAAAGACTACATTGACATGTTATATAAATTGCTTGGCTACATCTGGGAAAGTGAAACCATGCTTCAACAATGGAACGAGGGACACATCATCAAGATTCCAAAGAAAGGTGACATCAAAGAGTGTAAAAACTACAGAGGAATAACACTAGTGTCAGTGGTTGGAAAGATACTAAACAGAATAAGCCTGATGTGACTACAACACTCTGTAGACTCAAAACTGAGAGACGAACAAGCAGGTTTCAGAAAAGATAGAAGTTGTGTTGACAAGATAGCAACCCTAAGAATTATAATAGAACAATCGATAGAATGGAACACAGCCGGATACCTGAATTTTATTGACTTTAAGAAGGCCTTTGATAGTTTAGACAGAGAAACATTGTGGCAGCTAATGAAACACCATGGAATTCCAGTAAAGATTATAAACATCTCCGCAACTCCTATAACAACATGACTTGTAGAGTACTTCGTACAGGAAGATCATAAGACACCTTCCAAGTTACCACAGGAATGAAGCAAGGCTGTCTACTATCACCTTTCCTCTTTCTATTTACCATAGACTGAATCATAAGAGAGTGTACTGAAGGAAAAAGAAATGGAATACAGTGGACCCTGCGGGAACAACTAGATGACCTAGACTTTGCTGATGAGAAAGCTCTTCTGCCAACACTCAACAACAAATGCAAGAAAAAACATCTCTTTTAACAGCATCTTCAACCAAACTTGGAATAAGACCAAACATAGCCAAACTAAAGTTATGAAAGGAAAATGTAACAACATTCAGCAAATTACAATTGACAACAAAAACTTAGACGAAGTGGACTCCTTTCACTACCTAGGAAGCATTGTGGATTACCAAGGTGGAACTGATGCCGACGTAAAAGCTACAAACAACAAAGCTAGAGTAATCTTAAATTTCTTGTGAAACATATGGAGTTCCAAAAATCTATCTAGGAAAACAAAAATAAGGATTTTCAACTCAAATGTGAAATCAGTCCTCCTAAATGGTTCGGAAATATAAAGAACAACTAAAGCCATGCTAACCAAACATCAAAGTTTCATCAACTACTGTCTAAGAAGAATATTAAATATAAAATGGACTGACAAAGTACGTGATGAAGACCTTTGGAACACCACCAACTAAAAACCAATTGACATTGAGATAAAAAGACGTAAATGGGAATGTATAGGGGACACACTACGCAAGCCAAATACTAACATCACAAAGCAGGTGCTAAAATAGAACCATCAATGTAGACGAAAAAGAGGACGTCCACGTAACACCTGGCGAAGAAACGTCGAGTCAGAAGTTAAAGAAAGCGGTAACACATGGAATGTGATTGAGCGAACTGCAGGTAGCAGAGTCAGATGGAGGGATTTGGTCAATTGCCTATGCTATCCAGCGGAGCAAAGGGCTTAAGTAAGTAAGTACATTGACATCGTGTAGATTTGCTCACATTGCAATGTGTCAGTTGTACGAGAGGTGTTCAACTTATTTATGAACAGAAAATGAACATCGATATTTTGTTACTCTAACAATGAAATTGAATAAAAACTTTTATATTGTGTAAAGTAGTGTATCAAGAAGTATATATAATAATTGTAAATTGACAATACGTTACGGTTAAATCATAATCAGCATTAGCGTAGACGGTGTTGTTATTTGCATTTTGAAGGTCCAAAACACATAATAATTACGTTTACATTTTCCTTCTTTAATCGTTGTTTTAGTATCAACCAGATGGAAAATTATATTGTTAAAGCATGAAAAGACTTCGACATCCACTGTTTGGTTATAATATATATCAAAGTTATATTCTTAAGTTTTCTTTATTTGGCGTTGTATATTGTGACTTGAAGCTGAATCCGGACGAAACACTATGTTCTTGGAACAGTCACTAGGAACGATACGTAACACTTTTTTGTTGAAAACCTGATTTGAAACGGTTCGTACATAGACCACAGCTTTCAATTTCGTCAATTTGATATTGATTTTGATGTGCGTATTTCCATAACAACAAATCCAATGCCTTTCCATGAAAACGGCCGCGAACACACAATGCTGGACAAACATGAACTTCTCCCTATCCCTGTGACCTTTTCTAAAATAGCACACCATAATCTATCATAACATTCTTTAAGATTTAGCATTGCTTCCCCATAATGAAACAATTTTACCACATATTGTTGTTTATTTCTCATTTCTAGATTCCAAGACTTTTGGCTGCGAGACATGTTTTTCTTGATTTTCAGCGTAGGAACTTCGCATTTTCCCAGAACTATGCATTAAACTGTTTCGAAATAATGTCACTGATAGTTTTTATGGACACTCCCATCTGTGGTACTATTCCACGTTTCGCTAATTGATTCATCATAGATATCATAAAACCAATTTAACTTTATAGTGTAGGTTTTGGCAATGTTGGGCAATTTTCAATTTTTGGTGCCATTTCACAATTTCTGGAAACAGAACTTTAATAATGCGTCTTACCACAAATATTACTGATGTTCTCATTAAAAATGCAAAATAAAAAATTACCAACACTTTCTTGATGCCTATAAAAGGGCCATTTTGCCTTAAAAACAGGAAAAACAACATCATCTACTAAATTGTTGTTTTTAGCTTTAACCAAATGAACTATACAATGTATGATGATCATATGTTCAACTTAAAACATTTTCTCGCATGGTCTAAAAAAGATATGTCAATTATTTTCATTCAATATTGCACAATCGGTGTTCATGTTTTGTTCATAAATAAGTTGAACACCTCTCGTACCTAAAAATAGTTGCCCTTCTGCAAATCATTTTCTAGCTCAAGACCGATGCAATTCTTTCAAAAGGACATGGCTATTATCTCTCTCTGGTTTTACTTTGTAAAGTATGGTACCGATACAAATGCAAAAAAAACAACAAATTACCTTTTAATTTTGCCCAGTCTCTTTTCTTGTATAACGATAAGTCCAGTCAATTCTGGATGAACTCTACCTCGTCTGAGTAGTGACAGTTTGTCGTTCATCTGTGCCATTGAAGAGAAAAACTCCCGCCCAAAGGTTGACACAGCATGTAGCAATAATAGAAACAATAGTATATAAAAGCGCATAGTCCAGAATTTTGCTAATTGACAAAAAAAATCTTAATAAACTTAAAGGTTTTTATGCTGATAGTTTAAAATGAGAGAAAATGAGAAACTACACTGAAAATAAACTATCTAATCAATACTTGTTAACGCTTTAGGGGATATCGATCGAACAATTTATTTTATTTATCATTAAAACATGACTTCCGACTAATTATTTCAAGTAGAAATAAATACAACCAAACTTGTTTGAACCCTTCACCAATTTGAACAACTATGGTGGTCTTTAGTGACACGTGATCTCACCTTTTTGAAAGTGGTCTTTCTGGGTTTTGCAAACTGATTTTTATTAACTTAGTCACTGCTTATATGTGATTACATGTATTGGTGGTATATTTGACAATATACGTGTATGTATATAAAATTATACGTGTGTATACGTACTAGTAATTATAACCATTAATTAACATGATTCAAAGTTCCTTTCCTCAGACCAATATTTTGAATTTTTTAAATGTTAAAATCTCAATACAACTTTATCATTTCGTATAACAATTACAGAGAGGAATACCTGCAAACATTTCAAATATATACACACATAATGATAAGTACGTCGATGTTCCAGGGTTGGTCCTGCACTTTTAAGGGAAGAAGAAGCAAAATATACATTGCTTGCAGAAAACTAGTGTTACTCATTATTTTGGAAATTGGAGTTGCGAAAGTCCATCGCCAAGCCATGGTTATACATGTCGAGGGTTCCCCGCAAGACTGTAATAACTACATATAATTAAAGAAGGACTTACTACAGTCTTGCAGGACACCCTCGATATAAAGTAAGTATTAAATGATTAATTAAAATGTTACTCATCACAACGTATAACATTCAGTTAAGTACAAGTAACAAGCATCCGGTTCAACAACCGAACAATGACCGAATGACCTTAGCTCGCTACTAAATATGGAAAAAATTAAATATTGAATTTTATAATTTCAATAACAGCCGTTTAATTACTTCTTAATCAACATGTATAATGTCGCATGTAGTGTCAGTTTAAGCTTCCGTGCATGGTAAAAAAATTACCTGTTCGGTACCCAAGCTGAACCTCTTCTGCAAAACGTCTTTGGTGTGTTTATTGTCCATTTTACAGTTACTTGAAAAAGGAGAAACATCCAAAGAAATGTGTTACTATGCCTTTTTGGACTAATGTCTCCTGCTCTTGAGAATTCTCGTCTGCGAATGCGTCGTATAGCACAAGACTGCTTTGTAAAAAATAGCATTCTAGTACACATGCTTACTGTTCATATACATTCTGCTTATTTTGTGCCTAATAATGTTTAGATGCCTGTAGCAACATGCTGTCGAAATAAGAATATACATGTATCGCGTTTTGTAGCTTGTTTAGTGTCTTTTTAATTTTTGCATATTTGCATTTTTTTCTGTCAGTGCTTTTAGCCAAACTGAGTCGGCTGCGTGCTGTCTCTACCATAGTTCTACCATAGTTCTGTATTTCAACATGACTTACGTACAAGGAAATTGCGCGTGGTCTGATGTTAAGATCCAAAATCTTAGACAATACTAGTACTATTTTTCATACTGAACGATTCAATAAAAGGTAAGTAATCTAATAGCATCATTCATCATTTTATGCAGAGCTAGCAGTTTTGTTTGTATGATGCTGTGTGTATTTTTGCTCATGCCCCCAAGTTCGATTCCTTATCTTTTTGTTGACTAGGTTAAATTAAAATAATGTATGCAGTCGCTAGAGTATATAATTTCTTTGTCCTTTGTATGTTTGTCGTTGTGATTTGTACATATAAACATTTATCGCGTTTGTGTAGCTCGTCAGTGTCATATCTTCTTATGCAGGAGGCATTATTATATTGATTAGTCCGTCCGTTTGTCCCAAAACATTGACAAAAACAAGTTGTCGAAACTCAAATATTTATAAACTCCATCAAGACCTTGCTTTTTTGCATGGTACACGTGTTCACCATCATAAACACCTTGCAGACTCAAAGCCATCTAACACTTCCAAGCATTTTACAAAGTATGTTATTTAGAGCGACTAAACTCCATTTCGATTATAAGAACACCATTTGTAGACGTTTAAAGGGGGACTTTGGTTTACCAGGAAAAAAATTAGTGGGTCAGCAGGCTCTTCATAAATGGCAATGTGTGAAAACTGGTATCTGTGAGGGTCAGTCAAAACATGTGTTGTATCTTTTCTTATCATCGTATATCAGCATGTGGCCTATGGTTAGGGTAACTTGGACAATATTATGAAAATAATAGCATCTCTTTCACGGTGGGGGATCCAACATATCGATACCAAAATGGGTTACGCATAATTTCATATGTCGAACTTCCTGGTCTACATATGTTGTACACATTTTGACGAAAAAAAGGTTAGATTCTTATTCGTTACTGATTTATGTTACAATCAAATTGTTTTGCCCAAATATCTCAATGCAGTGCCACCCTTTATACATTTCCAAACAAGTACATGTAGTTATTTTATCTGCACGTGTAGCAATGACTAAGAAAAACTGATTCTCCGTCTGGAGGTGTGACTGAAAATTCGCAACAGTTTGACCAACATGAGAAAATGTTTTATATTTTCACTTCATTTGTTTGATTTTTGTTATAAAAATATAACATACCTTTTATTACACACATGTTTCAAATTTAACGGCGATTTGTTGGCTAGGAAAGTATTTATTGTAAAAAAAACAGCATGCTCTACATATGTTGTACGTGTTTTCCATATGTTGGATTGAAAATGTTTAATGTGTCGCTTTTATATTGAGTTTAAATATAATTATTTCTTGGAAAAAAGACAAACTGAAATCTGTTTAAGTTATCTTTATATCATTTCGTATTCGTTATACCAACTTACTTACGCACTTACATGAATTTTCATTTCATCAAATGTCTGCATATCTAACTAATCAAAATGTTTGCTAATTGCAGACTAGACCAGTTTTGTAAATTTATGCCGTTGCTTTTTCGTTAAAACTACACACTTACGAATACACTAATTAGACAATACAAGTTCAGTAATCGGTGGCCCGAAATATAGGAATGAAGAGTTCGAGCAGTCCTGTCATCAAACTTAAATGGATCTACTGATGGCAGATTGATCGCTGAATTGTAGTAACTTCTTTTAGACTTTATCATAAACTGAAGTATATCATGTTTATACTAATTTTCTTAATTAGACAATCGGCTACATATTGGTGTTATGTTCTATGTAAAATCCTGATTTTTTTTCACATTTTCCCAAGAATAAAAATGTTGATCATCGTTAAGTAACTCATTGTTTTAATACAAATTCAAGGTCAATGCATTAGTGTTTTACAAAGGTATATTTTTGACAATTTTGATTCTTCGACTAAGAATTCATCGCCGCTCAAACAGACAAGTACTATCAATAAAATGTTTTCTGCAAAAAGTCACTGTTTTGGTCCTACGCTGGCTAAACTAGTCTACGAAATTAAATGGCAAAAACTGTGACTTTTCTTGGAAAAAATATTAATTTGCATGGATACGACTTATCATCGGCACTACTATCAGGGGTATTCTTTAAAAGTTGTCAAATAATAAACTACCTACTGTTGTTTGAACTGTTAAAATGTTTTTACTTGCGTTCTTAGTCAATATTTGTATCATATACCACGTGGTATGTCCATCCTGTATACTCTATACGGAAAGGTAATGGATCAGGGGTCAGGTTAAATGCATAACGGCCACATTTTTAAGACACCGTCGCTATACAAGGATTTCTGCATCACGATCCCGCGATCCACGGATTTCACGGACTCCACAAACTCGTGATATGCAGACGGGAGATATATTCATTGTAGACGGTATGCGCTTTAGCAACAACATAGAAGAAACGATCTACCTTCATGCAAAGTTTAAAGATCATAGGGCAAAGTGTTCTTGAGTTATTGAACGGAAAGCATTTGGTCTAACGACAGGCAGACAGGCAAACGGACAGTCATCAGAAAAGCAATATACCACTCATCGATGGTGGCATGATAACTTAAACATATTTCAGTTTCGAATTTTTTCCAGGAAATCCATTTAAACTCAACATAAAATCGACAAATTATACATTTCAATCCAACATATGGAAAACACGTACAACATATGCAGAGCATGCTGTTTTTTTACAATAAATATTTTTCTACCCTTCAAATCGCCGTTAAATTTTAAACATGTGTGTAATGAAAGGTATGTTATATTTCTGTAACAATAATCAAACAAATGAGGTGAAAATACGAACGAGTTTCTAGTGATGATCAAACTGCGGCGAATTTTCAGCCACACCGCCTGACGGAGAATCAGTTTTTCTCCGTTATTGCTACACGTACAGATAAGATAAATACACGTACATGTTTGGAAATGTATGAAGGGTGGCACTGCATTGAGATATTTGGGCAAAACAATTTGATTTTAACATAAACCAGTAACAAATAAGAATCTTACCTTTTTTTCGTCGAAATGTGTACAACATATGTAGACCAGGAAGTTCGACATATGAAATTATGCGTAACCCATTTAGGTATCGATATGTTGGATCCCCCACCGTGTCTTTATACACTCAGAAACTGCATTGATTTTATATCATAATTAATATGATAGTACAATTTGTGTAATTGAAAAAAAATAGAATTATCACCAAGAAAAAATAGAATTTTCACCAATTATGAGTAGGAATGGTTAAACACATCCACATAAATTATTTGTATAATGGGATTCTAACTCATATAGTCATGACTAAAGTTACATCTCAGGCCGATAGGAAATAATCAAATCAAATTATTATTCTTCACAATGACTGGGAATATATTGAAACAGATGCTAAGAAAATTTTAATTAGAATTAGATTTTATCCAAACTGAAATATTGCGTTTTAATTATTTGATACTAAAGTATTCACTAGGGCTGTAACGATATACCGCGGTACACAAAAGACAGCAGACTTCAGTCCCACAAGATTATGTAAAATTACCATGCATCACTCGTTTAAATTGTATTTAGAGATGCCTCATATTGTCGAAATTCGTTTAAAATAGTTGATAGCAACATTATAATTGCTGAAATAGAATCAACAAATTCATTGTCACTTAAAAATTGTAGTTTTTGGCAGCTGTTAGAGAATATTGTATCATACTGAAATATACCGAACCATTAGAATCATTGACGGTACGTATCATATCGTGAGGTGAGCGTACCGTTACAGCCCTAGTATTCACCTAGGTAAATGAACTGAAGCAAGTTTTTCAACTAAATTGATTTTTTTAAATGAATTAAATTTGTTTTACATGTTTAACACCTGTTGTTTTTTAGAGGGAATGGGAATAAAATTGAATTTTTAAGTGTACAATATGTTCATCAATATTGAGGAATTATTTAAATTTATTTTACCACTGAAATATAATTATAAATATTATTATAATGATGTATAATTTATGTGAAAACGTGAATGTTAGATTAGAAACACTTTATCCTAAGTTTATCAAGGAACTTTATACCACTATAATAAAAAGTTCCTGGATAACCTAACACTCCTCATAACCAGAACAGAGAATATTTCTGGCATAAAAATAGAGACTTGTATAATTCACAAGATCATGGATAACAAGTATATTGTAGCTACAAACCATTCATGCAGTGCCCCATACAGTGATATTGTAACATAGTCAGTATAGTTTGCGAGATACCCAGATGGTCAACGATAGAAATTCATCCCCCTCATAACCAGTAATTACTGGGTAATATATTACATAAAATAATGATTATCATTCACATGAAAACAAGGTCCATGCTGTGCCCCCTACCGCTGGCAAAGTCCCCCTTTAAATCACAAAACCATGTTTTTTGCATAAAGCATTTTTACAACTTACGTAACGGTCAAAGGCGCTATTGATAAAAACTCCCGAATATGTTTTACCGTCCGTTTATTAGATCACGGCTTTTCTCGACATTTAAACACTACTTCACTGACACAATATTAAATAATTGTTTTAGTTAGTCACGCAATAGATGTTAGGGTGTTAAAGGATAATAAACCGACGTTATGCGATAATTTTGCTTCTAGATAAATAAGTCCAGTTTCGTATATAACTGTATTAGCTCGGAGGACGTTAAGAAATCTCACTGATAAACTTTGCAATTTGCCAACTGAAGTTTAGTCCCTTTAATGCCGCGAACGTGTAGTTTCAGCTCTGTTTTGACAAATGACAACACGACACTGTGTTTAATGGAAATAAGTGTATTTAATCATGCTGAACATAATAATGCAATTACACGTAAATTAATTTTTCACGAACAAACATATGTAATAATGACAAAAGAGCATGTTAACATTGGACGCTTCAAATCTAATCTAGGTGGTGAAAACAATACAAAATGCAAGTGTAATAATTGACATCTAGTGGACAATAGTTAAACACAAGCTCAGACACAAGCTGCGTTGCATACACTGCCATATTCATTACCGAAATGATGGGTATTCGAACGGGGATGGCAACTTTGTGTAACACATGAATATGCAGTTATAACTCTTTGAACAGCCACTTCGGACTACTAAATCACAGACTATGTGTATACTTCTGTTTGTAACAATGTAACTTAAACCTACAACTTATATTTTAAAATAATTCAATTGAATCACATCCACGTCTTAGAGTAGGGATCAAGTGGACACGGTTTGGTGAACTCGTTGTGGTATCGATGTATCCAAACATTTCCAACCCATTTGTTGCCAACTACTACTGGACAGGCTGCATGTTGAGTTTCAAAGTGTACTGTATTATTTGGATGCAAGTTATACCAGAATACAGCCGATCCCTGAAAATATATTTGACAAAAACTGTAAAAATGAATAATGTTGGGACTCAAGGGACCGTTGGTAGTTTTACTAACCGCATACGATTGAGTAGTTGTAACTGTTTTCGTGTTGCAGTTTTTTATTATTTACACGAATCACTTTTCGAGATATTTTAGTATTGATGTTGAATTTACAATAACGGATTATTGAAAAATTAATGTATTTACCTTCTCAGGGAACACGACCTCAGGGACACGTGGGAACGCTGTTCCACCACCAGCCTCAACGTCTGACATCTGGAACGGGGAAAACAACGATAGAAAAGAATAATACTTAGAAAGGGAAGTAAATGAGCATTGATTTCAAGTTATGGTACATTTTAGTATTCAACCTTCGCCCAGTTAAGCATAGTATATACAATCATGTACATTGTATATACATTTTGTATCGCTGGTTTAGAATCAGAAGGTCGTAACTACAAACTGAATATTTGAGAAAACAAGAAAAAACTGTCTGAAATTTACTCATTACTTATGGTAAAACACGTTTTTACAGCTTCATTTTGGTCAACATGACAAATTCCGATTTTCATGAAAAAGGCTCATAGGAAGCGCCGTGTGATGCAAATGCAAATATGTATCAGTCTACAAGATCGTAAGTAGTAGTTACGACCTTCTCATTCTAAGCAAGTGATATATACATAATTATTAAATTAATACCATAAGGTAAAACACTTACATATATCATGAATGTTGCCATACGATTGTCTTGTGTATCATTCTTTATCTGAAACAGAACACAACAGTCGTGATTCACGAGAAGTGTACGTAAATGCTTCTGTTTTCAAATACAGGCAATGGTTTGTTTAGAGTATAACATTCTGAAATCACCGTGTCGTTCATCTTAATACTCTATTCAACGACAAGAATTTGGTTAATGTTACATAATATATATGTACTACGAAAATAGAGGGCATATATAGACTAAGCTTGTTGCCCAATCCAATTTCTTGGTAAATAACAAATTAATGTAGATCTACAAGAAAACTAAATGAAAAGAACCAAACATCGAAATCTCTAGTGTAGTTGACCTAAAAAAATTATGACGTCAGAATTATTTAGACCAGAAAGATTATGTTAGTATTTGTCTGAAGGTGATACCTCCATAGTTAAGGTATTTTGAGAATACAAGTTAATGATCTAGTGATCATTATAGATGCCCAACTGTGTTGCCTAGAGGATTATACGTCATCAGTTACTTCTCTTTGACTGACATCATATAGTTAGCTCCCCTTTCTTGTTTACGCCATTTGTAATCTAAATCTGGTCAATAATCACATCAGCAGTGTTTTCATCTTATTTATGTTGTGAGTAGCATTGTCTCCATCTTATTCACGACTAATCTGTATTAATGCATAAGCTGAATGTATATCACTGATTATTGTTTGATTCCACTGTATTTTGATTCCATTATTTACCTTCTCGTATGTAAATGTTTCAGATCTCCATCATTCTAGATTATCAACGAAACAGTTGTCCGTACTCATTTATTGCCTCTATAAATAAAGTAGCTAGTATTATCATTATTTTTAATATTACATTATCAAACGCACTAGATTTTGATACGGGGCTTTTTTATTCTCACATTTTTTTATAAATAGAACATATCTAACATCAATTAACAAACAATCAGTCGTACTTACCTTATGGCCAACAAAGTAATCATGATGACAGTAATAGTGTCCACCAACTCCATAGTTAGCCATCTGAATTACAAGACGACATAATTAAATAACTTGTAATATCAACCGAACGACGTGATTTAATGTATTTATAAACATGTATAAACAAAAGAAAACAAGTAAGAAAACTGAGGAGCAGAAACAGCTAGTTCAAGCAAATATTGGGGCCTTATTCAACAACGTTGCAAGCCTAAAACTCAGACTTAAAATTGACAAATTTAAAATCACTCCCATTTTTTGCAATTAGAATAAACCATGTGAAATTGTATCTGATTATTTTGTTTGACCGACTAAATATGTATACCCATTTATATCAAAATCGGTACATTTTAAACAACTTGAGAGCGAATAGAACATTTGATAATATAAAGTCTAAGTCTGAGTTTTAGACTTACAAGGTAGGCCCTAGGACTGTCTCATGATCACATATATCTACAGTACAAATAATCAATACATGTAACTGACCACAAAATACAAGCCTTTTGCACCAGAACAAAGCATTACGTTTATGACGATCGGTCTCGGGTAATCAGAAAAACAACACTAGTCAAACGTCCGGGTTTAAAACCAAGCCAAAGATATTTAATATAACCGACCTGCAAAGCTTCATAAGAGCCTCGTTTCAAAGACGTCAGGGCTTCTATCGTGGTAAAAAGCTTTGAAACTTCTTTAATTCTATATGGTAGAAAATAACTGAAAGATAGACACAAACATAGTATGGAAAGAGTGCTTAAATTTGAAAATCTAGGACCAATGTGTTACCGACAAGTTTTCATTCAGAAAAACGATGGTTTAGTACAACAGGTAATGGACGAATGTGAAACAATACAAAACATTTGTGGAAAAAATTATATTTTTCTTTCTACGTTTATTTTTACAGAACTGTACGAACCGGTCACTCTGGTACATTTTGTTTTTCATTAAATACGACCTTTTGCATACCAATCATCTGTAAAAGGATGTGCGTTTGTACATTTACACCAACGATGTTATGCGATGAATATAAGCCTACATTTAACATCATAGTTTAAAATCGTACATTGCTTAAACATTTACTCACATGTTCGATGTAAGGACGGCCATTTTGGTTCGTGTTGAATGAACCACAGTGAATGGTTTCGAAACAGTATCTACATTTCATTGTATAACTTTGTAACTATTTGTTCAATTTCCATATACTTTGGGATGTCAGTAGTTAAAACAATGATTTGTATATCTGTAATTAGCTTAAGAAGATATCGGTAGCCCATTCTTGTTTTTGATACCTTGAAATTCTGACTACTTTTGAACAAATATACTTTTATAGAAAAAAATATTTTACCCATTTTTGCGTTTTGGTCTTTGTCAATGATCGGTTATCTGTTGTTTTAGCCACAAACATCTAACAACCGGGTGAACATTAAACATAAGATAACGTGATACATCAGGAAATAAGTGATAGTACGAACAGTCACAACAGATAAAATGACTGAACGAATCTCCTTTACACTCCTGCATTAATATTGAAACTGGGGTTAATATGAATGTACCTTTAAAGACAATGTAGCGTTTATAAAAACAGTTCAGGGTTGTAAACTATTTGGTGATTGAATGCATAGGTGGCAGTATCGGTGTTTGGAAAAGAAAAAGAAAAATCCGTATAATACACTACATGGACCGCATATATATCGATTGTCTATCTAACTCCATGTACACTATCAAGGTATAACGCGTAGTATATGTGTATGTCCAAAGATTGTGGAACATCGCATCTTACAATAGGCTTGGTTCCCAACAATTATTACGCTAAGTGTGAGCGCAGCGGGTAACCAGTGCATAAATAAAACGACCTTGAGCGAAGTTAAATAACGAAAGTAACACTGTTTCGCTGTTTCGCAGTTATAAGATACAATTGAACGAGATTTTCGGTAAGAATGAATATCTTATAGTTTATTTGAATGACTTGTTTAGCGATTTTTCTTCAGCGCCCGTTTTTTATGTTGAAACAACGAGATGCAATGTTCCACAATCTTTGGCATATAGACATATAGTACGCTTTATACCTTGATATTATATTAGCTCAGTACGGAATTTTTTTATGTTTTAACATATATATTTTTTTAATCGATTGCGGACCAAACACTGATACTGCCACCTGTGATTGAATGCGTAACGTACGATTGACTTGTTCTCCTTGGGTCCGGCATTTTTCCTGTTTTCGCCATAACTTTTGACCGACCAAGCTGAAATACAAAAGCGATGTCCATGAATAAATACAGTATAAAGGTATAAATACCACAGCGGATAAACGACTGTATGTATATACCGGATGTTGTCGTTGGATTTCAATCAATGAAGAAAAAAACGCAATAATGTTGGTAGAAAAAGACGAAATACTTAGCATATACACAAAGCAAAATTGTAACTTGTACATATTCATTATCATGATTAAATTTGCTGTCGTTCGCATATACTCGATTCCGTAATGTTTGCTCATATTTTTTAAAATCATTGAAAATCGTTTGACTTTTTTGGAGAAAAATGTACATCGGCCACTTTAAAACATTGTTTCATCGTGATTCTATACGCTTCAGTTTAGTAATTGTACATAATATAATAGATATAACATTCATACACAAATTTGTACGTTTCAAAAAATCTACAAATTGTGTTATTATCGAGATAGAGGCCAAAAGTGATACGGCTAAGTTATCCCATCACTGTATGTTTATTGAAATAAGTGGTAAATTGATTTGTATGTTTATTGCAATCAATGTGTATTCATTATTGCAGTGATTTGACATTGTTTCTTCAATGTTTTTCGTCAATTATTTAATCAAAAGTTTGAAATGCCATTTTGAGACCCTTAGGTTGTTGAAGCATTCAATCAGTATCAATGTACCGTTCTAAAAATAGACGGCTACATGTTCTGGTTGTTCTCGTTTTTCACGTGATGTCAGTCCTTATTTAGGTAGTACGAAACATCACATTTTAGGATAGAAATTGTCTTCCGACGGAGGTTTATTTGAAAGTACGTATATATCTTATTAAAATAATTTATTTAATTTATTTGTAATATCGCATATGTACAACGGAATTCAGTTCCCATTCCTGTTTGTCTTTCGACAATGTAACACGTATCAGGCAGCTTGCGTGCGATACAACGGACATCGTACGTTGCAACAAAAACCTAAATCATGTGCTTTAGGTTTTTGGCTGCAAACAGATTGTACGCACGTTCAACTTACTTTTTATATGCGCCACTTACCATGCACACAGTCACTCATGTCCGTATGTACGTCCGTCTGTCTGTCCGTCCATCCGTTCACACTTTCAAATAACTTCTGCTCTTAATCGGTTTGGCCAATTTTGATGCATTTTTTCATGACTGTTCGTGGCGTTGGGGGATTTAGTAATTCCTCAAAGTATGGCACAGGGGTAAAAATTGGCCCGCCCCAGGGGTCACCGTTTTACATAGATTTAAATAGGGCATACATATAAAAAATCTTCTTGTAAAAAACTTCAATGTCTATAAATCTTAATATCTTGTGGTACCCTACCCCAGATTGCTCAAATTATGCCCCTGTGGTCAAAATTGGCTCCGACCCGGGTGTCACAAGTTTAACATAGACTTATATAGGTTAAACATATAAAATCTTCTTGTATAAAACAACAGTGCCTAGAGCTTTGAACTTTGGTATGTAGCATCATCTAGTGGTCCCCTACCTCGATTGCTCAAAGTATGCCACTAGGGTCAAACTTGGCCGCACCCCGGATGTCAGGTTTTTACATAGACTTATGTAGGGAAAACATATAAAACTTTCTTGTCTAAAACTGCAATGCCTAACGCTTTGCTAATTGGTATGTAGCTTCATCTACTGGTTTTCTACCAAGCTTGTTCAAATTATTCCCCTGGGTGAAAATTGTACAGGGCTTCATTTATAAAAGTTTGTTGAATTTCAAATATATGGCAACCTGATTTTCTGTTTTCAAGTATTCTAAAACGGATGGAATGTATCTTACAATTTCTTCGGCATATACTTGTCGTTGTCATCAAATTCAGCTATATTCAAAACAATGCATGGATCAGTTAGTGTAGAAGTTGATTTGTCTAATAATGAAAGGTCTGTGAAGACATCGTTTATATCATTTTTATCTTCTCTTGGCACTGGTATTTCAACCCGTGTTGATATCTTTTGAATTTTCTTTAAAGGAGACAAACCAGGAAGATTTGAAATTCTGATAGACCTTGATTCGATGTTAGGAATTATGGTCTTGTTTGATGCTTTTATATCTCTTGGGACAATGTTGTAATCTTTAAAAATGACGACACTTGTTTTGTTTCAGAATTGTGGTGCGTAATATGGATTTTCAAATTACGGTCTTCGTGGTCTTTAGTGTAATGGATAATGCAGGTACCGAAGTTTTCGGTTGAAAACGAGCAATATAAGCACCGAAATTCGTCCACTGTATCTGAAAGAAACAAAAGTAAAGCATTATACTTTGCACAAATCACGATAAAAAAGTGCAATAAATGATACAAATCCAACTTTGATAATTGCAATAAACATACAGTATCGATGCAATAAAGGATACAGTGATGGCAGCTCATAGTCAACTCTTTTTTGGCTCAATCTCGATAAAAACACAATTTGAAGACATATTGAAACGTACAAATTATGTATGAATGATATATCTATTATAATATGTACAATTACTGGACTGAAACGTATAGAATCACGATGTAAATAATGTTTAAAAGTGACCGGTGTGCATTTTTCTCCAAAAAGTCAAACGATTTTCAATGATTTTAGATAGCCTGAGCAAACATCACGGAATCGAGTATATGCGAACAAAAGCTAAGTTAATCATGATAATACATATGTACAAGTTACGATTTTGCGTTTGTGTTAATGCTAAGTATTTCAAATTATTCTACCAACCTTGTTGTGGTTTTATCGTCCACCATCGAAATCCAACGACAACATCCGGTATATACATACAGTCGTTTATCCGCTGTTAATACGTAGAGTTACGATGTACAAGTACGTACACTAACGTTATTCCCAACATTTTGTTTTAACTGTGTCCAAATTATGATTGTACGGCACCTTTGAACGTGTGATTTACATGAAAAATGACTCTCGTATTATAATTATTATCTTTCTATCAACAATATCTTTTGTGGTGTTTATCCGGTATTCATTGTATTTACAAGGATGTGATAATTTGATTTCAAGTGTTCCTTTTTAGTCTAGTATAACATACGTCATAGATATTTGATATTAAGTATTGTTTAATGTATCCTATTGCAGGATATGGATGATAAGTTCGGCGTTAGTCTCCCCTGTGATTGGTTGAGCCTTGTCACTGCCACTGTCACTGCTTCTGTATGGCTTAAACAGCCAGTGCATTACAGTAAAAAATAGGCCTCCATATTTTTATTTTGTTTTCGATCTACTGATTTAATCTGATGCAAAATGTATTTGTATTTGTCGTCATACTTAAATATATTTATGTTAGAAAGAGAAATCCATGTTACAACTGGCGAATATTGATTTTGTTAAAAATGTTGTTTCTTTAATGTCACATAACGCTTACCTTAGGTTTAGCCAGAGCTTTCAAATTAACCATATCTCTGTTACTTATGACATCATGATATACCACTATATGTGGACTTTTGGAGATAAGTTCTCGTTTGACTGGCTGGATAAACAACAATGGGTGACCATTGTTATCGTAATGGCAGTATAAATCTTTTGGTAGTGGACCCATCTGCAATATGAAAATATACACACTTTAGTTTTGATGAGTAATTGACCTATGGTAACAGTAACACTGAGATACGAAACGATATCACATGGTAATTAAAAAGTGTACCAGCCCGATCAACTAGCACTAAGTGTAAATAACGACCTACTGTCACCCGGATATCTGGGTCATAACCACGTGATATTTTCTCAGTCAGGTTCATTGCTACTACAGAGCAAAGTAGTACAGTACATGTCTGTAAATTCCAAAACAACTGATTAGGTCAACTGCCCACTATACTACTACATGTGCTAGGACGGATAGTTCAATGAAAAAGCAAAATAGACTTACACGATAATATGTTTTAGTGTCAATATATAATATTTTAATATACAACTTGATAAATGATGGCTAAATGGATATTCTTATTAAAGTCACTTTGAATGCTTTGAGTAGCTGGTTACAGGACGTTTTCCAAAAATCACTCTGAACGATCTACAATACTTTAAAGGGGTACATTTTTCCTGCTTTGCTTCTCGTCCAGAACTTTATAGAGGGATCAGCATATCAGTTATCTATAACAGGGCCCCTTGTAAACTAATTAACATGCTTGGCAATGTTGCATAATATTATGTAATAGGGTAAAGTATGGTCAGATATCTTTAAAATCTGGAACCACATGCTAAGAAAGTAATGACCAAATTTAATTGGCTCAGTGCCAAAATCCAGGCCTTTAACATCGCGGTGTATACCCGTATCGGCACCCTCTCTGTGCAAAACGCTGTATCGGCACCCTCTCTGTGCTGGCACCGGACTTTCTCTGTGCAAAACAATGCTTGCTGAGGACAAAATCGACACGAGAGGTAAGAAAATCATTGTTTTTGCCAAAAATACAGATTTTTGCTTAAAACACGATAGCCCACGGAACAACCCAATGCTTAAACACTGTCTCCATGTTGTTCGATTTGTTATATCAGTTGCCACAAGTTCAGACTAAGATGGAATGTTGACCGAGGGTACTGGTAAGAATGAACACGGAGTTCTGTTGCGGACAGTTAAATGCGATTTTTCATCAATATAAAAATATCTCGCACCTCAGATGGAAAGTCATTGAACTAATCCGGCCTTTAAATGCTTTTTATATGGTTATTTTAATCAAATAACGTTAAAAACAGCCTACTTTCGGTTTAGTTGTGGCACCGGCACCCTCTCTGTTCTGGCACCGGCACCCTCTCTGTGTGTTGCAGCTTACTGGCACCGGCACCCTCTCTGTGCTCACAATAATCAAAGCGCTAATTAGCGCTGAAAGAACAGTCTGGTTCTCGCGGTCAGACAACTATATTTCCAGTTGCAAAGGCTGTGACACACACCCTGAGCTTGATAATGCATTTATTGAAGTATCAAACATTATTAGTAGTTAAAGCCCTTCATAATCGCAGTATTCAATACAAACCAACACACATCATGTATTTAGTTGTTGTGCTAAATACAATAACCAAATTATGCGCGTTAACACAATATGTGTCCATTTCGACGACGGGATAAAATAATTTTGAAAACTATTTTAAGTGTAGCATCTTCATACATGTATGCATAACTAAATTGACATTCCCAAGCTATTTTTTGTTTGCCAAAAAAATCAAATATATCAATTTTGTTCGTTACTATTTCCGCACTCAACGTATTTGTTTTATACTGAATAGGATTTTTCATTTCTTTTTTAGCTCTCTGAAGCGTAAACCGAAACCAAACCCATCATGCAAAAAGACGCAGATCGGCAGAAAACCAGACCCTTGCTTGGTCAACTAAACATTCTTGGTCACCAAAACACAGTCTACATACGCAAAATGAAATCATCGGTGATCTTTCCATATGTCCAACTAATCGAGCATGGACGCCAACATTTAGTCCCAGATGCCATGGGACTGTTTCAAACGACAACAAACATGAGTATTTAAGTGTAAATGAGGTCGTCAGTGGTGAAATGACAGGGAAAACTGCACTAAAATATACATATCGTGATAAAGTATTTGGTAGAAAAAGTTATTTGAAAAGACATGTGCAAAGACATGCGTCAATGGGAGTGCCATATGTTCGATGTGGAAAAGTATACTTTACCAATGCATACTTAGTAGCTGTATACACATCTAAAATTTCTGTGAAACATGTAAGAAATGGTATAGCTCAAAACTTGGACTGACACGACATGTTAATATTTACACACAAGTCTACATTTGCCTTCTTCTGTGATGCACGTGGAAAGGGATATAACTACAGAAGTGACTTAAATGATCTTGAACTATTTTAACATTTTTTGAACAGTGTTTGTTTATGTACCTTATAGCATGTATATTCACGATTGTCAACCGAATCATTTATTCATATAATTATCACATTTAAAATGTGTTCTACATTTTCAACCAATGATATTAAAGGTCTATTTGTGGTGGTCATATAATAAACACCATACTTTATAGGTTGCCCATTTAGAAGTGTCAGGTGTTAGAGAGTAAACCTATTTGCCAACCAAAGTAGGATGCTTTATTATAAAACTGTGTCAGATTATGTGTGATGATTGCACCGGACGGTGCAAGCGTAACAAGTCATTTTTAATCATTAAAACTTCTAACTTACTTAGAATATAGTATCCTGCAATTTGATCAGCCAATAGAAAATGGCAGAAAGACATGGCGTTAAGTATGCTTAGACTTAAAAAGATTTTTGGTAAGAATGTCCATAAAAGACACTTCATACGAAGTATGTACATGTATTAAAATTCAAAACAAAAGATAGATCTAAATTTGATAAATTGTATTTCAAAAGCTATACATGCGTGTGAAATTAACACTTGTTAAAACACCATTTGTTAACATGTTCTAGATTGATAAGTTAACGTTGTTGTTGTTCCGCTATAGCATAAAAAGATTGTTTAAACTATATCGTATTTTGTCTTATTTTATCGGGTGAAAATTAAGATACTCAATGAGTTAGTGTTAAATATTTATTATTGAAGTTATGTCTATAAATTCAACAATAAACACACACCCGACTCAGTATCCTCCATTTACCATGGGAACAATATTCATACACATACATCAATCAAATGACAGCAGTGATAAAGACTAGATATTATACTTAGGCTACATCTTATGCATTAATCAAAGTAAGACTTATTGTGATACTTTACAATACACATTGAATATACAACACATTTTGATCAACAGAAGTTGACTCGTTTATATGATATGGTACTGATTAACAATTTCAAGTCCTTCAAATTCAGTCCGAGTCTTGTCATATTCGGTTCAGGTGACTTCTCTCAAATCATAAACATGAAAGAGTCGGTATAATGTCTTCAAAAACTCCATTATATCCATTTTATAAATCATCTGCAAAGTATTATGCAGCGAGTTACACTTTAAAAATCCAACAGAAGCGAAAATGGTATAGTGTTTATAGCGGCAATGAGTCGAAGGAAATGGCTGTTCAAATCAACATGTTTTTCAGTTGCTTCTAATGTGACAATATGGTTGGCAGTTTTTTGCTCATTTCTTTTCGAAGAGCGTCCATTGATTCTGCATCAAAAAGCGCTGTGTTTTATTTCGTTGGAATTTTTTTGCATTTTGAAGGTGTAGATTTAAGCTTTGCAGTTCCATGATAAACTGAATTTACATAAGTCAGTGTAGTCCAAATAGGATCGGTTGCATATAAAGGTAGAACATCGTTACAGATCCTACCATTTATTTAAGGACGTTGGCGTCCATGATCATTTGTTGCACGTATGTAATATTACGAACACCATTACCGAGTATTTGCACTTTGTTTTTGGTGTTCAAGAATGATCAGGTGACGGAACATGGTTCTGGTTTTCTGCTGAGCCGCGTCGTTTTAATTGATGGAGCCATACGTTTGATTTCCGTTTACGCTTCAGAGAGCTGAAAAAGAAATGAATAAAGTTCAGTAATAATAACGACTAAAATTGATATGATATTATTTGATTTTTTTGCATACAAAACGCAGGTGCGGAATATCATATTTGTGTATGGGTGTACATTAAGGCAAAACTATTCTTCACATACGTCTGCTTCTACTAAAACGCGCATGATTTAGTTATACATATGAAGATGCTATTATTTTATCCCGTCATCGAAATGGACACATATTGTGTTAACATGCATATTTTGCTTTATTGTATTTAGCACAGCAACTTACTTTGTACATGATTTGTGATTGTTTATACAATGTGTTGAATAATGGAGGGCTTTAACTAATAATCATGTTCGATTCTTTCATAAATGCATTATCACGCTCAGGGTGTGTGTCACAACCTTTGCAACTGGAAATATAGTTGTCTGACCGCGGGAACCAGACTGGTCTTTCAGCGCTAATTAGCGCTTTGATTATTGTGAGCACAGAGAGGGTGCCGGTGCCAGTAAGCTGCAACGCACAGAGAGGGTGCCAGTGCCACAACTAAACCGAAAGTAGGCTGTTTTTAACGTTATTTGATTAAAATAACCATATAAAAAGCATTTAAAGGCCGGATTAGTTCAATGACTTTCCATCTGAGGTGCGAGATATTTTATATTGATGAAAAATCGCATTTAACTGTCCGCAACAGAACTCCGTGTTCATTCTTACCAGTACCCTCGGTCAACATTCCATCTTAGTTTGAACTTGTGGCAACTGATATAACAAATCGAACAACATGGGGACAGTGTTTAAGCATTGGGTCGTTCCGTGGGCTATCGTTTTTTAAGCAAAAATCTGTATTTTTGGCAAAAACAATGATTTTCTTACCTCTCGTGTCGATTTTGTCCTCAGAAAGCATTGTTTTGCACAGAGAAAGTCTGGTGCCAGCACAGAGAGGGTGCCGATACAACGTTTTGCACAGTGAGGGTGCCGATACGGGTATACACCGTGAACATGAGATTATGAATCTCGGTGAATTTTTGACAAATGAAAGTCTTGGATCGTCGTCACAGTTGATAATACATCACTACGTTTTTTAAGAATCAAATATTTTATATACATGTACATTGTATATCGATTGTAATATAAGTACATTATGCTTGCTAAACCTTTTTGATAATTTTATTTGAAATGATTCAAAAAGATATTGGGTCTATAGAAATAAAACAATCTAAGTTATTTTGATATTAAGTTTACCAATCTTGGAATGTTTCCTTGGCAACAAGCATCGTGTTTGGCTTCTAACTGGCCTTTTACTGGTTTGTTTGGTTTTGCTGTGTTGTTACCATTCTTCGTTCTATTGTTGTTCATAAGTCGAACGTAGGAATTTAACCGATAACGATGGTATCTATTCTCCGGACCTGCTGAAAAACCCTTCATTGTTATAATGTTCATTCAAAAGTTTGGTTAATTTAATTATGAACATCTCAGTAATGAGAATCTAGGCGGTAACGGAAAAAATCCTTGATATGCGAAGTGCATTTGTAATTACAAATTATGAAATCATGTGTAATCAATAGCATTAATCATTTGTAGAGTTATGTCATTACCAAATAACATGACGCATGTTAAAAGAGACAGGAAAAGATAGGACAGGGAAGGCAGAACTCAACATCATTCACCAAACACATAAAACATAAACAACATCACATAACTAATACCCGCACACCATGTAACGAGATAACGATAAATTTTAATAACCTATAGTGCCATAAAGAATTGTTGCTAAAAGGTGTCCCAAAGTTACCAAACTCAGCATTTCTATGACTTTACCAAGTTTCAGATCCCGGGTGCTCCCGAATACCAGACCCTTTAGGCTTAACTACGAAATCCAGCGACAAAACAATGCTCTGCAAGTCGGTTGTTTCTTTCATACTATTCCGTCGTTGATGTGCTGTGTGTTTTGTGTTCCAGTAAGAAGGTATAGATGTCTTTATTGTTTTGTAATGTTCTGTTTAATGACATCGCTGTTTGTAATTAGCGAGGTGATGTTCGGCATTATAGATTTGACTGTCTTACCATTTTGGTTTGGCTTCTCTTATATTGCATGTTCAAAAACGTCAGCTGAATTTTAAATCGTCTACGTATAAACAAATATGTACGTTTCTTAGACGTAAAATTTCACCATTTTCCTGACTGTTTTCAATAATAATTACTTACTAAAGAAGGTCAAATGACTGTACAATGAAACGGCTTCTTCATAGTTACCAATCTGAAAGTACAGTAGACCAATTACAGATGGCATTTTTTATCAACATTTCAGCGTTTTTTTTATTTCTTCATGTATTGGGAAATAGTCACAGTTCGAATATTGTATTGACCACAATCGTTTTAGAATCACAATAATTAGACTATATCATTCAGTTTTGCATTAAATAACATTTTTGTTGCATGTACAAAACACACATTATGCTATTATGAGACATTCAAACGAAAATATCAGCCAATAAGGACCATAATATGTAGACATTTGCATACTTATTTATTATCAAACAGCAGCTGATTAATCAAAACCACTATATGAAAGCGATCGCAATTAACAGTATATAGATATAAGTTAGAGGTTTTTATCCATTTTTGTAGACAATTTAATTGGTTTTAGTAATTAAGTTTTGGTTACAACTCATATAAATGAACCAATGGTCCCAAATACTTGCAAATCTATCTTGCTGCTAAGAGCGCACCATGATAGCATATATTTTCTGAAAATTTCTAAACTACTTACGTTAGCAGCTGCTGTAGCGGCTTTAGAAAACAAACGTACAGGTGTAGTACTTTCATCATCATCATCTATCTTATCGAGAGATGCAAAACGCCATTCGTCTGCGATTTCCACATATTTTTCTTCATAAGCTTGAACCATTAGATCTTGACATTCGGCAGCAGTTAAGGGTTCTGATAACTCGCCACCAACGTTACCATCAGCCATATCAGACGTGGAAAGATTGTATGTTCTTTGTAGTAATAGTATACCATGAAGTACTCCTTTCAAGTCATCCAGATCGAACGTTTTGATCTTCTGAGTAAGGTTATCAATTTTAGCACGACCTGTAGTAGTAAGAATACGATATCTACACATGGCTTGATTGACTGTGATTTCTTCCATAGACTGTTATTTATAACCGCTGTTATATGTTTGAATTGAGTTTTCAGTGAACTCGGTTTGTACATTCTTTGTGTATTTATAAATCATACTAAAATAAATGTACTATGTGTTTTGCAATGAAAATCATTCTCGTTCAACCAGCGTATTTTCTTCCGAAACATGTCAGTCTGTAAACTTGACTAACCACTGATGTATGAGAATAAATGAATATGCGAATGGAAGGCCATCTTGGACACTCTGGTAGATTTAATGAATTGGAAAAAGTAAGAACGCTGTTCCTGGGAATGCAATACTTAAGTTTTGTGATCGGTCTAACTCATTTGCAAGACAGGCAACACGCTAACTAAACTGACATATGTGCTATATAATATTCTACATTTGGTAAAACAGAAATACAATTATAATGCAAGTTAAGAATACACAAATGAGACGGCACGTTGTTTTCAAATGTGACAAGTGTATACATTTGTAATAAAAAAGGATCGTAACCGAAATACAGTAACAAAAGACCACAAACCAAAACATCTAACACTTAAAAATCACTCTTTTACAGAGTTAGTTCTGGGCCGGTATTCACAAAGCATCTTAAGTGAAAACTTAAATATTTTGACTTAAGTTAAAAAAATGATGTGGCCATATTTTGCAAGAAACTAAGAATAATTAAATTTTTCTTGGTGATTTTTGTAGCGCTTAACATAATGCTTCATAGCAATGTAAAAAATTGATAATCTTGATTTTCTTGTTTAGCTGATACACTTAAGGAAATAGTAAGATTTTGGGAAAATTCTAAGTTTTTACTTAAGTTTCTTTGTGAATACCACCCCTGGTGTAAATCTTTCTAAGATGAACGACCCATTTAAAGTATACGTTGGAGCCCGGGACAGGGTGGTTCTAACACATTGAAATGCATGTATGTAAAAAATTACCCTTTTCATAGAGGTGGATTTCTTCTAACAATTTTGTTGCTGTTGTATTGAATACATACGAGTGATTCCGTATAAACCTGAAAGCATTGAGAGGATGATGCACCGTGAAGTTAGGATCACGTATTTCATCCCCAGATAACTCTCCAAGGGTCTTCGCTAAACTGAAATGAAAAAAAGAAATACAAATACAACTTATTATTCATATAAGAGTCTAGTGAATGGAAACAAATACAGAACGATCATTTCTACAACTATCTACTAGGCCCTCACCATCCAAGTGAACAGCTCCTATTAAAAATACATAACTATTCAAAACATAGCTAAATGGCATTCATTAGGTAGAATTCGACCCCTGAGGTGTGACATAAGGATACACAGTATGAAAAGTCAACTGTACAGTCACGGTTCAATTATATGTTTCGATCTATATATTTATGTCCATTGTTTAACCAACAAAGACGAACATTGTAGTCCTGATATATATATATTTAGAACACCCTCATGACATCTTGAAACACAAAACAATTACGTAATCCGTGAACATTGAAATAATGTGGCATAGCGAACAGTGAACGCCGACTGTTATAGAGGTCCTTTTAAAGGTAGCTGCGGTTATACCTTTGGAGAAGTTTTCTCGTAGTGCTCAGTGGTATCTGACGCTGTTCTTGAAACGCAAATATCTTACTAGGTCAACAGACATTGAAGTGAGGTCTCATAGTTATGATGGAGTAATGCGCATTTGGACTTGCCATACAGCTTACGAAACCAGCTTAGTCCAACTAGACTTAAACTATTGTAAATTGTGTATTTTACTCGTTCACATAAATTATTGATGAATATGTTGATTTTTAACGGTCCATATATAGTTATTTTACCCGTATTATTTCTACTTGCGTGTTTTTATCCATTACGTATTGTTTTATTCATGTCTTAATTGTAATGCTTGTACTGCACTTTGGAACGTGTAATTTACATGAAAAAAGGTTATATAAATACTAAGTATGGTATAATACATGTAATAAAATCAATTAATGAACAGTACGTGTAGGACAGGTGCGTGTATATTGACACGCGTGAGTTGTAATCATACTATATGGTATATATCAACCTCCACGTGTGTGGATACATAAACTAAACCAATGTGTGAGTTAACAGTTTACATGCCGCTGGCTTAGAATGAGAAGGTCGTAACTACTACCTATTGCGACCTTATAAGACTGACATATAATTATTTAAAATATGCATCATAAAGCACTTCTGATGAATCAGATAAGAATCGGAACGTTCATGTTGACCAAAATGAAGCTCTAAAAGCTTGCTTTTCCATAAGTAAAGAGTAAATGTTTTTAAAACAGTTTTTTTCTTGTTTTCTCGAAAATATTGGATTTGTACTTACGACCTTCTAATTCTAAGCCAGCGATGTATTAGCGGGATAAAATGTTAGCAATTAAATGCTTTGAACTTATTCGTACTCTTACACAATTGAAGCAATACATATAATAACAAAAGATAATCAATTCAGAATTGAAGAGAAAAAAGTTGCATAGTTACATGATTCGAAATGATCAAATGAAACAGTACAATCACAAACAAGACAATTACAAATCTGACAAGAGAGGACAACACCTAAAGGAAACAGTACAACATGTGACAAAATAAATAAATAAATGCGATTTGGAGACTTTTGATTGAATATTGAGTTTGATAATTATTATTATCAAGTCTGTTGTAATGTTGCTATGGTCTGGAATGTTTTATATAGCAAGACTTGTATAATACAACGTTCAAATATCACTGGAATGACCAATTAACTTATACAAAGGTTTACTCAATAAGATTTTTCTTTTGCCTACGTCCATCCAAAGACCTAAATTACCTGTAATTTAGGTCTTTGGTCCATCCATGTTCTCTTGTTAACTATTATTTACTGCTAGTGATACAGAAAACAAGATAATTAACAATTAGAAAAACAGATCAGAAATTATCAGAACATAAACTATACGTTTAAATCACGGACACTAAGTACATACATGTATCACAAAGGCAACAACAAAAATGCAGAATCAAACTGAACAGTCTGGATGTGGATTTACTGTTGAACATAACCCCTAAAGTTGTTTAGGTCGGCACAGCTACACTTCACAAAGAGCATACAACGAACGATTTATTGTTGGTCAATTAATGGTAAAATTGAACTACACGTATTTAGTAAAAAAAGTAATAAAATAACAGAAGCTTTACCTTTTGATCTTGTCAAGTCTCTGCTCTTGTATAACTATAAGTCCTGTCAGTTCTGGACGAACTCTACCACGTTTTAAAAGTGTCAGCTGATCGTTTATATGTGCCATTGAAGAGAAAAACTCCCGTCCATAAATCGACGCGGCGAATAGCAATAATACATACAGTTGCATACAATAACCCATCATTAGAGGTCCACTCTGAATTCTTACAAAAAACCACTGCTTTCTCAGCTGAATAATAATTTCTAGTTTCGACTAAAAACAAGTGAAGATACACGTACTATAAAACATTCATTCGATTAAAACGCTTTAGGGGGATATCCATTGCACATGTTAATAAAGCACAATTGACTTCCTACAGGTGGACATTGGCCTTTAACTAACTTTTTAAAATAAAATATGAAACTTTGTTTCATTAATATTTTAATTACATTTATGAACTTTGGAGGAGGAATTTGTCACGAACAGGTGGAATGCAATGTGAGGGATAGACTGGGATGTTGGTCGTGTTTGGGAAACAGGGGACTGAAGATACCCGATGGGTGGACTGGGGCTGTATGGATATGGTGGATTATACGCTCGTAAATGTGAAGGCAGTGCTACAGATAGGTAATGAGGAAGGCGAACTGATCGCGTTAAGGTAACAGGGGTAGAGAAATGATAGATGGCATGAAGCTGTATGGATATGAAGGAAGATGAAAATAGATGGTGGAGGCAGGGATATACTAGTGGGTAGGTGATGAGGAATGCGAATTGATCGCGCTAAGGGAACAGGGAATCTAAGAGATTGAAAAGCTGTGGAATGGAGTTGGAAACATTGAAGAAGGATGAGGATACATATGGAGAATGTGGAAGAAGGTAAAGGGGGTTGAAAGTGTGGAAATGATTAATAGCGAGAAGTGGAGCATCAAGTGATGGTAGTGTGAGGTAGTGGGTAGAATGGTTGGTTTTGGTAAAGCATCGCTGAATGACGTATGGAGAAATATTAAAATGTAGCAAGTGGAGGGGTGGACAGTGTGGTCTTGGTGGAAAGTAAGAAGCGGTAGTGCAAGGTCAAAGGTAAAGAAAAGTTGCATGACATGGGGAAACATGATAAAACGAATGTAATAGGCGGAGGACTGATGCAGTTATCGAGAGTAAGTAGCGCAACATGAGACACCTGGAGGATAGACAGAAATAAAGAAAATGATTATTTTGTCATTTACAAAACACTACTAACACATAGATAAATGTAATATCGACTGTTGCCTGCAAGACTGTAATAAATCCTTCTTTAATCATATGTAGTTACAACAGTCTTGCGTGCAACCCTCGATATTAGTATGCATGTATAATTAAATGTATCGTGGCAAATTTATTTACAATTGTACAAGTTTGACAACATTAAGATAATTATTGTCAATATTACCAATCAATTAATGTCAGCGAAAAAGACTTTGGTGAATGTAAGAAGCTTCTGCGTTTTTTGCATGGCGTTGCTTTTATCCTGAATGTATATGAAAAAGAAAATAAATGCATTGTGTAAACTTAGACCTCTTAGTCCGTATAGTTTCTCAATTCACTCGTATGTATTCACCTCAATGTATAAATTGGCCTTCAAATCTTTACATGTTTTCCTCTAGTAATACAATGTACTACATGCACTTACATTATGTGTTGTTCGTCTGTAATGATGTTCTGTCTCATACAACGTAATTGATCGCTTGTGTATTGTCTTTTTGAAACGTCTATGAATACATTTTTAGAAATTTTGAACGTTAATAGATTTCGTTCTAATTGAAATAAATGATGTGAAGAAAGTTCGGTCCGGACTACTAAACAGGAAATAATTCGACGCATTTAGTTTATATTTTGTATAAAGTACCCTTAATAATTCTTAAAACTTCATATCTGTACTTTGAATTAAAACCAGGTAAAATTTGTGACAGGGATCATTCACCGACACTTGTAACCGCTTTATTTACCAGTCAGTCAGGGTAAAATACTAATATTTTATTTATTTCATGCTTCAAATAGCTTAAATGATCGAAATGCACCACTATATACCTGAAATGTTTTGCGTGACGTCGTTTTCCCGCCATGCACGCGTCGAGTTGAAATCAAGTAGTTCTTCTGCAATTGCTTCAATTTCGTCCATTTGTTTTACATTTATGTACATATAATGTTCTGTTATTTGTTAAAGATTAAGAGAGCAAGTGAAAATGCTTATTATTTTATTTTTGGCGGCGGGGAAATCTGTTTTAAAAAAAATAGTCCGTTTGCGTGAAATTATGAACTGTGAAATTATGAACTATGAAATTCTCGGGGAATAACCCACCGTTATTCTGCCGTAAACCACCGATAAGCATGAAATAAAGTATCATAAATATACGAAACAAAGACATAATTTGTTAATTTTTAAAAACCATGTAAACATTGGTGACGTACTCACATTCAAGCTTGACTGTATTAATAAGTAGTTTAAACTGACTTCACGACATTTTATTGTTGTTTGAAATCTCGCATGAGTAAGCTTTATTTACTACGTACTTGGCTCGTCATTCATGCATATTATCTATAGTATAGTTCGATTTCGAGCATTGAGCCGTGACTGCACTTTTAAAGTTTAATCAATTCGCCGATAAAGCTTGTTACGGCATTGACTAACTGTGTTAAATTGCCAATTGATAAATTACACATATTAGTAACTATCATATCTTTAAACCATGACTATTGAAATCAATAAATCACGGGTTAATCGCCAAAATAGAATCGTTTTTAGAAAAGGTCATGGCTCAGGGTTCAAAATTGAACTATACGTATTGTACAAATATGCAAAAATATGTGATGAACACTTAAACGAAACCGTAGCGTTAAATCCGGTACGGATGTATATATAGCTCTAGTGGGTTATTTCCTTTCAGTGAAACATGTGATTTCAGAATAAAACCCAATACTGACATATAATTTGAACTGGATTAACTTGAAATTGAAATAACAGGTTATAATTAAAGGGCTTGCTTGTGTATTTCGTTAAAAATGCTACTTAACTTTACACGAAAACATACGTCAATTTGTAACAATTGTAAATATTGATCGTGTGTGTGAAATATTCGTATTCGGTTATTAATATATGTATAAGTTATATATAACAAGTCAGATATTCATTCAACTTGAGCAGATAGATATTTACACTTGGTGATAATCAATAAAAAACGAGGACTAATTTGTGTTATTTTTGTGGACTACAACTTCGCCATGGATTCGACTACAAGTGGTTCCAATGACCTCCCAGTGGACACCGTTGATGTGGTATTTAAACAACCTGCCACTTCAGCAGACAGCGGTACAACGGTGATCGAGCCATCAGCACCGGATTATGTTCCTGACGAGTCGATTCAACATGTAGATAATGCAATCAGCGAACCTAATGGTGGAGGAGTAGTATGTACTCAACCTCAGAGTGCTGGATATAATGGCAATTATGCTGATGGACAACCTGCATACATGGTAGATAATTCTTTGGCTGAATCCAATCCTGAATATGGCAAAACTCAGCAACCAATAGGTCAACAAAATAATACAAATAAAACATATACGAATGGATACACGCCGCCAAGTTCATACCATTACGTTAACACTGTTGGTGGAAGCAATGATGACATTTGTTGTTATGCGATGTTAGCTAGCTGCCATAACTGTTTTCATGATATTGGAAACATTCATTGTTGTAGACGTTGTCAATGTGACGGTAATTGTACATGTAATTGTGATAGTTGCTGTGATTGTGATGTTTGTGGTTATGATGTATGCGATTGTTTGTGCGGTAGTTCTATTTGTGAATGCTGCAGTGGTATCGGAGATTGTTGTGGTGGTCTAGGTGAATGTTGTAGCGGTGTGAGTGAATGTCTCGGCGCTGTCTGTGGAGGGATGGGTGAATGCGTATGTGGCTGTCTAGGTGGCTGTCTATCGTGACCACCGCATATCCACTATATTCAGTATTAAAGCAACTACTGGTGATATATTATATGAGTTACATCATAGATTATCTTTTACAATAGTATGATTATATGAAACGAAGAAATAATTTGTAAATTTTTAGATTCATGTAAACATTGGCGACGTATTATATTCAACTGACTGTATTAGTAGCTTTAACTGAGATCATGACATTTTATTGTTGTTTTGAATTTTCGCATGTGTAAACATATTCACAACATACCTGGCTGGTCATTGATGCATAAACAGTAGTACAGCTAGTTTGCTATTTTTAAAAAAAATATTTCTCTGTGATAACTACACCTACAAGTATGAAATTTTACACGAAAGAAATGAAATGTATATACATGTACCTAATACACACTGAAATTTCAGCAACATCAGAAATGAGTTTAAAATGTTTTGTTCATAAGTTCTATCTAACATATTTGTAGTTTTGTATGAAATATTAAGTTAGAAGACTTGATACTTCCAACAGCCAATTTTGCAGACACGCGATATAACGGTATATTTACGTAAATGCAACCTACTTAATATAACACACGCGAGGTCCGTCTGGTAATAAGTCGAAATACATGCTATTGTTGTATATTGTTTACCAGCGACACATCTAAACCATATCACACGGACCTCCTAAGTCTTGTCTTCATAACAGCAATGTCAATCCCGTCGAATGGGAGTTGGTAGGAAGTTATTGTAGTTCTGTGTATTTTTTTTTTCACCAAATTTTCAGAAATTTAAAAAACACGATTTGTTTCTATCGCAAACTAGTTATATTTGGTGTACAACCATGAGATGCGATGAACACTTAACAAAGCCTTTACCTTAAATTCGTACTGAAGTATATTTTTATATATAGCTCTAGTGAATAATTTCCTTTCATTGGAATTTGTTGTTTCGAACCAATTTTTTAATTCATTACTGACTCGTAATTTGAATTGGATAAACTCGAAACTGCTTTGCTTGGGAATTTCGTTACAAATAATACCTAAATTTACACAACATAGGCCGATTTGTAACAAGCGTAAATACTGATTGAGTGTATAAAGCATTCGTTTCGGTTGTGCATATATTAATATATTACATATTTTACGTTGTATTTAAAAAGTCAGATATAAATACAAGTTGGTAGATTATTACACACTGTTATAATCAATTTATAGGACTAATTTGTGTCATGTTTGTGGATTATACGAACAAGTATTTGACATGGATTCTACTACAAGTGATTCTAATGACCCCCCCCCCCCCCCCCTCCCAGTGGAGATCGTTGATGTGGTACCAAAACAACCTGTCACTTCAGCAGACAGCGGCACGACGGTAACAGAGCCGTCAGCACCGGTGTATAATCCTGATGATTCGATGAAAGACGTAGATAATGCAATCAGCGAACCTAATGGTGGCGGAGTCGTTACCACAGGGTGCTGGAAACAATGGTTCTAAATTTGATGGACAACTTGCATTCATAGTAGATAATTCTGTGGTTGAATCCGATGCTGAATATGTCAAAACTCAACAACCATTAGGCCAACAACACAATAAAAATAAAACATAGTCGCCAAGTTCACATCATAACGTTGACACTGCTGAGGGAAGCGATGATGATATGGTTGTGATGCGATGTTAGTTAGCTGTTGTAACTGTTGTCATGATATAAGAAAGAATCATTGTTGTAGAGACTGCCAATTTGACGATCTTTGTGATAGTTGTTGTGATTGCGAGGCTTGTGATTGTAGTATACGTGATTGTGTGTGCGGTAGTGTTGTTTGTGGATGTTGTGGTGGCATCGGAGAATGTCTTGGCGCGGTATATGGAGTGATATGTGTATGTGGCTGTCTATCATGATCTAAGTCACTATATCTGGTATCAAAAACACTACTGTTGATCGACTTAGATATAAGAGTGGATAAGGAAGTATATGTAAATCATTTAGTTGTGCCAGGAGAAAGGACTTTGACAAAAATCCACATCGCAAAATTTACTAAAGTTGTCAAGGAAAGTATTTTTCAATTTATATTAACCACACTAGACGCCTAGTTATTGGTGTTATTCATCGACATGTGTGTATGAGGGTATGTTCAACAATGCGGAAGTAAACGTCTTCTATTGAGTCCACACCGGTACAGTACAAAGATAACATAGGCTAGGGTATATAACTCTAACCCAGGTCAACATATTTCAACTCGAGTCTGCAAAAATGTCCAATTGTCATTCTTGTGCATGTTCGTCGTAACATCAGCGCTTGGTGTTTTAACAAATTATGTTTATCTTGGTTTAACTGGATGTAACCGAATCACATGTAATCCTCGATTTCTTTAGATTTGGATAGTTCCCTCATTAGTATTACTTATTGAATCGGCAGTCTGTTATAGTGTTCATGTTGTTCGTGGTCGACTTTTCACGTTTAGGGATACCTGACAGTGACGTCATGTTGTGTTTACAATCATATAATTTCATAATATATCGTCTGCAAAAATGTTGATTATCAGTATATTTCTTTGCCTGTAATCAGCGTGATCGTGGCGAGAGGATTACGGTGCAGTATTAGTAATTGAAACATAACGAGTTCGAACCCCGTTCTATTTTATTTTTTCAATCGTATACAATGTATGTGTACAGTATGCTGCTTGAGTAAAATAAAACACCTTTGTCATTTCACTCACCTTCATATGGCTTATTTTAATAGCCAATAACAAGTTTTAAATTATAGTCTTTGAAGAATTAAGAAAAAATAATAGCTATCGTAAACGTGTTTCAATTACATGTATAGCTTGACCAGATTTAGTAGGCACTCCGGACATATTCCGTGCATATTTCGGACAAAGTCGGTGCAAAAATAAACAAATATTACCGTTAAGTACCGACTACGCTTACGGAAAATAATACACGCTTCCGAAGTTTAATGAGTGCCTACTAAATCTGGTCAAGCTATACGCTAATTCCACGGGTTGAATGTTAATAATAATAAGACAAAATATTTATTTGCAAAATAAACATCTTATCATCCAAGGGTATACGTTTCTCGTATATTTACAAGAAAACAATGGTTAAAGATTAATGGCTAGCACAAGCTTTGAACTTAGATCGCCTGAGTGAGAGTCAACAACACATCCACAGAACCATGCGTTGCTTGAAATATACCAATTGGTAAGGACAAATTCACATACTTCTATATAGTATGATCCACAATATTTTTGGGGATATACCCTGCTTATTTATAGGTTGTTTACAAAATGACGTCACTGTCAAAAATCGTTGGTCGGATAGTACCATGTCCGACTGTCTATTATCCCTTAGTAGGATTGACGTATATTTTTAGGCTGGCGATTTCGCGCCAGACTATTACAATCCTAAAAAATGAAATCCACTAAGATGAATTAACTCCCGAAACTGACAACACAGAATCTATACACTCGATGCAAATAGTTCCTCCTCGTTAATCAGTTTTGCAAGATAAGAACATTCAACTTTCCTTGTTTCATTTATTCTGTTCGATTGTAATATATTAGTTTCTTCTTGTAATGGAAGGAAATTGTATGAAATTAAAAGAATAGGTGCTTAAATGCGTTGATAATTATTACTACGCGTTACCAGAGATCTTATATAAACTAGATCCTGGCGTTACGAAACGCGATATAGAGCGCGCATCAATGATTTTATCATGTTAAATTATTTAGGTCAGTTTTTCCAACGAGATCGTGGTCGAGTGGTTAAACAACTCGCTTAGTAATTTTCTGATGCTAAGGTCCAGCGTTCGAATCACGGCGGCTCCCAATTTTTTATATTTTTTATTTTTTAATTTTTTTAATTTTTTGTTAAGTCCAGCACTTACCTCTCTTTCGACTTAGAAAACCACTTGATGTTATTTCACTTGAAAAACTATTGTTCCTTAGCAGTTCGCCAGCCTGTCAGTACTTTCAGTACTTTGATTTATACATTAGTAATACATTCCCCGGCTTTGTTAAATAATTGAGAAAGGAGTGTACTCATATAGTACTGGCAGAGTGAGCGTTCTAGATTAAACTCCAATGTTGTATCAATTATTTACATGGACGCATACCGATGTCAATAGTATCCCTTGAAAAGGAACCCGAGTGTTTCGAGACGTTGAAAGAAATTGAAGTGATATTGCTAAAAATTAAAAATCTCGATCTGATGAAAATAGTTTATATAACTCTTACTGGTATATCGTGTATGCGGTACACCTTAACCGAGTTATCTCCCATACCTCACGTCATGTATACTGGCCATCTGTTGTTTCGCGGTATTTACAGTAAAACCGTTATTTAAAGGCAAAAATCGACGCATATTTAACAAAACTTGATATAATCTTACTTTTCCATCCTATTTACGATAAATACACCGCAAATAGGCCACTAAAGTAGCAAAAATAAAGAGTATTGCTGCTTTGTTTACGATAGGTATCGGCGATTTAAGTCAAATGACGTCATCATTGGTTTCGCGGTAAGACTCAATTCCAAGCAGTTATTTGTATACTGAAAGCTTAAACACCACTAAATGTTAACCAAGCTATATTCACATCTATTTCTGGTTGATCAATAATTTTAAAAGTAAAAGTTTAAGGCTGCTAAACGAATTAACAACAATTTAAAAACTTCATGTTGATGAATAAATAATGTTCAATGAAGTGCTAGCAATAATTGGACTGTCCCTCGTTAGCACTCCCACGTGGGCTCATTTCGTGAAATTGTCAGAATGTGTGCCTCTTAAAAATCAGTTTTAGTGGTGTGTGACCTATTTCAACAACAACCACAGGAAGTTTAACTTTGGTAAACACACGATGATAGAGTTTTGAAAATGCCGCGACTTCAATGATGACGCGAAACCAGTGATATTGAGTATATATGCTTGCTTGTTGCAGAGATGATCGGGAGATGGTACTTATTTTATCATCATCATTTCGGTCTGTAATTGTAACTGTCGTTTGTCCTGCCTAAATGTATGAGGAAATCAGACAGGAAAGGTAGCGCTCAACCCAATAAGCCAAGTAGAGAAATCAGAAACACCACTGTGACAACAAAACTACACTATACAATACCCACATACAAACCAAAGAAACAAATAAAAGTCCAAGTCCCCGCCGCAAAAAAAACGAGAAAATTCACAAAGAAAGTATAGAATAGTATATATTGCATGAGACCAATTGAAACGCAGTCAAGACCCGACCAAGTTCCCACTGAAAGGCCCCGCTGCACGGCGACCCTGAGCTCATAAACACTAGTTTACAGTACATTTCAATAATTAAAAATAATTATGCTGTAAATCATGACTGAAAATTACGAAACGAAACAAGATTCTTTCTACATGCACATATACACTTTCCTGCAACTTGCACAAGCACGTTTCTTACTTGCACAAACACATTATCAATCTATTTTTAACAAAAACACGCACCTAACTGTGCACAAGTAAACATTCCGATGCACGTACATACTTCTGACTTATAGAATGAGAAGGTCGTAAGTATAAAAACGCTGTTTTGAGAAAAACAAGAAATTACTGTCTGAAAATGACTCTTACTTATGGAACAGCAAGCTTTTTCAACTTCAGTTTTGGCAACATGGCCTGTTCCAATTTTCTTGAAATTAGTCTTTAATAGTGCATATTTCTGTCGCTATAGTGCGCCCAGGATAATGTGAAAGGCGGAAAAAATTGGAATGAGCCATAAGGTTGAATACTCGAGGGAGCACGATCAGTGTTATTTTAGTACGCAATTGACCGTACGTGTTTATCTAAGCAACCAATTTTACAACAGTATGCTAAACCGGTCAATGTTTATAAACATAATATTATCCTGTGAGCAATATACTTGAACTGACGCACATCCCACAACGTGCACAAACACTCTTCACTGCACGTGCACAAACACACATCTATCTTTGTCTACTCACTTCAAATGCAATATATTGCACTTCCACTGAACCAGTTAATGCCCAACATTTCCTATAAATATTCTCTTTCAATGACTCATTGTTCATTTCCTGTTTTATGTATATACCTTTATACCCATCCAGTAGTTCAACTTGAAACTACAAAATTAATGTAGCTCTACGCGAATTGTTTACTTCAATAACTGACGGCTAGTTTTGCAATACTATTGCCGATTCATTTATCATACACACCTTTGAGAAATGCACATACGGCTGTTTTATGATTTTATAACATTCTATAGTTTCTCTGTGTCTATTAATGGAATAATAAAATCTGAACTATAGAAACTTATCGCTGGCTTAGAAGGAGATGGTCGTTACTACTACTTACAACCTTTTAAGACTCATCGTTAATTGTAATCTGCATCATACGGAGTTTCTTATGAGCCTATTTTCATGAAAATCGGAACTTGTCATGTTGACCAAAAGAAAGTTTGTAAAGCTTGTTTTAACATAAGTAAATACTAGATTTCAGATAGTTTTTTTCTTGTTTTCTCAAATTATCGATTTTGTAGTTACGACCTTCTCATTCTAAGCCAACGATATAATGATTATAATAGAATCTACACTGCTAAAAAGAATATGTTTCTTCCTCCGAAATCTGGGTAATAGGTTAACCTGGCTAGTAGGAAGCACGAATGGCAGTGCACATAAAAGTATATTTACTTTCTCTGTCGAACGCAAAGAAACATCTATATTTTTGTACTACTTGTTTGCTAAAATGGTCAATGTTTAAAGTCGGGATAACAACCTAGCCTCCTTCACCAAGGTTAATTGTGTTTGTGTATGATCGTAAGACTCCTTGTGCTTCCCACCCAAGGGATTCAGTTTGTGCCGATCTTTTAATTTGGTTTGCCAACATTAGTAATCATTTGGTTGTTTTCTTTCTATTACGTTTATACTTCTTCCACTGTGTTCCACTTTCAATTGTCTTATATGTTTCCTTAATTTTGGTGATAAAATAATTCCATGAAAGTTACCATCTTTCTAGGGAAATGCACACGTTCGGAAAGTCCATGGAAGTCAACACTCCTTCATGTGTGCCTTTGTAGCTCAGGGATTAGCACGCTTGTCGCCTAGCCCGGAGACTCTGGTTCGAATCCGGGTGGAGGCACTCATATGCCAGTCATATTTCAACAGAAAGCTGACTGGCTAATAAAGGCTAATCTCGGCATCGGCAGCAATGACTTTGCCATTATATAGTGTTGCATGATATGCGTTTGGTAAGTTTTTAAAAAGTGTGTACTTCGGTATAAACGACGTATGGAACATTAACGGATAAGAGAATGATATGCAATGGGCGTTTAGTACAGACATAAAACCTAAACGAAATCATGTGACCTCGTTTCACTCCTTCTGTTTGGATTTTGTGTACGCTGATTAAGGCCGACATCCTTCTGTAGACTTTCACCATTCTTGTCAGATCCACAAAACCACACAAACCCAATCCTATTGGATATGTTTCGGAATTAACCTGCCGCCGAATCATATACGTATGCCGTAAATTTTGACTTTATAAAGGTAACCGTTGTTGATATATGGTACAATTAGCAACAGCTGCCTCGCGTCACCAGTGAAAATATGACGTTAGCGAAATACACTGGAAATCGCATCAACATGGAGTTTTGTGTGAACCTCGGGAAGACGCCAAAACAAACGCTTTAAATGTTGGAACCTGCTAACTATAAACATGCTGTATCGAGTTACCTGATTTTCAAACGACACTAGCGCATCAATCGTGGTTGAAATCGAATAAAACGACAAGGACCGACGGCAAAAACCAACGGCGAATGCGGCGTCACCATGCATTTTCTATGACCACATAGACATGGATCGACGCTCTATTATAAGGGTTATATGCGACATTACTGGTAATATATTGGAACTTTCATCACAATTAAGGTAGTAAATAAACATTCGTAAGTTTTGTGTACGGTTGTGCCCATATTTATAGCTATAATGTACACAGTTAGGAGCTTCACTTATCCTTGAAGTTCCGCCGACGTCGTGACGTTCCGTTGACGTGCCCCGCATAGCGTACCCCTATATATCCCCGGAAGCTGCAGAATTTGATCCAAATAAGATACGGCTTTTAAATTTCACATACTTACGCAGTAAACATTATTTGCAACCTACACAAAATTATTTGTTTCTATGATGAATGGTATGGAACGTATGACAAAAGTCTACGTAATTCTGGTACAACCCTCGTACATCGGGAAATGCGATACTGTTTTATTTGTGATGTTCGGACCATTGCTTTGAACCACGGGGGAATGAATGGTGCTTCTCCTGCCTCCAAAACATGTTTCGGAATTTACCTGCCGCCGAATTAAATGTATGGGAAATGCGATACTATTTTAATTGTGGTGTTTGGACCATTGCTTTGTATCACAGAAGAGTGAAGTGTGCTTCTCCTCCCTTTCCTTTCAAAGACTATTTTAAGTCAATAAGTAATCAAGAGCTTGATTGTGAACGTGCCAAGTGCAGACGTACTATCCATGAACAATAGAAAAGGGGCATAACAACCCATTACTAGTCTAATGTAGTTTTCTTATAATGGGATAAGCAATGATAAAATGTTTTCACATAAAAAAGTTGAGGTTGTTAACGTTGTTTTACACTAAATGTTCGCTTCTTTTTCATTATTAAGTAGAATCTATGCATATTTTGCCAAAGTTTGATGTTTGCTAATGAGACCACACAATAATTTGCTGGCATTTATTAATTCCTGGCAAAGATATCTAAAAAAGCCTCATAGTTTTCCTTTAATTGGGTTTCGCAATGTAATTACGTTTTACCGGGGTTGTAAGTGGAAAGTGAGTATTTATTGCTAATATTTCCATGTAAAATACTTAGTAGATTTAGCAAATTCTTACAAACATAAAATTAAAAAAATGCAATCAATATTAGCATATAAATATCCAATCAAACATTTTTATCGATATTTAACCTGATGAAAAAAACCATCTGTTTACAAAGACTGTTATTTGCGGGGGTTTTTTATAGGTGGTCTTTACAGACAGGATTGATCGTAGATTTTAATCTCAACTAATCCTCCGCAGAATATAATTATAATGTTTGACTCTATACATGCATGTTTTTTTATTTCGAAATATATTTTAATGAAATTGTGCATGCATGCTCAGGACGTATTGATTGAATTTCAGTGTAAACTTGAAAGTAATATGCATATATATCCATAGGATAGCAAAGTACATGCATGAACATCCCTCGTATATAAGTTTACAAGTTTATTCAGAATATACATACACGTAGTTAAAGATCAGAGCAATAATAACTAAATTACGAACGCATGGCGTGCAAATTAGGGTAACTGTCGGGGTAGTTTCGTTCTTTTTTACAAAATAAATGTACAAATGTAATTACAATTCTTACAGTTTAGTCAGTATATACAGATATGCCAAGAATAAGAAATATCAGTTGTTTTGATATCGGTTTTATTGTGTGTCTGTACACAAGTCTTTGAAAATCCTCCAGGGTTTATTTATTTTTAGAAATATGAAAATGTATCCCGCCTGTTTGGCTTGTGGAATTATGATCTTGAAAACTTACATACGTATCTTAGCAACAGGAACCACACCGATTGTAAATGTATTAGATTCCCTGGCACCAGTCTGTGTTCTTGGAACTGAAATTTCTGAGAAAAATAATCTGGTATTAATGGCAACAATGATTTCGCCCGACACTTTGGTTTATAAAATTTATCAGAAATTACGTTTACCGTCAATCGTAAAAAATCGGTCATTGCCGGTTTTCTCCGGTAAATATACCACGATGCATTAAAACCAAAGCGATCAGAAGAGTTTACTGTTAATGAAATTGTTTTATCACATAGTGTGCGGTATGTGAGAACATTAAAGCCGTGCTGCAAATATCGTAATGCACTTCCAGCCCGTTTCATAAATATGCAAATTTGCTTGACGCGACGTTAGCCAATCCATGACTTGGTCGACCCACGAAGTCTGTGCGTCACGGTCAAAGTACCACTAAATATTGTTTGAAACCCCGTGAACCTACACAGCATAAATAATCATTTTCAAAGATATTTAGCGTTTGCTATATAAGGTTATATGATAAATAAAATATTCAGTCAGCCCGCTTAGCTCAGTCGGTAGAGCGCGAGACTAGTAGTCACTAATGATTTCGGGGTTGTGGGTTCGAATCCCGGGCTGGCCAACTACAATAACTAATAGTCTTTCGGATGAGACTTAAAACCGAGGTCCCATACATGTATGGTGCGATACACTGGCATGTTAAAGAACCAGGGATGCTTCTGGAATTGGGGCATCTTCTGTATCGTGCACTATCCCCCCAAAAAACTAATAATACTAAAACTCTTCTGGGGGCCTCGCCCATATGGATTATCCGGTGGCGAGGATAAAGAAACTCATTAAATAAATAAAAAAAATCTTACATTCGTGCTCATTTCTTACCATTTGTTTTTATTAAACTCGTTAACAAAAGCAATATGGCACTCGGCAGTTTTATCAACTCGTTTAATGAAAATGGTAAGGAATGAGCACTCATTCAATACCCTCTCTTTGATGAATAGAATATTGCATACGTGCTCATTCCTTACCAGTGCCTCGTATGGTTTGGTTTTGTCGACTCGTTTAATACAAACGAGTAAGGAATGAGCACTCATTCAAGATCCTCTATGAAACGCAAGGTAAATGACATCTTTACACCAATTGTACCTCACAACTATCCACAATCATTTAAACACCGTAAATACATTTCTACACCATGTAGACCTACCCGAGTAATTGGCTTTAGTTAGTAAAATGATTGGCACCCAACTCTATTAAATCATATTTTTATTCGTATTCTATTATCTAGCCAAGAACCCTAGACCGTATCTGATGCTGTTTGAAGCCAGAAACACCTCGGAATGTTAGTAGTCTAACTGATTATATAAACGAAAGTGGTAATGGTTGATGCTATCATGGGCTTACACGTTTACAAGAACAGCAGTTTGTCTTAGAGCGAGTGGATGTCTACGATGATTCAAATACTCTCAGACGTGTAGCGGTAAGTATACTCACTAATACTCCTGATAAGCCACAGTGGCATGTTGATTATACATCTAGATAACGGACATTAATACTAAATACTTCAGAAATAAGATTAAGCAATAAGATAACCCCGTTTCGGTTTCACACTAGAAATGAGCATCATGCAACGTCAAGCACGCCCACCCAAAGGTAAACACCCTGCAACAAATACCGGACGATATATCTAGTTTCAAGGTTGCAGGCTTGCTCGTCTAAATACCACTGGCATTTATTGTAACGCATACCCGGTAAAAGTTTTGCAATAAATGTTCTGCAGAGAAGGTTTAATTGTGTTGATACTGATAGGAATCAGGAAGGTCAAAACTTTAACACGTAGATACTGGCAACTTTCTCTCCTTAAATTATATTTGTATACACTTAACAAACATCATTCAGACAACGTGCACCATCCGGGGAAATATGTACGTCATGCATACAACGTGCACCATCCGGGGAAATGTGTACGTCATGCATACAGATTGCAACGCAGAAATGCCTCATAGAAAGGTCGTAAAATGGTTCTGGTACTGAGAAATGAAATCCTAATACTCCGGAACTATTTATACTATTGGAACAGACTTGAACATACAATTAATATTTCATTAAATGCCACCAATGGTTTATAAATGAAATATCTCTCAATGTGTAAGTACAAAATCGATATTCTGAGAAAACAAGATAAAATGTCGGAAATCTACTCTTTACTTACAGACAAACACACTTTGTCAACCCCGGTTTCGTCAACATGACAAGTTCAGATTTTCATAAGAAGCGCCTTGCGATGCAGCTTTCATACATGTATGAGTCTTAAAAAGTCGTCAGTAGTACTTACAACCTTTTCATTCTTAGCAAGCGATATATTTGAAGCCCCAGTTCTAGTCTGGCTCAGAGACTCAAGCATGTTTAAATATAAGTGAGACACCTCGCCTATTTATATAAACCTATGGTAATTGTTTCTTCACTTCCGGTTATGTCACGTGTCCAAAGCAAGTCAATAATAAAAGTTCTAAAAAGTTGGCATTTTGGTAATTCGTTTCATAAGCCATAAACCACTATTGCGGCCCACCCTCTGACAGCTATGTAATTATAAGTAGCTTCTTAGCTTTATCTATTTCACCTATCTGATGCTGTACAGATTGGGGGATAATTATCCGCGTGTTTTAGTATTAATGTGTTAACCAACTCGGCTTCCTGGTCGGCGATCATTATAGGAGATGCTATAAAATTCTACGTTGAATCAGTACATTTAGACACCATGGAGTGCATAATGCAAACTGAAGAATTTGTTCTATGAATACCATAATAAAATATATATTGTTCTGGCAATGTTTTAATCATTTGTGCCATTACTTATGATCTTGTTACGGGTGCCTCTGATGCTCAGTGGTTAGTGCACTTATTCGTGGCATATTCGTGTAATGAGAAATACATTGCAAAAGCCTATAGGGTAAACATTCTATATATAGAATTTGATCAAACTTATTTATGAAAACAGTATCGCGTTAGAAGCAATAAAAACGCAAATCTAAACATAGTTCACTAAACTTTTTTATGAATTGTCTTCCGTTTAAAATCAAATGTTTCATTCTTCGAATTTCGGTATCGAAATGCAGACCATTCCTTAATTAAGAAGCAATGTAGCTTCAAGTTTTGTGTTTCTAGTATTTCTAATTCGATTATTTGGAAAGGTTTTCCCATTTTTCAAATGTAACTGCCACGAACGCCATTCACAGTAATGGTGCCACGGTTAAATGGAGCACGCAATTCCAGTAAAACACGGGCACGTAGCCTGAGTTTTCATCTCAACCGACCTATTTCCAGAGGAACCTGCGCTTGACGAAAATTGCGAGCTCGATTTAACCGTGTTATCATTATCTCTGTGCTATTCTCATAACAAAGGATAGTTCCATTCTATTATCAGAAAAAGATAAACATACAATGTTTTATACGGCTATTTAAGTACCGAAGTCTAAAAAAAATCGCAATACAATTTTGTGAAGCGTTTCTTTGTTTCAGCACGAACATAGATACCTTCGTGGTTTCATTTATTATGTATAATAAATATTAAATCTAATTAGAACCATCAATGGAATATAGAATGCATTGCTAATTTACCTGTTATACAAATAATTACATGTTAATTAAGAACCCAAGTCGTTTCAATTTCACTCTGATTATGTTTAAATGTTTGTGAGTTTGTTTTGATTAGCTTAACTTTGTTTAGTAACAGTACCGACAAACCTGTGTTAACAGCAACCTGTGTACACATACATCATAACAAAACCTGTCACTAAGGGTCACTATTTGTATTCAGTGAAACCATTTTCAGTTTATTAGCCTGCTAAGAGTAACCATCTGTTGACGAAGACATAATTTGCTGTTCCCATCGGCGACCAACGGTTATCATTACAAGAAAACCGAATAGGGGTACCATAAAAGAAACCAGGAAATTGGGGAAGGCAGCACTCAACCTAACCAGTCGAGCACATAAAACAGTAACAACACAACACAACTACACGGAGAAATGCCCACACACAACCCAAAGAAAGTATTTAAAGCCCACGTCCCCGCCCAAAAAAATGCTGGATGACCCAACTTCACGAAGAAACAAGAAGCAGTCACTGACAGCCATATCCCCCGCCGAAGGAAAAATTGAGGTAAACGACAAATATTATCACGAAAGCTTCATAAAGACGACCACTACAGTTGAATTGTTGTTGTTGCCAACAGGAATAATGTCAAAACAACCGAATATCATAACACATAAAAAATGAATGAATCAAAGTTTCATCAAAATTCCTTAAGAAATGTAGGAGCTGTTGCACACAGAAGTTAATTAATATGTAAAAAATCAACAAAGGGCCATAATTCTTTCAAAAATGGCCGAAATGAAAAACCCTGACGATATCCGCTGGGGGACATCATAGCAGTTATTCTGTGAAAGGTTTGTCGAATTCCCTTAAGAAATGTAGGAGGAGTTGCACATAGAAGACTTTGTATGTAAAAAAACAACAAGGGGGCAATAACTCTGTCAAAAAAATGGTCGAATAAAAAAATCCTGACAATATGCGCTGGGGGACATCATAGCAGTTATTCTGTGAAAGTTTCGTCGAATTCCCTTAAGAAATGTAGGAGGAGTTGCACACAGAAGAGTTTATATGTAAAAAAAACAACAAAGGGCAATAACTCTGTCAAAAATGGTGGAATAAAAAAATCCTGACAATATGCGCTGGGGGACATCATAGCAGTTATTCTGTGAAAGTTTTCTCAAATTCCCTTTAGAAATGTAGGAGGAGTTGCACACAGAAGCTCGGACGGACGGACGGACGGACGGAATGACGCCTACCATTACGATATCCCCTTTGCCTTCGGCGGGGGATAATAACAAAATTATGGTGATCCCAAGTGACCGAATGAAACGCAGCTAAGATCCGACCACTATTGTTATTTCACCCCTCCTTAGAGAAAATTAAAATGCGTCCCTTTATTGCCGTACCGTTTCAGAAAATATATTTGAAATAAATTGCGAGTTTCATATGTTTTGCATCACAATAAGCATTTCGATTATTTCAAAGTGACATATGTACGGTTTCTATTGGGGGCTAGTTTGTGAGTTGTGCTTACCTTGTTAGTTCTTTGTTATCAGCAGTAATCTCTTATATAGGTTTAGTCTGACTGACTGAGGCAGCAGACTGCTGAAATACTTTAGTAAATGTTCATTTTAATTGTTTGCTTATGCTTTTTTATGTTAATTATTAGTTGTCCTAGTTTTCTGTGGTTTTATTTTCGTTGTTTTATTTTTGCTGTTCGCACCATGCTAGCTGCCCCTGCCCCTGTCCCTATCTATCATCGTATTGCCGGGCGCCTAGCAGAGATAGGTCTACGGTAACCATCCTTTAACTAGCTGGCGGCTCACCAGCCGGTCGCATCGGTTTTAATCCAGCTTCCACTAGGATTCGTATATTCGACCTCCCGCTCCGAAGGCGGAAGCCCTAACCACTCGGCCACGATCGCGTCCAGCTGGGTACTGGCTTCCCTGTCCTATTTGCGATTATCTTTCTACATATCAGTTGACTTGCATAAACTATCTGAAACACATCATAACATCGGAGTATATTATCCCGACATATCAATAATCAGGTACAACTTATACCAATGTTTATCCCCTCCTTTACTCTTTGATATGTACAGTGTATGTTATCGTTAACTTAATACTAACAACATCGATCGTTATCATCCATCAGCTTATAATGAGTGAGTCTGACCATGGCATGATCACCTAATGAACATCATATAGCCACTTATAATCATGTTTGTTTGATAACATGGCCTCTAACAAGCTTTTACTTAATCTAGTTCTATAACCGCCCGTTTGTTATGATAATAAAGCACCTGCCCATCATGTTTATACAACTTTCTTTATGTTAATATTATATTTAAAGGGGATGTAGTCATATATTAACAAATTATAAAATTGCGATTTTACTGCATAGTAATGACTGGTATTATAACTAAATATATTCTCCTTAACTTTCGCTAACAGAACAACATATTTACGCTTAGATTGCACATAGAGCTTGTAAACACAAACATCAGAGAACATCTCGCGATTACTGGTTACAATGTACAATGTATTTAAAATGCAATAGTGGGCACCAACCCCATTTTTATCAAAATATTGAAGATCAATAAATAGCTGTTCAAAAGCGTGACATTCGTTATAGAGAATTCGTACATGTTTATTGGAAGGATCTTCATGTGTCTATTCTTTAAGAATGCAACACCGACAATTGCCATAAGATTAAAAAGCAATTTCAAACATCTCTAGAAATACTGCAACATCGGCTTTAAACAACACAGCCTACCTCCTTATCAGAGATAAGTAGAAGTGTTCCAAACAGAAAATCGAGAGTGCGTGTAAAATAGTTATTGAGGAAGAGTTTGCAGTTTTTGGCTCTTGTCTATCTAAATTATTTCTGTAAAATTGCTGAAGTTCGGATGGCAGCAATTGTATCTGTTTACTGATAATCATCAGTAGGAAGCGCCAAATATATTTATTGTTCAAGGTTGTTCTATTTACGGTGCCCACAAAATGCCATTGCAACACGTCTACGTCAAAGAAAAATCAAAGACCACACGTGCATGCAGCAATATGACAAAAAGGGGGAAAAACTAGAACTAGTTAAATGTTATTTCTATAATACGTACTTTGGCGATTCATTCTGTATCTGATTAGATCCCCATACTTGAAATCCGGGAAATTGAAAAAGTTAAACTATTTAACAAGGAAACACATCGATTTTACGGGATATATAACTACGTACTATGGAACAATCTCAAAATACCATGGCAACCGATTTCTGAATTCGTAATATTTTACTGCTCCGATAGAGGTAATCACACATAACTACATATGTTTTGCTTGAAATCCGTTCAAACATTTTAGAGAGCATCTGAAATAATAAACAAGCTCTCTCCTTTAAAATGTTTTATTTATAACCACTTAACAAATTACCCATTGAGTACATGTGCGCGTAAGATTAATCATCTTTAAAAGTTTACTTCTTCCTCAGTTACAGACATGTTACATGCAGGGCATTTATTACAAATGTTGCAAAGAAAATGTGTGGTTGCCAATTTGAATTAATTATATTTTAAAAGAAAAAAATATGTCTATTATAACACATTAGTGTGCAGGTTTATTTGTCAGCCAATGAAATTCCTGTATTTTAAATGTTTCGAGAGTTCTAAATCCCGTCGAACGAACAAGATGGTTTACTATGTAAAAATTGGTTCATAGAACGTACTATGTAACTTAGTACCGTTCTATGTAGCATAGACAAATAAACCTGCACACTAAGTATATTAGTATTCATCCTTACTGTTCTATAGAAATTAGAAACAGTACTTAGGAATCACAATATATGTATGCAATTGATGCTTATTCTAATCATTTGAAATGTTCAGACTGACATTTTTCACTTATACCCACAAAGTTATGTCCATGTTGCTTCTTCGTATTGAATGTATATGTTACCAGGGATGATCCAAAATAACGCGGCCTTTTGCTACAACTTACGACTATGCTAATTGATCCATTACCAACTTATATTTATTGTTTATAAAACCATCATGGTCATGATAGTTTGTAAGAAGCTGCTACAAAATTAGTGGGTTTTTTTCACAATTACACTACATTTGGTACATTGATCACTGGAAGATGCCAAGTAACGATACTGCATATTTATGTCCGTGCAATAACGAATAAAGTAATGGTTTAACTGATATCTGACATCTCTCGTTTTACGATTTTTAGTATTTTACTGTCAATAAAACTAATAGCGATATTCCAGTTACCACTAATGATAAAACCGGGCACAAGGTGAACATATATTTATACAGTAGAATGGATATGTTTCATCCCTAGCTCGTCAGAGTGTAGGCAGATACAAGATGAGATAGGTCTCTAACATAACATGATAGGTTTCACACGTTTGTAACTTAACAAACAATACGCTAACACCCACCCCTATAACTGATTCTAATCACGGTGGTTTTGGCTTCATAACTCCCATACATAACATTCAAAGAAACTACTGTAAAATATCTGATTTTCGAGATTTTGTTAGTTATCATGTCATTTTGTTGGGTCTTTAAATCGTGGATTGCAAAACTTAAAAGGGGAACGCTATGTTTCGTATTTGGGATCATTGTTGTTTGTGTTGTTGTTTGTTAGCGCTCAACGGAAAGTCGTAAAGGTTAGCCCATTTGTTGTTATCCGAATGTCTCGTTGGCAAATGACATTCGGCTTCGATGGAATGAAGAGGCATACACTTTTGTAGCTGTTATGTCTGACCTAATGCCTCGACTGAGATTCGAGCCATTGACCCATAGATCGTCTAAAGCGTTACCCTCTGGTCACCGTACCACCGGTGGTAAATCGTGTAGATAAATGTTATGGTACAAACTTGATAAAAAGAATATTGCCAATGTCCCCTCTATGTGATCATACATATATGTTCGACTATATTGCAAAGATTAACTGTACAATTGAGTTTCTTGAACTGAAACAATTTTAATTATACAACACATTATGCAATCGACATTGAAACATATTATATTGGCCAATACCCTCGGGAATTTGGAAACCATCAGATTTGAGTTGCCAAGATCATTAATATAAAATTATGTAATTTGGACTCAATCTACATCAACAAATAGCCCAATAAAAGTGCGACGCCATTGGCCAAGCTGGCAGGTCCGGCAAACTAAAATAAGATATGAGGAAATCGAAAGGGGAGACACCACCCAACTTGACCAGCTAAGCACAAAAGCAGTAACAACACAACATAACACACCTACACGGAGCAATACAATATCCACACAAAACATAACGAAAAAGAAGTCAAGTCCATGTCTCAGCTGTAAAGGAGGATGACAAAGTTTAACAAAGACATACCAAAAACAGTGAACACAAGTGGCCACATGAGGCGTTACTGTGGCTGGACATAGTAAGCAAACACATGCCCAAAACCGCAGCTAAGACTCCACCTAGTTCCCAAAAGCCCGCTGTAAAAGAGCAGGATAACCTAGTTTCACAAATGCATGCAAAACCGGTGCCCCAAGTGATCAAATGAGGCGATACTGCGACCTGACCTACTTACCATACAAACTAGTCTGGCCACCCGACTAGATAATATATTTTATCAATCAAATAGCATAACATTTTTCAATTTTCGCTAGATTATATTTTGGGCTTGATTATCTATGTTTGAGGGTGCAAAGGGAAATAATTTCATGAGAAAAGAGTAGATTTAGGAGTTGTCTTTCTAAACATAGGGTATGTTAGACAGACTACATACAAACATGAACAACCGCGATACCCAGCGACAAAACAATGCCCCCATCGACCAGATCAAAAAACCCAAACCGACAATCTCCATCGAGCACAAACAAACAGGCAACACACTATCAAGACAAGCAAAACTTTAATAGTAACGTCACTCCTACCGCGTCTCTTGTTGGAAGCGGAAGTTAAAATTCTTATTGCTTCAGCTATTTATGATTATTCAACAACCTTCACTAGACTTCAAGTACATCACTACCCAGCCAGCATGCCCATATCGGATAGATATCGGCAACATAGCGGCATATCGGCAACGGCACACGATATCTATCCGACATCTATCCAATGTTGTCGAACAAGTTCATGTTATGTAGGATTAATAAATTGCGGGTTTTCAGTCAAGATAAGCAAACATAGATGTCTAACTCATTTGTCTCGGTGATATTTATTTCCCAGCAAACATACCCATATCGGTCCGATATCGGCTACATGTCAGCATATCGCGGTCAGCATTCCTATATCGGACCGACATCGGACAAATATAGTGAGGTTTACAAATATTGTAATTTGTAAATGCTTCATTCCTAATCCCTCCTACTTTGGTCTGTATCCCCAGCCAGTATGCCCATATCGGACTGACGTTGGCATCCTATCGGAATATTGGCAATGATTGCCGATGTCGGACCTATATCGGCCCGCTGTAGCATGTTACAATTACCCATTATCTCCCTTTTATTTTATAAATGAATTAAATCGAGTTTATCACCTATTATTCCTTTCAAACTTTTAAAAAGTATCAATTAGCCAATGTTTAAAGTACCACACCGTCATTTGGCTGTTGTATAAAGAAATGAACGATGTACTAAATAAAATCTGCTAGCGGTTAATAAAAATGTGTATAAGAAATAGCTCAAACTAGTAATTAGCAAAAAATGTCTAACAACCTTCCATTTCTGGAAACCTACGTGATCTGTAGTAGCTCGTACCGGAAGGAAGCTCTTTGACCTAGGGCTGAACTTATTGTTGCAATCCTTCAATACTAGTAATTTTATATAAGTAAACATCTAATTTATTTAATAAACATATTTTATATCCCCGGATAAATAATGCCGATAACGGCCCGATCAAGTGCCGATGGGCAAAACAATATCGGCCCAATATCCGTTACGATATCGGGCCGATGTGGACAGTATATCGGTCCGATATAAGGCCGATATCGGATTGCTGGCTGGGTATAAACAAACTTTCTACCAGCTGTGTAATGTCAAGGTGAAATACCAGCAGCACAATTTTGCACATTTCTTCTTCAGACAAAACATCTTATGCGTTGCGCACGTACAGCGGTTTCTGCGCATTGTAGTCAGCTGCCATGAAAACAAAAAAATACTGACATTTTTCTATTTAGTCGTAAAACAAAGAGAAAATTAGGGCAAAATTGCATTTATCAAATGGTTAAATTCATTATTAAAAATTATTCGGATCATTTTAAGGTTCTACACGAATTTGCGTTACTCATATGCATCATTTACAAATAGAATAAACACACTAGGTCTCTGGGATAGTTGTACGTCTAAATATTATTGTATGTATTCCCTCCCGGTCAATTTCCCTGTAAACATCAAAAACGTAAACAAACAGTCCGTAGTAACAGAAATTTTCCAAAACCCGTTTGAGATATTTCCTGGTAGTAATAACCGCTAATTAAATATCAAGCCCCCAAGATTGTTCTTACAATTTTACGATAAAACGATGTACGTGTAATCGTATAAAGCTACACAAAAGCGTATTCAATTATTCCAGAATGTTATACAAATCCTAAAGAGCCATCAAAATGCAGGAATGAAAACATTGTTTAGACAAAACACATCGGGTATACAACCAGGAAGTAAAAATGCGGAAGCAACATTGCGCGTTTTATACAGGAAACAATACTGCCTTCCGCATAGCTGGAATTATTTTGTTATAGAGATTTACCAGGTAAACGTACATAGTTTGTTTGGTGGTTTTACAAAACTCAGCTTCCTACAAACTTTCAATCGTCTGCATTTGATAAAAAAACCTGATGCCATATAGAGAATTCATAATGTATTATGTTACGTGAAATTTGATTGGTTAATTTGGCTTCGATTCAAACCATCAGCCAATGAACGCGCTCGTTATATTCGGTTACTCTTTGAAGGAGGTATAAAACTTCAAGGTGGGTAGCGCGCTTACAACAACTGGCTCTTTCTAACCGTAAGTAAATGGTTACCGTTTTACCCTGTGTGCTTTTAACATACCTTACCTTTATTGATACCTATCCTTAAATAACAAATTGTTTACACCTAACCATTCTAAAATGTCTAATTTCTCTATACCGTGTTTGTGTTGATTTACCTTTGGTTTTGACACATGTTGATACCTATTTCCGGAACTAAAATTTGAATTACTACTAATTAACGCTTTCGTTTAGAGTGCAGTGCTTTGTGTTTTGGAAATATCAGTGAAAATCGGATAACAGATGGTAACTGGTCAATATTTATTAACGTTTCTTACACGTAAATTTTTAAACTCGATATAAGATCGTTACTTGTAAGTGGCTGACACGTAAGTTCTATAGATGTATTCAGTAGCGTATTTCTACCAAGATATGTTGTATATATCATATAAGATAACGTAATTAAAAACATCATTTGTATATAAACATAACTAGTATACCTCGTTCTAGTATATATTTCTTAGCGATAAGAGTAGATATCATAGTAGCAGGAAGATATGTTCTGATATACCGACAATACTCATACATACTCGTTTTCACCTTGAATTATCATTGACGATTACCAACAGCATTAAGTGCATCAGGATATATTGTACGAGTATATATTTCCACGGGTCAAAAAGTAAGCGAATTTTGAATTTTATATGTTTAGCGTTATGAAATATTAGCAATTTCATTTAATCTTAGTTGAATTTTTGTGTGCCAATTTTTACGCTGTGGAAACAGTTCTTAATATTTGCAAATTTTGTCAATATTTCCTCGTTGCAAACTAAAGCCACTATACAGCACCGAAGTAATAGATATATTACAGTAGCGGACAGAAAAAATAAAAACATATTGCTGCATTATGTCATTAACGGTGTTAATTGTGGAAATTAATATAATAACTCAATTTTACCAAGCGATAGCAGAAATTATACTCGAGAAAAAAAGTTGAGCACCTATTAAAGATAGTTAAGAAAATTATATATAAGATAGTTAAGAATCGATATAAGAGATACATATAATGGCGTCTGATTCAATAAAGCTCTGTTGCTGATTTCTGATAGTCGAGTGGTCTAATGTTTTCGTACATCGCAAGTTGTTATTTAAGAGATGGTGCCTTACAGTACGGGTTAAAATCATAGCATCGGTATAAAAACATCATACACACAAGTTCGGAATATAAATATATGACTTCATCAAACATAGTTCTATTCCAAAATCTAAACTGTGCTCAAGGTGAAATAATAGCAAAACTATGTAAATCATGTCATTTCTATATCTTCAATATCGAAGAGGTCCGATTTCCGCCAGTGAAACGAGTGTTTCTAAAATGTTTCAATTCCGGAAGTCCGAAGTGAAATATGTTTTCTTACTTTCGAATTTGCTTTTATTATTGAGATACTTTTCAAGTGAGATTTTTTTCTGAATGGTATTAATTCAGACCGTACTACAGAAACAGTTGTAATTAATTGCATGCAATTGAATAATCCGCTTCAAACATGATGGTATCGTTTGCCAATATTTCGGTACCGTATATGAGTGGTTATAAAAATAGATTGACATGAACCTCGACCAATGTGCATGAATAAATATGAACCTCAGCCTATATGCATGAATAAATGTTTATCAATATCCGCTTGAAACCTTTTTTTTGTCGGCCATTTAGATGAGTGAAAACATGTTAATTTGATGTACATTATTGCATATATATATATATATATATATATATATATATATATATATATATATATATATATATACTGTATACTCCACGCTTATGAAACAAAATTAACAAATGTCAAATGAAAGACTCTGAAATTGATGTAATTAACTTTTTTTTGCTTTCAACGGAGGTTTTAACTGCGCGTGGTCATTCGGTTTTCCTTGACTAATTGGCCTATGTCATCTGGCTTAGATGGACATAACGGTGATAAGATCCAAGTTAATTTGATGTAATTCTGTGTAATCGGTTATTGCATCTTGTAACATATCGATCAGATATGGAAAAATTGCGATAAACATCATTTCTGAATAACTCGCATGCTCATAAGTGAAATTTGATATGTCTTCTATAAATACCATTTCTCAATATGATAGAATACTGGCAGTACTCGTATGTTCATAATTGAAATTAATATTCGTCTATTTTCAGTCAAAGGGCTGTTTGGGTCTTGGCATTCATACCGAGGTTGTCCTGAAATTTTGTCTTTCGTTTTTGTGGATACCGCACATCAATCACAATGTCGTCAGACTGGTCAGCTGATCCGGACTTCCAATATCTTGCGGTTGATCGCAAGAAGTTGTTGAAAGAAGCCGGTGCTTTTGATGGTAAAAAAGCTTGTTGGGTACCCGATGAGAAGGAGGGCTTCGCCCGTGCTGACATAGTGTCATCTAAGGGAGATGAGATCACCGTTAAAGTTGTGAGCAATAATCAGGTAAGTTCATGTTGAACCATTTAGTTGATACTTTTTATAGAGTGGGGGTAGTGTCCACGCGCCTTGTCTGAGGTTAAATATTGACCAACACAATTTTTTAAATAAGAGAAGTTCAAATATGGCTTACTGACACTACGGACAGTAATCTAAAAGTTGCCTTTCTATTCTGTTACAGGCAGTCCGAACATGGACCACAATGAATTTCATGCTTGTATGTTTTCACAAAAATAAAAATTATTTTTTTTGTTATTGTAAAAAGTAAGAATTAAATTTACCTAAAACATGCATTTTCGTCTATTTTTACAGAACCGCACGGTGAAGAAAGATGACCTCCAACAGGTCAATCCACCTAAATTCGAGATGACTGATGATATGGCCAACATGACCTACCTTAACGAAGCCTCCGTATTGAACAACTTGAGACAGCGATACTTTAACGGATTCATTTATGTAAGTTCCTACAAGTTGTTCAGTTGTACTTCACTTGGTTAACTTACATGTACATCAATCTGTAATTTAAAGATGTGCATGTATATTTGATTAAGCCGCACAGTTGATAATGTGCATGTATATTTGATTAAGCCGCACAGATGATTTTTGCAGGTTTGGCCTTGATTAACATTTTTAGACTAGCATATTTGACCAGACTTTCAAATTGGATGTAACTGAACATGCATAGTTGATGTAGTCAAAGACTTGAAAACTTTCATATTTTATAAAGCCGAACACTTCCAAACTTGCAAGACACAAGCCGAACAGGCATAGCCTATGGTGTATGCATTGTAATCCTAACATACATTGTTTTGTTTGTAGACTTACTCTGGTCTGTTCTGCGTCGCTGTGAACCCCTACCGTCGTCTTCCAATCTACCAAGACTCCATCATCTCCAAGTACCGTGGCAAGAGGAAGATGGAAATGCCACCCCATTTGTTCTCCATTTCCGACAATGCCTTCCAGTTCATGTTGCAAGGTAGATTCATCCTAAAAAATTAACAATATCTTTGTGGATATCATTTTTAAACCTAATGCATTTTGGACTATATTGTGTTCACTGCTCACACATTACTTCAGGTTGTACAAAATTCAATGTTAATGTTCTTCCATCTAGTACAATTCTCAATTATTTAACCAGATCTTCCAACTTTATGTTCTAACATCGGGAAACTGATAGTTCATTGTGTTTTATATTAGAATTTCCGTACATATATAAGCTAAGAGAGAATAAAACCACCAGGAACTACTAAAATCTGTAAGATCAGGCCCAGTGATTATAAACATTTTTCATTCCCATACCCAAACTCCATATTCCATGCTCCAATTTGAAAAACAGTGTTTTTAGAATTTTGCACCAAAATCATCACCAACACCCATTTCATATGTTTACATTTATTAATAAAGAAGTGTTTGTAACTTGGAAATACTTCAATTGGGGTACGGAGTAAGAATTGGAACATGGAGTACGTACTTCAATGTTTATAATCACCCTGCTACCATACATGTGTAAAGCTTCTATATTGGTTTACAGATCGTGAGAACCAGTCTATGTTGATTACGTAAGTATTGGTTTTATGCTTTTTGCAGTTCTGGATAAAATAGGTTACAACAGAAGACAGTTTCAAATTAGTAGGCACTGAAATTGACCTGCCGTCTGCGTAGAGAAAGCTTGACCCAATTGTTCGTCGCAAGTTTTGTTGAATGTCATCTATCGAATTACAAATGTATTCGCTTTATGTAACATACTTAATCAAAACAACGAAAAACAATTTAACTGAATTCTATACTATGTAGAAATTTGGTATGTGGTGATTTCGACGCGCTACTATATCAGACGCATTAATCAATACTATGCATAACTAACTCTACCATGTACAAACATTGGACCATTTGAAATAAGTTAAAGTTGTTTTTGAGATCATATCACCTCATACTCGCACGAAAATGAACTGATTAATAAACAAGATTTCGATTTATAATTAAATGTTTGTGGTTTTGTCCTACAGTGGTGAGTCTGGTGCCGGTAAGACTGAAAACACAAAGAAGGTAATCATGTACTTCGCCAAGGTCGCCGCTCAACTCCAGAAGCAGACTGAGGAAGAAAAGGCCGCTGCCGCCGCATCCAAGAAGGTAACAATATTCTCTTCGATATGAGTGTGGTATTTTATCCCATGATATCAAACTCTTATGGCATATTATTATCGTATCGATACAGTTTTATTTTTGTTAGATAATAATTAGATAGTCATGTTTGTGATTTAGTTAATGACATGATGTTTTAGAAAAAATTTCACATCATGCCATAAGATGTGTTCTCAACACTATCATGACTCATACAAACTTCTACACACTTAACTGATCTATTACAGGGAACCCTTGAGGATCAGATTGTGCAGGCTAACCCTGTACTTGAAGCTTACGGTAACGCTAAGACAACCCGTAACAACAACTCCTCCAGATTCGTAAGTTAATGAAACCTTCGTTTTACCCGTGTGTTCAATGATGGATGAAATGACAAAATGGTTTTATGTGAATATTAAATGAATGCATACATTATTTCATTTATTAATTGTGTTGGCTATTTGGTCCTTATCTATAGTGTGTAATTATTTCCATGGTTCTCATAAGTGGTCAGTGTCTATCCTTCGTACTATATAGTTCGTAATTGTCGTAATTTAGTTTCGCTACTCACGAAAACACGCAACAATTTATAAGTCCCAAGCGGACCATACCATTCACAAGCCATTTTGTTACGTCATCAACATCATAAGTTTTTTCAGAGTATGATTTGTGTGTGGACCCCCAGATGTTTTTGTATGTACCTAAACACCTCAACATTTGGCACCCCCTATTATTACAAATACCATTCCCACTGTGTTGTCATGCCGCCAGCTTATTTGACTGTCAATTCACTGAACCTGTTTTTTACCGATTTGAATTGTATATTAATTGTATATTAATTGTATATTAATACATTGTACAAACCTGAGATGTATTTCTCATTGAACAGTGAGTTTTAACCTTTGAATTGTGAGTTTTAACCTGGAACCATCCGTTTTTACCTTGAACCATGAAATGTCACCTACAACCTTGAATTGTCACTTTCTACCGTTTTATCACCTTTTTGAGTTTTAGTTATACACAGTTATTATACCATCCTGTTGTTTAGTGTCATTATTTCATAATCTTTTTGCACTAATATGAAGAAATAATAACTAACGTGTGTTTTTACCTATCATTCCTTCTAATCAAACAAGCCGGAAGTCATTCCGAATGGTTACTGTAACTCAAGTCGGAATGCTTTCCGGTCTGAAGATCATTGGTAACTAAAAGACTGCTGAAACGCATATGTTCAACTGTATTCAGTACTTAAATTATACACTTCGCACAAGGAAAATGTGTATCGCGTGTATTCGATTTGATTCAGTACTACATTATTTCTTAAATTAAAAAGTTGCACAAGGATTCAGTTATAGATAGTAACGATACGTTTCTTGTGAATTTGATAACCCACCAAACAAACTCGATGCGTTTTCACTCAATGCGTTTCTGTAGTCTTTTCACGTCAGCTTTGATCGATTGTGACACCTTAGCCTTACCAGTTTTATCCAACTTCTGTTTTAGCCACGTGCAGGATAATTTTCAACACTAAATAATCCATGCACTACAATCCCTGTACCCTTTTGTAAGGTATGTATTCTATATTTCTCATTTCAGATTACCTCAGTTGTATAGTAGATATTCGTGTGTTGTTGTTTTTATACAAACCATATTTTATGTTATTCTTACCTACCTCCCTGCAGGTGATGGCGGCAATACAATTCATAAAGTTTTAGCAAAATGTAAAAAGATAATTATAATTTCACAAATTATTATATAAGTCATATAATGATATATGTTATAAATTGTTTTTGCAATAGTTTTTCTGTTATATGTTTTGATACTTGTAATACGCTCTAGATTACGATGCAAATAAAGTTCGATAAACACAAAGATTCAGTTACTGTATTTTCCTAACATAAACACATGTTCCTTTTATTTTCTCTTTCGTCAACTAAAATGCAATTTAAATATAACTACGTTGTTCTTAAAGACAGTTGTGAGATACATCTTAACGTATTGCATCTTATGTCTATATGAACTATCAATGTATTATTTTAGGGTAAATTCATCCGTATTCACTTCGGTCCTACTGGAAAGATCGCCGGAGCCGACATCGAAACTTGTAAGTATATAAGTATACTCGTCAATACATAACTTATGCAACTGAAAATGTAAAAGTATACCCATTAGCATTAATAACATTACTACTAGTATCAGGAATATGTTAAACTTCATATCGGCTTTGCTCATATAATTGTTAAACATTTAGAAACAACAGCCATAAATACTGTTTTCAATACGCAAATGATCCGGGTGTGTATGGAATATTAGTAGTTTTTGCTTCAAAAATTATCCGAGACACCACCTAATTGACATTACCACTTAATTGACCTTTTTCTATCGACGCTTAGCAGTTATCAGAGACACCACCTAATTGACCTTTTTCTATCGACGCTTAGCAGTCATGCCATCCATAGAGACATGCGCTTGTTTTTACTATGTTATTATGACTTTGAATTTACAGATCTGTTGGAGAAGTCTCGTGTAACCTACCAACAATCTGCTGAGAGAAACTACCACATCTTCTACCAAGTCCTCTCTCCTGCTATTCCTAAATACCATGGTAATAATCTCAACCTTAACACAAACTTACAAGTCTATGTTGCATTAAACATTTCTCCTCAAGACAGTTATGAACCTTCTTATACTTTTGAGTTATTATTTTGATTTCATAGTTTAGTTTACGCCCATTGCCGGTATTTACCCGAGTTTCTGTATTGTATATCCCCTCATCAACTGTTCCAACAAACCAAACATCCTGTCACATGTTACATGTCATACTTTCCTATTGAATTCCACATTTCGCCAAATCCAAGTTTACCCTTTATTTACAACGTTTGTCAAAGCGTAATAATAAGTTTATCGACATGACTTTATATATTTTCTTATACGTCTCTCATCAAAAATGTTGCTTGTGCTTGTCAGAGATGGCCGTGATACAGCCAGATCCCGGACTTTACTCCTTCATCAACCAGGGTGTACTTACTGTTGACGGCATTGACGATGTCGAGGAAATGAATCTTACAGATGTAAGTATTATTCTACACTTTCATTATGTCTATAATGTCCTCGGCCACCTACAATTTCATATTAAATATGTAAACATGTAACTAGACCAAGACAAAATAATGCTGTAGTTTATATTACGGGCCCAAAACAATTAGTGTAGGTAGGTTGGGGAAACATTTTTTTTCAAGATCTTTTTTTCAATACTTCCTTATGATTTTTTTTCTTTTTCAAGTTTTTGCTTTAATTTTCCAATACGATGCAAAATAATAGGGTAGGTAGGGAAACTTAACCCCAACATTCTTATGTTTTTGGCATTATATAGGTGGCCTAGAACACTTTTTTATGGACCTGTGAGTCGAGGGGTAAAACTTTTGTTGATATACTTCCTCTACTGAATATATATGACGTTTGTAGATACCAATAGTGACTGTTGGCTTGCTTGCTAGTCCATGTGGTGAAAAGTATTTCATTGACATTAGATTGGTAAACAGGGGGGGGGGGGTGTTTAATTCAGTATTTGGTTAAAATGTACCATTTGTATAAAGATAACAGAAATATCACTGCTGCATTCAAAATTACCACCACCGAGAGTTTTACCATGTTCGAATTGTCATGTGAAGATAATTTGTGTGAAATATTTTGTTTATACTGACATACATCTTCAAGTTAGTTGGAACTCGAACCTAAGCCAATGGGTGTATCAATTGTCTTTGCTGTTATAAAACTATTAAAGATTGCTGCTACTAGTTGTAACCTTATTTAATCTAACTCATACAAAACAATGCACTACCTACCTACCTACCTAATCATCTTCGGTCATCACCAAAGATAGTACGTTCTTTGGTTAATGTTTCTGTAGCTGGTTAATGTTTCTGTAGCTAGCTCTTTTTACGTGACCTTCTCCGCACAGTCCTCCTCTTTTTCATCCGGACTTGGGACCAGCGTTGTCAGAAACAAATTTAGTATATGCCATAATGGTAACCTTATGTTTCCATTACAGGCTGCCTTCGACGTTCTTGGCTTCACACAGGACGAGAAGAACAGTATGTACAAATGTACTGCTGCCATCCTTCACTTTGGTGAGATGAAGTTCAAGCAACATCAGAGAGAGGAGCAGGCTGAAGCTGACGGAACTGCCGGTATGTTATTATTAGTATAATGACATTTATCGAGTATAATAACTGTTTTAGCCCTGCTGTAACTTCTAAAATAAAATGATCACTCTTTTTATAATTATTTACTAATCATAATTGCGTTTATTGGGCCAAAAATAAATGCTGATCGTTTAGGCTTGCCTTTACTATAAAAATTGAATTATTTAATAATTGCAATGACTTAAATTGAGCAAAAAATAATTACTGGTCTATTAGCCTTGTTTCACTATTATATTGTTACTGTTTTCAGAGGCGGAAAAGGTTGCCTTCCTTCTTGGTGTCAACAGTGGTGACTTAATCAAGGGTTTGTTGAAACCAAAGATCAAGGTCGGTACTGAGTTCGTCACCCAGGGTCGTAACAAGGATCAAGTACAGTATTCTGTCAGCGCCTTGTCTAAATCTATCTACGATCGTATGTTCGGTTGGTTGGTCAAGAGAGTTAACTTGACCCTTGATACTAAGGCCAAGAGAAACTACTATATCGGTGTGTTGGATATTGCAGGTTTCGAAATTTTTGATGTAAGTACCAACTTTGTATCTACAATATGATTTAAGTAATATCCTAGATCAATAATAATTTGACGGTGACCAATGACAAATCATGCTGAGTGACCTTTCTCCTTAACCAATAACTGTCCAACTTCAAAAAGTTTGAAAGTGAAAGTAGAAAAGCTTAGATTTTTCTATTGTATAATTATTTTTTATTATTTTTATTTCTACTGCTCAATTGCTAAACACGAAGAAGCCATCTGAGTACATTTGCTAGGTTTTAACTTTAACTCCTTCTCCTAGCGAGCTAAACATGCCATAAGGTAAATATTTCACAACTAGTAAATTGTCAAACGTTTATTACATTTTACTTTGAAAACGACTGTTGAATTTAACCATTTATTCTGTCACTTAGTTCAACAGCTTCGAGCAGTTGTGCATCAATTACACCAACGAAAGACTCCAGCAATTCTTCAACCATCACATGTTCGTACTCGAGCAGGAAGAATACAAGAAGGAAGGTATTCAATGGGAATTCATCGACTTCGGTATGGACTTGCAAGCCTGTATTGATCTTATTGAAAAGGTATGTGACCTATAAGAGTCATTCTCATTTTCAATGTTACGTGTCATAGCTAGTATATTTCTTTTTTGTAGTTTTTTTTGTTGTTAGATATGTCCAACACACCAACAGTTTGTAGCAAGAAACCATGAATTACAATATAATTACATTTATAGTAATGTTTTCACAACATAGATTCAATATATTGTCATATTTATCACCATTGTCATCTTCTGTTCCAAAGTATATGTTAGAATGTCGAGTATGTGATGTGTATGTCATGATTTCATATTATTATCCCATTTCAGCCTATGGGTATCTTGTCCATCCTTGAAGAAGAATGCATGTTCCCCAAGGCCAGTGACAAGACCTTCGAGGAAAAACTTATGATTAACCATCTTGGAAAGACCAAGAACTTCCAAAAACCTGTAAAGAGCAGGAAGGGTGGCGGCAGTGCCCACTTTGAACTTGGTCACTATGCCGGAGCTGTAAGTCTCTTATTTATGTAGATTGTTTACAATAATGTTCTTACTAGTAAGGAGTTACGAGGGTCATTCAATAAATTCGTGGACTGGACTCGTCATTTCAATACAAAGTGACACAGAGAATAACTAATAATATCACACTAAACTACAGCCTTTCTGACACAAGTGCTGATAATTTTGCCCGAAACAACGCATTTTTAAAGAAAATATGACTAAAACAAAACTATCACCTTACCGCAACCACCACACAACGCACATACATTCTGACGTCAGCAACGTTATTGACGTTTTGCTATTTCCCAAATGGTAAACCCGAAATTGAATTATGTCATTAATATGGAATTAAACTCAAATATTTTACTTGTATATTATTAAATAGATCTACCACAACATTTAATGTATTCAAAGTTAAGGATTGAGCTAGAATTAATGGTAATATGCTAAATTGAAACGCCTAGCACATTTTGACAGGCGTTTCCTTAAACGTCCCTACGTTTGCAAACTTCGTTTGATCCATGTACCATTTTTAATACCATGCTTCTCTTCAGAAATTTGATTTTGTCACTAAAACACAGGGACACTGGATACTGCATGTTCTCCGTTTGCTCTTATTAGCAACTTATGTGTGCTTGTTGTGTATTTCCAAGACAAGTGCACGATTTAATACTTACGTGAATTTCATTGCTTAAATTCGTCGGCATTTTGACGTAAATGAAAATGTATAAGGCATAGATCAAATACTTCTCAATTCAAACTCAAACGTCTAAACAACTTGATAATTTCACCAAATATTATTATAATATCTTGCAATAATATGGCAAACATTTGGGAATGGAAATTAATTAATGGGGAATTTATAACTAGTTGAACTAGTGAAAAGGGTACGTTACGTCGGTCGGGGGTGGTAGCGCGTTGCTATGGTAATACAACGGCTGATGACATGCTACTGTGTTGAATAATCAGAGATAAATTTGTATCTACGTTAGGTAATAGATCAATGTTTATAATGATATAAGAAATTATAATTTAAACATAATTATGATAAAATGAGAATGATTGTCTACGAATATATTGAATGACCCTCGTATTTACATGTGTCACTAGAATCATAAATAAGCTCTCTGACAATTGTTAACTGTATTGTGAATTAGAATGTGTAATACCATTCATCAACATAAAACTGATCTAATACTGACAGCTAATAACATTATGTACATTCATGGATAATACATTAATTGCAACTTTTAATATTCAAGTACTAAATATTATTCGAGTAGAAAAATGAAATATTGGTACGGTTTACCTTAAGACAGTCTAAAACTGATAGTATATGGCAATCCAATACATAAAATGCAATCTTTAATATCCAGGTACCATACAACATCACCAACTGGCTAGAAAAGAATAAGGATCCACTGAACGAGACTGTCGTCGCTATCCTTGAACAATCTAAGGAACACATCGTACACATGTTGTTCGCGACCCCCGGTATGATAACGTCCTTACTTCATGAAATAATCTGACTTAACTCAATGCTTATATCATCTTTTAAATAACCAAATTCAGACTGATAAAGAAACTTAAAATAACATTAAACAACACAACCAACCATGTTGCCTTCATGTTGATTTGTTTTATTTACAGTTGATCAACTTCCCGAAGCATCTTAATGTTTTGTTAAATTGAAGCACTAATTGCCTTACATTTCAATATCATATTGCGTTTTATCATTTACAGAGGCACCTGCCGGTGGTGGTGGTAAGAAGAAGGGAAAATCATCAGCTTTCCAGACTATTTCGGCTACCCACAGAGTGAGTAGAATATCAATGTATTTATCTAACTATCAACAAAATTTTGTTTGTTTGTTTGTGCATGTTTCTACTTTTAAAGTACATGTATCAGACTCTTTTTTTCTGAAAATTGCAAATATCCCATTTCATATTACTTTTTCTCACTTGGAATTCTGTATGGTTATACAAAATTGATACAATATTGTAACACACTGGTTAACTTTATTTTCAGGAATCCTTGAACAAACTTATGAAGAATTTGTATACTACCCACCCCCACTTTGTCCGTTGCATCATCCCCAACGAAACCAAATCCCCAGGTGTTATTGATGCTGCACTTGTACTCAACCAGCTCCAATGTAACGGTGTACTTGAAGGTATCCGTATCTGTAGAAAGGGCTTCCCCAGCAGAGTCATCTACTCTGAATTCAAACAGAGGTACATTTATTTTTAAAATTTAGCACGGTATTTATTTCATTAATCATTATTTGGATGTAATTAATTTAGATTGTCATGCATTTTGTTAAACTGGTCTACATAAAGTTAATAACAGGTTCAATACAACTTTCGATTGCTTACTTGAAGCGAATGTGTTTGTTTCGACAATTTTTAATAAATTGTATCTAGAATGTCATACAGGCTTGTGAATGATATTGAAAATTAATGCATTGGCTTATTTTTGACAGATACTCTATCCTGGCTCCTAATGCCATCCCACAAGGATTTGTTGACGGTAAACAAGTAACCGAAAAGATTTTGGATGCCCTTCAGATGGACCCTAACGAATACAAAATTGGTAACACCAAGGTCTTCTTCAAGGCTGGCGTCTTGGGTATGTTGGAAGACATGCGTGATGAACGCTTATCCAAAATTGTGTCATTGTTCCAGGCCTGGATAAGAGGATATCTGATGCGCAAACAGTACAAGAAACTTCAAGACCAGAGGTTCGTAATAGAGTCTATTAAAGGACATTAGAAATTATTATTTAATCTTACTGACCTTCGTATATAATTTTAGTCTTGTAATAAAATGATAATATTATTCCGTCTCAAATACTATCTATAAAATAAAAGATGTTCTTAAGGTGTAAAATATTACAGTTGGTGAATATGCGCTTTACGTTTTTCATATATTAAATTACAGGACAGGTCTGTCTAGAATCCAGAGAAACATCAGAAAATGGATGGTGTTGAGAAACTGGCAGTGGTGGAAACTTTACACCAAAGTCAAGCCTCTCCTCAGTGCCGCTCGTGCTGAAGATGAGATGAAGAAGATGGAAGAGGAGTTCAAGAAATGTAAGGAAGAACTTGCTAAGGTTGAAAAGATCAAGAAGGAACTCGAAGAACAGAATGTTGTCTTGCAGAGATCTAAGGACGACATGTTCTTCCAACTTCAAGCCGAACAAGACACAATGGGCGAGTGTGAAGAAAAGATCGAAAGCCTCATTAAACAAAAGGCTGATTACCAACAAACTATTAAAGACCTCGAAGAAAGATGCATGGACGAGGAAGAAGCAGCAGCTGAACTTAGTGCTCTCAAAACTAAAATGGAAGAAGAACAAGCTAAACTTAAGGATAACATCGAAGATCTTGAAGGTACTCTTGCCAAGGCCGAGCAAGACAAGGCCACAAAGGACAACCAGATAAGAACTCTTGAAGGAGAGATGGCATCACAAGACGAGCAGATCGGAAAACTGAACAAAGATAAGAAGAACTTGGATGAAACTGTTAAGAAAACTCAAGAGGCCCTGGCAGCTGAGGAAGATAAGGTCAATCACCTCAACAAAGTCAAACAAAAGCTTGAATCAACTCTTGATGAGGTAGGTACACTGTATGTAAATTCATGTAAGCCTATCAAAAACGTTAAGTTGTACTGAAAATGGATCCGCTGTGTCATTTCCAACTTATTAAAAAATGTAATTCAAGAATCCAAAGATAATATTTATTATTATGTTTTCTATATAAAACCCACTTATACGAGATGCTTAACCCACTTTACATTCGTGTTTGACATAGTGTAAATTCGGAATTTGTCGTGAATGTTTAATTTCCGTTTATTCGGTGTTCAGGTTTTTTCGTTCAAGGTTTTGTTCTTGAAACGCAGTTCTTTTTGAATATTAGGAATCGTTAACATTTGATCACGCGGACTACTTCCGGAAAATATCGTGAATTTTCTACAACGCCGCGAACATTGTTTAAATGGTTGTACTGTATACATTCAATATGAGACTTATCATGTTTCAGTTGGAAGATAACCTTGAGCGTGAGAAGAAGGTTCGTTCTGATGTTGAAAAGGCCAAGAAGAAGGTTGAACAAGATCTTAAAAATACACAAGAAGCTGTAGAGGAACTTGAACGCGTCAGGAGCGATCTTGAAGGCAATGTCAAGAAGTATGTGTTCATTGATATAAATATTTTTGTCTAATTACACGTTAAGCATATGAATATTGGTAAAATACATATTGTTGCCATTGCCTGTTTATAAGGACGATATAAACACGTAGATATACATCAGAATTTCATTCTACATACTAGTAAACTATTGATTTATATTTACCTTGCAGGAAGGACTCTGAAATTAAATCCCTCAATTCTAAACTTGAAGACGAACAGAGTCTCGTTGCCCAACTCCAGAGGAAAATCAAGGAGCTGTTGGCTCGCATTGAGGAACTCGAAGAGGAGCTTGAAGCTGAAAGAGCCGCAAGATCTAAGGTAATGAGAAAAATATCAATATCTGAATTATCAGACCATACTATACTAATGCCCTGGCTTAGAATGGAAAAGTCGTACAAAAACGCTATTTTGAGAAAACAAGAAAACACTTTCAACTTCAAATTGGTCTATATATGGCCGGTTCTGATTTGCATGAAAATATGCACAAAAGAAGCACCTCTTTGACCTGCTCATTCTTATCCAGTGAAATGCTCGAATCATGTCAACTTTTAATACATGTACAAGATTGTAATATACTGTTGGTTATTAATGAGGTTATTTCTTTACTATTTCCACCGTTTCTTTTGCCAATATTATATTAATAGTTTATGTTTATTTTGTGATAGGTCGAAAAACAAAGAAATGAACTCAACCGTGAACTTGAAGAACTTAGTGAACGTCTTGATGAGGCTGGTGGTGCTACTGCTGCACAAGTTGATCTAAACAAGAGACGTGAACAGGAATTGCTCAAACTCCGCCGTGACCTCGAGGAACAATCTCTTCAGTCCGAATCTCAAATTGCTTCTCTCCGTAAAAAGGCAAACGATGCAGCCAATGAAATGGCTGACCAAGTTGATCAGCTAACCAAAACCAAACAAAAGTAAGAACATAAATATACCATCATTGAAATATTTAAACATCTCGCATCAATCGCTTCCGCCCTTAGAATATATAGAATATACAATATGGTGAAATTGAAACAGACATATTTTAGTAGTGCATACATGATTTTCCTCTGGAAGATTATAGTAAAACTTCGTGAGAAAGTAAACTAGTTTTGCTCATGATTTATCATCAAGTTGTTTATATTGTATTGAAGGATCGAAAAGGAGAAGCTGCAGTTGAAGAGTGAGATTGAAGACCTCCATGCTCAAGTCGAACATGTATCAAAGAACAAAGTAAGTTTTTGTCATCTTGTCGAAGTAGTGTTTCATAGATTATAGTAGAAGAAACAAATACATAACCAATGTTCAGACAATATTAGTATGTGGATTGTACGATTTAGTCAGTGGTAGGTAATTTGTTGATTGTGGTTGGGTAACTTTTCACAAAAGAAATACAATTTATGTACTTGCTGTGGTTTGTCTTTCAGGGTATGTCCGAAAAAATGTCAAAACAGGTTGAAGGACAAATCAGTGATTTGAATGGCCAACTTGACGAAAGCAATCGTAACATTCAGGAACTTCAAGGTTCAAAGGCTAGACTTCAGAGTGATAATGCTGAAATCAGCCGCCAATTAGAAGATGCTGAAAGCCGACTCAACCAATTGAACAGAGAGCGACAGAACCTCATGGCTCAACTTGAGGAATCAAGACGCGCTCTTGAGGATGAAGCCAGGGTATGTACATTAGAATATTAAACGATTAATGAATCTACGCAAACCATGCAGTATTGCAATATTCAAATTGTTATTCTATACGATAAAATAATACTTTTTGGAATTGACATCAATGCTTTTTGGAGAGTGTAATATATTACCACGGTCTGCAGGTTTACTCAAGTGGTAAATGGTATTCTTTGTCACACAATTGCTATGTTTTATAGTTTAGTGCCTTTCGAACTACTTCTAAGATGCGCAACTAGTGTTAAACTAGGACTGTTTAGTAGCAATATGTAAAATAATACTAAATGCAAACTGATGTGACTTTCAGGCTCGCCAGAAGCTCAGCACTGAAATCCGCAACCTTAATGCTGACCTTGATGCTCTCCGTGAACAACTTGAAGAAGAACAGGAAGCTAAATCAGACATGCAGAGACAGCTCTCTAGAGCCAATGCTGAAGCTCAACAATGGCGTGTCAAATATGAGACTGAAGGCATGGCACGCGCCGACGAACTTGAAGAAGCAAAACGTAAACTCCAGATCAAACTTCAAGAGATGGAACAAATCGCCGAGGCTGCAACATCTAAGGCTAATGGACTCGAAAAGACAAAGAGTCGTCTCCAGGGTGAGCTCGAGGATGCTGTTGTAAACTTTGACAGAGCCAATGCTACCGTTAACCAGCTCGAAAAGAGAAACCGTTCATTCGACAAAACTGTTGCAGAATGGCAAGCTAAAGTACGTGAAGTTACAGCCGAGTTTGAAAACTCCCAGAAAGAAAGCCGAAGCTACTCTGCTGAACTATACCGTGTCAAAGCTCAATTTGAAGAATCGAATGACTCAATTGATGCACTTAAAAGAGAAAACAAGAACTTAGCAGGTATATATGATTTAATACTAAATAGTTTGTGCATGTCTTGTCTAATCTATCGAACTTCCATCCTAAACAGTGTCTATAATCCTGAAACGCCATCTATTTTGTCTAAAATATCTTTAGAATATTGTAATTACTAGTATAGAGACTAATACAATTTCAATTACCAGTCACACGATTTCGATAAAATATTTTAAGCAGAATTTTCATAGTGCGCTTTAATACATTAACAGATGAAATTGCCGACCTTTCTGATCAGCTTAACGAAGGTGGTAGAGCCGTCCACGAAAACGACAAAGCCCGAAGACGTCTTGAAATGGAAAAGGAAGAATTACAAGCCGCTTTGGAAGAGGCTGAATCCGCCCTTGAACAAGAAGAATCTAAGGTATCGCGTGCACAACTCGAAATGTCCTCCATTAGACAAGAAATCGATAGACGTATTGCCGAAAAAGAAGAGGAATTCGAAAACACTAGGTATGACTGAAACGCATTAGCATATATATAAGTTTAAATATAATGTATGTTCATTTAATCAATTAGATGACATTATCGCTGACATGAATCTATTTATTTACCTGTACCCTAGCTGTTGGGTTTTCTGCTTAATGAACCCTACAATATTTATAGAGACACTGCATAAATATGTGACTGTTTTCATTATTCAGACGCAATCACCAGAGAGCCCTTGATTCCATGTCTGCCAGTCTCGAAGCCGAGTCCAAAGGAAGACAAGAAGCTCTCAGAATCCGTAAGAAACTTGAACAAGACATTAACGAACTGGAAGCCTCTCTGGATGTTAGCAACCGTACAAGAGCTGACACAGAGAAGAACTGCAAGCGATTCCAGGATATGATCAGAGAAATGCAGTCACAACTTGAAGAGGAACAACGCAAAACAAGCGAAGCTAATGAATCTGCTTCTATTGCCGAGAGACGTACCGCCGTCGCCCAAGTTGAATGTGAAGAAATCCGATCCGCTCTTGAGTCTGCTGAACGAGCACGCAAGGCAACAGAAAATGAACTTATGGAAACATCGGATCGTGTCAATGAACTTTCTGCACAACTGCAGACAATGGGTAGCCAGAAGAGGAAACTTGAAGGTGATATTGGTGCCATGCAGGCAGATCTAGAGGAGATGAGTTCGGAAGTGAGATCAGCTGATGATAAGGCCAAGAAGGCCGTGAATGATGCTGCTCGTCTCGCTGATGAACTTCGATCTGAAAAGGATCACGCTTCAGCAGTAGAGAAGTCTCGTCATGCACTTGAATCTCAGATTAAGGAGCTCACCATTCGTCTTGACGAAGCTGAAGCACAGGCTCTTAAGGGTGGAAAGAAAACAATCGCCAAACTTGAAATGAGAGTAAGTAGTGTTTTGTGAATTCAGTTACGCCATGTTATACCATTTAGACTCTTCGTCCATTAACAACCGAAAGGGAATATCAGTTTATGAAATTAGACATCTTGTTTATAATGGTAATTGTTCTATATTTATTTCGATGTTCCGAAACCTATCTAGAAGCATTGTTTTTATAAATACATAGAGCAGTACATGGCTATTAATGACTCAAAGCATATAGCGCGGATAGCAACGTTTAACACTACAGGTAACATAAACGATGTAATAAAAAACACGCTATCATAATTACAGATTCAACAACTTGAGGGTGAGTATGATAGCGAACAGAGACGACATGCTGAGACACAGAAGAACATGCGCAAGGCCGACCGCCGTCTTAAGGAACTCGCCTTCCAGGTTGATGAGGACCGAAAGAACCAAGAACGCTTACAAGATTTAATTGAGACACTTCAGTCGAAGATCAAGACATACAAACGCCAAGTCGAAGAAGCCGTAAGTTTGGATTCACAACTATGTTAAGACAATTATGTTTAACATTAAATATACTGAAAGAATGTACCTAATTAATGATTGAATTATTTTTAAAGCAATATTAACCTACTATTCATTCTGAGAAAAAGAATTATATAAGTCTCATAATTTGACTTTATTTTTAGAATTTTACTTAATAGTGGTGAATTAATTGTTATAACGTGGTGGATTTAGATATGTAATGTTTATACAGAATTTGTATAAACTAGCATAATGCTATAATTACCATGACTATGAGAAATTCAATCGTAAATATATCTCTCAGGAGGAAGTTGCCGCTATCAATCTTGCTAAGTACCGCAAGGTCAATGACGAATTAGAAGATGCTGAATCCCGTGCCGACTCTGCTGAGAACCAGCTTGCCAAGGTTCGAGTCCAGAATAGGACCAGTATGTCACAAGCAAGAGGATCAACTGTGGTAAGTATGCTTTGCCAATAGTAAAATTGTCTTTTCTGTTACTCGTTTAAATACACGAAATACTGAAAGATAAAGTTTTCCTATTTCTTGTTATCTTAATCCATTGAATATTGCAATTTAATTGAAATATTCATGATAATATTCTCTTAACATAATTGAGTTAATGATATTATCACCGACACACCGATTACCACTGTAGTGAGGTTTTGGTTAAAAGTATTTTCGAATATTAGTGAGTCGAGTAGCTAATGAATTATTATTAGAAATAAATTATCGATGCGGGTAGCATGTTTTAAAAAGCAGTTTCTCTTTAGTACCAATTACGGGTTTTAATTGTGTAAAAGTGTTACATATTTTTATTGCATGTATGAACAATATAACTTTCAGATTAAGCGAACCACAATCTCCAGTTCAGAAATCTAAATGATTCAAATAGAAATGTAGGTAAACAAGGAGTAGTAGATTTACTAATACTTTGTTGTATGCTTGAATACTTATACCACTGAATGCGTATAGTTGTCGTAGTGATTAACATAGATTATTCATATTTCTAGAAAACTCTATAACAAGTCGAGTTATTTCCATGTTATAAATATAAAAAGTAAGAATTGTATTGATTTATTGAAAAGATATGCTTAAGCTATACTAGTACTTATCAGGGACCTTCAGTTTCAGTCGTTGATTTTAAAATTAGGAGGCTATAAATTGGGCTCAATCATGGAAATAATTCGACTAGTATTTTTCTTCATTTACCTTTCATCTATATCTGGCATTTTTCGTGTACCATTTATGCAGGAACCTTCGTTTCCATCGTCAAGGTCAAGAAGGAGTTCGTACTTTAGTTTAGCCGGAGATGACCTGTTCGACGACACTCGTTCATCTTCACCATACTCAGCTCGATCATTCAATACATCTTCTTCTTATCAAACTTTAGACTCTACTATTGATGATATTATCTCCTCTCATAAGTATGCCTCCAACAGAACATCAGTGGACAGAGAAAGTTATAAGTCGGACACCGATTCATATAAACCGTATAGAGATAGTTATAAGATGGACACAGATATGTATAAACTGGACAGAGACATTTATAAACAAGACACGGATATGTATAAGCCCGAAACAGGTCTCTATCAACCTGACAAAAACATAAATAAGCCAGACAGAGATATTTATAAGCCGGACACGAATATAAACAAATCTAGTATTTATAAGCCAGGAGAAGATATTAATATACCGGACAAGAATATGAACATTGTGGACGCAGCCAACGTAGAACCTTCGGCTACCATATCTAAGGTAGAACGGTTAGGTGCGACACCTAATATAGAACCTTTGGGTGTGCTTTCTGACCTAAGACCGTTGGGTACGTTATCTAATTTAGAACCGTTTGGTATGTCATATAAGGTCGAACCATTGGATACTTCGTCTAAGGTAGAACCGTTGGATGCGTCATCTAAGGTAGAACCAGAACCATTGGATGCGACACATAAGGTCGAACCATTGGATGCGACATCTAAGATAGAACCGCAGGATACGTCATCTAAGATAGAACCGTTGGATGCGCAATCTAAGGTAGAACCGTTGGATGCGACATCTAAGGTAGAACCGTTGGATGTGACATCTAAGGTAGAACCATTGGATACGTCATCTAACGTAGAACCGTTGGATGCGTCATCTAAGGTAGCACCGTTGGATGTGTCATCTAAGGTAGAACTGTTGGATGCGCAATCTAAGGTAGAACCGTTGGATGCGACATCTAAGGTAGAACCGTTGGATGTGACATCTAAGGTAGAACCATTGGATACGTCATCTAACGTAGAACCGTTGGATGCGTCATCTAAGGTAGAACCGTTGGATGTGTCATCTAAGGTAGAACCGTTGGATACGCCGTCTAAGGTAGAACCGTTGGATACGTCATCTAAGATAGAACCGTTGGATACGCCGTCTAAGGTAGAACCGTTGGATGCGTCATCTGAGGTCAAACCATTGGATGCGACATCTAAGGTCGAACCATTGGATGCGACATCTGAGGTCAAACCATTGGGTGCGACATCTGAGGTAGAACCGTTGGACACGTCATCTAAGGTTGAACCTTTGGATACGTCATCTAAGGTTGAATCATTGGATACGTCATCTAACGTAGAAACGAAGAATACGTCATCTAACGTAGAACCATTGGATACGTTATCTAACGTAGAACAGTTGGATGCGCCTTCTAACGTAGAACAGTTGGATGCGTCATCTAAGGTAGAACCATTGGATGCGTCATCTAAGGTAGAACCATTGGATGCGTCATCTAAGGTAGAACCGTTGGATGCGCCTTCTAAGATAGATCCGTTGGATGCGCCATCGAAGGTAGAACCTTTGGATGCGCCTTCTAAGATAGAACCGTTGGGTGCGCCATCTAAGGGAAAACCATTGGATGCGACATCTAAGGTAGAACCGTTGGATGCGCCATCTAAGGTAGAACCGTTGGATACGCCATCTAAGGTAGAAACGTTGGATGCTACGTCTAAGGTAGAACCGTTGGATGCGTCATCTAAGGTAGAACCGTTGGATGAGCCTTCTAAGGTAGAACCTTTGGGTGCGCCTTCTAAGATAGAACCATTGGATGCGCCTTCTAGGATAGAACCGTTGGATGTGCCATCTAAGGTAGAACCATTGGATGCTACGTCTAAGGTTGAACCATTGGATACGCCATCTCAGGTAGAACCATTGGATACGCCATCTAAGACAGAACCGTTGGATATGCCATCTGACGTAGAACCATTGGATACGTCATCTGAGGTAGAATCATTGGATGTGCCATCTAAGGTAGAACCGTTGGATACGTCATCTGAGGTTGAACCATTGGATGCGCCCTCTAAGGGAGAACCATTGGATGCGCCATCTAAGAAAGAACCGTTGGATACGTCATCTAAGGTAGAACCGTTGGATACGTCATCTAAGGGTGAACCATTGGAAACGTCATCTAAGGTAGAACCATTGGATACATCATCTAAGGTAGAACCGTTGGATACGTCATCTAAGGTAGAACCGTTGGATACACCATCTGACGTAGAACCGCTTGATACGTCATCTAAGGTAGAACCGTTGGACACGTCATCTAAGGGAGAACCGATGGATACGTCATCTAACGTAGAACGATTGGATACTTTGTCTAAGGTAGAACTGTCAAGTGGGCTAAGCAAGCCTGAAATAGCGCCAAATAATGTCTCTTAATCTGAATCAGACCCTAACGTGAATGTAGACATCTCCGAAACAGAATAAGGGTTATATTTCAATGTTTTAAAGGATCTGACTTGAGTATTTGTACTTTTTAAGTATTTCTAAACTTGTGCTGATTATACCCATACCTTTCAAAACATGAGCCCGATGCACAAGATTCTTTCTCTTTACAAATCTCAGTTTCCTATCTTTGTATGTTCAGGTATTTTAACTTGTTTTGTTAAATGAAAGATAATTTGAAGTCAGGTTTTCTGTGTTTTAATATTTGAAACATATCATTCCCGACATCTGCCATGAATCTGTCCGCAAGTGATTCGTTCCGATATTACTATGCTCAATCGCCCTAGATCAGGAGAATACGGCATTCACTGAACTAGTTTCATAAGCTCGTTCCAATCATAGAATGTCTATGCTGTTTAGTTATGAATATATGTTACATTCCATGGACTATTTAACGTTCCTAGAACTTTATTATAGTTATTTCGTTCAATTATACATTTACGTATACATACGCCGTGTAGCTATAGTGTGATTTATATGTATTATACTCATATATCGCTGGCGTTGAATGAGAGGGTCGTTAGTACAAAATCGATATTTTGAGAAAAAAAGAAAACAACTGCCTGAATTTACACTTTACTCATCGAAAAAACAAACATTTACAGCTTCATTTTGGTCAACATGACAAGTTCCGAGTTTCATGAATAAAGGCTGTTAAGAAGCGCTTTATGGTGTAGCTATTAAAATATGTATCAGGCTTATAAGGTCTTCAGTAGTAGTTACGACCTTCACATTCTAAGCCAGCGATATATTGATGTACCGTTTACTTCTTATTTTGACAATGCAAATAATATGATAACGAGATTGACAGGCAATCAAAGAAACATTAAATGTGAACTAATATCGATCTAACACAATAGCTTTACTAAAATACTCATTATTGTAGATTGTATGTTAGTTGCATATTAGTTGATGTACTTCATGTAATTGTGATTATTTAAATAAACTAAAACAATCGACATATTGGTAAACAGGTAAGTGGTTTAGACCAAATGGGTAATGTCAGAAATAATGAAGCCAAGAATGACACGGAGTGAAATTTTTCAAAATGAAATGAGTCAATATTTTTTTGTTCCAAGCAAATGGATAGTATTTGCAGTTTATGTACGATAATTATGGTTTTGTGACAAACCTGCACGTTGTTAATCATTTACAACTTACTTTAAACTAATTCATAAAAAATGCAAATATCCTGAAATAATGTAATCAAGTTGATTACTTGGTCTAAGCCTGTTATTATGTATTTATGGTGTATTTTGACTAAAATAGTATTAAGATTCCTAAAAATGTTATTTTTACATCGATTTAAGTTATTGTTTGAGAAAAAAATGGAATTTTGTGTCTTTTATAACCCAGATAGTTTGCTTATACACACAAACTTTTTCTCTAAAGACACATTTTTCACACAAAATTAATAAAAAATTGTAACAACCTTTATTGATGATAACTGAACAGGTATAGAAATCTTCTAAATACTGCTAGTTTTCAAAAGAAAATTACAGCAAGTCAAATTTAATCTTGAGATTTAAAAAAACATGTTACACTCATGACACAAAGTTGAACTTTAAACTTTTCGAAAACTTATACGAACTACTATCATTGAACATTGTTTTGTTGTAAAACATCATTACAAATATTAAATAAATATAAGAATTGATTTACACAGCCAAATTGTCATTTTATTACAAATAAGAAACATAAAATTGTGCACTTTGTTATTTCAAATTACCTGGGTAACAATTACATAGATTTTTGTAAAGGATATAATTCAATAATTGAATGTAACCTTAACGTTCTTTCCTACATGTATTGACAGCTTTTAAACTGATTTTAAATTTACAATGTTAAAATAATTTAACTACATGTATTTATAAACTTTGAAACTTACTTTGTAAGCAAGTAACTGTTTCACTCATGACACTTCAAATATGAAATATGCAAAAGGGGTATTCTTGGAATGCTTTGCAAACCAAGCATGTAAAAGACATCATTTACTGTAATCAAACATTTTGTACTGGAATCTTTACATGCATAATATGTCAAAATATAATATATGCCCACTCTAAATATTGTTGGCATTTAACTATATTTTGATAAGAACAAAGTATTGATGCATACATGTTTTTAATGCATAGCTCATAAGAACGAAAACTAAACATTGCAGAATGTGTTCATATGCTTTACGTGAGTTAAAATGTCTGGCAAAATACTGTATGTAGTTATGATTGTTTCATTCTAACTTTTAAACTTGAGTTTATGGTATATTTAGTATTCTTACCAAAGTTCTAGTTTATTGCATTTATACCATAAGTTGTATTTGGTCAACACCAATTCATTTTGTGGAGTAATAAATTGCCTACCAGAGATGTAATAAATTGCAGTTTTGATGTCATCGGTGACACGATGTCATCAACACTTTAAAAACACTTGTGTGACCGTTGAGTTCTGGGACAAAATATGTTTATAGATGCTGTAACTTTTATGGCTTGGTTTTTATCATGCAGTTATAGTTTTGTATGTAAAGTTTCTTTATAGTATTTCAAAGACAGTGCCACTTTAAATTAACGTGGTTAAAATGATGTTGGTACTTTATGCAGATGCCTGTTATGTGCTAGTGTATTAGAAAGTGTGATTTGTTTGGTTGATGTTGATGGTGTTATAGTTATCCAGGCATGCATTCATCAATTTGGCTATTGGTGATCCACCTGCTGATAAAATTAAAATGAATATTTAGTTTTTGGTTCTGGTACATTGTCAGGGTTGCCACATTTCTCAAAAAAATCAAAAAGTATGTTTACTATTTTATGCCCCCCTATCTTTGTTGAGGGTTTTTAAATGTACTGCTTTGCTCATGTCTGACGGTCTGTCTGTCGGTCTCTAACTGTATGTCAGTAAATAGACGAAATGGTTTCCGTTCAACAAACCCAAGACTGATTTGACCTAGGGTATTTAAACTTTCCATGGAGGTTGGCTAGCAACACTAGAAGATCCTATTTATTTTGAGGTCAGAAGATCAAAGGTCAAGGTCAATTCGACCTATACCATATTTAGACCAATTGTTTTTTTTCAATAAATCAAGAACGCTTTGTTATAGAATCATTAAACTTTACATGGAGTTTGGTAAGCAAGAGGATGATCCCTATGTATTTTGATGTTAGTAGATCAAAGGTCAAGGTCATTGTGACATTTACCATTTTAGACTATTGTGATGCCATGGGGCATACCTGAATGAGTTTTATAAACATCTCTTCCATTGGAAAATCTTGTCAACAAATCCATTCAGGATAACATTATACAATTTCAAAATTGGGCAAAAATCAGGGCATTGTCAGGGAGTTTTATCAAAATTCAAAGAACATGATTATGTTCTACTGGTAGCCTCTTCTCGTGCCTTTATAGAATAGATATTTCTTCAAAATACTGTTAGCAACATGTATGAACTGTTAGATACATCATACATACCAATAATTAGTTTTGCAATGAAGGTTTGGTCGTAAGGCGAGGTCGAATGTCATATTTTCAGGTGTATCTAAGTTGCGAACAACTTGAATAGTCAGGAGAAATCCACTTTCAGTCGGAGAAAAATCCCGGAATCATCGGTGAATTTCATTTTCTGTTATCTTTAAATTAAATGTTTGATTTTTTATTTACGGTTGTGTTCAATATAGACGTTCAATTGTTAGTGAATACTGAAAAAAGTAATTAGATTTGGTTGATGGGAGCAGTGTTGCACTTTCATATTCATAGAAGTTTGGCTAGTGGTGATATTTTGACTTTTGAATAGCGAAAAGAGTATATCTTACTTCAACCGTCCTGTTGTAGTGTTAAATGATAAAATTTGCAGCCTTAAACAAGTTTAAATTTTAGCAAACACAGAAATTATAAAACAATGTCATGAGTGCAACACTCATGGATAATCTAAGAAATGACATCATGACAGATAAAAAGTGTAACACTTTCAGTTTCCATGTTCGTTTTTATGTACACTGAACAACATTTTACCAATCCAGTTACAACAATGGGAAATCTTTTTGAAAATTTCTATTTATTTTCTCTTTTTTTGTTGTGATAATATGCATTTTTATTTTAAAGTGCCAAATAAAATAATTCTATATCACTTAAGCATGTTTTTATCATGAATTAATTAAATTCCCATACCTGTCCTGATAAAAAATGCAGAACATCAAATTCTAATCGAAAAAGTATAATCGGTAGACAGGAATAAAGAAACAACACAAAACTTCAAATTCAGCGTTACACTCATGACATAACCTAAGACCATGTTAGAAAAATATATACTGGGTAAATGCATGAATAATTGTTACCGACAGCATCTCTGTGATACAAACTACTATGTCAGAAAGCTGAAAGTTGTATAAAGAGTTGTATGATTTCAACAAAGTATGCTAAACTCAAAATGTTTCACTCATGACACTTTCATGTACAATTGTGTAATACGTCCCCTACTCGACAACGATAGTCCAACATAGAAAGTATAAACGTTTCTATATAGAAGAAACATTAAAGAACATGTTTGAAACATGCAAAGGATTAACTTGTACATATATTAGAAGAAATTATAATATTAGTAAAAATGCAAAGCAAAATTTAGGTGTTTTTCCCGAAGCAGCAACTTTATAATCATGTTGGTTAAATCTTATTTATAACTATCTGAACATGGAAATGGATATGTAGTAAAAGCCAACATATACCACAATGCAAAACAATTGCAATTTGCATGATTGAAGCCCTTGGATTTTCTCAGTAAGTATTACAAAACACGATTTTTAAAAAATGTCACGGAAATTTGTTACACTCATGACATTTTTTACCTCCTTTTTTGTCATAACTTTTTTTGTACTCATTTAAATTTCATAAAACTTGGCAATTTTCTTGACATTTACTAAATGAATCTTGTGGACACATTTATAAGGAATTGTAAGAGTATATATTGATTGGGGAAAGGTTGAAAGGTAAAGCTTCATTATTTCTGACATTACCCAAATGTGTTTGTTGTTTTCTGTCTCACTCATGGATGAATAATTTCACTAGTTTTTATCGATTAAAGTGGACTTCATGCTCGATTCAAATTCAGCATGTCAGTCGGTCCGATGGTAGTAAGACAATCGGTTTCTGATCTATTTCGATAACTTTAGAATAGTTGGGCCTAAGATACTAAAACTTTACAGGAAGGCTGGCCATTTATATACATTAAATTGTCCTAATTCGTTTTGAGATAAGTAGGTTAAATGACCACATTACTGTTTTCGACACATAAGACCTAAGATCTTCAAACTTTACATGAATAAACTTTACATCAGTAGGCGATCCTGAATATTTTAGTCAGATCGTGGTAACTTTATTTCGCCGTGACTACAAACTGAAATTACCTTTAGGCGCAAATAAGGACATGTATCTTTTACAAACAATTTTGTGTAATGTAGTTCGGCACGACGCTTAGTTTCTTCTAAAAAGTTCCAATGCCGCAGTGAGAAATCAGTATAAAATGTTGAAAGTCGCAACGTCTTATATTAATATAAAAACTAAATATGATTTCATGTGTTGAACTTCTGTTTTGATTATTTAGGTTGAAAAACGCTTCGAACTGTGGTATAAAACGTTTTAAGGATATACTATGATATAGTTAATAGTAAACATGCATAGAATATAGTCGGCCATCCGAGAACATAGGAAGCTGCATCAGCTGCCTCTTTAAACTCAAATTGAAGTTAAGTTGATTGGTCGATAAGTGTCCTTAGAAAATGTTATTTTATCTGATTGTTCAGCAGAATTTAAGTGTCGAAGTTGTTAAAAACATAAAGTCCCGTACACCAAGGTGATTTTATTTAACAGTATTTGCTATAATGCAATATATTGGTAAGTCACATGAATGAATACAATTATTTTTTATTAGCTAGTAGGTCACATAGGTCAAGGTCATTATGAATAAACGGTTTAATATTCGAAATAAATACTTTACCAGTGGTGTAAAATGTGATGTAATTTGGTAATAAGAAATGTTAATTTTGCGTTTCTCAGTTATACGTGAAAATACTCACACGTGTAAGCTAAGTTCATAAGCCTCGTCTCGTACAAGTTTCAGTGATTAATCTAAAATCTCATAATCATTTTCATACTTAATCTCTCCATGAAGACTCGAAACCTGACTTTATTACCACATGCTGACATAGAATACCTCTCACTGATTGAACTGATATGATACATAAAGGTAGCTGCATGAATGAAATTTTATGAAACAGGCATTCATGATGAAAACGTGAACAGCTAAAGTACATCATTAAATGCGAATTGTGAGGTTGTCTGGTAATGTAAACTATGTTTCATTATACCTTCGAGTTATATGAACGTCTCTGATGATGCTGAGGGTAACTTTAAACGGGATATTCTGTCTGCTGGCATTAGAAATCAATTTTACGTTATGTATAGTATGATCGTCTCTTCAGCATGATCTTTGGTGGGGTTTTCATCCTAGACATAAACTCCTTAATGGGCCCCACAGAGAGGACGCAGCGTCCGGCAGATAAAGTCATAACGAGGCTTCGGTAGATTATTTTAAATTTAGCCATTTATTTATTTTCATAATTATAAATTTAGCCAATTATTTGTTTTCACAATTATTGCACACATGTTCCTACATCATGTAATTAGCTGATCAGTGTTTGCAGTGCATGATTCATATAAACCAACACTGAGATGAGTTTTATTCTTATAATCATAACGAATAAAAAGTTAGTGAGTGTCAACCATAATTTCCGTTGTTGCTTTGTGTGAGTGAGAGTGCTTAATAACTGGGTGAAAATAATTATTCGATTAAAAATACATGCACATTTCTGTTAATAATTAATTTTCCTTACATCTGCATTTGAGAACTGTTAAAAGTATCGTATTTATAATACAAACAAGAAGGAATTTTAATGCATGTTTTCTAATACTGGTAACTATTTCATGCGTATTCCAACTGTTAGGCTTAATTATTGGCAATTCAAACTTTAATTTAGTGTTGAATTTCTTCTTAGCACCCAATAATTGTTTAATGCTAAATTAATTTAATTGTAAAATATTTTAGCAATCGTACAACATCTAAGTACTAATCACATAGCATGTTGCAAATGTGATTTCGCAGTATTTAAATTGTTGAAACCAACAACAAATGTTTAACTTTCTCAAAATTGAAAAAATGCAAATGTTTCTAACAGACAGTATTATGTAAATACAAAATATTCGGAGTTGTTTTACCAGTAGATTTTCTAAATAACTGTAGGAAGTAATGTACATGTATACATGTTTGTCATGAACCTAAACATGTGTTTTCTGGGGTCGGTCATGTGAGGGCTTTTGTCTGAAAAATAGTGGCACATTTGGAGTTAAAAATCTTAAATACAAAATGGCTGATTATGTCATGGAATAATGTTGTATGTCTGAAAAATGAATGAAAACTTTTATTTACTCGTAAACTATGGTGGAATAAACAAAGAAACAAACTAATCATTAACTTTTTTTATTTCAGATTCAGATGTGTGTCCAACCCCTTTACTTACCTTCTGCAAATCAACACTCATTCCTACCCGTCTGATGGGGGTGATAGCACCTATTGGAGTCTACCTTTTCCAATTTCCGGTCCCGAGAGTGCATCACGTGACGTCAACTTGTGATCAAACAAACAGCCCAAAAAAATATACCTTCACCAAATTTACACCATACCTCATTCAAATTAGATCAAATATTCCAGTAAGCATATCTTTTATTAATTACACGAGACACTACATATTTATTGAAGCCAAGACGAATGCCAAGACAAATTAAAAGATGTCCTTACTATTATATTTTCTAATTTGAATACAGACTTACACGTGATGTATAAAGTGATGTCGACCATAATGTGATGACAGTGTTATTTATGATATTTGTGACTATACTCCAATCGATCACTGATGAAAAATAAGTCACCAGGGTCATTTATGATCCCTCATTGGACTTAGTTATATGTTGTTATCGTTATATGAGTACATTAAATTGCTTGCCGGCAATGTGATTACCAATGCTGCGCATTTACTGTACTTGTGTGTTGAATAGAAAATAAATTAGTAAAATATCTATGTAATTGTTGTTTGTTTTATTTCTTTGATCCTCATAGATAGAAATGAAAGCCAGTAAGCCTGTCTGTTTGTAGAATAAGCTTCATGCAGATATTATTCGCTTTCATCTCTCGATGTACTTTCCACATATCTAAAATACCCGGTAAAGTCGCTCCCCTATCATGTACATTTTGTCTGCTTCCTGCAGATTTTTCAAAGCCCGGCTGCCATGGCACCTAAACCACCAAATTCGGAGAGCTGTGTACTTTGTATGGCATTCTGTGAGTGTTTGTAGTAGAATACCTGTCATGTTTTACGCCTGTGTTTTGTGGTTTTCATTAATTCTGCTATGCGTTGTCATGGTTTTCATTTTGCCAACTCATCATTTAGACGCTAAATGCAAATGTTTTCTATATTGCCAAGGTGTTCGTTTGAAGTTCTATTGGCAACTTGCCGATTTGGCACCCGTGCAAAACGAAATACAAGCAGCACACTATTCCCCAGCTGTTGAATGTAAGAAGATGCTGTGTGTAGATACCTGGTTGCCTAGTATGGCAAGTTTCTGGGTGTGTAACCTGATACCAGTGCTGTACCGTACGTGATGTCTATTCTGAGAGAAAACATAAGCCAATATTTGTAAGCCAAAAACGACTGTGAATCAATGTGTTCTCGTGGGGGCGTATACCTTTCATCTTTTGCCAGGTAACGCGCCAGTTTATTGCCCGGATCCTATCCTAGAATCAGATGTTTTACATACACAATGCTAGTACATGTATGATGATAAATCAGATAGCTGCGGTAATGTTATAAACATCTGATGGTGTACGAACGTATTAATTCTAGAGAGAATTACAAAAAGATAATATCATATCAAGCAGGGAAGTTGAAACGTTGCCAAAAAGTTGTGATCACTTAGCAACCACGAAATTATAATTGATTTACCTGAGAACATTAACATTGAAGCAGAGGTGTTTAGAGGAAACAACGGTATGTATTAATCAGGAGTGGCGGAAAGGAAGGTAAGCAAACAGGTATGTTAGTAGGGTACATTATGCGCTAGATATCTACACACAATACAAAGTCTTACAAATACAAGATAAGCAAATATAGTGTTGCCGATATAAGATACGGACAGAATGGCTTGTATAACACGTGTATTTCGCACGCTTTCTGACACACTGATAGCTATTAAAGTTAAGCAAAACATAGCAACACTAAACAATAAAAGCGAGACATACGTGAAAAAGCAATGTATATATCGTTTGTGTGTAGGGGGTGTTTGTACATTTTGTAATTATATCCTTCAAATGATGGTATTGAAAGATTCAAAGTCAGCATAAGGAAATGGCAGTCGAAATGGTTGCAGTCGGGTGTATGTTGCTTTCACGAGTGTTCACATTTCATTTAGAAGTTATGTTGTCGTCGGTCGTGTTTATTGTTGTTTAATTCGTAGCTACATGCATATTTTACAATAGGTTAGTCTCGTGTATTATTGTGTATCTGTTTGTATGTATTATGCTGTTATTTCAGCTGATGTAATTTGTACTTATGTTCGTATCATGCAATGTTTTGCCCTCACGTTTACTTGTATTTATTTTGCAATTTGATGTTCCAATATTGTGTTATAAATTATGTATTCATTTATGTATTTTGTTATTTTGCTTGTTATTAGGTATGTTTTTTCAATGTGCGTTTTATTGTAATGTGTTCATGTATTTCTTGAAGTTTTGTGTTTATTTCATTTCACTGTATGTGCGTATCCCTAACATTTTACGAAATAATGATGATATCATACTCTAAGCATTATTTATACGACTGCATATTCCCTTTGGTGCGTCCTAGGTCAGCATTTTGTGTTCCTTTGATGTAACTTCCGAGATGTACATGCTTGTTCACATATATCTACCAAATAGCATTTCTGCCAAAACACTAACAAACTACATTTGATAATTTAAATATTGCACTTTTATTTAAGGATTAAGTAATTTCGTACTATAATACAGTTAACAGCCAATGTCGACGAACAGTAACGATGTCGGACAATTTGCAGTAACGTATTAGATAACAATTAAATGTAAAAAAATCAATAAATATATAAATAACCACTTTATACTGTATCTAAACAAACACACGAGAGATCATACAAGAGGCCCCTGTTGATCATACCGGGGAATATAATCAACAGTTGCCAATATGAGAGCAAAAACCTGCCGTCGTCTTGCAGAATAAACTGCCTCTTTCACATTACAATGTCAGTCAATGGAAGCTAATGTCTATATCGATAATGAAAAGTGTAGTGTCTTTTTCATAATTCACAACACACAACAATTCTTCAGAATGCAAGGTTTTGCTGCAGTTTTTATTGTTTATTTTGAGTCTTGGCATAACTCATTATTTTTATGTAGTGTCTCGTGGTATTCAAAAAACAACGGAAAAACCACACTATCTGAAGAACTGCCAGTGTTTAATCCATTCCATTCACCGGGTACGACGCACAGTTTTTGTTTCACTAATTTATAAATCATTGTCTCTCATAAACTCTTATTATCCATCCCCCTCGTGTGCGACGAATGATGATTAACACGTCTGGTCATGTTGTTTCCGTCTAATAGGGAAAAGTAAAAAGAAAGTCACGGCATTTCGGGGGAAAGTCCAAATCGCCTGCAAATAAACAAGAAATTCGGATTAGGTTTTAACTCTTGAATAACACACACTCTCATACTAGGGTTATTGAGAATGTATGAGTTAGACTTATAGTACATTTTGTATGCACATCGTCAAGATAAACACAAAGCGGATTAAATTTAATAACTTTTAAGCAATATCACTTATGTATGCTCTTTTTTACTAGACCAATTGACATAATCATGCAAATCGTCGACACAAATCATATTTCATGTATAGTATATCATATAAACACAAAATGAATGATCTGTGTTGTTCTAATGGTCTGTATTATGCAGGTCGGTTGACATAAAATACCAAAACCAAGACATGTTAATTAATCATCATAAAGGATTTTAATAAAGTATCTTAATTATAAGAATTTGTTTTACCTTTAACGTTCAGAGCTGTTTAGATTTCCTGGCTGACCATCTTAGTCCTCTTGACCTAAAAAGGAATAATACAACACAGAATTATTTCAAGAAAATGCACGTAAACGTTTTAAAATATAGACGTAGGACAGTCACCATTGAAGACTAAAGTTACAGATCAACGTAAAGAAATGTGAAACTAGATATCAGTAGAAACAAGGTACATGTATCTCTAGTAATCAATATTAGTTGTCGGAGTTTTTTTACAATATCCATTAAACAAGTAAGTATAAACTGCACTCTTGCTGGTACTGGTACTGTAATTAACATTTCGACTAAGTGTATCTTATTTTGAATCAAGTGACGCAAGTTATCTGTATATTTGTACTGGTAATAAAGGTTAGCTCCCTTTGATCTTGTTATGCCATGCCGTGTCTCAATAAATTTCAGTTATATACGACGGTCGGTTCATCAATAAAGTTTTCCTGGACTGTGTTACTACAAGTCATCAAATTTTATATGGCTCTATGTTTGTCCTTACAATAGTTGTGCTGCTGCTGCTTGATCCAGTGGCTCTGGAGGCAGACATGCTGCGGTTTTGGATGCGGACCTTCTGGAGGTTGTTCTCGGCGGAGTCGGCGCGTTCCTCAGCACTTTCCAACTCATCAGCGACCTTGCGGTATTTGGCCAAGTTGATGGCGGCTACCTCTTCCTGCAACGATAATGCATTTGATGAAAGACTTATTTGCCAACCCCGACAAAATAAACAACAATCAATATATATCATCGATACAATGTATGCTAACAAAGTTAAGAAAAACTCGCATTTGTATATACTAATAGCCACGTGTACAATAAATATTTGATTTGGTTTATTATTGCATTAATTATCATTTAAAGACGTTACTCAAAGTCTGATTACAAACAGTCAATATAACTTATAATGCCATGTAATAAGACATACCATGAACAATTAAATCAATTTAAGTGGAAACTTACGGCTTCCTCAGCTTGACGTTTGTATGTCTTGATCTTAGCCTGGAGTTTGTCAATGAGGTCCTGGAGACGTTCCTGGTTCTTTCTGTCCTCATCGACCTGGAATCCGAGTTCCTTGAGACGGCGGTCGGCCTTGCGCATGTTCTTCTGTGTCTCGGCATGACGTCTCTGTTCGCTGTCCAATTCGCTTTCCAATTCAAGTACCTTAAATGTAATTACAATGGAACTTTGAAGTTGTTGTTATTTTAATCATGGTTCTCATATATGAGTATTTTTCAGATTAATACTGAGTCGTATATGGTTTGCATCAAGACAACAGAAGTTTTAGACTTGTACTTTATATGCTACGATTCCACTTATTTAAGGTAATAGTTAATCCAACTTATAAAGTGTATACTTAGATTAATATGTCATCAAGTGAATACTTACTCTGCCTTCGAGCTTGGCAATGGCGCTCTTTCCACCCTTGGCGGCCTTGGCTTCAGCATCATCCAAACGGATGGTTACTTCCTTGAGCTGTGTTTCAAGAGTTCTGCGGATCTTTTCAACTTGAGAGCTGTGATCCTTTTCTGATCTGAGCTCTTCTACAAGACGGCTAGCGTCGAGTGTTGCCTTCTTTGCGGCATCATCAGCGCGTCTGAGTTCGCTGCTCATTTCTTCGAGGTCCATGTTCATTGCACCAATATCAGCCTCGAGCTTTCTCTTCTGGCTGGCAACGTTTTGAAGGGTTGCAGAAAGTTCGTTTACACGGTCAGCTGTTTCCATAAGCTCATTTTCGGCAGCCTTGCGGCCACGTTCTGCGGATTCAACAGCGGATCTCATCTCGTTGGCTTCCATCTGTGCGGATGTGACACGACGTTCAACAATGGTAATGGATTCAAGAGCTTCGCTGGTCTTGCGTTTCTCGTCTTCAATGATAGCAGCCAATTCGCGGCATTGTTCCTGGTATCTCTTAGCGTTCTTCTCCATATCAGCCTTAGCACGGTTGGCAGCGTCAAGGGCACCTTCGAGTTCATTGATGTCCTTCTCGAGTTTCTTGCGGATTCTGAGGGCTTCAGCCTTGCTCTTGGTCTCGGCTTCTACGGTAGCTTGCATTGATTCTACGGAGCGGGCATAGTTGCGTCTGAAATGTATAATGTTCGTAACAATTTGCCAATTTTGGTTATTACTTACATATATTTATTAAAAGTGTAATTAATGAAAGATGTACCTAGCCTTGTCCATTTTTATGAAGTATTACCTGACAATATTACATTGTCATAATATCCAGTCAATAAACACTTGTAATTGATTAGTATGACATACATGTATATCTATCAAAAACACACCTGGTATTTTCGAATTCCTCATCCTTCTCAGCAATGCGTCTGTCAATTTCGTTCCTAATAGATGAAATTTCGAGTTGAGCACGTGTAACCTTTGCTTCTTCTTGTTCAAGGGCGGATTCTGCTTCTTCAAGAGCGGCTTGGAGTTCCTGCTTTTCCATTTCAAGACGGCGACGGGCTTTGTCATTTTCGTGTACGGCTCTACCACCTTCTGAGAGTTGTTCAGACAAGTCACTGATTTCAGCTGTAATGGTAAAGGTAGGTTAAATATAAATATATTTATTAAGTACTACAATTACAATTGGTAAAGGCAACTTAAGATATTTTTATATTTACGGGATAGATTATCAATTTCAGACACGAATATTGATATCTTTGTATGGCATTGCGGAAAAGGAATGAGAAGGTAAATTCCATAAATTCTGTTCTCACTTAGATCTACATTTGAAATTAACATATTATTCTTCTTCCGTGTTAAAATGTTTTTTAACTTATATCGACATCACATCAGGAAATCGAACCCCTAAACCACAAGGTTAACATTTCATGTATATCATGAGTTATATCAACTTACATGACAAGTTACTGTTTTCTCTTCGGAGTGTTTCAACGGATGAAAGAACTTCTTCGTATTGTGATTTGGAGCGGAACAATTCGGCGGAGTAGCTTCTGGATTCCTTTTGTGAGTTTTCGAGCTCGACTGTGATGCTCTTGACCTTGGTTTGCCAGTCAAGTACTGTCTTGTCGAAGGATCTGTTTCTCTTTTCAAGCTGGTTGACGGTTGCATTGGCTCTGTCGACATTAACAACAGCATCCTCGAGTTCAAGCTGAAGTCTAGACTTGTTCTTCTCAAGGGAGCTGATTTTGTTGCTGGCGGCATCAAGGGCACTTTCAGTTTCCTGGAGCTTAGCAGTGAGTTTGCGTCTGATCTCTTCGAGTTCGTCAGCGCGGGCCATACCCTCGCTTTCGTATTTGACGCGCCATTGCTGGGCCTCGGCATTTGATCTGGAAAGTTGTCTCTGGAGGTCAGATTTGGCATCAGATTCCTCTTCCAATTGTTCACGGAGAGCATCAAGATCAGCCATGGCATTTCTGAGTTCACCGGCAATCTTCTGGCGGGACTGTTATGAAATAAAGAGACAATAATGTATTTTTATTTATCGTAAATCGGTACTGTTTTATAACACAAGCGACAATATTAAAGTTGTTATAAACTAAATGCTGTTTAACATTAATAATGGTCATACAAACTATAGACCTTTATATCTCAAATATGTATGCGTGATAATGATATGATTTAACTGTACATATCAATATGAAAGAACCGTTACATAAGTATACTCCTACTAGCCTTATAAGCAAACAGTTCAAGTTTTGTACTATAACCCAACAAATGTCTTAGAGGAGCGATATTTCTGCCAATCAAAATATTTCAAAAATACTTACTCTGGTCTCATCGTCGAGGTTGTGTCTGGCTTCCTCGAGTTGAGCAATAAGGTTCTGTCTTTCTCTGTTAAGCTGGTTGGCACGGCTTTCAGCTTCCTCAAGTTGACGTGTGAGATCTGAGTTCTCGTTCTGGAGTCTGGCCTTTGATGATTGGAGTTCTTGGACGTTGCGTGTGCTTTCGTCCAATTGTGAGTTCATGTCTGAGATTTGGGCCTCAATCTGCTTGGACATTTTTTCGGACATACCACCCTTCTTTCCAGCGTTGGCAACTTGGTCTTGGAGGTCAGCAATTTCGTTCTTCAACTGTTGCTTTTCCTTTTCTGTTCTCTGTTTAACCTTGGTGAGTTGGTCGATTTGATCGGCCATCTCGTTGCTGGCATCCTGAGCCTTCTTGCGGAGAGAAGAGATGGTGGATTCGTGTTCAAGGGAAGATTCTTCAAGATCGCGGCGGAGTTTCTGGATTTCAGCTTCACGTTTCTTGTTGAGGTCGACCTGAGCAGCAGTGGCACCACCTTGTTCATCAAGACGCTCGGAGATGTCTTCCAATTCACGGTTCAACTCATTCCTCTGTTTCTCAACCTGAAATCAACAAATTATCTATTATTTCAGCTACGATTTACATTACTATCACAGTTAATATTTGTATTTGGATTGCACTAGTATCTGGAATACCAAAAGATATGTTTAAGTGACTTTGAATAAGTTTAATCTTAATTAGAAAATTTAACAATAATACCACCTAACATGCAAGTTCAATGCAACTTCATATGCCACTAATTCCCAATACATTTAGCAGAGATAATGTTGAAGGAAACAAACCTTTGCTCTGGCTTGTCTCTCGGCTTCAAGTTCCTCTTCGAGTTCTTCGATGCGGGCCAAGAGTTCCTTGATCTTTCTTTGGAGTTGAGCAACAAGACCTTGTTCGTCTTCGAGTTTGGAGTTGAGTGCCTTGACTTCGTTTTCTCTCCTTAAATGTAAATACATGTTAACTTGATTACCGCTCTACGTCTATTTTGTCAATAGCTGATATGATATACTAGTAGTCAGGTTATATCAAATAAAGAATTTGTGTTATTTGCTAAATTGAAATAAAAACTGTCGTACTTTTCAAAATGAAAATGAATGGAACTGTTTTGTGATGACCTAACTATTACTTACTTCTTGAGGTTGCCTTCAAGGTCTTGTCTGACACGTTCAAGTTCTTCAACTGTGTCTTGTGTGGATCTGAGATCAGCCTCAACCTTCTTCTTTGCCTTTTCAACATCAGCACGTACCTTCTTTTCGCGTTCAAGGTTGTCTTCAAGCTGAAAAATAATGAGCGAATGAATTAAGACATAAATAAGTACCAAGTTATTTGATCAGTTGTTTTTTATGTGAGAAAAAGAATGTCGTATAACAATATATCCCAAATTGAATGCCTTTAACCAGAACTCTAACCTCCATAACTTCATATTGTTTTATCAGAAAAAATATATCATGTTTGTACCTCATCAAGTGTAGATTCCAATTTCTGCTTAAGTTTGTTGAGGTGGTTACATTTATCTTCTTCAGCAGCAAGAGCATCTTGTGTTTTCTTGACGGTCTCTTCCAAAGCCTTCTTATCCTTGGCAAGTTTTGCAGAAACCTCATCTTGAGATGTCATCTCATCCTGAAGAGTCTTGATTTGTTGATCCTTCATGGCCTTTTCTTGTTCGGATTTCTTCAAAGAGCCCTCGAGGTCTTCAATGTTAGTTCTGAGACCATTGGCCTCAGCCTCAAGTTTAGCTTTCATTTCGCTGAGGCCTGCACCAGCATTTTCTTCATCAGCAAGGCTGGTTTCGAGGTTCTTGATGGTGGACATGAATTCGGCCTTTTCTAAGATGAGTTGTTCCATTCTTTCTTCCAAGTCGGCAAGAGTATCTTCTTCAGCGCTGAATGACAGTTTCATGTCATCCTTTTCTCTCTGGAGTACTACGCATCTTTCTTCGAGTTCCTTCTTGATCTTCTCGCACTTAGCCAAGTCTTCCTTTGTCTTGTCGAAGTCTTCCTTCATTTTGTTCATCTCATCTTCAGCGGCAGCGGCACTGAGGAGAGGCTTGACCTTGGTGTAAAGTTTCCACCATTGCCAGTTTCTCAATACCATCCATTTTCTGATGTTTCTCTGGATGACGGACAGACCTTGTCTGAAAAGAAACAAATGTCATAATTATTTAATGGTATTGTTTGAAATGAATGTGTTATACTTGCATGATAATGTGGTGCTTGTGTACTTTGAACAATGCATTGTTATAATTATACTTATTATCATTCGTATAAGTACTTCGGTAATTTTGATTTAAACCCAACGTGTTTAAACACTAAATAATAATAACGGTGGCATTTGTTTTAAAACTTTAGATGTCAGCTTATGTCAATAAGAAAAAAACTTTAACTTATGTCTTAATTTACCTCTGGTCCTGGAGTTTCTTGTACTGTTTGCGGTTAAGATAACCTCTGATCCAGGCCTGGAACAAAGCAACAATCTTTGAAAGACGTTCATCACGCATGTCTTCAAGATTACCGAGGACACCAGCCTTGAAGAAGACCTTGGTGTTACCAATCTTGTACTCATTGGGGTCCATCTGAAGAGCGATCAAGATCTTTTCGGTGACCTGCTTGCCATCAACGAATCCTTGTGGGACAGCGTCGGCAGCCAAGATGGAGTATCTGTCAAAATTAAATAAAAGTAGAAAAGCGTAAGTAAATAAACAATTATTGGTTGTAAAACAGAAAAAATACATACATAGGAGTATGATCAAATATAATGAATAAGTATAAACTTATTTTATCTAGTAAATGTATTTATATAAACAGATATATCTTTGTATTACTAACCTCTGTTTGAATTCAGAGTAGATGACTCTGCTGGGGAAGCCCTTTCTACAGATACGGATACCTTCAAGTACACCGTTACATTGGAGCTGGTTGAGTACAAGATCGGCCTCAATGACTCCTGGAGTCTTGATTTCGTTGGGGATGATACAGCGCACAAAATGAGGGTGAGTTGTGTACAAGTTCTTCATCAGTTTGTTCAGAGATTCCTATAGGCATAAAATATAAGATTGTAACTACAGTAGGGACCCGGCTTATAAGATGCACATTTGATAATTTCAGACAACTGTCACCGTCCGGTCGGGTACATCGACTTTCGATATTAGTAAGTATACTACAGTAGTAAATTGGTGTATAATTAATAGCTTATAACTATTTCTTTTAACAAATCGGTGATATAGTTTTTTTCAGTTTATTAGGAAAATGATGGGAACTTTTGTTTTGTTTTACAATGAATTCCATAATATAAAACTTACTCTGTGGGTAGCAGAGATGGTCTGGAAAGCGGAGGACTTCTTTTTCTTGCCACCTGGCTTGGCGCCACCTTCTGGTACTGTTAACAAAGATAAAGCACTTATTATTAATAATGTGTAATAAGAATACTCAGTGAAAGTTGGACAGGAAAGGCGACGCTTAGCTTACCCAGTCTAGCATAGAAAACCAATACCCAACACATAACCGAACAAGAAATTGAAGAAAGAATAGGATACATACCAGTATGTTATTGTATTGTATATAAGCTATTACATGAGGTAAAAATAAAAAAGGATAGATGCATTCTTACTACAGCTACGTATATAATATTTTACCATATTGATATACATTATATTGACTTTGTCGAATTCGGCCCAATGATAAATAATGAATGAGTATTTACCTGCTGCAGGAGCGAAGAGGATTCCGACAAGGTGTTCCTTTGACTGTTCCAAGAGACCGACGACAGTCTCGTTCAATGGATCCTTATTCTTCTCAAGCCAGTTGGTGATGTTGTATGGTACCTATTGGAATATTAAAGTGTAGTTTGTAAGAATATATTACAAAGAAACGGATTAAAATGGTTTCAAGATTCAATATTTTGTGTCCATGTGTTATCAGTTTATACAAAACGAAAATAATGAATTTAAGTTATACTTACAGCGCCGGCGTAGTGACCAAGCTCAAAGTGAGCGTTGGCACCTCCCTTGCGGCTCTTGAGTGGCTTTCCGAAGGCCTTGGTCTTGCCAAGATGGTTGGTCATCAGTTTGTCCTCAAAGGTCTTGTCACTAGCCTTGGGGAACATGCATTCTTCTTCAAGGATGGACAAGATACCCATAGGCTATATAAAAAGAATAAAACCATGTTATAACATACTCTCAGAACTGTAAGCATTCACAATCGTATAGAAAAGAGTACATGTATTGATACTTGAAGTCCTGCACTTTCAGTAGTATGTGTAATACAGTAAACTGACTGAGGTCAAATTCTACCTTTAATAAGGTTTCAGTTGATAGTATAGTTTTAACCAACATAGATGTAATATGACTTATATGTATTTGAAAAATAACAATTACCTTTTCAATAAGTTCGATACAGGCTTGCAAGTCCATACCGAAGTCGATGAATTCCCATTGAATACCTTCCTTCTTGTATTCTTCTTGCTCGAGTACGAACATGTGATGGTTGAAGAATTGCTGGAGTCTTTCGTTGGTGTAATTGATGCACAATTGCTCGAAGCTGTTGAACTGGAAACAAAAATAAATATACCATTAACTACTAGTTTGTCTGGAACATTGAACACCGTTTCAACATCACTAATCAATATGAAAAGGGCACGCTATTATGTTTCAATAACTTCGTCTTGGTAAAGATAAGTTTTAAAGTTAAACGGAATGAAACAAAATTTATATACATATACTCATACTTACGTCAAAAATTTCGAAACCGGCAATATCCAGTACACCAATGTAGTAGTTTCTCTTGGCTTTAGTGTCAAGTGTTGTGTTTACTCTCTTGACCAACCAGTTGAAGATGCGGTCAAACACAGATTTGGCCAAGGCGCTGATAGAGTAGGATACCTGGTCCTTGTTACGGCCCTGGGTGACGAACTCAGTACCGACCTTGATCTTTGGTTTCAACAGAGCCTTGAGCAAGTCTCCGCTGTTGATACCAAGAAGGAAGGCAACCTTTTCAGCCTCTGCAAAGTACGAGATTACACCATCAACAAGTGCATTGCGTAGACATTAAGTATTTACTTCGAAGCATGAGACTAAAAACGTCGTAGGAATTTCTTTATTCAAGTTACTGATTTAAGGATATATACAAATGTGACGGTTAAATGTCAGATAGGTAAGATGAGTTTATATAAAAATCTACAATTTTTTATCTTTTACTTACCGGCAGTTCCGTCGGCTTCAGCCTGTTCCTCTCTGGCGTGTTGTTTCCATTTCATTTCACCGAAGTGGAGGACACACATAGTACACTTGTACAAGCTGTTCTTCTCGTCACCTGAGAATCCCAAGACATCGAAGGCGTCCTACAAGAGATAAATACGTTTTTAAAAACATGGTTAGGCACTGAACAAAATACGTAATTAGTTTACCTTGTAACATTGTTTAAACGGATGTGTTTACCAAAATGTATCTACGAGTAATTGAAAAGCACTGTATTCCATTCTAAATATGATAAATATCATTATATAAGTGCATGTGTAAATTCCAGTAAATACGATTTTTTATGTTCAAAAATGGTATTTATTCCAACACAACGAAATGTACATGTATTGATTGGCATTGTTTTTATTTATGTTATTCCGGTGGTAAATCCTAGCACACTTACATCGGTGGCCTTCATTTCTTCTTCATCATCGATACCGTCAACAGTGAGTACACCCTGGTTGATGAAGCTGTAGAGACCAGCATCTGGCTGTACCAAGCAGAGTTCTGCAATCATCAACAGTAAAAATGTCATTAAAACATCGGACAGGAAAGACAATACTCAACTGGAACAACCGAGCAGAGAAAACAGAAACAACACAGACCACCATCACAGGGCACAATGTTCAACATATACCTGATTTACTCTAGGACAAATGACTCTATTGTATATTATGTTAGAGTTTGCTATGAAGATTATGATTTTTTGTCGCAAATAGATCTACACGGAGGAAAGCAAGACATTTATAAAACCTGAACTCCTCTAATCCTCATAAAACCACTTTTTAGTTTACACAAAAGCCTGAACGTTATTTAGGAAATCAATTTACCGTGGTACTTGGGGAAGACATTGGTGAGACACTGGTAGAAGATGTGGTAGTTTCTCTCAGCAGACTGCTGGTAGGTTACACGAGACTTCTCGAGCAGATCTGTAAGTAGTATAACAAACCATTGATATGTTGCCGAGTTGTAAAACAGCATGTAAAGGGAATATGATTATTTCTCACGAGAACGTTACCAATGGAAAATGTGAATATTGCGAGTAACATAACTTCTCTTACAAACAATGCATGAGTACAATGCTAATACAATACAACTCGTAGTAACTATATACAAAATTAACTTAAATCAAAATGATATACTTTGTATGATATCAAGATACACATAAATTTAAATTGGAGTCACGTTTCAGCACTGGGAAATAAACGTTCATATTTTCTGATTTCTACTTATTTCTTATTTAGGAACATTAGATATAATAAAAGATCAACTTACAAGTTTCAATGTCACAACCGGCGATTTTACCAGTGGGACCGAAGTGAATACGGATGAACTTTCCCTGTTTAAGAGAAAATATTATATAAGTAACATATCAAGCAAATGGACATTTTTACCATTTATTTTGGAAACATAATTGTTTTCATATCAAGAATATATAAAGATATGTGCATTGGTATAAACGATTACACAGGAACGTTCTTACGGAATGTGAAAACATTGACACTAATCGTACGTGGGAATAGGAAGGTACGATCATATACTATCCTGAGAATACAATATTGTGTTCGAATATTTTAAGTGAACCGTTTTACTTCTTGTTTTGTTGTCTTCTAACATGCTTGAATGTGGTTTTGTTACATGCACCAACGAATGCTACGAAAACCCATGCAAATTGCTTATCTCTTAATTAACTGTATCAACTAAAAACATCATACACTTTCACAATGCCAAGGCTAGTCTTGTATATACGCGTGGTTGTATTGGCATTCCTGCCGTTACAGAATTATAAGAACTGCCTATGTAATGAATACCATGCCTAAATCGTACGTAGATATTATAACCATATAGTAGTATACAATACATTTATATAAACACAAATGAAAGCTGAGATTAGTCAAACATGCACATTGCTTATACCGATAGCTAATAGCGTGTACGAGTTTTGAACAAATATCTGAGCTAGCATTATTTGGCAGACATTTTAAGCTACACTATTATACAGGAAGAGATCGGTTCACGCAATGCTGACTGACGAACGCCTGTTCCGATACAATACGAACCCTTGCAGAAACAGCAGAACCATAGATTAGAAACACAAGTGGTAATATTTTATCACCAGCTGCACTTTTTATGAAGGCCCATTAATATTTTTTCTAAAATGTTTAAAAAAATGTTAAAAGTGCCCACGATGTAATGTTGTCAACAGCAATCGTTCGACATGTGACGTCAGTCATCACGTGATCTCCCAATCTGTATTTGTTATACTCACGCTTTGAATAGAGGTGTTCAAGGTGGAACACACTTGGATATCGCATTCATCCAAAGTATGTGGAAGGTATATGCTAAAACAATGAGGGTGGTTATTTATACGGTGAAATAAGTAGGTAAAATTTCACGTAAAACGAAGGCATTGGGTGGCCCCATTTTTAGGCGACTTAAATACCAGAAACAAAAAGCAATGCAATTTTTGAACAAGTTAAAGGTAACTAATTACCAAGTTGTGTATACTTTTTTAATACTACCAAGAATTTAGTAAAATGTTACAATGTTTATACCAAGTAATGCCTTCGTTTATTGTGAAAGAAAGGTGCACTTCAGAGTCTCTTTCAGACAAGAAAGGCTGGGGAAATAAAAGGTAATGAACACAGGTAGGTAGGTGGTCATGATGTTACAGAAAATGTTTCGATCGCAACACCTCGGTTCAGCACAAAAGAGGTGAAGCGATTAGAAATATGTACCTTTTTATAAATGCATTAGACTCATGAAGTGAAATTCGTAACAATGTTGCTACACACACTACAAAACGTGTGTAGGTTTTTTTTATTATTATATTCGAGTTGAAATGAAATGAGTTGAAAGACCTTGTGTGGTGTAAAATGGGTACATTTCAATAAGTGTTAGAAAGACAAATTGGTACATGTATTTGTATTAAAGTTGTGGTTTATTAACTTGAAAAGACAGGTAGGTTGGAAAGATGATGTTGTGCATGATAATAAAGGAGAAGAGGAATTTCCAAACCAAATCCAAGACATTAATGCTGAATTCACATAAGTGAATATTCACAATGTATTAATTTATATCAGAGGGTGAGAAACAATAAAAAGTATTATGAAATAAAGTCTGAGTGTTAGGTATAAAGTTTGGTAAAAATAAGAAGAATGAAAACATAATCATGGAGAAGATACTTACGAATCTGGAGGAGTTGTTGTTACGGGTTGTCTTAGCGTTACCGTAAGCTTCAAGTACAGGGTTAGCCTGCACAATCTGATCCTCAAGGGTTCCCTGTAATAGATCAGTTAAGTGTGTAGAAGTTTGTATGGGTCATGATAGTGTTGAGAACACATCTTATGGTAGGATGTGTTAATATTTCAATACAACAATGTGAACTACGAAATTACAACCAAGACTATACATGTACGCTCGTGCGTGTATTCTAATTATCTTACATAGCATTTTGAAGTAAAAACATATATCGATACGATAAGAATATGCTATTTTGATTTTAGAGCCTAAAATACTACACTCATATCAAAGAAATTAAGTATCTTAGAGAAAGGTGTTACCTTCTTGGATGCGGCGGCAGCGGCCTTTTCTTCCTCAGTCTGCTTCTGGAGTTGAGCGGCGACCTTGGCGAAGTACATGATTACCTTCTTGGTGTTTTCAGTCTTACCGGCACCAGACTCACCACTGTTTGACAAAAGCACAATCATTTAATTCTACATCGAAATCTACGAGTATTATCATGACGATTACATGTGGCGTGCGAGGTATGATATTAAGACTACAAAAAACAACTGAAACTTGTTTTAAACCGTCAAATGTTTATATAATTTTATTGTGAAACAACGCAGTCTTCGTACTTGTAACTTACTAGCTAGCAATTTACTTCTATCGTTTCGTATTTTACCATCAACATGCACGGCATTACAAATGTTATCAAAGGGAACTTAAAATACGTTAAAACCAGTTGAGATATTTTAAATGATACTTACGTAATCAAACAAGACTGGTTTTCACGATCTGAAATATGAAATTGGATTCTTAGAAATGTATGATTTCAAAAACGTCAAATGGATGGCGTCAAGTGCAGGACTTCGAATACATATTGTAACATTCACATTTCAAAGCAAAATGCCGCATTCATCTCATATACACACGCATGATGAATACGAGTATGCTTAATTAAAAGTATATAGGTATACATTCTCGAGTGTATGACAATTATTAAAAGGTAATCCCCTCCTGATAAAATTAATTTTTCAGTGCTGACTTGGTTAGTTGATAAAACTGATGAGCTTGTTCTTGTAATGGTGTTATAATAATGATTGCATTTGTTTCATGTAAATTTTCTCCTAATCCGATCTACTTAATTCATATTTTTACTTAATTTATATTGCAACTAAATTCATATTACGACTATAATGCTACGTTATTGATTGCATAACATGTGCTGTATACTACATCTACCTTTATATACATAAATGCATAGGTATACCCCACATGTGCAACAGTAGAAAACGTCTAAGTCTAGAATCAATTAGTGATAATAGGTAGCTAATTAAGTATCGTATGGCAACAATTATTCTTCACCGAGGGAGCGATTGTTTTTCTTACACTGATTTGCCCCTCTTATCGGCTTGTCAAATTACCTACACATAAGTATTCATTGGCATTCTTTCCTGAATGAAACTCATCAGTAAAGCTACTACTGTTGTACCAACCAACAGCTGTTGGTCCTTAGATCAGACATAGTTTAGTTCATTATTGAGATACTTCCCCATGGCAACGACAAAGGTATATCACAGGTAGACAACTGTAAGCATTTAGTCATCGAAAACACATGTTTTGGTATTTACTATTTAATTATCAGGATATATACCATTCGATGCATTGCTGATGCGCGGTTAATACACATGTAAATTGAATAAACAAGATAGAGGGCGTGGACCATATACACGCCGTAATTCTAATATGAGTATTGACTAGACATTCAGATATTAGTATCTTTGTTGATATTTGTTTTGTATTGCTTTGCTGGTATTGTGTTTTGAGACGTACCTTGCAACATAGCCTGGAACGCGTTGTCGGCTACAGCGAACAAATGGGGTGGCATTTCCATCTTCCTCTTGCCACGGTACTTGGAGATGATGGTGTCTTGGTAGATTGGAAGACGACGGTAGGGGTTCACAGCGACGCAGAACAGACCGGAGTAAGTCTACAAACAGCAACAATAGGGGTAAAAATATAAATACAAGAATTTGGGTCGAAAGTACATAATAATTATCCAGTCGAACATGCATTTCTAGCGGTACATTTAATAGAAACTTATAAATTTATTCGATCAAATGCTTCAAATAGATCAACTAACGCTTAGACGGAAATTCTTAATTGAAATATGTCTCTGTTTCAAAAAATATACAAACATTACATGGAAAGGAACGCATGTTAGCGTTTGTCGAATACACCCTGTTACAAGTACAAACGTATGTCAAATGTGCGGTAAAATGTACGTTACAAAGAAGATGGTGAAATTTGGTGAAAATAATTTACGTTTGTAGCTATCACAGAACTTTGAGCAATTAAGAAAGTGCTTATGAACCAATTTAATTTGCCGCGGTCATTTGTCATTGATCGACTTTCAGTTAACCGTAGAATAGGTTGTTTATGGTTTTTTACTTTTTAACGGTAACGTAGAAATCGACATGTGTTCACTTACGTAGATGAATCCATTGAAGTATCTAGTTCTCAAGTTGTTCAATACGGAGGCTTCGTTCAAGTAGGTCATGTTGGCCATGTCTTCAGCCATCTCGTACTTGGGAGGGTTGACCTGTTGAAGGTCATCTTTCTTCACCGTGCGGTTCTGTGAACATAAGGGGAGAGAAATATATTATACGTGCGACAGTCAGTTACCAGGCGCAACAAACAGCTTTGCGGATTATGAAGCAGTTCGCATAGCTGAATATTGCAACATGCTATTATGCATAATACTTTATGGCTTCTTCTTAGTACGCTTAAAAACCTCACCAAAAGGTTGTGAAATGAGATATTTAGCAAACACTACATGCTTTTTGTAGAAGGTTTTGAAATTACATTTACTACATTTAAATACGCTTAAAACATGCACTTTCGTCCCTTTTCATCATTTTTCATATTGGTCGTAAAAATCAATTTTTAAGCCATAAAACTGCTGTTTTCTGAATTGGTTGGTATTACATTACACAATTACAATAAAATTTCGTTTACTAGAATGATATTAGCTGCACGATCGGTGTAATCGCTTTCTGTTACATTACAAAATTTTAAATACATTTTCGTAAATTATAATGATTAACAGTGAATGTGTTCTTAACGAAGTTATCGCTTTATGTTACATCACAAAGTTTAAAACTCAATTTCATAAATTACAAGTATTATGATTTAAGGTGAAGATGTACTTACTGTGTTATCGCTCAAAATTTTGACAGTGATCTCATCGCCCTTGGAGGACACGATCTCACCACGAGCGAAACCCTCTTTCTCATCGGGTACCCAGCAAGCTTTCTTGCCATCAAATGGCTGAGCTTCCTTCAAAAGCTTCTTGCGATCAACTGCAAGGTATTGGAATTCCGGATCTTTAGTAAAGTCCATCGTGCCCGTTGATAGGAAAGGCGATTCGACGAAAAATTTAGATGATGTGTATTATGCCAAGACTCGAACAGCTCTTTCAACTGAAATGAAAAAAAACATATTTTGAATTACATGTATAAGTAATCATGAAATAAATGCCTGTAAAATCGTTTTTTCCGCACAGTCTACGGTCTAAAAGTTAGCGCATTAATTATTCTGAATTAGTTGGAAAGGTTATATGACTTTCGAGAGAACTACTTTCAGAAATTTACTGCTGTCGTTTTAGTTTTAGTTGAATTAGCCTATAGAGCGAACATTGCTGATTTGACAGTATTCATTTATCAATACACGATTTTGTTTCGATTGACTTACAACTCAATTACAATTGACTTTTTCATCTAGATAATTATTCTAACGTTTTCATTTATGCCAGTGAAAATGCCATCACTAGATTTTATATAAAACATATGCATTATGTATATTCTTTATTTGATATATGTTTCGAATTGCAGCTCCCGCTCCTGAATTCACTATTATACTTCGACCTTTTAAATGACCCTTTGACCTCTAAACATTACTTAAGTGTTTAGTATCCCAGAATGGCGACTCGATTCATTTACTCTAATCTTGCCAAAAAGCCAATTTAGGATATTTTGATTTAAGACTCGTGTTTTTTCTTTTAAATAATTTGTAGTTTGGCTATAACGTGTTAAAATCCAATTTACAAATTATTCAGAAACCAGCATTACCAAAGATACCGCATTATGTACCATGTAATAAGAAAGAGAATGCCTCGCATCATTAAATGACGTTTGTCTTTCAGCACTTAGTATAATACACTAGATGACTGAATGAGAAACATCTGTGAGGCATTAATTATCTAACAGTCATACCCAGGTAAAACAACTAAATACAATCTGCTGACGGCACGTTCATGTTCCAATGATTATCTTATTTACAGATGTGTGAACAATCATGTTTTCTGTCTCAATTGATGAGAAGCATCGTCACTAGCGCGGATGACGTACCTTGTACATTATAATACTCCATACCAAGCTTTAATGATAGTTTACTTTAGTTGTATATATTTTATATTCTATATTTCAAAAGCATCGTTACTTGCGCGGATGGTATATCTCGTACCTTATACCAAGCTAAATAATGGTTTACTTTGGTTACTAGTATAATGTTGTCTATTATATAACTTCAAAAGTTTGTATTAGACTCTTTGATGTTGATCTGATATGCTTTCATGATAATAATTAGATAAACAACATAATTATTTATATAGAGAACATGTAAATGTTTAGTGCTAGCATAAACTACTAGATCTAGTATAAGAACAGTCGCCGCATCTTATATTTGAACTTGAATATAGTATATCCGTTTTACGATTCATTGCGAAAATGTATTAAACAATAAGGATTATATTATAGTTGAAGAAAACAATACAGTACTTAAACAAAAGCACCGCGTTCATTTTATGATCACCGGTTGTACTCCAGAATACATTTAATTAAGGTTTATCTCATTATAAGAGTTTGCAAAATAAATAAATGTTTCCAATTGTTATAAGAGTTTGCGAAATATGTTTTCAATTGATAAATACTATCACTCAGTCTACAATATACAAATTTATGCATTTATCTATGATAGAGAACTATAAGATGTAAGAATCAGATCGTATAGTAAGAACTTATCAGTTATGTATTCATAATTCATCATTTAATTATTTAAATGGTAATCATGATATGTTTATTTTTATAATTCAGTCGCGCTCACGATATGTTTGTTAGAAGTTGGTTATATCCATTCGTAAACACGTGTTTAATAGAATCTACTTCATAATTTCCCGCTTAAAATTCTTCCACAAAATACGCGAAAATTCAATGCAACACTTTGAACACTAACTAACCGTTCTATTCTTTCAATCCTATTCACTTTGTAAGTAGTAGGTTCACAATATGAGAGATAAATACAATATTTTGGGATAAGGTTATCTAGCTGAACGTGTACTTACCTCAAACTAGGAAAGAGCAAGTCCTTGCGCCTTAGGTCCGGTTGCAAGTTTATATACCGTACTTTAGATACGTCTCTCCCGCGACGACTTCTGTTACCTGCGCTCTGATTGGTCGATATTAATCAGACAACGAATGACAATGCGCGGTACTAATGCTCAGTACAACTTCTCCTTTTGGAACTGTGCGTGTTTTCGGATTGTGTTGATCAGCATATGATATTGGTCTCCAGCCATGAAATATAATTGCTAACACAGCTGTTGATACTTACATAACGATGGCACGATCAGTGAACATCTACAGTCATGTGCGCTGTCTCTTCATGTCCTGGTTTAGCATCACGACATGGCTGAGGAAGTTTATGTTTTAGAACGCGCCGCGAAACTTTATACCATTGTGTTTATTTTTCAATTTTGTGAGTTTTCTTTTCAGAATTAAAACGTTTATTCTGGATAGCCACCATGCGTTTCCAATTAACATTAATATACAATGGGATACACAGAACGGTCATTATTTATATATTTATATAGCCTGATTGGCGTATAATAATAAATGCACGTTTTCATAGTGACATCTTATTTTTTACTTTTATAAAAAAATCAAATTTAAATTATAATCATATCATAAGAACAAATGCATGGAAAATGTGATTATCACTTTAGTTTGAACTTTTTTCTAAAAAATCTTTAAATTTCAGAAAGAAAGTTTATACAAAAATAATTACTTATATTACTAAATACGGACATGTATATCGATTTCATGCAAAACGTTTTAATTGCACTTTTATACAATTTAAAACGGGGTGCAACCTTGAATACAAGGATATTTTAAATGAAAATTTAATTAAATTAAAAAATATAAATAAAATGCTCTGTTGATGGCGTGTATGCCTATAAAACAGTAAAAGACCATTTTGTGGAAGCAGAAATTGAAAAAATTCCTGCTGGTTAGAATTAAAATGGGTAGGTAGGTAGACGGGTGATATTATGAAACTTTTATATATTTTTTTAAATTATTTTTATATGATAGTTATATAATAATCTGTTGACCGTGGCATCGAACTTTATGTTAACATATTTCCCCTTTAATATGTTAACAATATGGAAAAGACTATCAGCGTTGGTAGATGTGGACAGTTCATGTGTTTTTCTAGTTTCTCTAAACATTATTGTTTCATTAACTCGTTTATTATACACTTGTCAAACAATATGCCGCAGTTTAACCAGTTATTCTTCCAGCAATACTTAAAAGTTCCCGGATGGATGCACTTTCCGTTCCCAGATGGAAGCATTTTCCCATGGCGGATGGAAGTTACCGGTGGTGTGGGCGTGTAAGAATTGATACAGACAAGTGCCGGTAAAAATGTCGACGTCATCACTATCACCCGATATGATTATTACATAGTAACTTCTGGTTGCTATTAACATTATGACAATATTCATTATATTCCCGAGCCAATAAAATACGACACATGTATTGATCCGTCAAAATCTTTCTAGCTCGGCGTCTAAGCATAGAGATAATTAATATCATATGTTTTGTTACATACTCATGTACCTACAAAACTAGCTGCTCTATTGACGTGATCGAGAGATAATATCGGCACAAATGTTGCAAGTTTTTGCACTATTCCATGCTTTCATAGCCCTAGATTTTCTTTAGTACGAGTACGTAAGTTGTACAGTTATATTTCATACGCAAGGTAACCACTATGTAGGCTTAGTAAAAAAATCAACATATTCTTGCATATCAATTTTTTAACGTGAAACAGATGTGCCTACCTGATGTTTCCCCGTCGGCAAACTATAGAGAATCTGTTTGATTGACGAATCTTACGAAACAATACGTTTACCTGTCTGCTTATTTTCAAAAGCTTTCGATAATATTTGTACAGGGTTAAAACGAAATAGGTGATGTTAATTAAACAAATTGATATACGCATTTACCGCGTGCTGTTTATCAAAGTGAACAGGGTGGTGTTGAATTAGTTTCAGATAAGCAAACGTTCGCTGGATTTACTGCTATGTTTTTCAAACAGAAAAGATCATTGTATTGTACAGACAATACTATGATGATAATTGCAGGTTTTCGTAACGAAATGTCTAGTTGGTGCAGGGGATACTTTACTTTTTGTGAAGTGTGTAAAACATAAGAGTTCTTAGACCGAGAGTTTTAACATAGTTATATTATTTATTTAAGGGCGTAAAAAAGATAACACCTTTCACTGACGTCCCATGGGCAAACAATGAATTTCAACTATCAGTGAAAGGTGAGAACATTTGCATTGTTCGAGTCATCTACTGGTAAATCATAGCAAGGGACCAGCAAATCAGTTCGAGTGCTCGACCCTGGTACGGTTCGAGTCATCTATGTTTTTTCTATATGATTAAAGAAGGGATTTTGACGGGACCGGAGAACGAGTTCGAGGCATCTGGGGTGTTCGAGGCAAGTACTGTTCGAGGCATCGAAGTTCGACTGTAGTTACTAATATTCTATAGTTGGATTCTTGGCCAGTCTCAGTGTGAGTCACACTAGATGCCTGTTGAGTTAAACATTTGACCCGACATGAATCCAAGTCTTAGTTTGACTTGACTTACTTGGCTTAGTCCTCTTGGTCCCGGCTGGGACATAGGGCCGCTGCCACAGCTCGTCTTAGTGCGACTCCAGTAGAATCTTGTCAGGGATCCAGTTATAGCATTAGACCCAATTATTGCAAAACTTAAAGAGTGAAGAAATAGCTTTATGAATAATAATAATAATAATAAAACTACATTGGCATCGAATGAACAGGGAACGTAAATACTTACAGGAACGGAGTTCTTGTACTTATACTTGTAAACCATCAGTTTGTACAAAAGTCTTGACTTTGTTATACTGATACTCGAAGACAAGCAGCTTACAACTCATCAAGCGAAAGCATTAATTCAAATCACTTAATATCAAACATTATATAAACCATTATGGTACTCAAGAATATTGATATAAAAGTAGAATTAGTTAGATATAAACGAGTATTTATCAAAGAAAGAACGATACACACTTCAATAGACAACAACCATCTGTTTGTGTCTATGTAAGATAAGCAATTATGCATTTCACTAAGAACAATATGCTTTCAACATACGTATTTCAAGATAAGCCACGCATTGAAAGCAATTCCATTACGAAGAAGTCATATTCGATCTGATATAGGAGAGTTGTATTACCCAGAAATTTGGGCCATGACGTTGGTGGCGTTACTTGTATGTTGTCTTATTACAGTGTACGTATATCTATAAGAAAAATATCCAAATCAATGCAGTATTTCATATATTGCACTAATTTTGCGTGTTTGTTGCATCATAATTCCTCCACGGAAAACGTGGTAGATGTGCCGATGAAAAGGCGCATCCAGTGCGGTATTGCAGTTATCGCACTCTTTATTCAGTACAGTATTTGAGTTATTGTACTTTTTCGTTGTAACTAAGATACGCTGCCGAGTATTATATAGAAATTGTTTCACAATATATCTAAAATAAACAACAAAATTAATCTGGTATTAAGACTAAGATGGATGTAAGTATGTATCAATATGATTACTAGTACTCATCAGTATTTTTTCTAGTGCAGTATTACAGTTATTGCACTCTTTACTTAGAAACAATTTACAATACAGAAAGTGTTTCATTATCACCCTAAACTTAATTACAATTGTGATAACAAAGACTGATTTCTGTTAGTGTGTATCAATATGATAACTCTTTAGTATTGCAATTACCGTACTCTTTTTCGAGTGCAGTTTTACAGTTATTGCACTCTTTACTTAATAACAATATAAAATACAGAAAGTGTTTCATAATCGCCCTAATAAAATTAATTACCAATGTAGGTATATGTAATAAAGACAACGATGGTGGTAATTATCTATCAATACGGTTACTCATCTATACCCATACATTCTAAGGACAGGCTAGACGATATACTGCCAATGAGTCAACAATCCATTTGTGAGTGCATAAAATACAAATAAACACCGGTCACATATGGTTCATATGAGGTATGATTAACACATGTCCAGGAACTAATAATATATACGGATATCCTTTGTCCATTTCCTGGCTGGGTTCCTTATGACCATTCATAAAATAATAAATACAAATGCCTCCACAAAAATAATGCTAGAGTACTAAACGTGTAGGTAATAGAGTACTAGTACTAGTAATCAAAGTAATGGAGTATCACACAAAGTCACACATGTGATGTATACTGTAAAATCATTAATTTTCGTGGGGGCTAAATTTCGTGGATTTTGTGGTTCATCCTCTACCAAGAAATTAATCCCATCGAACAATACTTTTGACCCTTGCATTTATTACCTGAATTCATAATCCACAAATAAACGTCCCATCGAAATTTTCATTTTTACCAAAACAACGAAATTTCACCCCATCGAAATTAAATGATTTTACAGTATATCGTATTATCGTTCTAGCCAAAACATCTTAAAGACGTCAATTGGCAGCAAGAAAGAGCTATCAATATATGGAACAAGGCGGTCGATAGTGCAGTTTGGTTGTCAGTGGGCCTGGGGGTATATACATTCTTGGATGACTGTTTTGTATAGCTTTTAGAAGTGACTGTGTAAAGCGTTCCATGGAATCTAGCCTTCCCGCGAGGAGGCATAAATGCCGATGGTTCGTTAATATAATATGTGTAAATGATGAACATTGTTCTATTGAGTTATTTGTGGTTTGTAGGGAGATCATCCTATGTACGTATGTGTGATATTTGATGTTCCACAACATTCATGGACTATGTTGTTTTTCTTCGTAGGTTGTTGGAATCAAACAGTGCTGATGTTTTGTTTATAGTCATACCATTATTGTGTTTCATACAATTTTCAAAGACGATTGATATGGTTGATATCAAGATGTTATTTGCTCCAAATGCATATTGATTCTAAGGAATGCCATGATACCTTCTCGTGTTATTTTCTAAGTTCAAGAGGGACCATATTTCTTACGAAAGATAAGTTGCACTGTGGGTCTTGTTTAACAGTACCCACAGTTCAAAGTACCGCAGCCGACTGCAAAACAGAGCGGACAGGTACATGCAATTGTACAATGCGAAAATGCTATGGTGATTGCATATTATTTCATGCTTATCGGTGGTTTACGGCGGAATAACGGTGGATTATTCCCCGATAATTTCACTGTTCATAATTTCACAGTTCATAATTTCACGGAAGCGGACTAATTTTTAAAAAACAATTTTCCCTTCCGCCAAAAATAAAATAATAAGCATTTTCACTCGCTCTCTTAATCTTTGACAAATAACAGAACATTTTATGTACATAAATGTAAAACAAATGGACGAAATTGAAGCCATTGCAGAAGAACTATTTGATTGCAACTCGACGCGTGCATGGCGGGAAAACGACGTCACGCAAAACATTTTAGGTATATAGTGGAGTATTTCCATAATTTAAGCTATTTGAAGCATGAAATAAATAGAATATTAGTATTTTTTCGTGTATGATCGTTTGATAATACACCTCGTGAGCAGCTGACTTATATTTTCACTCGTGGCTACGCCACTCGTGAAAATATTACATCAGCTGCTCACTCGGTGCATTATCAGCCGATCATACACGGAAAAATACAAATATCCTCTATCTAATAGTTTATACTTTTTATATCACACAAGTTTGACATCTTTGCGGTAGTGATTGCGGTTTAAACTTCAAACTTCATAGATACGTACATGTATTGTTATTAGTGCTTTAGGTCACAAACCACTAAATGAATGTGTTCTTTAACTCAATGTAAAGTTACAACAGTCAGTCCAAGGTTTATACATGTTATGGCCAGGTGGCAGACATATATCAATGAAAAGAATGGGCTACTAGCTTTAAGAAAATACAAAAAAAAACAGGGGGTCACTTATCAAATCCGGGTTTTACCCTACCCTACTTTCGCTTTGGTATTTTGGCCAAAATCTCAAAATATGTAAAATAAAACAGTTTCAATACATCACATACATGTATTCAAATCCTGTTAACCCAATTAGATGACTCCAGTTCCACCTTGTCAAAGCATACTAGCATTTAAACACAATCACCAGTTTATTTAGGGACTATTTGAGTGTATCCTATTTTGTTTCGCGGGGGTATTTAGTGGTTTGTAACCTTTATAGTATTTATTAATACGCATTATACGCAAACGACATGTTAATTGTGACTGTTGCTAAAATGGGACTCTTGTTGACATGCATGTTAGGACTATTCTAACCGTCAATATGATGCTTTCAAGAGAGCACACTATGTGTTTGGTCATTCACTTTGCCTGTCGGGTTATTCAAACACCTTTAGGGAAATCCCCTTCTTAGGCAGTTCATTTATTTATATATCAGTTCATACTAAACTATGAATTCTGAACTATGAAGTGTTAAATATGAACCGTGAACTTTGAATTTTGAGCCAGCATCTGGCTTTAGTAATGCACTTTAAAATATGTCGATCAAGGCAAAGACCTTAATTACCTGTAATTTAGGTCTTTGTTCAAGGTAACCCAAACTAGTCCAGGAAACAGGCGCTATCTAATTCGTTTGGCGGAACTGCAGAGATCCGCAATAAGTAGAATTGATTTCGTGATGAATTTTAGATAGAGAAAGTGTTTCTTGGCATTTATAGTTGATAATAAAATTAATAGTTGTGCATTTCATGTTGTATTTCAATCTGTTCGTCATACATCATCTTCCGCTGGTGGTGAAGCGTTTCTTGGGGAAATGATTTTTTAACCAGAGCGTGTATTTTTACGACCGTAACACACAATGGTTTTGTTTTTGTCCTAACAAAGAGATTGTTTTATACTAGTTTGAATAACTGTATTATTAAAAGGGTTGATATTTTGGCATATATTTTGCATTATGAATATGATTTATGTTCAAGATCGTTACAAGGAGTCTTCTTAAGAGATCCGACGCGTGCTTGTTTACAAATGATCGCAAATAAAAAATGAAATAATTGATTGTTATTCTGCAAACTTTTCATGGACGTGAGTAATCAATTGTTTAGATACAACAAGTGTTATATATTTACACAGAAACCAATGTCCTAACAGACAAGCATACGACTTTCATTATTATAGTACTAAAATAATTTTGATAGGTATAAATATTTATTTGAGTAACAGGGATATAAAACAAATATAGACGAATGTGCTGCTATTTCTAGGAATCTCATGTATATATAACACTGAATTGAGCAACCAGCGTACAAGCGAGTGCAGATCAAGAAACGATAGATAGATTATCGCTAAATTTGTATAATAATCATTAATTAATCCCCTAACGTATGCCTGTGCTGATAATCATCACACACACACTTCTGGTTAATTGGGCAATGGTTGTCTGCGATTATTCTCGTCTCGTTGGATCAGATAATATAATCGGTAATACATGTATAATATAATACAATACAAATAATATGCGGGTACGAAGATGCTGGGTACGATGTAAGTGTGAAACAGGGTGACGCGACGGGGGACGAATGATGCCGGTGATAGTTCGTAGTAACAAAGGTCTGTTCGGGTTTATCTCCCAACAAACCCGGGCGCAGGTAGTGAGATTGAATCTTAGTTAAATAATACTTAATTATAGAATAATGCGAAAACCTATTGTTTGAATCATGTGTACTCGAAGAACATGATTTTCGGCGTGTAAAAATCACTTTGATGTGGGATTTTATCACTGCAAAATTCACAGTTATAAAAGTCGAACGCCAACATTTACAGCAGAATAGAATAATTGCGTAAATCAATCCTGTGTTTATATTATATTAAACGTAAGCTATCACCAATAACAAAACCACCCCAACATAACGACCACAATTATTTGTTTCATTTTCAATTTCACTTTTCAAACAACCTCCATATTAAGGTCAATTCAATAAAACATTATTTGATTATACTAAGGGTGGTCCTATTACAGAGGTTGTTCTTCGCGTACTACTTACGACCTTATGAGAATCATACATATTTTACATCCGTATCCCAAGGCGCTTCTTGTGAGCCTTTTTTCATGAAAATCGGAACTCCATGTTGACAAATTGAAGTTGAAAAGGCTTGTTTTTCCATAAGTAAAGAGTAGTTTTCTTGTTTTCTCAAAATAGCATTGTGTAATAAGACCTTTTCGTTATAAGTCAACGATATATAGATTCGTGATTTTGCAGACATTTTTTTCTAATTGAGATCTGTGTTCGCAGGTGGTCTTATCGAGAGAAAAAACAACAAAGTGTTGCTAACTTATAATTAAGAACAAATTGAAGATTATCTAAAGATAAAACAAAATAGGAATAAAAGATGTTTATCTGCAACCCAGACAGAACTATTCGTTGAAGCATCAAACAGAATTAGTGCCAGTATTCAACATCATCGGTGGCAGACTTTAACCAGTTCGCCTTTTTGCCCGTTGTTTTTATTTACAGTAAAATTTCGTCATCGCGAGGAGTCATCGGGACAAGCCAAATGCTCGAGATATGCATGATGCTCGACATAATGCTATAAGTTCATTTACAATATAGAGCAAATTCGAAGGTACTTTGCTCGACATAGGTCGTGTGTCTATCTTATCGATGCTCGTCTTAACGAAGTTTTACTGTATTATTATTCATTATTAAGACTGGTCTCATGGTCCGATTTTGACTATTTTGATATTCTAACTGGTACCAGCCTAATCACCATGAAGCAATCGGAATACCTCTATTCTCGGGCTATGTTACAACTGTGCTTTCCGGTGCCTTATTGCACGGGCAAACAGTGTCATCGAATGGATAAACTTGCATGAAAAACATATTTTCCTTTTAGAACTAATAGACACTACATGTATTGGTTCTAAAGGGACAAAAAAGGTTTCTTTATTCATTCAACTTTATCAAATCGATGAAACAGTGCCTGTGCCTTATTGTACCAAGACGGTCGCAGTGAGTATCGTATTGCGACTATACATGCACATGTACGCTTTTAGCTCACCTGTGCACGTTGTGTTCATTAGGGATCGTTTATGGTAGGTGGTTGTCCAGCATCCGAGATTGCCAATTGTCGTCGGCAGGGTTCGTCAAAGGTTCCTTTAAATAACTTCACCAATTTTAAGCACAGGCACACGGATACACTTGCATGAAATGTGATTTTAAGATATGAATTTCAACAAAACCTCAAATAATTAATATTGGGTGGTCTTCTTTTTAATGGTCACATTATTTAAAAATAGATTTTCTTCTACAATTTACGGAATTATACCAAACTTCACAGGAATATTTAATGGGTGGGTCTCTTTTAAGTCAGTTGTTTGTTCAAAAATAAAGACCATTAGAGGGTATATAATGTGTAGAAAAGGGGGGTGCATCTGTTCATGATTAAAACAATGCAATAACTGATTTTATTTTAAGATATTACGAGTAAAGAAAGCCCAGGTGTTTGTTTATACTGATATTTATCGATTAAGAGGCAGCATGTATTTCCTTTTACACATGCATGTGTAAGCTATGCAGTCTCTGATACCGTGAAGTCTCATGCATGTGTAAGCTATGCAGTCTCTGATACCGTGAAGTCTAAAACTTTGATAATTATTAATTTCGCTTTAAAAACAAGATAGAAATGTTTTAATGATCGGGATTGACATAACACGGACGTTTTGGCTAAAACTGCAAGTAAAAATATGTAAGCAAAAAGTTAAAAGCAGTTCTAAGTATTTTATTCGTTGACCAATTTTGATAAAACATGTCAAATGCCCAAGCCAAGAATGAGAACTACCCATTCAGAATTTTACTTGCAGTCTTATCCAACAGGTCACGTGGTATGTCGGTCCTGATGATATAGCTTGCGCTGTCTTCCGTTGCCATTTTCGTATATTCAGTGTATTTCGAAAATATTTTCTAACCTGTCTACAGGATAATTAAGACTGACATCTATTTCAATGTAGTGTTTTATGGTTCATAGGTAATAGACAAGTAATAAAGAAACTGTATTCAAGGCATCGAGAAAATAATGTTCACTGTCGTAGTATAAACGTTCTGATGGCTTACAGACAAGATACATCTCGATAAAATGATCTTCACTGGCGTAATGTAACCATTCTGATTTTTTAAAGACGTGGAAAGCCTCGAGAAAACGATATAGACTAGCGTAATGTAAATGTTCTGATGGCATTAAGACAGGGGTCTGACAGTGAACTAACAGTTGTATGTTCATGGTGTTAAGAGACAACAGCCTGCCAGCTTCTCCGTCAAATATGTACATTAATATCAAACCTAATAATGTCATAAACTCCCGCATAGTGACTTACTAAACTTACTTGTACTGTTCGTGTCTGTGGCATTTAACACATGACGGTAGCACAGTACACTATATGTAGGTCATAATAATCGCAGATTTATTATACATTTGTACATGAAGAAAGTGTGTAACACTTCTTTACCCTTGACATACTGGTACATGTATATATCGCAGGCTTAGAATTAAAAGGTCGTAAGAACAAAATCGGTATTTTGAGATAACAAGAAAAAACTGTCTGTAATTTGCTCTTCACTTTTGGAAGAAAAAAAACAGTTCATACAGCTTCATTTTGGTCAACATGTGACAAGCTCCGATTTTCATGAAAAAGGCTCATAAGAAGCGCCTTATGGTGCATACTTTCAATATGTATCAGTCTTATAAGGTCGTAAGTAGTAGTTCAAAGCCTGCGATATAACATATTATATACATCATCCAAGACAGTTTTCCAATGAGTTGTCTCCACAACATCTTAAAAACGCGCTGGTAATATGTGTTTGAATACACGTATGACTTTTATGACTGTGTTACAAAAGTGCTACCGAATATCACGAAGTTGTATTACTATAACTAAGGCTCAGCATCTAGTGTCAGTGTGAATACATGGTTGTATAATCATAGTAGTACAGTACAACCACTGCTGTGCAACACTCTATGTGAGCTGCAAATATTAGCTGTTGGTAAGAGGTGGTTGCTCTGTAGAGGTTATATTAATAGTAAATATCTGCTTCAGGAAATGTCGAATGTGCTGTTATTAGAGAGAAGTTGTTGCTATACAACGGGCGATGGAGATGTAGTGCTGTTCCTAATTACATATGTGCCTAAGTATCTCAGTGGTTAGTGCGCTTGGTGTCTAATCTGGCTACCTTTGTTCAAATCCGGATGGAGAAAAATACATATATGCCTACCATATATTAGCAGAAAGCTGAGAGGCAAATTAAGACAATGCTCGGCAATTTACAAGCACATTGCGCCTCAATTGTCTTTAGCGGTAGACAAACCGAATACAAAAGTCCCGCGTCCCTCAGTGACCGCATCATACCAAAAATGGAACCAGTAAGAACACTTGCCTGTCTCCTCCCATACATTTGTGGAGATGAATAACATCAGGAATGAGGTATCGAGTGATTTATATTAGTTGTAGAACACTTGTTTCACAGTCGACCTAATGGAATAAGTATACATGTACTGTAAAATCATTTACTTTCGATCGGACGAAATTTTGTGGTTTTGGTAAAAAATATCATTTCGATGGGAGTTCGCAATTCAGGTAAATAAATGCAAGGGTCAAATTTAATATTAGATCTGATTAAATTTCGTGGTTGAGGCGAACCACGTAATCCACGATATTCAATCCCCCACGAAAATTATTTATTTTACAGTAACTTTGTTATAAGACCGTGACTGAGTGATGAAACATATAATGAAGTGATAGTTACACACACTAGCAGGCAGTATTCGCTAAGAGAAATGCTCGCATGATAAATGAAGGTGAAATGTTACAACCTTCTAACACATGTTCACCATGTACACGGAAATGCATATCATATCGCCACATGTCCAGTCAATTGTTGTTTGGGCCAAGGTGACGATGCATTATGATTATGTGGCATGGACACTGGTAGAAGTCAGTATGAGTTCGCCGTGTAAGCTTAGTGGTAGCGTGTTCACGTTGAATGCTAGAACTTAAGACTCGGGCCGCGGGTTGCGAACTCAGGTCACGACATACCAACAGACTAAAAACAGTACTGTTACATGGCTGGCGCCTGTCATTGAAAAAAAGTGTTAGTCAGTAAGTAGTGAAATGAAACTCTTGAGCCAGGTGGGACCCATGTGTTTGTGTGCCGTATTTGTTCGATCCCGGACTGAATCACGGCAAGCAATACACTTCCATGAAACCTTTATATCGTTTCCGATTCTCCACACATGAGGAAATTCGCTGGTTCCTGGTAGAAGAGTAAACTAGTACTGTTAAAACAATAGAATACGATTCAGGAAAACAGATTAGGTGAATCGGACGCCGTATACCTGAAAATTGGATGAGCTACTGCGTCAAACCTGAATAAACAAACAAATATATATTAGGTACCTCATAAGCCAAATGAGTTAGCAATTTAAGCTACTAATATTTAGGAGTAACGCTTCAATAAATAAATAATAGTACATGTATAGTTTGGCGAATTTGACGAGAACCTGACCTTTTGATTTGCTTAATTTAACAGTCGATATAGTGTCCGTATTTATAACCTCTGTTGTATGTTTTCATAGTCGATGAGTATCACGAAGACGCTCGAGATGTAATCAAACACACATTTGAAATACCGATACAGTGCACGATTTGCTTGCGGAAATTCATATATTCAAATCAAGAACCTTGTAATATATTCAAGCATAAAGGTCAGGTGCAAGTCAAATTCTTCAAGCTATACTAATTGTATTAAATTATTAATGAATACTCTGTTACTATGGTTTTCAAGTGGTTAAAGATGGGTAATATGGTTACTATGTAACCACTTCGCAAACCATTTATAACATAAACTCTGTTAGAGAATTTGATTATTTATACTCAACTTATCGTTGTAACATTTATCAACCATGTCATGATTATATCTTTTCAGTTGAAACTGACATAACAAATAAATACAGCTTATAAACTTGTTTATTTGCAAGAAAATATGGCATGCTTTCATTATGATTTTATTTTGATATACCATTATAACTTACCACAGGTCTAAGAAACTATATCACGTTGAAACTACAGTTTTTACTTCCCCAATTTTTCACCCATTAAGTATAGTACAGATTTGTAAAAACATGTATGTACTATATCTAATATGTGTACTATATCTAATGTGTTCTATATCTAAGGAATGACAAAATGGGGAAGTGAAAACTGTAGTTTGTGATCTAATTTCTTAGACCTGTGAACTTATAATATTATTATATTACTATTGTATCCACATGGGGCGGCCAAAGGGCCCAGTCATACAGCGCTCTTCTCCCAACAGTGTCGCCGAGCTCTGGAGGGACAAACTTTGTCGCTATGCTCAATGTGTACTTATTGTATGATAGTCTGGTTACCCGGCTAGATAATATATTTATCAATCAAATAGCATAACATTTTTTTTCAATTTTAGCTAGTTATTCTGGACTTGATTATCTATCATGTTTGAGGTGCAAAGGGAAATAATTTCATGAGAAAAGAGTAGATTGAGGAGTTGTCTTTATAAACATAGGATATGTTAGTCAGACTACCCTTCTCCAAACAATATCGTCGAGCTGGAAGGACAAACTTTGTCACTTTGTTCAATGTGTACTTATTGTAACGTAAATTATATATATATATAAAGATTGAAAGAGAAAACTTCATCAGTTCATCTCATACAATAATTTGGAGCATGTCGTTTTGCAATGTGGCCTTCGAAAAGCATGAATATATGTTAAAGACATCTTTACAATACCAAAAAACTCATCTATGATTTGTGATTGGGAATACAGCCTGTGTGTATTAATGGAATAAACGACTGAAACATCCCAGGATGTGCTTACAATGTATGTACGAACCTCACATATCGCACAGGACTCTGCTGTACAAAGGCCATAGTTATTTTATCTTCAGGTTCACATCATGTTTTTAAAAAAACTTTTGCTTTTGGGTGAGAGAATGGAAAAATACACGTAACAGGAGCCAAATTTGTAACCCGGTCTGGATCGCTTGAGCTATGCAATATCAAATGGTCGGCATTTTGTCCTTGAGTCCCCCAAGGCTCTCTTATAACTCGTCTACCCTCTCTTCCCGACAATTTTGTTTAGAATTTCCCAAAACCGAACAATAAAAAGTGACCCCAATATGAAACAGAACGTAAAGTTGAACGGATATAGACCTATGTGCAAATTCAAGTTATACTCGTACAGCGATAATTATCATTATCTGCATCATCAGATGATCGTTTAAAAAACTGTTCTGAGTTGAAGTAACCGCCTTGTAGATAGATTTATTCCGATTTGATATCAAGCAAGGCATGAAATGATTGTGGTGTTGTTTTTTTTCTGTGCATCTATCCACGGTACGATTGGGACGTATGTAATACAATTTCATACCTGTATACATGCATGTATGAGGGATGATCCAAAAATAACGAAGACTTTGCTATTATTCCAACAGCACTGCTATTTTGTCAAAATACCCACAATGTGACATGGTTTACAATCGGAACATTTATGCTGGAAATATTCCGATTAATGTTGATATATGTTTGCAAATTATTACTTAAAATGTATAAATGTACTCATAGGAAAAGCATAATTATGTTATTTTGGATCATCCCTCGTACATGCAAAGTTCTGTTAGTTTTTCACCTTATTCATGGAGGCGTGTATGTAGAATTCCTAAGTAAATCGTTACAAGCGAGAGTATGTAAGGTTTTTGCTCAGTCATAACATATCATTCCAGTACTGGTTGTTTTCATATAGATGTCAAATTCATCTCTCTGACATACCGTACATAGGTACTAAAGCATGGAGAATTTGACACGATCCTGACCTTTTAATTAGCATAATTTAACAGTCGATAGCTTGTCAACATTTATATCAATGGTTGTATGTTTTCATAATCGGATAGTATAGATTGGTTATTTTGACCAGAGCATGACCTCTATGCAAGAACCTTTTATACTTGATTCTTATCGACTCGGTCCTTCTCATCGACTCGAGCCCTAATTGTTTTGGTCAAATATACACACTACATACGGAGATGGTTCCTATCAAAAACATGTTAAAATCTGCTCCAAGTCTTATTTCTGTCACAACAGCAAAACAAATGTGAATGAAAACAACTTGTAATCGTTCTGTGATCACTAAACCAACCATGATCGTCCATTTTTGTAAGCATCAACACCTAAGCATGTTACCATTGGGTTCTGTTGTTGACGGTTTTTTTGTCAACAGACTCGTTCACGTTGAATAAAGTCGGTGAATATCATCTAAAATGATTAAACTTAATGCCACAACTGTGTTTTGTGAAGAGTTTTCAGTCTTTGTGTTAAATACAGGCTAACCAATCAGTGGGCTCGAGTCGATGAGAAAGTTTCTGAATGACGTAGGCTCTTGACTAGTACTTGCTTTATAGCAAATATTTTACAATAAAAGCTTTTTAGTGGCAAAACTACTTTGTTTTCATCAAGTTAAGTAATTTCTCAGTCAGTAAAAATAAAATTGGTTAAAGAGTAAACTGTAGGAAGTTTGCATGCTCTAAGGGGCTCGACTCCATGAGAAGGCAGTATACAGGGTGCTAACTTTGAATATATCAATTTCCGCAAACAAATCGTGCGATATCGGTATTTCAAATTTGTGTATGTATTACATCTCGAGCGTCAATCTGTGATGTACCGTAGGTAATATATCGACTGTTAAATTATGCTAGTAAAAAGTCAGACTCGTGTCAAATTTGCCAAGCTATATCAAGATAACGTTCGAGGTGTAATTTACAAACACCAATTTGAAATACCGATATTGCACGATTTTCTTCCGGAAATTGATATATTCAGAGCAAGAACAGTGCAATGTATTCATGCATAAAGGTCAGGTTCACGTCAAATTCTCAAAGATAGTGCATAAGCTAGCCTATAATCACCAGAATTTTTACAAATCTCCAAACCGATGCAATGTAATTAGGCTTTTTGTTCTTTGATACAAATATCCACAACATGATTTTCTAGTATGGCTCGGATGTATAGCTTGGCCACATTGACATGAGCCTGACCTATTGATTAGCATAATTTAACAGTCGATATATTGTCTACGTTTACAACACCGAGTGTATGTTTTCATAATCGTGGAGTATCACGAAGACGCTCGAGATGTACATTCTCGTTCAACCAGCGTATTATTTTCAATTACATACCATACACTGATTCATGAGAATGGAGATGTAATACAAACACAAATTTGAAATACCGATATTGCACGATTTGCTTGCGGAAATTGATATATTCAAAGCTAGGACGTTGTAATATATTCTTGCATAAAGGTCAGGCCCAGGTCAAAATAGCCAAGCTATAGTGTAACAATGACAACAAATAATAGCCACAGAGACAAAAAATGTAAATTACGTTAAGTGACTTCTTTCGTTTGGCTTTAAGAATACATATGTTCGATCTTATATTGTGGAGCTTCATTATATGAAATGAGAAAAGAAAGTAAACATAGCCATTCCACAAAAATACAGGCATACAAATCGGTCATGTGGAATAATGCCATCTTTGCTTGAACAGTATTCAATACTGACTAAAGTCAGAGTTTGTGACCTGTAGGAATTGGAAATGGGACCAGTCCATTTTACATATAGGATACCCCATTGAACATGAACCGTTAAACAACATTCGTACGGATTTACCTTTGTAATTTGACGACTATCTACCTGTTTGATCTTATTGACTCGCCCAAGGAATATCCAATGTCAACATACCTACAAAAATATACAGTGTTCTAATTACAAAGTCCCACACTCCCCCTATCAACAGGTTGTCAGAATTCCGTTGCTAGGTAATAAAAGTAACCTAAGCGTTAAGTTCTTACATTATCTGGGTGCTAGATTTAAGTTGATTTAACATTGTTATTTATACTAAGTAGAATTATATAATTACCTGGTTTTGAATCAACATAGCAAACGAGCCATTAATACCGCTAATAGCAATAAAGTTAAAGGGTATGTACCCGTAACTTTGATCTATGATGTTCTACTGGTTAATATTATTACTTGCAATTAAAATGCAGAAGAATGGTTCGCCCTATTGCTTAAATTATTAGGATCAACTAATCAATTTGTTTTTAAGCACTAAACCCTCGAAAAAACAGGTCGCAAGTTATAATGTATGTAAAACATAATAGCATGCGCCAACCGCAAAACTACTTGGAAGTACGAAATAAAGTATGAATATTACAAAGTCATAATGAATTTACTTTCAAAAACTTGATCGGTGCATTTTAGGGGGTGGTCTTCTGCATGTTCTATTAGAATGTAATCACAGTTTTGATACATAATTGTATAAATCCTGCAACACCCACTTTAAACTAACGTCTTATACATTTGCGTATATAAATAGGAAATGTTTCGACAGATAATTAAGGGATATTGACTATTGTGTTCGTTCGTTTCCAAGAAGAATACATGTGTATATAAGCAGTTTGACCCCAATGCACCTTCCAACCATCATACATTTTGTCTCGGGTGGATTAACATCTAATGACGCAAGCTATGTTTCTCTAGATCAATTAGTACTTGCGTTATGGGGTAGAAGCTCTATCTTCTAACCCAGCTGCATTTAACAAGTTATTCAACTAGTACAAATATTAGAGCAGCAAACACTGCTCACATGGAGAGGGATTTTCGTTGTCTTTTGTGCCGCATACTCTGCACATCCGATTTAATCCGGGCATCGACGTGTCCCTATCATGAACGGCGTATATACATTTCGCTGGCTTAGAATGAGAAGGTCGTATGTGCAAACCTACATCAATATGCTCTTTTAAGAGCCTATTTTCATGAAAATCCGAAACTTGTCATGCTGACCAAACAGAAGTTGATAAATCTTGTTATTGTAAGACATTTTTTCTTGTTTTTTCTCAAAATATGAAATTTTAGTTACGACATTCTCATTCTAAGCAGGCGATGTGTACCTGAGACAAGGATATGCTTTTTAAAAGATAGGAATGTACTACAGTATTATCATTTAAAATTGACAATAAATCGTTTATATTTAGCGCTTTTCGTGTAATGCGTTCATAATGAAAAGTCAAATTACTAGTAAGCGAGCATGTAGTTCTAAATAGTTCGCATGGTCGAAGCCAAAGCACCAAACAGTCCGATCAAAGTATAATGATAACGGTAATTCATATTGGCTCGTCGGTCGGGTAAACTAGGGTTTAACTGGTTGTAACTGAGTTACTGTAATCTTTCGAAAGGACAGTTCCCCCTTTGAAGTACTAGTATTACTTATTGAATCGACAGTAGTAGCCGTCAGAAATGCAACGCTGACTGGGTTAACATGGTTTGTCGTTGCATTGCATAATGGCTGCACAATAACACTACAGTGTATAGCCAAACATGTGCTAGTGGTGACCTGGTGTCCGTTGCCAAAGCAATGCGCTACGTAGCGCTTTCCATGGGAGGTAATCAATGTCTTCAATATTTAATTGAAAGAGGTGACGTGCTCGGTAGCGCTTTGCTTAGGCAACGGACACTGGACACCCGTATTAAGCTATCACCAACGCTGTACCAGTAACATTACGCAGTCAACATCATTCTCATCTATCTCGATCAACAACTTTTACAACAGATCAAGTGTTCGTATATTGATATATAAACAGACACCTGCTTCCAACAATCACGTTGCACGTGTCTCTGAGAAAGACGTTAGATAAACGCCGAGGAGTTCCGATTGTTGTCGCTTGTCTATTAGCTCCAAACAATAATTTGCAATGAGGTGAACTCGGATTGATTAGTTGCGGTGATGTTCTCGGTTTATGAATGTAATACAGATTGTCAATCACACCTGTCGGACAAAACATGGCGAACTTTACAACAACTCTGGCCATATGTTTATAACTCACAGTTCTTGCAATTCATATTCTTTCACAATATAAAGGTATTGGTCAGTTAGAACTATGCATTTCAGTTATATTGTAGATTCTACTTTTGTATTCTAAATCAACTAAACCATACCGACTACATAAAACAAAGTACGATCAGGAATGAGGGTCTTTCAAGTAGCCATGATCAGAAATGGGATGCCTTTCGTTTAACTTTGATTAGATATGATGTGCCTTTCAAGTAGCTTTGTACCAACAGAAATAATTTACCAAGGGTAATTAATCTATGTTATAAAACTAGTTTTTTGCAATCAATCTAAATCAATGAAAATAGATTAGTAAGAAACATTACTCAGGCATAATAATAGTATAGTTTATACAACTTATAGATTAAACAAACCAAAGGCGCTTCGGTCTTTGAACAAACTTCCAAGGGGAGACTATTAGTCCAGCCATTCTAGATCTGAACCTATTTATACCAAGCTCTATCAAAAGGTACAGAAAATCAGAAATTTTGTATGTTCGCGAAAAATTTAAGGCAGTAATTTCATAAATATGCAGATACGGTACAATATGAAGTTATTTCTGAAGTTCATAATTCACCACGCGACCTTCATCGCGAAATTGCGATCATCCGAAATCATATGAGTACAGTAAGTATAATAATTGTATGGATATAAATTTAGTCGGTGAAATATATACGCGTAGCAAATATTTCAGCAGCGGGATCCGGATTCCCTCCTTACTAAAGCATCATTCTGATCACTTCGGTCTTTATACATTGCAACATTTACCGGGGACAAACGGAAATAACCGAGCTTTCACGATTGAACTAAGCATCTTTTATCCAGAGCTCAGCTGTTTCATTTTTTGTCTATATAACAAAAATGCAAGAAATTGACTGCCGTTACTACACCGACTTACAAAAAGCACATTAATTGTTCCCCATAATTTTGGTTCCTGTTGCCAAGATATTGAATGCATATAATGATGATTGGAGTATGTATGTATCCATGGTATCCGCCTAAAAACTGCACTCCTTGCTATTAAGATGATATTATATTGTGGGAGTTAATACACTAACGTTATAAGTACCCGCTTGTTGGCAAAGTGATGCAGTTACGTAGCTTGGTGTTTGCACTAAATTATGACTGGTACCTGGCGGTTACTTACCTTAGCTAAAGCTTTCGCAATTTATGGCAACGTTCTGCTATGAGAGAGAGACGAGTGAATCTTTGCCACAATCGTAAAACATCGACTACTTCCGTGTTTTCGTAAATGAACCTCGTGTACAGCTCAACGATCCGCCACATTCTGATCAGCATGGACATTCTGATTACCGGAAACGGAAATGGCCGAGTTTTCACGATTGGGATCCGCCGCCAATCGTAAAACATCGGGTTTTTTGTTTTCTTCGGTAAATTAGCCATCCACCATCAGTCCTGAAAACTCAGCAATTTTCGGATTTTCTTCCATAGATATTACAATACATAAAGGCCAGGGCCCGTATTCACAAAGCATCTTAAGTGAAAACTTAAATATTTACACTTAAGTTAAAAATATGAATTGTCGATTTTTTGCAAGAAACTAAAAATAACTCAATTTTTATTGATGATTTTTGTAGCGCTTAACAAAATGCTTCAAAGAAATGTAAAAAGTAGATCATCTTGATTTTCTTGTTTAGCTGATACACTTAAGGAAATTATAAGATTTTGGGAAAATTCTAAGTTTTCACTTAAGTTTCTTTGTGAATACCACCCCGGATGGATAGTTTTAGTATTTTCCATTTTCGCTGTACAGTTTTGTATTTGCTTGGCCATCAAACTTGTGACCTGTATTCGCCTAAATTAAACAGTGCCATGGCTATCAGTCTAAAGTAGCCAATTGTGATTAAAGCCACAACCAGCGAAATTGACCATGATTAAATATGTATGTATTACACGACCACCTGATTTAAGCAATCATATTACATGAATCGTCATTTGCTAAATTATCAAGGCTAGATAAGCAACCCAATCTCATCCGTCCTAAATAGCTACGCAGAACACCACGTGTCAAGTTTTATAATGCAAGAACCAAAAGCCCACTTTTAAAAAAAATATTTGTACAAGTTCGGTAATGTAAATTACCAGTCAGAAACAAACTCTTATTTCATTCACGGACTACCTAGTTATAACAATGGGATACACAAGAAATCTGCTGCTTAGATCGTTCTATCAAATACAAAAATGTACCAAATAAATTAAGCACCCAGTAGGTGTAGCCCCATAACTCTTTTCCAGGTACATGTACGCCACTGAGCGAGCAGGAGGAACTCTGCGATAAAACTATAAACATACGGTACAACATTTATCCCAGAAATAGTCACATTCCACCCCGCTGTGTTGATATCAAGAGAATTCAATACCCAGAAGTTACTACAAGTCAGTGTCCTAGAGTATTTACTGTATATTAGCATAAGTCACCTGAGGGGAGCTATACCCTTCAACAGACTGGGACATTACCATGTGTTTTCCATGAAACAGTTAATTAGTTCTCTATGGAATCTCATAAGTTTCTCAAAGCTACCTGTAGAATAAATGACTTATCCACCTTTGAAGAAAATAGGAGATTCGTTTGCCTTTGTGACATTCTGATCACCTGGCAATAACCCGAACACCGGTATTTACCGAAGAAAAACGGAAATGAGCGAACGTTTTCCGAGATTTTGCTGTTGGTAACGATGGTTTACTGTGGAGACGAATGTCTGATAAGTATAAACATATTAACGTATAAGAATAAGTACTAACTACTGCAAGGAATCAAGACTTGAAATAAAGATATTTATGTTATATATAATAAATATTGGATGCAGCTTGGAAGAACATAAAAATCGAATTAGCAATAGAATGTCACGTGTGTGACGTCATTACAATATCAAAGTGGCTAAAAAGAAATTATCGGTAAATTGTGTGGGAGTGATGTACTCGCTTGTATAGACCTACATATCATTCTGTATCTAAGTCACTGAAACTGGTACACCTGAATCAACTGTTTTATAAATACTACCTTGATAAATCCAGATCGCGTACTAGTTAACTTTTTTGCTTTGCGTAATGAAGAATACATGTCGTGTCAGCTTCAAGTAGCACTACAAATTAGATGTGTTTTTTTCGTTCTACATTATCACGATTTTTTCCAACAGTTATCATGTCAATTTTGAGTGTCGGTTGTTCAAAATATACATATAGATTCTACATTCTACTTTGTTTTTTGTTCTTTTTTTATACAGGTACTCAATATTATGCCGCTGGGGGTGGGGTAGACACACGATGGACTTTGACAACCTTATCGACTCCGAGTCCCGGTCCGGTTCAAAGACCTGGGAATTACTAGAGAATATCCTAGGGGTTTTAGACAGTAAGAATTGTACCCAGGATGGGAATTTAGACATCAAAAGAGTGAAAATATCTAATTCTACCCAGGGTCGCCCCCCTCGGCGGGCATATAGATTATTGGGTCCTTTTTAGGCTGTTCCTGGTATTATGTAACAAACGTGTTTACTGACTTGTTGAGCTCCTCGCTGTCAGGTGATGCATGATCATGCGCTGGTCAAGACACCCCACCACGTATTTACATTGGATATGAATACGTATTTACACTGGATTACCAAATTTTCAAGGAACAAAAGTGGTTGAACCTGCTTCCAAGAAAAAATATCTGGACGGAACCATAACACACATTCTCGTCTAATATAACCAGAGTATTGGTATTTTTCATCTGAAATATAGAAATATAGGAAGAATAGGAACTTGACTACCCACTGATTTTTGAGGATGCTAACACAAACAACAGTTACTTTTGTGTCCGCGCATGCATGTCTGATGATTCAATGTATGCCAAGTTATTCCATCAAATTTCAGTGGTGTGGAATTCAAATTACATTTTCGAACATTCCATGTATTTAATATTCATATCATATTTACTAAACAATGTCGTGGTAGTAATACAAACGTAACAAGCTGATGAAATGTGAAAATGTTATAATAGTAAGCCTATAATACCAATGATGTACATTAGATCATAAATCGTGAAGCTACTGTTACATGCAAGCTGTGTTCCCTTGAGATTCATTGTGAGTACCACCCCAGTGATTCTAATGAGTTATATACTTGTGGAAATAAGAATCATTCGATCTTCGGTCTGGCAGAAACTACATGTATCATGATTCCGGAACACTAAAATAAATATTATTGTTGCTATATTTAATTTGTATTACAAATTAACAGTATAAACAGTTTCTGTGTATTACTGTACTGTATGCTGTCAACAATGAAAGTCAGACTTGTATATGTACATCTTCATGCATCTTTTGTTTTATATTCGAACTAGGTCTGTGTACACTAAATAAGTTTATTTTATGGATGACATATAGCTTATATGGACGCACAATGGCTTATAATACTAAATAGGGACATATTAGCTTATAATAAAAAGGGTATAATAGTAACGTTAGCTTCAGGAATCTATATTGTATATATGCAGTGTAGAGCGAAATAGCTTCATATGATCATGTAAAATACAACAGCTTTCTTTTCATATTCTACGAAAATCTAATTAGAAACCACTGAATCCCACAAATAAGTCCACATTTATTGGTACAAAATAGATCTAACTTGGTATGCAAAGTTTTCGTGAAAAGAAACTGACGAAATGAATCATTCATATTTCACGAACGTGCTATTATTACGGAGAGCCGGAAATTCGTGGAGGAGGATTTTCTGTTTTGTTTACATTTCTACATCATGAAATAATTCTATTTATCCATTGTCCTCTAACATTAACAATGATTAAAGCAATTCTTGTATTTAACAATCATGGTAAACCAAGACTTTCGCGGTTTTACCAATATTACGTACGTATATTTCTTACATATGTTATTTGAGTGATTTCGGACAACATTGATTTCGGATAGTAGTATTATTATTCACTTTCGTACATTATTATAGTTCATGATTGATTAAGATGATAGTGCTTAATGTGAGATACATGTACATAGGTACTAATATGTTTGTATGGGAAATACAAAGTATACAGAAGGTCAGGAAATTTAAGATGCTAAAGCAGTAAGGGCTAGCACTTGCGCTGAATGGGTCAAGGTCCCCCCGGGTACTACTTCACCGTACCCCGGGTACTTCGAAGTATACTTCACCGTACCCCGGGTACTTAGTAGTATACTTCACAGTACCCCAGTATGCTTACAGGTACCCCATTTTTACTGCTGAATTTTTTTTTAATTGTCATATGATTTTAATCGCCGAACACAACATATATACATAAAAGAAAGGTAGGAAGACTTCATTTCGGTATACTTCGACCCATAATATTTATTTTGTTTTACTGTTGAATTTCTAAAAAAAGATTTCATTGTCGTAAATATCGATCACGTGACTACGCTTGGAACAAAGTCCGTAATCAAAACATTGACGTTTTTGGCGCATTTTATTTATATCTTTCAACAGATTATGTGTATGCAGATAGTGCTCAATTCGTTTCCACCAGCCTAAATATTCATTTATTCTTCGTCCTTTACTCCGCTGGATATGTACTCATGAAATTTTTTTTTACCGCTTTCTTTTTATAACCAATATTTTTCGCAATGACGCGATGGCCGCCAGTTTACGTCATTCTATTATTTTGTTATTTTACGACATCGATTTTTGGCGCGCTGTAAACCCGGGTACGGTTGAGTATAACGGGGTACGGTGAAGTATTACAGAGCTCCAGCTAGGATTTAATAGCAGGGCGCATCGCCCGTTCCTAAAATATATCCGCCCTGTTGCCCTTTTGACCGCCCTGCCCTTTTACATCCTGATATAAGTGTTCTCTCGTAACTTACCGTCTCGCGTAATTAGCCTCTATAAGAACCCCTCTTCCGGACTTAATTATGTCACTGATACCCATCAATAAACAGATCCATTGATTGCCCTGGATTATAGACCAGTTTATTGCCCCATTCACACCTATGGATACATGTCATATCGTATACCTACTCAGCGGGAGACATAATTAGCAGATGAACTTTTGTTTTTCTCGATTGTCAATTTGTGAACGGTGTTGCGTGTAATTTTTACAAGCGTGAGAAACACTCTGTTAAACGTTTGCAACAATACGAAACAGCCTCCGTTGCTTAAGATCTTTAATAATTAAAAGTCAATTATGTTTAAACTTTTGATACCTATTTGTTTGCAACGTCAATTACTGATGACAGGACTCGCACGTGTGTGCTTGAGTGGTCCAAGATGGCATGAAAACGAAAAAAGAAAAGAATTGGGGGGGGGGACAATTAATTGAAAACCTTTATTCAACAAAAAATTCACACTTCAGAATCATTCACAAAATCTAAGAAATGTGTAGGAGAAGTCTGACCATAGCCTTGAAGGTTATGCAACACAACCCCTAAATTTCAAAAGAAATACCTCACATTTATAAGAGAGAAGATTTCTGTGATTAATGACTCCCTAGAGTAAATGCCAGCATTTTATAGCTTTTGTAACTGATATTTAAAAGGTTAACACAGGTCAGCAAGGTCAGTCTTCAAGTACATACTCAGATAATGTACTAAAATGCCACCTTTGAACTTGTTAAATGTTAATTGACCCATCAATATAAATTAATAAACACACACTCACTGTATAGATTTATTTGTTCTGTTTTGCCCCTCAAAATAATTTGGGGGGGGGGGGGAGATTTAAATGAAATTTGCTACACATATTGTCTTACAACTACACCAAATTTAGTAAGAAAACAAGAGGAGCCATCTTAATGATCTACAATTTCAACAAATATAGCAGTGAGCGTATAAACAGAAAGGCACCAAACAGAAAAGCTGTTGATCTGGGCTGGTTTTCATCAAGGCTTAGCTATAGATAGATAGGTAGTAAAAAATTAAGCATTCTAATGGATAACTTGCTCAAATAAATTATAACTAAATATAAAAACCATCATAATCAGTCACACAAAATTTACATTTATTTAGGAAGAAAAACACAGGAGAAGCAATCTTGAAGGTCTACAAATCCAAAATTTTCTAGGGGGAGGTCCCCCAAACCCCCCTGGCAGGAGGGGGCCACCCCCTCCCTCAACCTCCCCCACTAGTCGCTGTGCGACATGCAAGTGCCCTTTTTTGGCCCAGCACCCTGCCCTTCTTCAATCCTAGCTGGAGCTCTGTATTATCGGTGAAATCGGGGTACGGTGAAGTATACTTCAAAGTACCCCGGGTACGGTGAAGTAGTACACGGGGGGACCTTGACCCATTCAGCAGCACTTGCGGCTTGCAGACACTGTTATGCAGCAAAGTGTTACTGAAGCGGTCTGTTACACAAGACGCGACCCCCAAGCAAATTGCTGAGAAATGATATGCTTTCAGCATTCACTGCTTGCTGGTAGCATGACGTTAGATAGACATTGTAATGCACTAGTCTAGTTACATTGAAACTGGGGCCTCAAAACCGCCATAAACAGAGTATTTTTCTACCACTATCTTTGGGTTAGGGTTATATATTCATTATTCCATTTTATTTTTAACCCAAGGACTCATGCTTAGTCTTTAATTAAACGAAGTCTAATAGTTATAGTACTGTACCTACTAACCTAAAATATTTGGTAACCACAATATGTAATCATATACCAAATAGTATATTTCAAAATCAAATACTGTGACAGTGGCCGAGTGGCTAGGGCTTCTGCTTAGGAATCGGGAGGTCGAATGTTCGAATCTCGGTGGAAGGCAAGTTGGAACTGATGAGACCGGTTGGTCAGCCACCAGCTACTTAAATTAATGCTTACCGTAGGTCCATCTATGCCAGGCCCCCGGCATTACGAGATTCGGGAAGGTATTGTATGCATGAAAGTTATGTAAGTGTCTCGTAAGTCAGAATTGACTGGCCCTATCAATAGGGGTGACACTACACTATAATGAACAAACTTTGCTTTTATACCTGTTTGCAATGTATACTATATTTACAGCCAGAAGACATGCAGCAACAGATCATCAGGGAAACATTTCACCTAGTGTCTAAACGTGATGATAATGTTTGCAACTTCTTGGAAGGGGGAACGTAAGACTTTCCATGTTGTGAATTTTATGCAAATTTTTGGATGATAATTGACCTTACATAGTATTTATAATCCTTCATTCATTGAGCAATTGACCATTTATATGAATTTAAATTACACAAGTGCAGGGATTTGCTACTTTGTATTACTTTATTTATTTACATCAAGCACACCAAGGTCAACATACCTCACGGTTTTTGAGTCTCACTGATATACTTTGATAGTCATACATTTGAATAGTGCTGTGAATGACGGTTCAAACTTCAAATACTGAAAATACATGTATAGCTTTAATAGATTTATACCTGAACTTATTTATTAAGTCTTATTGCTACTGTTTTTGAACAAATGTAGTAAGAAAATGAAATAGAAAAGCATTTTGACATTGACTTACTGGTACGGTAGTTGTCAATTCACCCAATGCACAATTGTTGTTCACTATACATTATCTGTTATGTACTGAAACCTTGGTATGGTAATTCAAGTTCAATATGCTACATTTGCTTTCATATTTGCCTAGTGAACATGTTCGGCTAGCCATGATTTATTGTGTTATAACAGATTATAACTGCAATATTATTTGGCAAATTTTTATGCTATTTATTTTCATTCTTTTTTCACAGACTCATTGGAGGATCTGACTTCAAGATTATTTATCGCCATTATGCCACTTTGTACTTTGTGTTCTGTGTTGATTCATCAGAAAGTGAACTTGGTATTTTAGATTTAATTCAGGTAAACATGATTAATACCATTCTTGACTCATTACTATGTTGAGGGCATATTTATTTAAGTATACAAATTGATCTCAGATGGTAGTGCCCTGACTGGACTTGAAACCTGATTTTAAAATATCTGGGTACCCTTGCATGAAAATTTTGACAACGATGTCAAACATTGCCTTTACATGTTGAGACTTTGCTGGTCGTAAAAGTTTAGTTATACAAAATGTAGTTAGATCTGGCTGGTTAGAATACGCTGGTTAGGTGAATGAGTCACTGTGCATAACTGAAAAACATATCATAAATGTACATGCATTAAAGAATTCTTACAATTTGTGGACTACTCAAGAGTTAAAGCTGGTTGTTTTAAGTGCTTGCATAAATTTATTTCGAGTGAAAATGTGAAAAAGTCAACTTGAACATACCTTGTGATATACATTTGTAATTCAATTAGACCATTGTCATGTTGTTTCTTGCAGGTATTTGTGGAGACGTTAGACAAATGTTTTGAGAATGTTTGTGAACTAGACCTCATCTTTCATGTAGACAAGGTAACACTTTCAACTTTTTTTGTGGTCACCTGGCCCTGAAACATCTCAGGTAGAGATCCCAACTCAAATTGAGATTTTGCAAAAATTATTTCAGAACTTGAGATAGATCTTTAAGTTCCAGCTCTTGAAATGTTAATGTAATAAATTCAGAATGTCATTTCTCTGTATAGTGATGCTAATTTTGAGTCTAGCCTCACATTGAAATAGACATAAACACACATACCAATATTTAAGATTTTGCTCAGATAGAGATGCTTTCGGAGATCAGGGCCTGAATTAAGCAACTCACAACTTGCCAACTGTCTATCTTAAACAGTCAATCCTGTGTTGATGATCAGCTCAATTAAGCTACCACGCTAGTAGCCGCTACCACCTGTAGCCGATAATGACTATTATTAAATTTCAATCTGTCATAGTAATAATGTTCTAACAGATGAGTGATTAATGGCAATGGTATAGCTTGGCCACATTGACACAAGCCTGCCCTATTGATTACCATAATTTAACAGTCGATATATTGTCTACGCTTACAACATCGATTGTATGTTTCCATAATCGGGGAGTATCACGATGACGCTCGAGATGTAATTCAAACACAAATTTTAAATGCCGATATTGCACGATTTGCTTGCAGAAATTGATATATTCAAAGCAAGAACCTTGTAATATATTCTTGCATAAAGGTCAGGTTTAGGTCAAAATAGCCAAGCTACAAATTACTAGATATTGACAGAAGATTCAACGTTGTTACAGGAAGTGTGTAACTCTGAACTCTCCTTTAACAAGATGACTTGTCATTGAACAAATTGACTTGTCATATTGGAAATTTGATATTAATCATTTTGGGAAACAAATGACTGTTTTCCGAGAAAGAAGACTACATCTACTGCATTGTCTGAATATCTAAACATATCATAATAACTTCAACAACAATGATTGATGCTCCATTCGAGGAATGTTGGTGTTTTAATGTTGTTAGCACTACATGAACCTTGCGGCTGTAAATAATGTTTTTTTCCGCAAGAATAATACCATACATAGGTGGTTTCCGCTATGAATTTCCTTCTAGCTTGAATCATGCTATGAACTCTTTAGAAACCCTATTATTACTTTAAGACTGTATGCATCATATTGGGAAAAGTTCAGGATATTTCAGGAACTTCAGACTTTAAAGTGTCCGAAAATTGGCTGTTCTTTATTTTTTCCTATGAAAATAGGCCATTTTTGGAACTTTAAGTTTTACCCATGCATGATTTGATCATATTTGTTTCTCTCAGGTACATTATATACTGGCTGAGTTAGTGATGGGAGGTATGGTACTAGAAACCAATATGACAGAAATTATCACTAGAATAGAAGAACAAAACAAACTAGAGAAATCGGAGGTAACTATTGTAATAGAATCGCAAACATTTCTTGGTACATTACAGTATATGTCACTATTTAGATGTTGTATTAGTACGTGTTTATTTTACAAGACTTATATTATTGTGTTTTTAATTTTCGACTTTTTGGATTCATTGTAAATTTGTAAATTAATGTGGTTGCTTTCTAAATTGTTTTGGCTATTTATATTCAAATGATAGTGTGTATTTTCTTTTTATCAAATGGTCCTCTTGTTTATCCCCCCCCCCCCCTTCAAAGAAGAGGGTAGCATTGTTTTCTTCATGTCTGTTGGTACATTGTTTCCTAGGCCTTACACTTAGTAATAACATGACTGAAGGTCATTTTGGCCAAGGACCGTCAAACTTAACTACTGATATGCCCTCAGTAAGAGAGTATCGTTTCACATGTTGGTCTGTCCTTTCATCTGTTGTTGGTTTCAAATCAATTATCAATACCTGAAGAACAGTTAAGCCTAGGATATTCAAACTGTATATGGAGGGAGGTCATCATCTGTAGATTTAAAGTCAAAGTCAAGGTCCTGGTAACGTTCACATGATAGACTTGACCTAATGGCTTCTGATCAACAACTCTAGTTTGGTTGGGTCTAGCTTCTGGTCAACAACTCTAGTTTGGTTGGGTCTAGCTTAGGGAGAGTTTGATCACCATTATTAAATGACCTCTCATGATATTGGCATTTTTAAATCAAAGGTCAAGGTCTCTGTAACCTTTACAAGTAGTGATTATTTGGTCAGAGGGATTTTTATACAAGTACCTCATGTTTGTGTAAGATTGTTTTTATGAAGTAATTTTTTTAAGTTTGTTTGATTTTGTTTTTTCTGTATTTTTGGATAAGTTCGGATACAGTAAGGGGAACAACTCTTTAACTAAGACTTTATAAGAGCGTGTGTTTTGTAAATAGAACCTGTAGAGTTAATGAACTTAAATGTATTTTATAGTTTCTGGTCCAGTAAAGGGAGAGAACTTTGAATTGTTTTATGAATATGTAATGCAGAGTTAATGAACTTAGATACATTTTGATAAGTGTGTATGTATTGAAAATGTGTACATATTGAAAGGGAAACTACCATCAATTATATTAAAATTACCCTTCAGAGTTAATGCACCTAGTTTTATTTCCAAAGAGAATGGATGAATATATGGTGAAACAAGTTGTAAGTTAACCTCTTGATACTAACTACAATATGATCATTGCTTCTGGTTCTCGCATGCTGTCACAGCTCCCATCTCTTTGTGCAAGTTAAACAACTATTTTTACAGCGGTCCTACAATTCCAAAGAATGATCTTTTCTGCACAAAATAAACGTTATTATGCGAAAAAATCAAATAATTAACCGTTATGTTATGGTCATTTTTAGTTCTGTAAACCAAATTTTAACAATAAAACAATGTTTGAAGCATGGATTAGGTGTTGAGATGGCACCCAAAACCAATTTTCCATTGTTTTCCGGATTTGGAATTATGCCATTGTAGAATCCCTGTTTTTATGCCCTCATCCAAATATTCAGAGAGTGGCATATAGATATTTCCTCAAGACAGTACTGATCTATCGTTTTATGCTTATCCCTGTCTGGAGAGGCCATATAGATTTGTCCTTGTCCTTCTGTCAGTCAAATTTGTCCCAAATGTCGTCTTGCAGATGACTTGCAAAGCGTCATATCTACAATCATCAACCTTCTTTGGAATATTAGCCAGCGAGTGTTGTTCAAACTAAGGTATTTTGGTACAGTCCGCGAAATTATTAAATTTGGCTGTGCACTCATAACTCCTAAAAATATTTTAGCTACAGTTATCAAACTTCATAAGGACATAAACTAGTTATGGTTATCAAAATATAGATTCAGATTTAAGTATCAGATCTGTAATACTTATAATGTATGGCCAAACCAATTGTAATGAAAAATGGTATTTCACAGCCATCTGATTAAGCATCTAATTTTTTACATTCCTTGACTGACTGCTTCAGTGTTTACTGTTGTAAATATTTTGTGCTGCTCCCTTATTATATCCCCAGATAGGTACCGGTTATATAGTATGAGGGAATCGAAATCATGCTCAAAGTTAGTTGGTCAGTCTATTGACAAAATGTGTCCAAATAACTTTTCTCTGTAACTGCAATTTAGAATTCTACCAAAGGTAATTGGACCCATCAGTATTAAGTCTAGATCTTTGTGTATTGCTAAATTTTTCAGCAAGTTACTTCATATAGAGTTATATCCCTACTTTGTCTGGGCTTTTTTCTCAGTAAGCAGCTGCATTGGTCAGATCTTCAAAGAAATTTCTGTAGAATCAAATTGAGCTATGCATGCTCAGATCAGTTACTAGTACATTTAAACACCACTTGTTAGACTCTGGAGTTAACTTTTCCTGTACTTGCATATACTCTGGTCTTGAACAAGCTGAATTTTGATATCACCAGTAAATTAAATTAAATGGATTAGTTCTTAGTTCTACTGAGCAAATTTGGCTGCATTTTTCTGTTGAACTTAATTGACACTCTTGCTTATAATGTGACACTGAGAACGGACATTGTAGGCTTTATGTTTGTGTGAACATTTCATATGTTTTCTTTGTTCTGTAGCTAATGTATGATACACAAACTTAATCATCGCTGCTCATGAAATGATTAATGAGAACTGCACTTTGATATATTTTTTAGCTCATGTACAAAATATTAGTTGGTCAAGACTGGTTAAATTGTTGCTATGCGCATAATATTTCTTTTAGACATTTTGTGTTTCTTTGGTTGTATTACATTTTTCTGTTCCACCACAAATTTCAGCAATCAGTGGATACTATAATCTTACAAACACTGAATAAGAAATTGACAAAGTTTTAGTAAGTATGTGTTAACACAAGGTCAATGGTCTTGCATACTGTTTGCACTGAAGCTTTTTACAGAACCGTATAAAAGACAGATCGAAGGGTCCTAATTTTGATTCTCGGCCAGGGCACTTCTATAATGTTTCATGTTTTTCTATAGCGAATTTGACACGAGCGTGACCTTTATGCATGAATATATTACAAGGTTCTTGCTGTGATTAAATCAATTTCCGCAAGCAAATCGTGCAATATTGGTTTTTCAAATTTGTGTTTGTATTACATCTGGAGCGTCTTCATGATACTCTCCGGCTATGAAACATGCAACCAAGGTTATAAATACAGACATGCTATCGACTGTTAAAGTATGCTAATCAAAAAGGTCAGGTTTGTGTCAAATTCGCCAAGCTATATAAAATAATATACCGGTAACCCATCTTGAGATGATCTCGTTAGAAACCCAGAGGTAGTCTCACATGTATCGATGCCCTACATTGGTACATTAAAAAATGAAAGAGTCTTATTTGGAATGCGTAAGGTTGCGGCACCCTGATTCATTATTTCAAACAACTGTTTCTTATTTCAAAGTAGGAGGAGGTCATTTGCCAGTCTGATAAGAAAACTATAGATAAAAACACACAACGTTCTCAGTCAAAAAGCAAACAATAAACAGCATACATTAAATATCATATCTTTGATTTTTTCCATAATTAGCTCACCTGACCACAATGTGGTCATGGTGAGGTTTTGTCATACCGAGATGTCCGTCGTCCGTCGTGCGTCGTGCGTCGTGCGTCCGTCAACAATTTCTTCAAACGACTTCTCCTCCTAAACCGCTTGGCCAAATTTGATAAAACTTAACAGGAATGTTCCTTGGGTGGACCTCTACCAAAGTTGTTAAAAAAATTCCAGTCCGTCGCATAACTAGGTCACACAGGCTAAAAATAGATTTTCAAAAAGGAAACTTCAAAAATCTTCTTCTCTGAAACCGTAAGGCCTAGAGTTTTCATATTTGGTATTTAGCATCACCTTGGGGTCCTCTACTAAGATTGTTAAAATTATGTCCCTGGGGTCAAAATTGGCCCCGCCCCGGGGGCCCTTAGTTTTACATAGAGTTATATAGGGGAAACCTTAAAAAATCTTCTTCTCCGAAACCGCTTGGCCCAGGGCTTTCATATTTGGTATGTAGACTCAGCTAGAGGTCCTCTACAAAGATTGTTCAAATTATGTCCCTGGGGTCAAAATTGGCCCCGCCCCGGGGGCCCTTAGTTTTACATAGAGTTATATAGGGGAAACCTTTAAAAATCTTCTCCTCCGAAACCGCTTGGCCCAGGGCTTTCATATTTGGTATGTAGACTCAGCTAGAGGTCCTCTACAAAGATTGTTCAAATTATGCCCCTGGGGTCAAAATTGGCCCGCCCCGGGGGCCCTTAGTTTTACATAGAGTTATATAGAGAAAACTTTAAAAAATCTTCTTCTCCAAAATTGCTTGGCCCAGGGCTTTCATATTTGGTATGTAGACTCAGCTAGAGGTCCTCTACAAAGATTGTTCAAATTATGTCCCTGGGGTCAAAATTGGCCCCGCCCGGGGGCCCTTAGTTTTACATAGAGTTATATAGGGGAAACCTTTAAAAATCTTCTTCTCCGAAACCTCTTGGCCCAGGGCTTTCATATTTGGTATGTAGACTCAGCTAGAAGTCCTCTACAAAGTTTGTTCAAATTATGCCCCTGGGGTCAAAATTGGCCCCACCCTGGGGGCCCTTAGTTTTACATAGAGTTATATAGAGAAAACTTTAAAAAATCTTCTTCTCCGAAATTGCTTGGCCCAGGGCTTTCATATTTGGTATGTAGACTCAGCTAGAGGTCCTCTTCAAAGATTGTTCAAATTATTCCCCTCGGGTCAAAATTGGCCCCACCCTGGGGGTCACCATTTTACTTAGACTTATATAGGGAAAACATATAAAAATCTTCTTGTCTTAAACTATAATGCCTAAGAGCTTTGATATTTGGTATGTAGCATCATCTAGTGGTCCCCTACCAAGATTGTGCAAATTATGCCCCTGGGGTCAAAATTGGCCCAGCCCTGGGGGTCACCGTCTTACATAGACTTATATAGGGAAAACATATAAAAATCTTCTTGTCTAAAACTACACTGCATAGAGCTTTGATATTTGGTATGTAGCATCATCTAGTGGTCCTCTTCCAAGATTTTTCAAATTATGCCCCTGGGGTCAAAATTGGCCCCACTCGGGGGGTCACCATTTTACATAGACTTATATAGGGAAAACATATTAATATCTTCTTGCCTAAAACTAGACTGCCTAGAGTTTTGATAATTGGTATATATGTAGCATCATCTTGTGGTTTTCTACCAAGATGTTCAAATTATTCCTTTGGGTGAAAATTGTGCAGGGTTTATAATCAGGTGAGCGATATTGGGCCATCATGGCCCTCTTGTTTAAATTAATTGACTGGATATAATTGTATATTTTTGTATATGCGTACCGTTGACCTTACAGTTTGCTGTGTTCTGATTGATTCATGTAGGGATATGTTAGTGATTGTTATATTGTTCTAACTTGATAATAATAATAATAATTAATATACCGGTATGCCCAATAATAGGACTTACACAATACTCTAGTGAAATGTTCGCATGTTAAATATAAACTGATTGACCTATATGAGTTAAATAGAGGATCTTACATTTGTGTCTTTTCATATTGAATTTATTAAACAAGTTGAATAAAAGTGATAAAATACGAGGCTCTGGATAAAATACGAGGCTCTGCTGAGTATTTTATAACTTTTATCCAACAAAGTTTTTACTAAATGGCTTTATTAAACTCTCCTGCCATGGTTTATGTGATAATATCACTTCTGTATATGAGCGAAGGAACAAAGTTATGAGCCAAGGGTAAAGAAGAGTTGGCTGATGTCATCTAAATTCTTGCAATTCTGTTATTTATGCGTCTGTATTTCTGAATTCTGTGTTTGTTACTGTCTATGTATATTAAACATTTTGCCACAGCATGACGAGAAACAGTTATTGTTATGTGTGCTCTTATCTTGACCAGAGTTAAATATGTGTTCTTATGTTGTCCTCAGTTTGTCCTGTGTTTGTTAAGCATTGTTTGTTTGTGTTCAGCCCAGCTCAGAGTTTCCCCTATTTTGTGATTAACAAATTATTTAATATATGATATTGTCTACAATTTGTGCCAGTAGAGTACTAATTAAATTAATTGTGAATATTGTGGCCTCTGATAACAGATTCTTTCACATGCCAATACAAATTTCAGACCCAGGAACCTGACATTTTTACATACGAGTAAATTATCCCTCAAACACTATTCAAAACCCTGTAACTGACTAGCTTTTATAAATAGAAATTAGACAGGAATGAAATGTGTAGATATGCAACTTATCTTTCTTTATGAGAAAATTCATTTTAACAAAAGTGTCAACTGAAAACTGAGCGCCATGTTTCAAAACTTGATTACTGTTGCCTTGTGTACATAAAAGTCTAGATTAAATTAATCGGTACAAGGTTAGCAGTCTTTTACTATACACAATATTTTTTGTGCCCCTCCCACTTTTAGTAGGCGGGGCCATATAGATCTGTCTGTAATTGAATATAACTAAGATTGTAAAATATTTCTGTTTTGCAGGCTGGTATCACGGCTGCACCAGCACGAGCGGTCTCCGCAGTGAAAGATATGAACATTCCACAGAAAATCAAGGACATGAAATTACCCGATTTACCTTCCATTGGAAACCTGAAATTTTGATCATTTCACCAGTTCTTTACTTATCATAAACTTACATTTCATATACATGCAGTAAACCCTCAATAATAAGACCACCTCATCACTGCGACGCAACAAACTTGTATCTCACTTTATACTATATAAGAAGATAAAACCTTTTTGTGCCAAAGAGAAAACCTGTCCGTTTGGACCCTTAAAAGCTGATCTCAGTGTTGAATTAGTCTTAATATTGAGGTTACCAGTAAATAATGAGAAAATCAGCGAAAATCTACCTTAAAATTGAAGTTTTCTTTTTGAGGTGGTCTTATTATTGAAGTAGTCTTTAAGATGAGGTTTAACTGTACCTTGTGATATGACTTTATAAATATGATACACTGATTTCAGAAGAAGTACTAGTTACTAAAAGTTAACTTTGTATAAATACCAAAGAGTCCATAGCTATGTGACTTGTACATTGTGTGTCATTTATATGTGAATCTGATTGGTAATCAATAATCAGTCATACTCTTATTGAAAATTATTGGTGTTATCAAAAAATTGGATTAAATTTTCTTTTTCATTTTTACCATTCTAAACAATATGTTAAAAAAGTATTTTTCAGGGAAACATAATGGGATCAAAATGAATGTTTTATTAAAAGTACATGTACACAATCATGTTTTATTAAAATTTACTTATGTCTGTATTTACACCTGTACTGAAAGATGTAAAATACAAATGACTGGACTTCCAACACTTGGATTTTATGGTTGCCTGGCGGGCTTACAACGGAAGTCTTTTGGTAGCCAGATCAAAATTTTGAGTAGCTCGCAGGCTCAAGGTAAAGGATTCATCGGACACTGATGTTTATATACCGTACTTCCCTTTTGTAGGAGATATGATGGCTTTCATTGTGTTTCTTTGAAACTTAATTTCAAGCACAGAAGTTCATCTTGTGACCTTTTTCTCTCATTATTACACAGTGCAATATTGATACATTGATATACCTATTATTGTAACATACAGATTATATTTCATGCATATTTGTTGTTGTTTGTTAGGATGTATGAGAGTTATGATAAAATATGAGTTCTAAAGTTTAACCCTTTACTCCATATTCGACCAGGATAGAAATCCCAAAAGAGACTATTACATAGGTTTCCCAATAACCAGGGGAAAATAATTGTAAAATATGAGTTCTGATCATTAACCCATTACTCCATACACAGTTTGACCCAGTTATAGTGTGCTAAGGATAATGTGATATTTACAAACATTGACCAAATTGCCTACTGTTGAAAAATTGGTTACCTAAATAAACATGTATGGTCAATTGTAAACTAAAATAACAGCTTAACAGATAAATCGAGCTTTATTTTCCGCCTACATGGGTGATACTAATATTTCCCAACTTTCTCGTTATCCTGGACGCACTTTATCTCCATGCATACTGGTATAAACATGGGTAGAGATGAAAATATTTCATCTCTACCCATGTTTATACCAGTATGCATGGAGAGGTTTCAATTTCCAAGTATTTTGATTGTACACATATATTTTGTTAGGAGATTGTGTTTAAAATATGACCAGGCACCTTACAGAATACTGTTGGTGAACAGATTTAGTCTTTATGGAGTAAAAGGTTCCCATGCATTCATTATTTGATTGATAAAATGTGTAGATGGTATTTATGTGTATTTGTTTAATAGAAAATAACTAGCACTACAATTTAATATTTACTTTGTCTGTGTTGTCTGAGTTTTGATGTATGAGAAATGAAATCAGCATTCAGCTTTAAACATGGAGGCTTTCTGTCTTCCTTGGTGCCTAATTTCTGTCAAAAAATGTATAGATGTCACTAAGTCTCGTTTGTTGAGTCTGTCGGATCAGTGAGTACAGTAGAACATTGATGCCTTGACCCGCCTTTGGACCAGGAAAAAATGTCCTGCCATCTACCTGTTTGGAGCATCTACTGAATACCAGTATCAGTATAATTTATCATCATTTTGCTAGAGCTGAAGAACCTGTTTCAGGCGTCTTTTTAGGTTGAGGCAAAGTTGTTTGTGGCATCAAAGTTTGGCATTCTACTGTATATCAATTTATAGGTGTTTGAATAACTAGAGATAAGTGTAATTATTGAATAAAGTTTGTTATGAAGAGCTCGGTCAAAGTATTGGTAGGATGGTATTTCTAATAGGTGAGGTCAGATTTCAGCCATTGATCATCTTCCCGGCTGAAGGTGAGGACCAGAATGCCTAACATTGCAAAGGATAAGATTGGTGTGTGCATGTTGTGTGAGTTTGTTTATTATTATCTGTGTCTGTATACTTGTTTATGATTAAATAAAATGTCTATTCTGGCCCCAAGTTCACAAAAGATTAGTTTTCAGGATCAGGATCAAGAACAACTATATATCCTGTGAAATTCAGTAGATATGCTAAGGTTAAACTTGCTATTCTTATTCAAGTGTATATATTAAAACATATCCTTCAATTTCAAAGACATTGAAATAAGTTGTTACGGTCAGTTATAAAACTACTAACTCGATCCTCATTTTATAAATTGATCCGCGTTTTTCAGGATCAATTTCAGTCTCAAGTACAATAATTCACTGTTGCAACAGAAAAATGATGGTCTGAATAGTTTGAACATCTACGCTTGAAGTAGATTAGGTATTCTCTACATTGCTATAAGTTGCAATTGACACAAGTTACCAAAAGCTTCTAAAAATTGGGAACTTATTTTCAGGATCAAATTTGATCCAGATCAGTTGATCCTTTGTGAACTTGGGGCCAGATGAACAAAATTATTGTTGTGTTGGTCGATTATGTTGATCTTTATAAAAAAGTTAAACAAAACTAAACTTCCTTGATAGTCAAATGGTTGAGTATCTGCTATGAGTATGGGAGGTCCGGGGCTACTCTGGGGTGGAATCATACCCGTAGAAGGTCCAGAGTTAAGCCTAGAGGATGGCAGGTATAAATGAGTAGTTGATGTGATGTTGTCTGTATCTTGTTTTGACATTATATGATATAAACAAATGCCGAGCTTAGCCTTTATATGTCAGTCAGCTTTCTGCTGAATATGGCAGGCATTTTGTGCCTCCATCAGGGTTGCCAGATTAGGTGGCAATCGCACTAACCACTGAGCTACGGAGTTCAATGATCAATGTGATACTATGAATGTGGTTGATATATGGTCAGGTGACTAGGTGTGGTGATACCAGAATGCTGGAGTATAAATAGTATGTGGCAAAAACTGAAGAAGAATGGTAGCAACATTAAAACCTCTAGTCCGTGCCCTCTCTGCACAGCAAGGACTAGGTAGATCGGTTGTGTGACATATTAATCAGAAGAATGGTGACTACATTGTCAGCCATAATAATCAGAAAATATTGAACCTGTATACATGTATAATTGAACTGGTTGCTATAACTACAAGTTCTAGATGACAGTATTGCTGTGTGATATGCATGAACATCTAAAAAGTATGCTAACTAAGAGACACAATGATGTCACAGTTGATTTTAATCACTGGTTTTTTTTCTAAAATCATTATACCGTAACTCTGTTGTGATAATTTCAAGCAATAGGCACTGGAGCTTTGGTTTGTGCTTAATTGCCATGAAAGAAGGGAGGCAAATCCTCCTACCATAAATTCTACAAGAGAAGGGAGACAACTTTAACATGTCTTTATTCAGGATGCAAATGAATTTGGGATGCGGTAAAAAGCATTGACACATATTATTCCTGTGTCTTTGCTTGCCTATTATGTCATCGTATTTACATATATCCTGTACGGTAAAAATGGTATATTGGTGCTTTAAATTTAGATCTACTTTCTCCGAATTCAGTTTTACTGCATTTTTTTCATTTCATCATTTTCCGTGCATTATCAAGATCCATGAAATATACTAGACACGGATGTTCATGTGTGGACTTGGTCTGGTATAAGTCTTCACTGCCGACGTTGACTTTAAATATTCATAAAACACCAATTATCTAGGTGATCTTGAAACATTGATCCTACAGTTGTTGTCACTCCAACGGAAGACACGAGTTTGCAGGTGATTGTAAGTCTGTTCATGGTATCAAGGTGTATTTAATTCTGTAGCATCATTTCCACGTATGCAAAACAATCTCTAGACACGACTGTACCAAAATGTGCCATATTTAATCATGAACCTAACCGTACCGGTGGTATTGTGATCTGTTTTGGACAATTGTAGGCCTATATATGGAAATAGCAGGTTCCGGTGACAGATCTAGTACATGTACCTACATATGACTACGACCTGGTCAGCTTAAGAATGTCACAAGTTTGAGCTTTGGCGGCGGACAAATAACGAAATCAGTTTAATTGTAAGTAACATGGTACGTACGTTGTGTAATCAATTAAATATTTGATTAAGATTATTTCGTATATCGCCCAAAGGAAAGACTTAGAGGATGTGACGTGTGTAAAATTGAAGTCCTACTCATTACGGACTCACCAAAGCCATGGAAGTGAACCTTGTACGGCGATATCGATATATGTGGTCAACTGTATGACTGCGGAGATTACTAAACATGGTGAGTACGATCGCAGCACAACAAGCACGTGTACGCATTGTACATTGTACTAACTTTTTTAATACTACTAAGTCTGGATTATGACTAACACATGAAGAAGTGTGGCGTATGCTTATTTATGAATCACAGCCGAGTCAGACTTCCTGAAGACATGTCTCCAGGCATGGCCTTGGTCTTTGTGAGGTCAGAAAACCCATTTATATAAATGCAGATTAAGCGCTTAGTGCACAGCCCACTAGATCATCGCATTAACAAAAATATGATTTTTTTATACACAGGAAACTCAGTGAAGTTATTCCAAGAAGTACTATGGATCAGCTGAATACAGGATACAAGGTTTTATTTACTAATTGGCTTTATATTAATTACTATAAAAGTGGGCCTCTAAAATGGTCATGTACAAAATGACCATCCATTTCTTCATGAGACTTTGTCGATATGGCTATTTAAACTCTATTCACACGTTTGCAGAAACGAAATCATCATATGAAAAGAATTTCTAATTGCATTATGACAATGCATGTACCCTTAGATAAAGATCTATAAAATTATAATTATCATTAATTGCATTTAATTAATAGTCGGAATGCGGACAGGAACTTAACAAATAACGGTAACAGATGAGATTCAACTCACGCGGTGTATATTAATATTTTACAGGTGTGTACATGTATTGCATCGTTCCTACTTCAATTCCTTTTGATATTATTCACTAATATTGATAAAAGGATGTGAGATTGTTGATTTCTGAAATTAAGTTGATAATTAGTACTTGAACCTTTCATTATCTGTGCCTGGGATTTATACATTATCTAATATATCCAAGTAGAGTACGTCACGGAGCTTAGAGAGCACCAAAATATCAATACTACGATTCATGTGTCCATTTACATTATTTTACTCTTTCATTAACCTCGATGATAAAACCTACTCAATAATGAGACCAGTTTTCAAGGGTCCCAGTCCCTGTGATATCTGGTTGCATACAAACCTTGTGGAACTTGTTACTGGACCCTTCCCTTAGACTACCCTTGCCTATGCAAATTATATATGAATTTGCATGAGATAAATTGTACATGAATTGGGTAATAAAATATGTTTGAACTAAACAAAATATAACAAGCAGCGAAGAACAAAGCCATACTCTACTACTACTACTACTACATATTGGGATAATCTGCAGTTCCTGAACGTGCTAAATGAGATTTTCCAAACTGAATGGTCATTGGTGATATTTCATGTTTAATATGTGTTATATTTGAAGTATTAAAATGGATTTTGGTCACAAAATATAAATCTCGGGCCATGTGATATAAAATGTATAATTTTATGCACATGCACATCGATCAGGGTAATAAAATGCATGGACAAACTTAACATAAAGCCATTTCGCTGATATGAATGTTAATAATTATATCTTAGTTACAAATTGAATACAAAACTACTATAGATCTATAAAGAAAGCGAATACAGATTAATGTGTGCTTTATTTCGCAACGCAATATTGAATCATGCACAAATTCGTGAATGAATGCGCTCAAATACTCTATTCTACCAAAACCAGGTGTAGAGAATAACTAATTTTTGCGTGCACATCAATTTTCAAAAGTTCTTATCAAATCTAATCCGCTTACAACCTAATATATTGGAACTAATCTTCGTTTATTGAAGATCTACTTCTTACTACACCTGTAGTAGCGGATGAATAAAATGACTCAATTAAAGTGTGTAAACCGGCGCGCTCGGGACTACTTTGATTGTTATTCTAATTGTAAATTCTACGTCACAAATATTCATCCGCTCTATTGACACTAAACAGTAATGGCGACCAGCTTGTCTCCGTGCGTGAATGTTTAACTCGGACTTACCTGTGTTTTTCGTGTTTGAATATTCTGTTTTTTGCTGGAATTAAATAGAATTCATAACTGGATATTAAATTTTGGTGAGTATTTTATATTTATGTTCTTATATTAGTGAATATTATGGCGTGAGATTATCACGGGCCGAGCGGGGACGAAAATTGCCGATACCGTTTGATCTACCTGTGCGTGACCTACACAGGTGTGCAGCGTATACTATACGTGTATGCCCGTAAATTTCCCGTTGGTGTCCTACAAAATTTGGCGGCGTTGTTAAAATGCATTTGCATCTATGAAATGCAACTACAAACCTGTAAATCTTAGAGAAAGAAAAATGCACACCTGTATAAAATGTCGGCATGTTTGTTTGAAGTTTAAAGACTATTAGGAATGGTTCCATTTTTGCCCTTTGATCAGTTGATCTTTTCACAAAATGTTCTATATCATAACTTATAAAGCCACTTTTATTGCATTCCGTCCATGCAATTGTCATAACCAAAATTACTATACTCTATTAATATACTGTACTATATGATTGCATTCTTGCAAAACATGCATTTCCCAGGTAAAGGATTGTCATTACATTAATTATTATTTTTTGTTGTTATTTAATTTCAATTGTTGCTACTGTTTTAAATAAACAAAATCAACAGAACATGACATATGATGATTGTATAAATGCTTATCTAAAGGTTTCTATCATTTCTCATAAGTTGATAACCTGTGTGAACTTTGAAGTGAGTCAGATTGGCCATCAGTGTCACGCTATAACAATGTCATTAAAAGTGACATTTTTGACACCTGCATTAATTTTTTTGTCCATTTTTACTAATAATAATAATGATCCTGTTCAATGCACTTGGTGATTTTTTGTTGTTTTTAGCTTTTTATAATATATATTTTTATAACTATTATTTAAAATAAAAGAAGTGTACCTGTGAGGACATAGGTTAATAGTAAAGCTCTGGCTAGAAAACAAGCTTGAGTTGTTAAACATATATTTGTATGATAAAAGGCCATATATGAATCAGTTTAAATAATTGAAATAAAAGCATTGTTATTATCATTTATTTATTGCAAATCGGCATATAACTTTAGCCATTTACATAAAAAAATATTATCAAGGGTAACCACTGAATAAAACACTCTGGGACAATTAATTGTCATAAATTTCTGAACTGTTAAGATGAAATTATTTCATTAATAATTTATGTATTCCTTTAAGGCTTTTTATCCATTGTTTATTAATTGTTTTATCCTTTAAATGTGTGAATTGGGCAATCATTTATGCACCATAATATTTGTGTTGGCTTTGATCTATTTTAATGCTTGGTGCAAACAATATGCCATATATTTGCTCAAGCATGTATGTGCATAATTAATCAAAGGTATATAATTGGGTCTCAATCATCTGTTAATCACCTGCTAATGTGTGATAATGCCACTAGGAATGTTGATTAGTTTGACAATATGGCTTAACCTGTTTGATCTACAGTTTCATCCCAAGCTGTGAAATAGTAAGTGTCATAATGGAATTAAACCACTTGGTCTGTCTCAAAGTCTATATGCCTTTCCTGATTGCCAGTACAATATGGCATTGTTATCTTCCTAAGCCCTTAAATTCCTTTTTAAAACAGGTTGAGTGGAACCTGTTGTATCTTGTTATAAGCTGCCAACATGTTGCATCACTCAACAATACATGGTGGCATCATGCCTGTACATTGTACAAACAGCACACTTTTGTGTGTATCTATATAACAATATTTATACTGATTGCCTTGATGGTAAGCTGTCGTAAAGCTGATGATTCAATTTACTTGTCACCCGGTGAGACTTCTACTTGGGCAATGTAACACACTGTGACATTGTCAGTTTTATACATGAATGCAGCTACCAGGAAATGCCAGTCATATACTATGACACATTTATTGCCCAATTCAAGCTCACACATATCAATGTACCTATTGTCATTTCATTATTACATTATTAGCTATTTGTTGTTACGAGTGTATTTTCATTAATTCCACAAAATAACAACATTGTTCTTGTGACTGGATTTTAATTATTAATAATTATAATATCATACTTAAGTTCTGCAATAGAATGCTGCTTATGCATGTAGGTATAACTATTTCATTCACCATCTCATAAATTTAACTTAATTCGCAAGCTATGCTTGTTGTAATTAACGATACATCACTCACAATGGTTCTTACGCTTCATATTAAATTTATGGTGGTTTCACTTTGAAGGGAAAGACTGGAGACACTGTTCTTACATGCATTAAAATTTGCACGATACAAAGTGTTTTCATGTCATTTTGACAAAAATTAAATTAATTTCATCTTTGCCTGGAGGCTAACTAACACTGAATGGTCAGACTATTGCTGATCACTGGCTATTGTTATATAGATGGGTCAGCAAACTGTCTGGTCTATGTGACATTTTGATCAGCTAAAATTGCTAATGGCTATTAAAATTTGGTTATCTTATTGCTATAAACTAATCTATAAAAAATATTAAATGTCATAAGTTTATTACTTATGTCATTTTGTACTTAAATTAAGTTAAATATATTGGTCACTTTGTACACTTTAATTTATCTTTGAAATGAACTTACTTTCTTCTCATAATACCTCTGCCTTATCACTGATGACTAAAGGCTAGATCTTAGTTGATTAAATTGAATAATACAGGTGGTGTCTTAATTGCAAAATAACTTTGGTGACATGTCCATTAAACACTACTTTAACTTTACCACTTCATCAAAATAAATATCACCTTAAATATGAAATACATTCATAATTGAAATCACAGTGGACTAGCCTACAATAAAACATGTTACTATGTACATAATATTATTGCATATCTTGCTAAACCATGCCCGTTTGTATGTGCAATATTTGTTTGTGTTTGGAAATGTAAGTCTTAGATTAAATGCACAATACAACAATACAAAATATGTATTACATAAAGCAAACATAACGGTTGTACCAGTATTAAATATAATAAATAATCTTTATTTATGTTAAGTTCTAGGTTATATAATTGTACTTATGCTTAATCATTGTTGTATGAAATCTATTTATTATCTGTCAATGTGTGGATCAATATACCTTCTTTGATAGTTAAATCTTTCTTTCATTTCATGTATTGATGTATTCCAATTGAAAAGAACAATAGCTGTCTCTGCATAAAAAACTTTCTATTAAAGATAAGAATTCAGCCATTTTATAATATTTGTCTGTTCAATAAATTACAATAAATCCATTTTTTTTATATAAATGACTTCATGTGTAGTCAATATATAGTATAAATATAGACAATCGTATTGTTTGAGTCATGTAGGAGGTTACGTGAATGTTTTTGTAGCCCACAAACAGTCTGTCTAGATAAATAATTAATTGAAATAAGTAATCAATAATCTCAGTGACAATGCCCGTTTGAAGACGACCAAAAAAAGTACCGTATTCACAAGATCGATTCGGATCCCGTTTGTTTCGTGTCGGTATTGAACAGACCTGAATAGAACAGAACATGTCATGCATTATAAAGCACCCGATTACAGAACGTGATAATCCACACTATACATTATGAAAAATACAGGTTACCAAAAACTTTTCATAACAGCATAACATGTTGGACAAAATCTTAGCCTGTGATCAATTCTTTTCCTTCTTCTTCCAGTACTGGCTAGTTATAATGCCTGGCACTTTGATATTAATTTGTCTGATTTTCTGTGTCTGGATTGCATCATTTAAATCTGTCAAAATTGGCAATAGAATGTTTATAGGTATAATTCAAGACTTTTATTCGGTTTTATGATTTACACTCCATGTTGAATATATTTTGAGGACAGTACAAGTGCTAATAGACCTAATACTCACATTTATTAGTGTTTAGTGGTATTTACTTAAATATGATTATGAGTGACCAGTCCAGTGTGATTAAGTGCAAAATAAGGTTATAAAAACTCCACAAAGGTCAAATATTGCATTGCATCTTGCTTGATAGTGTACCAACATGTATGGCAAGGACCACAACATGTGTAGGTGTGCAAGTTGTTGTATTCATACAACAGTTTTCTGCATAGGGAACTTGTATGTCATTAATTTATCCAATGTTTGTTTGTATAAGGTTGACAGTTACATTAATACTATAATATACTGTTCATGTCCTTTGGATATTAATTTTATGATGGTCATCCATCACTTGCCTATTAAATTGACATTTAATGCTTATATTTATTTGTTTTAGCTGTTTTTGAAATCAATTTCTTTTCGGTTATTACTATACGAGTATAGTTAGATATCATTTATTACAATTAACCTAGGCCATTTATTAATATGGTGTACTTAGCCAAGTATGTCAATTGCCTTGATTCTTTTAACCAATGTCATGACCACTTTCCATGAGAATTTTTCTTATGAATGACATAGGTAACTTGCAATGCAACGCAAGCGGTCACAGGTGTCCCAATACTTTTATATAAATGGATACTATATAGGTCAAATCAAAATATGCTAAAGAAATCATCAGTGTCATTGATGATTTTTCTCAAATATTTCTGTTGGGAACTGCTGCCTTATACATTTCACATAAGCCTTTGGGATTGAAAATATTCCAGTTCAAATTGCTAAGATTGACCACAATTTATAAGTATGATAGCCTGATACAAACACTCTGCATACAATACCTTTAGTGTTTAGTATGTGTCAGCTAGCGTTATATACAGTCAGTAAAGTTGGAAAGAATTCCGAGTGCTGTAAAAGGTTATGCAATGATTGCAATCATTGCCATATACATTAATAATACAAAGTCATTATTGAATGTGTGTTATATGACCTCCTTGTCTGATATAAGTAAGGCTATGTATGGTTAACAGAAGTAACATATGTCGACTAGAATTCGATGTTATGTTTTTCTAGCAGCTGTCATGCTACTCATGCTCCAATTTGTTCACCACACTCAGTTAAAGTTCTTACAAAAATAATGTTTATCATGTGCACACATCTTTTATGCATGCACACAGGTTAGTTTGTCTTCCTTATTTAGATCGTCAATATTAATCAACTCACCTGCACTATCAGGTATCCTATCATTAGACTCACCCCTATCTTCTAATTGAGCAGTGACGACTTCAAACAACTCTTTATTATGACCCTCAACTTTATCATCAGTGATAATCTGTAAAAACTTGAAACATCCTGCCTTTTAAATGCAATCAGGCCTGTCAACTCATTTCCTATGTCCTAATTATCTTGTCTTTTATGCATAATTATTGAAGTTTTTATTGCCCTTAATTGAGATCACCTTCTTTGTCTGTCAAATTAATTACTGACTCTTAATTATTGGCTGGCTAGTTTTATCTATTCAATACAAGGGAGTCATACTCCCTGTTTATATGGCTCATGTTTCAGTTTTGCTTCATAGTTTTTTGTGCATTTAGTTAGAGTTGAAGATACAGGTGTATGTTGTCAAGTCATGGTTGGTTTTCTTAGGCAAAAACAGGTTTATGTTTATTTCATTGATTTTATATCTCAACTTCGACCTAGCAAAACATTCAGTACATGTAATGCACTTTGCTGAAATTGAACTTCCATTATACACCATTGATTGAAAGGTAAAACCATCATGTAAATGTTACATTTTATAATGATTAGTTTACAACTTTAACGTTTTAACAATTTTTGCTATTGATTTCTTTGTCCATTGTAATAGGCTATGATCTATCCCATTTCAGTTTTATACTTTCTTTTATGGAATTATACAAATATAAGTATCTAACTTTATTTATTCTGGATAGATCTAACAGCATTTTGTTGGTTTTATGTCAATTAACCGGTAGCTAAGAGGCACTCAAGTGTTGGGCATTGGTCATTAACTTTTTTGCTGTCACTTCCTTTCAATTTGTCATTGGTTTTACTTGTGGTTTTAACTTTTTTCTTTCTTTATCAAAAGTTCACAATGAGTCATTAAAACTGTTAGGTGAAACTACACAATGTTTAACTATATAATGATTGGCTTTTTATTTTAACATGATTTTTACCTGTAATACATTATGTTTGATACTGTATAACAGATTGTGTCACCGTTGATTTGCCATTTAAGCGAAATCAGCTGTTACCTCGTATTACTCATAGCAATCATCGTTCGCTAAAACCTTTTGCATAAACTGAATCAGTGAATGGCCCTTGATAACTGTAGTGCCCTTTAAATTTTGATCCAATTTAAAAGGAAGACCCACTCCTTTTTCTTTCCATAAATAAATATTATTACAGTTTATACATCCGTTGTGATTATACGGACAGGAAACGTTACCACCGTACATCACGGAGCCGTAAAATTATCGCTATAAAAGTATAATCAGATTGAAGTCCCATTTAAATTGCAAATGTGAAAATGAAATGCATCTTTTTAATTTTGAAATGATTAAGACCATTATATTGTAAAAGGCGCTAACTTTGGAAGGTGGCTTTATCATTGGTTCATTGGTAGGATGATTTTTTTCTAAAGGTTTTGTTGCCCCCTACAAATGTTTATTGTATTGGCTGGGTGGGTATATAAGAGAAGCTAAGCAAAGAGAACCTCTGTTGACATGTTTGTGTAAAAGGGTCATTTGTCTGATGTGAAGTGGTACATCATCAGATGTGGAGACCAAGTGTCTCTTCACGGCCATCCTCGTCTCTTCACACTATCCTCACATTGCCGCAATCTACACACTAGTGTTTGATTAATTGTGGTGTCAAAAGGTGTTCTATAAACATACTCAAAGTTGCATGAACAAGAGTTCTGTTGTATTTTATACCTGTACTCAAACATTCAAATATGTACATGGCTTAGCTTATCACAAGAGTACTGTTGTATTTTATACGTGTGCTCACTAAATCTGAAGTCTGGAGTATCAAGAACTAGACTGAGGTACACATTGAGTTACCTTAGCTTATCTAGAGGGCACTCAGGACAAGCTCCGGTTTCATCCAAACAATTTATAACATTGGGTCTATGTTTAACCTAAAACTGTTCCAGTGTTTTTACACATTAAGTAAATACTGTCACATGTACCCTATCTTAATGTATATACTGACATATGATAGCTGAGATAACAGCTGAAGATTATATATTTGAGTCACCTTTAGTGCACTGTTCCCTATCTACTTAAGGTTAGATTGAAAATAAATCTTTGATTATTATCCCATACATTACAATCAGGTTCAAAATGATATCAAGCAAAATAAGATAAATTGTCCCTATATCATCATCATGCAATATTAGCATGACTTGCAAAAGCGCAGAAAATTGCTCATTAGTAATGTGTTTCAAAATCATAGGGGACTGGCTAGTTCTTTATGCACACTGCAGTATTGATATCTCATTATCTGGCTTTGATATCTGTCTGGATTCTGTTTCTTTTAACTTTTTTTGTGAAGCTTGGTAGATTGTATTCTGCCATTCATGTTTCAAGGCTCTTGATTTGAAAAATACAGACAGACTAAGACACAGGCACACGATCACCCTTTTAACGGGACTAGATGTATATAACTGGATAAGGCAGACACATTATCTTGGCATGTTGTAGTGATAAATGTCATGTTTCAAGTTGTGATTACAGTCTCATATTTGTGTTTGAACATATTAGCGCTCTATCATTCCTGTCTCCTGGTAACTGATAATTGGAAACCATTACAGATTTTTAAGTTTATATTGATCTTGTTTTATCTTTATTGGCCGCAATGATTGAATATCAATACTTGGATGCCCAGCTACATCCTGTACAATTTCAATTACAGGTAGCACTAAATGTTAACAAAGAGGTTAACACACGTACAGTTGCAATCAATGCCACCATCCGGCTGTAACAGTACTCCAGGACAAATTTGCTTTCCTGCAAATTAATTCATTGTAACATGTTGAGTCTTTATGTTAAAGAAACACTTTGTCCCTTGGCCTTCGGCGCAACAAGTTTGTATCTTATAATAAGTTATTATTTAGTTTTAATTGGATACAACCTTGTTGCGCCAAAGGGACAAATTTTCAGTTGTAGCACAGCTGAAGTAGTTTATCTTGTTGAAATACAATCAATACGAACAAAGGTGAAATTAGCGATTAATTTTTCCAAGCCCAGTTCAGAACCTTATATCTTGCTGGGCAGTAATCCTTGGGACAATATTTACATTTGTGATTTCACACTTTTATCAGCTCTGTTTGTGGAAAGTAGTCCCTTGATAGAAGGTTTACCTGGGTTGAAATAGGGCTACTAAAGCATTTCAATGTATTAATTTGTTTCTGTTTATCTTACTTTTGACGCTTTCCCCTCTCCATATTTGCTACATAATTTACAATTTCCTATAACATGTTGCTATTATGTACTTTGTGTGAAAACACTTAGAAAACACTTCAACTTGCAATTGCCTGTAAAAATATTGAACCATCTACTTCCAATTTGCACAAGTTCATGGTTTTTAGCGTAATTTATACTAGGTGACCAAACCATGTGATACAGGTACTGGACTTACTAGTATTATACTACTTGTGCAATGGAGAGTTAACAATGATCAGCATTACCCAGTATAAATATGCAACCAATATATATAGTGTCCCAATATATTAAAATATTGTAAAAATTTAAATATCCAATGTTTGTTTTTATTTATTTTCAGAACTCATACACTCGAACAACCATGAACAGTATTTCCCTTTCGGACATCATTCAGTTTATTATTACATAAGATATTGACACACCATCATGGAAAATATGGAAAGTGGGTTACCGGGTGGAAACGCTCCGGCTCATTGGTATGATACCTGGGACAGAAAGACAAGTCAGACATTCTCCAATACTGCGAAGGGACTTCGAAATGCTCCAGGGGAGAATAATTGCTTCCTCAACAGTGCCGTACAGGTAAGCTCATCAGCAACAGCAGGCATTCCAAAGTCTGACTTTGTTGTCTCTGCATGCATTATTGACATTAATTGTAACATTTATAATGTTGAATAACCACTAATTTCATGGCATATGAATATTCAATGAACATGCCACATGCTGTATTAAACACATTACTTTTTAATAGGATAATGTTCCAGTTTTCATCGTTTATAGTACCAGTAACTACCATTGGTCATGCATGCATTTATGAAGCTATAAAGTTAATTATTCCTTTATAGAGCTCAATATTTTGCATAACTGTTGTTGAGATACTGTTGAGTCTGTGTAGGAAAACAATATTGTATTATTGTGTCCTCTACGAGATCTGTATTCACCGTAGGATGGGGCATCCATCGGCTAGAGTTTGTGTTTTGAAATGAAAGTCAATAACATGTTATTAGCTGTAATCTTGTTGAGTAGAGAAGAATAGGGGATATTTGAGTATGTTGATTTTAGGGCCTGCTCATTGAAGTGTTTCTGAGCTTTTTATGCTTTTTACCTGGGAAATTGATGTCTCGTGAATAAATTATCGCGAAAACAAAACCATAATGCTGGGACCACTGACTGCATGGGAATGAAGATTTGCAACTTTTTCTCACACTATTTTATTCTTCCTCTATAATTTTCACACTGGTTTACTAGCAACTTGCTGAAACTAAATGAGAACATTACAAGAGATGCTGAGTTCTTTTCTGTTCATGATACTTAATTGGAGCGCATTTACCTGGTATCCTTTTACTTAGATCTGTGCCCGACGTTCTGTTAAAGTATTGTTATATTGTGCTAAGTAGTATTATTTAACATGCAAAGCATTATTGTCTGTGACATTGATATGTCTTATGTCTGTATAATTGTATTGTATACTATATTTATATTTATTCACAGGCTTAGGTATAAAATAAGTACATATCTTTGTCCAATGACCAACTGTATTGGTAAAAATTTAAAAGCGTACTGGAACTAAATTAGTAGAGTCCATTGTCATAGGTCTTTCACCAGGCAATAGAAATAAAACTGTTACGGCCTTAAGAGTTAGCCATAATGCTTAAACGGCATACTGAAATAAAAGAAAAGTAGATGGTTTTATTGGTTGTTAACTGATGACATAATGGCAAACATAAGAGCAATTTATCAATTAAAGCCTAACATCTTCAATGGTAAAGGTGAGATTCTAGCCAAGAGTCAAATGTCTAATTGTGTAGCAACAAAAGTAACCCAACAATTGAATTTGTCACCTTTTGTGCACTCTAAAGTAAAGTGTTCAATTAAGACAGCTTTTTCTTTCACTTTGCATTGCTCTATCACCACGTATGACACTCCTATTGTCAGCGGACTGTCTAGGTCAGACTTCTCAACTGTCTATGAAAATGGTTGCTAGGTTATAGGGCTCCATGACCCTACTTGCAACCTCATACTGACAGCATCATTTAAAGTCTCCACTGGCAGTTTCATTATTCATCCTTTGTTGTACTTTGACTCTAGCTCTGAAAATTTATTGGCCATTAGATCAGATCAAAATAAAAAATGACCAATCCAAGAACATTAAGGCCAATTATGGAGGCTGTTTGGACAGTTTTAGTTGGCAGGTTAACTTCAGATTTTTGTTCATTACACCCATCCTTTCACCTGACTGAGTCAATTTCTAGTCTTGTCGGTACAACAGTCTTTGTTAATGTATTAAACCAGTTATTAAAGTTATAAATGGCCATAAATGATAATCGATTAATATGACTGAGGTGTAGAGTTACCAACATATTGAGAGCTGGTAAAAATATAAATATTGTCTTGTCTGTTTTAATGGTCTTTTGTGCACTCCAACTCCAGCTGGCTTTATACTGTCGTATGACAGTCAGTCAAGTTCTGCAACAGGGATCAGGCTTCATACCTCATGTCATGATTCTGTTCATTGAAATCTGATCTTTATTTTTGACACTTGATTTAAAAGTAACTACCAGGTATAACAAGATAGGGGAATACTATGGTAAAAAATCTCCATGCGGTGAATGATACTAAATCGTATTATCCAAGATTTTAGCCGTTTTCTTTTTTATGAGGTTTGGGCATGTGACAGGCATTCTGGTGTCTACTTTACCTGTTCACGGATTTGTTTCCATGACAACAGTTTTAAACATCTTTACCTTCTATTTATTAACAAAAGAATTAGATTAATGTTTTACTCCTTTGATGAAACTAAAAACCAATGAATGCTTGTAATGGGATGTCAGAACAAAATTACTTTGCAATTAAATTGACATGAAGTTACTCACTTTAATGTTTTGATTTCAAATGGTACTACATCAGTACCAATCGTAGTTTGAAATTGTCCTTACAGGGATAATGGATAATAACTTTTTATGGTAATGAGAGCTAATTAAATATAAAAATAGTTATTTCTAGAATTGTGTTTTTTTTATCTGATCTCTTTGCATCATTAGAGTCTACTCTAAAACTAGTAGTGAAATTGTAGTACATTGTATTATGTTTTGTTTACTGTGTCACAAGTGGCTTGGGTACCACAATGAAGTGACACCTGCCAGTTGTATTGGGTATTGAAAAATAATAGCCAGGTGCTAGCGTTGGGCAATCAACCTTAGACTGTAAGGGTATATTTACCTCGCCATAATATATTGCAAGCGGGGCACACAATGTTTACATTGTAGTCCACAAGGCCATATTTGGTAATCTGTCTCGGGTGTTTGTAGTTTATTTGCGGGTTGCAATATCGATTTATCTTATTTCATTGCTTTTGCAAGTTTACAACTTCTATCGTTTATATACATTTTATGAGTGGGGATAGGTATCTATTTAAAGCGACCGCTACGTTTGGTGTGAAGACGTGCCTTTTTGCAAACACTGGGAATAAGAGTAGATGACGTTGTTTATGATTTTCTGTGTACGCTAAGTTGTAATGAGTACGTTCTACTTTATCTGAAATGCAAACATGAAGCCCGCTAGGCAGTTTTAAATTGACTTAGGTTTATGAATATGAAAGATAAACTTTGTTTATTTTTCATATGGCTCAATTTCTTTTCAAACCAACGTAGCCCGACGCAGGTAGGGGGTAGGCTTTTCTATAATCCATATACAGAAAACATTGAAATTAACTGCACACTCCAAATCCTCTTGCGTAAAACTTACTCGAGGGCATTGGGTAAAAGGTCAATAAATAAACACAAGTTTCAACGTGTTACGGAAATGATCGAACAGAAAGTTAAATATAAACATCCGATCTATGAATATGTAAATTAGAATAAAAAATCAATATGATTTAGTCAGAGCAAATATTGTTCTGAAAAGATTTATTGAGCATGTATAAAAAGGATTATGGAGGCCCTAGGACTATGATAAATCAAATTTAGCTTTATGTAATGGGTTAGCGTCACTTGAAGGCTTATAATTCATGTATTAAATAAATAAATATCATACGCCTACCAGATGGTTAAAAATCGGCCAGGTTTTCAGTAATGTTCTAGGCCTGAATTTTCTTTGATAACAGAAATCATATTTTCGTAAACTTTAGGAGCTGCTCATAATCCAGCGATAACTTTAAATGTTAACAAATATTTTTGTAATGATGATTGATACCAATAAAGATAGAAATGTTAAATGTTTTGCTCTTAACTGCAGAGTCACCTAATTGTTGTTCACTTTTGTAGATCGAACTAACTAAAATTGTCAGCTAACTAAAATTGTCGAGTCCGGACCTTTATTGGTCTAAGCTTTTATATGGCCACTTTACTATGTATATAAACTTTTATTACTGACATGTGACATCGAGACTTGTGTCTGAATTTTACGATCTTTGGAAGTTAATGACCTTCTATGATTCTCATAATGACTGATTTTACTGCAGTAAATGTAGCGAGCACTTGAGCCTTAATCGTTGTACGTTCTCCATATATTCATATCAATTATTGACCATAAATATACATTATATCTTAATTCTAATCATTGCTTTAAAATTTGGCTGGAGTTTAAGTGACCCTTAACAATGACTCGATACAGGGACAGCAATGAATCATACTGATTGCCTAGATACAGTTAGTGAGTATTTTGATTTTCTGTTTCTACAACCAGGCAATGGTTACTCAGGTGTGCCGTTACTGAGGCAGGCGCATGATTTCATGGTGTGTTTTATACTTGTTGGTTTTATAGATCATAGATGAGTCGTCTCCTTGATCAGTAAGGTGTAGAGATTGACTTGTGCCATTTAAGTGTCTTTTTATCAGTTGAGGAAAAGTTCAGTGAGCTTTTGAATTGCTTTACGTTTGATCCGCTTTATGCACCTGTATTTTTAATAACATTTTATTGTATTCTCTTAACTATGAATTTAGAGGAATAAGTCTGTTTAAACAGCAACTATACTATTATAAACATTTACTTAGTCTAAGATTGCAGTTTCTTCTCTTAGTGCATTAAGTTCTTTGTGCTTGATAACTTAATAAAATTGTTATGATAATCTGACTTGATTCGGACTTGTTTACCTGTTATGATTTCAATGTTTGGGAGAGCATGCCATATTCCATGGTGTTCCTCCTTTACCAAAACTGTCAGTCAGGTTAATTACTCATTCCCTATCTTATCAAATACCTTAATCCCTCGAGTTCTGTAGTATGTTATTTTGTCAACTATGAGATAAGTGATTGCCTGCTAAGGTCACCTGGCTGCCATCAGGGTGAGTGTTTCCCTGAGAAAACATGTCCAATATCTCAATATTTCTACAACTGGTTTCCTGCAGGTGTCCGTTGCCTAAGCAAAGCGCTACATAGCACTTTCCTCGGGAGGTAATCCATACCTTCTTTATTTCTATATTCAACTGAACAGGCCACAGGGAGGTAACTGAATGAAAGCACTTGGTAGAACTTTGCTTAGGCAACGGACACCTGGTATATAGAATGTTTAAGGTCTTGCAATCAGACGGTGGTTCAGACTGTTCAGGACTATCCGTGTTATCTTGGTCCTTGCCTCCGTTATCAGGGTTTATGACTTGGCTCTGACATTCTTGTGTACTTTCAATTATTTCTGGGAAGTGTCTCCATAATTGGTTTGATTATTCTGTAAGACAAGTACTTGTACTATGGCAATTAAAAGTTTGACATTGTTCCTTTATCTAATTACCTATGATTGTCCATATTCCATTTCACATTCCAGACGATTAAACCCATCTTTCTCATGCTCTAAGTATGTGCTTTGGTTTCGTATTAGATTTGCCAAGCTCTTAGAAAGAATTGACACTAAGTTTCAGTATTCATTGTAAGCTCAAAAAACGAGAAATACAAAAAAGTATTCATAGTGCATTCTACATCAATGAGTTACGAAGATTAGTGTCAAGAGTCTGCCTCTTGTCATGGCCGAATATATAAACGATTTCACTCAGGTGAGGTTTTTTTCTTAAATCTTTATTACAAAAAGATGCTCTTTTATTAATTCATGTACACTTGCTTTGATCTTTTATCTAAGTAATTCCACAGCTTGAGTCGACTATACTGTAATGCTTCTTGTTGGATGACTCATTTATACCTTACCACAAACGGTAGCTTTCAAACAAAAATTATCACCAAATTGGTTGCCATGGTAATGTGGTTTTACAGTGTCTACTCTTAGTTCAAATGTCAATGTCAATATTGAAACAGTATATGTTTATGTATGTTTGTTGATTTGCAACAGTCTGTTGATAAACCAAGCTAGTTCGGGTTAATTGAATTAAGCTGATTATTTAAGTAGCTCCGTAGCTCCAAACAAGGCTCGATTGTAGTGAGGTAAAAACGTAACCATGATATCTGTACTGGGTTAACTTTATATGTTTAATCGCTTGGATGTAATTGTATGTTTTAGACGCGTGGGGCTTGTCATGATAAAACCACTAAATGAATCATAGGAACTGAAATCAGATGGACTAATCAAATATTGGGACAAGTTTATCATTGTAAGATCTCAGCAAAGTAGCTGGTATTATATTGATTAGGGGTCCGATTATGGACCGCAGTACATGCCCATGATTTTAGGTGGAGTCAATGATATACCTGTTTTTGGATGAATGAAAGTTTCAAATGATTGTATGATTTGTATGAAAATCATGAAACCGATGATTGTATGTAATCAAAATCTATTTAAATATTATTTGCACAATAAAATGGTAACTTTTTAAATCAAATGTCCGAACGTAAGGTCAACATGTTCTTAAAGTTACAATGTGACATGAATGTGGTGATGAAATTTACTTAACATATTCCAGTAGTGCTATTATGTTCCAAAGTAAAAAATAGAACTCAAAGTAATATATTTATGCTATCTTTAAAAAATAGGACTCAAAGTAATATATATGCTATCTTAAAAAAATAGAACCCCCTTAGTAATATATTTATGCTATCTTTAGGCTCTGTTTGGACTATAGTTCTTCATAATAATGTTTAATGTTTGATATCAATTTTCATAGTTTCTTTCCTGAACAGTCTCCAGACAGTTTAATGTAGCTACCCGTGCTTCTGTTGGAACTATACTGTCCATTGATCAGGTTTTCATCACAATGAGAAATCTATGCATGCTATGACTATATTTGTATGGAGAAAGTCTCAATGGACTTTTAAGTATCGAAGTATCGGTCCTCAGGTAATTTTCCTAGTGACAGGATGATTGTCATATAGGAGATAGGGATCTAGTATTCTCTGATAGTTTCTAGAACCATCTGTAAATATTGCGCAATACTACTCCAGTCACATGTACAGTATTGGCTTCAGGTGCTAAACAGTTTGTTCTATCAACATGGTAACAGCCGGTTACTGAGAAACACAAATCAATACAATATCATTAACGTTTAGAAATCAGAAGGCCCTAGTTATTTACAGACATTGGAAAATCCCAGAAAAGTTGATGATCAAGACTCATTGTTCCATGAGTCACAATCTGTTTTGGGCAAACAATTGGTTGTCATGGCTTTTCTAAGCAATTGTTAGTAGACTGTCAATAGTTGTAAAAGGTGTGCTGAAGTGATTCTTGGAGAAAGCAAACGAAAGGTAGCATTTCTATCGTTTGCCATGTGGTCTCGGCACAGCATTCAAGTGCTGATTTATACATTTTTTTTTTTCTAAAATTCTATATTGATTTTCAAAATTTCCCCATTTTTTTTGTTAAAAGCGTTTTGATTACAAATCAATTGATTCAGAATCAATTCATACTGTCAGCCTACACTATTTTATGGGCTCGGATAATGCAGTCCCTGGGTTTTCAATGTAATAATTTTCTCATTATATCCTAGATGTGAACAGTTTGCGTATGGCGTTATCTTAGTAATTTTTCCATTAGCCCACTTTAACGTAAGTGCTCTAAATTTTGGGTAAATAAGGGAGAGAAATGAATACATTAATGTACAACCCTCAAGCTATTGTTCGCCACAGTTCGTCATTGACAATAGCTGGCCACTTATGTTTTTCTGAAAAAATAAATCTTCCGAAAAAAATAAGATTGTTAAACCCTCGTTATTGGGATTATGTGACAGAAAACAGAGAAAATGAGACAAGAACATGTCAGTTTGTTGAATGGATGTAACAATAGCTAACAATTACAACGAGGTATTCGTATTGTTTTGCCCCGATTACGCCTACCGGACAATAGGGTAATCTTGAATCTAGGTTCTTTATTCATGTTGGTAGACATTGTTGAACAAAGATCTTGTAAGCGATATTGCAAAATTTGCAACACCACCTATAGAATGTTGAATGTTTGTATAGTTTGCAACCCTTGTAATATTTGCTTTCTCATTCTGGCTTATCTTCCCTGTATACAAGACTAAGATCTTCCCTGTTTTCATATTGTATGCACAGGGTACAATAAGTATTAACTATAGGTTGCAATATATCAGGGCTCTTGACTGGTACCCTGCAGTCAGATAAGTATTAAGTTTAACTATAAGCTGCAATACATTGGAACTCTTGACTGGTGCCTTGCAGTCAGGGCATTAAAACTTCTTGTATGTGCAATATGAGTATGTAATTAAGGCTTGCCCTCCTGATTTCATTTCCGATAAAGTTGTATATATCCTAATTTAATACTATTATTAAATAAATAAAAAAGTGACCACAAGTTGTAATTGGCCGACTTTATGGCTCGTTTTCATCCGCAGTTTGTGGCCAGTTTAGCCTGGAGCCCAAGCGACCTTTTAACTAGGCTTAAATAAATGTTATTGTGCTGTAGTAAATTAGAAGGACATTTGATAGACAAAACGACGTTAAGCCAGTAATTATAGATCGTTATCTGCTTCGGTAATCTTTGAACTAAATCCATGATCAAAACAAAATTCAACAAAAAGTTAAAAAATAAAATGTCAAACAAGTCGTACCGCTTACAAGCTTTGAAGTTGATAGTCTTAAAACAGTGGATTCCATGAGCTGAGTTATTCAATATAGAAATTATATTTGATCACATAGATGTGATAAGAAAACGATATTTCCTTTCATTTTATGATTATGAAGATAGAGCAGTGTAATTAATGTAAGCTTTTGATATGACACTTCGGAAATGTCAAAGCCTTTTGACTTTATTCATTGCCTTAATCGGTTTCACCTTGTCCCTTTTGGCAGCTTTTATACTGTTGTATGGTCCATTTGAATATTTAATTTTAACTCCATCGTTAACTACTTATCTGTTATTCACATCTAAAGTCACAGTAAACATTGTGTTCCCAATAGGTGAATTATTTAGTGACTCGAAACTTGTAGTCATTTACTTGTATGTCATAATTTGAGGATGTTTGTCAACGACATTGGTGTCATTTGTTTGGTCAGAATTAAGGCCCCATTGTTCAGCATCTGAGAAAGTTCAGCACAGGCTGTATATCTGATAGGAATTGTCAATACTATTACACTTCTAAGTGTAAAGTGTTAGCACTTACAAAAACTGTATGAAAATTTTAGTCTAAAGTGCAAATGTTGTGTCTATCGATAAAGTAGCAGTTAGAACCATGTTGCTTTTATCTAGATTTATTTACCTATCGATTGACAATAGTCTACAGATACTCTCACAAACTGTTCATCATTCTAGTCATTCAAGGTGTATAGTGTATATTGACCATACAGAGACTTGGGTAGAGAGGGGTTTCCTGTAAGAAATTAATATATTGATTCGTCACTGTGGAAATCAGGCGCCAATGCTCCTTACTGAACAATACAGCTACATGTTGACATTATGGTAAAGTAAACATGCATGTCTGTTGTAAACGTGCATTAGTTCTGTGAACAATATTAATTGATAATTCAACATCCTTGATAAATAGATTCTGAATAAAATTTCCCAGAATAGTTCTCTTATTAACTGAGCTATATTTAGATTTGTTTGATATTACTAGTATGTGTAGTTTTGGGTTCTTCGAATCTCCTACCTTTTACAATTGGGAGCTCAATGACAAACTTGGTACATATAGAATTTGAGTGAAGCAATGAAAAAACTGTCAAAGTAATTTAGAAACTTAATTCTGGTGTTGGTTGCTCATTTGTTGGTCCTCTGTCTTTTACTATAGCTGCAATAGTCACTGGCATGACTGATTTAAAGCACCATTTCTATAGGATGAAAAAATAACATTGGGATGTCAATTTGAAACTCTGGGTAGGCATTTTAAAGACTTAGCTGTGGGGTTCTTATATGTATCAATTATTTACAGTCTAATACCTTGTCACTTGGTATGACATCATTAATGATTCAAAATATTTAGATTTGTGTCCAGTCAGTTGGTGGCATGTTAAAAATGTTACATAAAGATTAAAATATCTGATCGATGTATCTATAGTAATTTACACATTCCTGTTGAGCCCCTAGGGGTTTAGCCGAGTCTCTGGCTTGTTTTGGTATAAGATAGGGATCAGTATACATGACAGGGGACCCCTAATCACTATCACTATCAGTGATAATGACCCTAAAATTGCCCTTCTAATGTTATAATGGCATTTCTCAGCTATTTGAAAAAAAAGTTGAAAGTGTGTGTATTTGAACTGTAATAACTGACAATAAATTAAAGGTGTATCTCCTGTCAACAAATGTGAAATGTGTATGAAATTAAAGGTATATGTCCTAAGTAGGTTGTTTAAAAGAAATTAGAGCATCCAATATTGCATTTTAATATAGGTCAAAATACAAAAAAATATTGAATTGTACGATAATTATAATTTGAGGGCTCTGTACAAAACTATGGTACATGCCTCTTTAAATTGATGTTATGGATTTAGTTACCATATATTTGCACCCGCCCTTGCATTGCTCTTTTAAAGCCATTACCTGATCATCACTGATGTTAAATTTATATTGTCTTAGTCTGTTTCTTGACATGTATATTGGTTTGGATTTGGTTATTTAAATATTTGTTGCAATACTTTTATGTTTATATTTGTATATTTTCAGGTGTTTTGGCACATTGATGTATTCAGACGAAGTTATAGAAGATTATCAGGTCATCTGTGTATGGGACACTCGTGTATCTTCTGTGCCTTAAAAGTAAGTTACCATGTAACATGTGAAATAAGTGTCGCGCCCGTAGATCAGTGGTTCGCGCTCTTGTCGTCTAATTTGGCGACATGGTTTCAAATCTGGATGTAGGCACTCATTGTCTCATATGCCTGTCATGTTTCAGTAGAAAGCTGATTGGAAAATGAAGGATTTGCTCAGCACTTAAGAAAAAAATGAAAATAGTGTCCCGTCTGTAACCCTTGTTGCAACTCATTGCCCGTCATCACCAAATTACTCCTAAGTAATCAGTCATATCATGATTACTCATATTTCAAATCAAGAGCTGAAAGTGAACCGTTTGTTCCATTATCTTTATTCATATACCAGTATGCTAAATAAAGAACAGTTTTACTTCTTTCGACCATCAAAATAAAAAATTTAGAGCGAATGAGAGATAAAAAAAATGGTTGAATGTTACATTAAACATTTTTTGTTGGTTACATGTGTCAGTTAATGTTTATTTATCAGTATTGTTTTGACATGTGATGTTTGTATGATGGGACATGGTGATAAATTAAATTTAATTAAATGATTTGACATTATGTATGTAGTTGAAATTGTTATGTCAATATTTATCCATTGATACACTTCAATGAAATGTTCGTTAGGTGTCCCCAGGACATTTATATATGCAATTAGACAGTGAAGCTAATTCGAATTGACAAGTTCAAAAATTGACAGCGAAATAATATTTGTTTACAAAACATTAACACAGACATAAAATTAATTAGTCATAATGTTTTGAACATAGTACAAACGACCTGTACAAAATTATGTTAATTGGGCAGTTAATTATAGCTTTTGTCTAGAATTCTAAAATTTCATACCAGTCCTGAAAACGTGTAATAATTATTCAGATTGGCTAGAGGAAATGACCCATGTTTCACCCTAGCAGACTGATAATGCTGGTGATAATTCAGGCGATAATTCAGGTGATAAAAGAATACAGACAATGTCATCAGTACCTGGTCGTGTGTTATTGATTTTAGCATAAAACCTGTGTCCATTATTAGCTCCCAGTTATTATCTTTCCATTAAAAGCATGAATCCTTTTTCCGCTTTTTTTCTCGATGGCCGCTATAATGGTTAATTCAAGATATGAAAGTCACATGACTATTCCAGCACATATGTGACCATTGTCCAGTGACATGTGCCCATTGGTCAGTGTCCAGATTCCTTATTGGATTTCCCTATAATCACCAAGTGTGATTTCTTTAATACATGGCGTCCAGCTTTTTAATGGTCATTTCTACCTGCAAGTTGAATGGGAATCAATTCTGATTGATTAGATTTAAATAAAAGAAAATCTCAGATAAGGTGTCTGGCTGTAAGCTAAGCTGTGAGGTAGTTAGTGAAGGCTGGTTACGATTTGGCAACTTGTTCTTATGCTAATCAAGCTCGTGAAAACCTAATCAATTTGGCAGAGAAAGAGCCATGCATTAAATTGTAAGCTGATCAAGGATTACAAAGGTGACGAAGAGTCATGAAAAATGAAAAGCCAGAAAACTTGATGTCACCGATTTTCTGTAATCAGTTAAAAGCTGAAAATCACATGGGAAAAGTTAAAAGTACCTGCATGAGACAAGATTCTTTGAAAAACTTTCAATTAGCATGACTATTGCCTTGAGTTATAATTAGTACTAGTTATAATATCCCAATTTATATTACTTTTTAGGTGTTTTTTTTTATTGAGTCTGAAATAAAGCACTGATTACTCATTAGTATACCACCTGACTAATCAATGGTAGGTTCTTTAACGAGTTTAATTGATTAGTATCGTGAGTACAATATGTCTAGGGATTGTCAATACATGGTTTGTCAATATACACCTGACAAACATGCGGAGATTTGACTTAAATGTAAATCACATTGTCATTAATTTAAATGAAAACCTATTCATGATTTGTATATTGACCGCATTAAGTGTATATTTAAATTCATTATTTGTAAGTCTTGGTTTTAATAGTGAAGACTTTTATAGCTCTCTTAAATGTAATAGTGCCGTCTTAGAAGTCTTCAATAGATTGCGTGACCTTTTTATTCTTCTTTATTAGTCTATAAAACGTTTTGTCATCACAGTATAGTTGTATTTGCCTGGTCATTGTGGTCTAAAGGTCTTGTATAGTAATATTACAATACGTAATAGAAGTCTTGCAGTGTATCTATTGATGGGGTCTGAACGGTGTGAAAATTTGCATATTTACGCTAGCTCCTTACAATACTGGACATTTCGGCTTTGATCCACTGCGCACCTGGGGAACATTCTCAAGTGCTGATGTTTCGCTCTTATATGGTGTTTATTCTAAAACCATTCACACCCTGTGGGAAACTTGTGAGACTGCTCCCTCCAGAGTTAAATACCTTTAAGTGGGACTGACAATTGTATTGAATACAAAATGACAGAATAGCTGACTTGCTAGCATACTCAATGTTTACAATATAACGTATGTCGATGAATACTGGGAATAATTATAGAGGGAAATTTGAAATATATTCTCTTTCAAAGATTAAATGGGTCAATGTGAAGTTTTTGTCATGGTTTGGGTATAAGTGGGTATCTCACTTTATAATGAAGACACTTAATATCTTTTTTCATGTATTAAATCTCCCCACAGGTGTGGGTTTTTATACTCCCTGTTTTGCTAGCTGTCTTAAGACAGTCTATTATACCTACACACACCCAGATGGTTTATCTTAGGCTTAAATTGTCTTTCTCTTCCTTATATGGATCAGGACGTTTATATATCAATTTCATGTCGATCATTTACAAAGATAATTTTTCTTTAGAAAATATATTTCTCTTCTTATTGGCTCCTCTTATCTGTCTGTCTGTATGAAACAAAAGTTGTCTACCCATTGCCTGTTTTGATTCGTTCCACAATGTTTTGCTTTTCCACTTATTTCCCGATATTTCCAATCATGTGATTTGTGATATATCTACACTTGTTATCTAAAATACACTTAATACATGTCACTACACCTAAATAAGGAAGTTTTACGTCGCTAATGACTTTGTATATCCTGTGGCTTTTGTGGGCCAGGGGAAAACATGTACATGACTGTGTCATTAAAATCCCATGTATACCATACATTGTGGCTATTTACTGGCATTTGTAAACATGGTAAACAGATAATTACAAATCGAACAGGGAAGCCAACACTCATCAGAAAAGCACAAAAAAGTAGTAAAAAAAACGTAGCTTGACCGCAAGTACGACATAAAAATAAACAAGAAAACAATTTAACTTACCAGCTAGAAAAACCTGATTCCCTACTAGGACAGCTAAGACAGCCAAAGTCAAACATAACAATGGTGAAGAAGCATTTGTAAGATGATTATAAGTAGAATGAGGTTGGTTTGACTTATGTTAGTATATAATGTCATCTTTCTTTCTATATTTGCAGGTGATCTTCACACAGTTTCAATACAGTGATCAGGCATCACTACAGCCGAGTGCTTTACGTAAAGCTCTCGCTAATACTTTCGCTAAACAAGAAAGATTTCAGCTCGGACATATGGACGATGCTGCTGAATGTTTTGTAAGTATTCCAACATACATTCTTTGGTATTCATTTGTGTAGCTAAAGTTCCATGCCATCCTGCAGTTGCCATAATGGCATTTATTGTTTTGTCTAGAAATAAATGCTTTAAAAACGACATTCAATTAACGATTCATTGAAAAGGAAGTAAAAAACCTGTACTGACTGTAACATGTTCTTAATAGCAGTTTGAAGAAAGATTTTAAAGAAATTTGGTTACTTTTTATGCTGCAGCTCCTAGTGATTGTTAATTTGTACTGTCAGATAATTCGTAGTATATATTATACTGCATATTTGAGTGTTGAATTTGATTAACATGTCAATTCTCTTTAAAATTTCAGGAGAACATTTTGAATCGTATCCACTATCATATTGCTAACAGTTACAACGAAGATGCGTGTACCGCCCCTCACTGTGTCACTCATCAGAAGTTTGCCATGACTGTATTCGATCAGGTAGGATATTTTAATTACCTTGTTTAATTGGCCGTATTCTCTATAGATAGGCGTAATGGACATCTTGCTGTAAATAACATTTTGGTTCGATACTAATTTCCTGCTGTAATGGTGCGACTGCATGCAATGATATGATTACAGGTGAACAGTTTGTCCCACCATGTCTTTACGTTTTTAAGTTCCAAGTTGTTTTGCTTCGATTACAATTTCAATTCAGATTTTGCAAATCTTCAATGATTATTCAATCAATCGACTACCATATTAACACTAGTATGTAGGTAAAAGTTCTGGTTTGAAATTGAATCAGAAAATTATCTTTTTTGTTAATCTACAATCAAAACATTTGAATACAGTATGATGTAGATAAAACGTTCAGGTTTTTATCAGATTTGTCTATCGGTAAAACGTTTTCTATTGTCGTGCGTTGACACTGAAATTTCGTCCAATCAGTTGATTGACCTCCGCAGATAGCAATGACCTATCTATTTACAACATTTTGATGGTGTGAATTAACTGAATTTTCTTCTGATGTGTGCCTGTCCAATTAACTATTCATGCACACACATCAAAGTAAAAAGATTTCAATGCAAAATATTAAAGTATACCTTTACTATGCATTTGAACAAATAAACATTGCAATAACTAGAGGGTGTTGGGTAGTAGTACACATCCGACGCAAGGACGCCTCTACATGTATAATGATTGTGCAAATATGTATTGAATAAATGTTGTACATTTTATATCGATAAATTTACATAATGGTATACACATTGCTACATTTGATAAACTTAAATGGCCCTGAATGCGTTATACATATTAAGTTTAAAGTGATTTCTATTTTTTTCCCCATTTGTTAATGATCAAATGTAAGCAGTCTGTCTGGAGGGATCCTTAATTGGGCGCAAACTTGTAATTAAAGGCAAAGAAAAATGGCTGTATTTCTTGAGCAAGGTCATTACGCTCCATGTTAGGTAATACGAGAAATCTATGTTTGAATGAAAGCCTCTGTGTTCCTGTTTCATATTAACGAGTATTTAATTGCCAATGCTCTTTTTTATATGATATATGTTGAGGCCAGTTGTTCATAATATATTTAAAATATGTTAGTGTATATAATGTGTTTTAAAGTCAGTTTAAATCCTTGTTAGCATTCTTCCATCTGTTACAAATCTGTCTGTTTTGAAAAACATGTTGCATGACATTTGTATAAAAATAATTTCAGAATTAACAGAGGATATATTTCGATGTTTTATGTCAAAACATACAAGATATGTTTACTGAAAACAATTAAACATGACATTTGCATTCTATATTAAAATGATACATGTGTTACAATTTAACATTAGGACCATAGGGACAAAGAATATTATGCTGTCAAAATGTTAAGCCATCTCAAATTATTCCAAATTTTCGCATTAATTTGATTTTTTGAGTACACATGGACCCTGTTTGATCTTGACTCGGGTGTCGTACCATAGATTGGTGGTAGGCATAATTGATCATATTAACCACTATATAACAGACATTATTGTGCTAATGTCTGTGCTTCGTCTTCAAAGAATCTTCGTATTGGTCTACTAAATAGTCAACAAATAAGGGTGAAATAGGCACTAGAGATGTTTGTTGACCCTGTACGTAGATCTTATACGGCTGTGTACACAACAAACTGTCAAATGTCAACACTTTTTCTGTTGAACATTATACTAGGATCAACAAATATTGTGATTTTGACCACATGGTACGTGGTCTGAAGATTTTGCTCTGGACACTACATAGGTTCTGTAAACATCTCAATGACAAACGATTAAAGAAAGGCTTGTATGTTGCTGAATGATACGAGTGGCCAGTCTGTTTGTATTACATAATGCATTGTTAATTATTACATCAGTACTTACGATTTGTAATATTTATTGTTTGTTTGCAATGTTTGGACATTTAATTGAATACTTGATTGTGTACCATGTACCATTACCTTGTACAGGCCCTGATCTCTCGAAACGTTTCAAAGTCAAATATAATATTGAGTTGAGAATTCTATTTGAGACGTTTTGGGAGATCGGTGTCTGACCTGTTTTGTGAGATTTCGTTCAGTGGACCAACATGTAATGTTAATACTACCAAACTTTTACCTTGGCTATCCTGATCTGACTTAACATCATTATCTGATTACTGAATTTGGTTGTAAAAATATGTTAATACATTAGTTGACACCTGATAGGTAGCGTAAGGTTTCAAACATGGCCTGACGTTGAATACAAAGTAACTATTCCAGCATGTATTACCATTGAATGTATCTAGAGAAGCTATCAGTAACAGTAGAATGATGTTTTTGTTTGTCGGATCAAATTGTTGACAGTTTAGGTTTTGTTTTCGTTGATTTAAAGAAGTTTCAATGCTTTACAGATAGCACATTTTGTAAATCTCATTTTGTAAATCTAGGTACATATCGTGTTAATCTCAAATTTTAAGTCTCTTTAAGAATTTTTTTATCATATTTTTTTTGTATTTAAAGACGTCTCAATGCTAAAAAGATAGCATATTTTGTAAATTGAGACATCTTTACACTATGTTAGGTATCTTGTTAACATCACTGTAAGATTTTTTTCGGCATAATTTTGTATCATATAACTGTTAAGAAACTGTTTTGTCTGTTTAAAAAAAAAAGTTGATACCTGACACAGCAAAATTTAAAATGATAATGGTTAAAATTACAATTTGATTATAATTTGAAGTCGTAAAATCCACATAAATGGCTGTTAGACACAAAAAGATGTCATATTATTGCTTGATTTGCATATATTTTCTACGCCAGGTTCAAACCTACGCTCAATTCTTGACATGTGGAATGCATATTCTACTGCACTAGACCATACATATGCAAGTTTAGGTTAAATTTCACGCTGATTTCCATTAACCTGTTCACAAGTTGCAAATTTGCATTATATGAATTTAATACATTCAAGTGTGATTAAGTTACGCCATTACAACATTATGTTGCCGGTGACAAAGTGTTTGTACCACATATGTCTGGTCTTGTTACATCTATAATATTACCTGCATATCAGCTCACTTTCACTACTTGCAGTCATATCTAGTGATGTTTTACAATGTGTTTGAACTAGATTTGGATTTACAAGCTTTTTGTCCATGTTTTACCAGTACTTACTCCATGTCTTACATTTCAGCTTGTGTGCCCCTGCGGAGCCACCTCAGAACCCCTAAAATTTCACGAAATGGTTCATTACATATCAGCCAATGCATTAGTGTAAGTATTAAAGTGTTATTTATCACAATCTTAAGTATTGCATGGAAAGTTTATTTGAATGTTTAAATACATAAATTGAACATGAAAGTGTCATAAAAACAGTGCAGGAAAGTACCGGTAATTCCTAATAGCAATATTTAAATGCCCGATCGAGTTAAGTGTTTTGTTCGTTCAATGCCCTGTAGTTTGTCATAAATATGACGCCCCATATATATTTGTATTTGTCATAGCGTAATCATAAATTTACCTTTGTGCTGTTACACGAATATGTTTACATCGTAATGAATAGTCAGTTACGATGTAGCCAGTGATGTGCATTTTGGCGGGAAATCTTCAAGGTTAATATGAATAACTTGTCGCTAACGATGTTACTGACGAAAAATACTTATACATCACATCCACAGACAGTTTATGTTTATATTAAAATATAATTAGCATAATGAATATGAGCGTGTTGTCGTTAATATCTGGCTACATGGTATGTTTTACCATGGTTTATCATGGTGCGTTTCATCGTGGTGTGTATTATCACATGATAGTTTGGAAAGCATGTCACTCGTCAAGCGACTCTTCAATCTTTAATCAAGCTAATGTTCATCATGTATTCGTCCTCAGAGATATGCTTTAGTTACTGTTATCTCCTGGGTCTTAATGGCGAATCATCCGAATTATCTGCTTCATTTTTAACTAATAACAGATAAGCAATGGTAGCGATGAAATTGTCCCTTGACTTTAGGGTTCAATTAACTTGTTTTTGGGTGATTGATGACTTTATGGACGCTGTTGAATAATTTATCAATACTCAGTCACAGTTTTCTGGGTATTCGGTCAACCGGTCGGGATTTGTTCAGGATTCGTTTATTCTACCTGCAAAATAGATAACCCCCTGTCATCAATTATAGATAGAAATGAATAATTGACTGTCAACCATGAAAAACACAAAACATATACAGAATGGGCGAGTGTACTTTATGAAGTCTTAATATTGAGCTGGAGATACAAATGTTGTCAAGGGCAAAAGTTGAAACACTGGATGATTGCCTACACTTAACTTATACATTAATTATTTAAGACAACCAACTAAGGTTCATGAAATCAGGTTGATTCTTGAACTGTAAGTTCTGGTCGGACGTCTTTAGTTTATTATAATTTTAAAAGTATTTAAGAACTATGGTATTATATCAGTGTTTGGTCAACACCGTTTGATGCAAAAGTTTCCCCTCGAGTTGATCGCAAACAAACATTTAAAAATAGGGGTTTTCCTGAAGACCAATATAGGGGCTTTGAATTGTCATTGGTTTGGGTTGTTGCTGGGTAAAAAATTGCGACATCTACAGTGAGTAATATACTGGTATGTGTTGCTATTGTAAGTTTAATATTGTTTTACATAGGTTTGGGTTGTGTTCTTAGTATGGTAGAAACTTGCGACATCTAGGCAAAGTGGTATTATAAATGTTGTTATTATATATGTTGATATGTATGTTTTACAGATCACAAGCTCGTACAATGCAAGAGACAGGTGATATGTTACATCCTAGTAGGTTTGGTTTGTTGCTGAGAAATGCTGGAGCTGTAGGTGACATCAGAGATTGTCCAGTAAGTCAAATATCTACTTTGTTGATAAATCCAAGATACGCCTTTATCGTTGAAAAATCCAAGATAGGCCTTTATCAACCCTTAACTTTCTTTGGAAGCAACTAACTGGAAACTGTTTAAATTGTTATTATGATATCCAAATAAACATCCACAAAAGCAAAGGGAACTTCATCACTTTGAAGTACTAGCAGAAAAAATCTCTCAAGGTGCAATGATTTGTAACTTTGAAAGAGTATGTTTATAGAGTTTCACAACTTGTGATGTTGTTTTGGAACATGGAACGAATTGAATTGAAGTTTTATCCATAAATTTATGAAATTTGGTTGAACTTTGTCAAATATTTGTGTACTTGTGTTTACAGGGCAACTGTGGTAAGAGGGTACAGATAAGGAGAACGTTACTCAATGTACCAGATGTTGGTAAGTATTGTAACACCCCTCATTCCTACAACAGATTAAGGCCCTCATATCTTACTCAGTAATTCAAGGCCCCTATCTGTACTCTAAAGTGTACTTTGCTATTCCAAACATGACATTTTTTTGGTGGTTATTATTTAAAATCTTGTACTCATATACATCAAAATTTATGTTTTACAAACAACTTCAAGGTTTTGTATAGTAATAAATATAATACCAGTATTAAGAAAATGGCATGTGAGCAATTTATTACAGCATGCATTGTTTGTTTGTATACCTAGTGATTTGTCATACTTGATGCATTGTATACTGTACTTTGTGCAGATATAGAGTGCCAGGTAATTTGTCAACACAAATTTAATATTTGAGCTCCACCCACTATTGAGGTGAACTATTACAGTATTGTATACTTACACCGTGCATGTATGCACCTAAACGTTTAAAGTGGTTGTAAATAGCTGGAAATGTTATTTGATATATAATCAATATAATAGACGTACATGTTCTTGAAATAAAAGCTGTGAATTAAACATGACGAACCAAACACACAAACAAGTGCTTGAAAAAAAATTAGTCATTTTTGCTTGGCTCAAAATAATTATTTGAATTTAGTTTTATAGTACCCTCAGTTTTCCTGTATATCCTGTTGAATAGATTACATAACTGGTATACATGTATATATTTGATCATTTCAGTGAGTGTTGGTCTTGTTTGGGGTTCCGACAAGGCGGATCCAGAGTTAGCATCAGAAGTAACGAGAAATATCGGCACTACCATACTATTCCCTGATGTAAGTTTATCTCTCAATTAGCTCTCGGTTTTATACTACATTTGTGGTACATACGTTAAATTATTTAATTATTCATCACTCTGAAATCCTGGTATAGTCTATAGATGGTCTTTTTGTTTGAAATTTGTGTGGAAATTTGTGTTGACAATGTGACAATGCGTCTATTTAGCGTGCACATGTTCAATTAGGGTGTCAACTGTAGATATCAATACCGGCACACAACACTGATCTATCTGTCTATGGTTGCTCAAGTGCAGGTACCCCAGTAGTGTTTCCATCTCTGTCTAAATACGTCAGTTGTAATAATCAATTATTGTCTAAATTACACGTTAAAACATGTTCTGTTTGGGTTTACATAATAATTGCACTGTGTTTGATGCATAGGATGCATTTGTTGACGATCATTCATTTGTTCATTCATTCATTACTGCACACTGCTAATTGTTTAACTACACAATAACGGTACCTGTATAATTGTATGGAAACAATACTTTGATAAATGAACGTACATGATCTATGGGTCTATTAAGTAATACATCATTTTAATATTTATGACAAATTCGGGACAATAACCCTAATACATTGTGTAGCATTGATCTAATGGTATTGGATGAATGCATTATTCAGTAGCTCTATGATGATATTACGAGACATTTTAAGTTGTTGGCAATAACTCTATAATGTCACGATAACCTGGGGAATATTAATAATATCAATAATTAATCCTGTGTTTGAGCATTAGGATTCTTGCAAGAATTTGTTCTTACATCTTTCGTGTGATTTATTATAACAAGCATGAATAATTAAACATATTTTCTGAAGACATCTTGGGGACAGATTCCATGCTTTCTGCTCATAAGAATACTTTAGCTTAATATCATTTGTGCTAATTTTTTATGAAATAATACCATGTCTGAATCTTTGGTAGAAAGTTGATGTTCATTTTAATCAAGGCCTGTATATTTGTTAATGACATATCTAATGAGAACTTTTAATGAAATCCTTTATAAGATAAATGCGGGTAATATTGTTTTTTATGAACTTAAACTAATTGTGTAAAATTAAAGATAAAATCACAGAGCATGAGCATATAACTTTAATAGGGCCTTGGTATAATAATGATGGTATTTTTATTACATTTTAAATGATTTTTGACATCTCAAATGAAAACTCATTTTGTAATTATCTTATTCGTGGATTGTCTCCATTAAGTACCTATGTGAGGTTTAAATTAGTTTTATGAATATTAAGTTGGCTATATTACCCCCATTTTAACAGCTTCAATATTGATAAATATTTTAATAGTATTACAATGAAATGTTGATAAATATACTGAGAAAATTGTGAGTTGACTACTTAGTGTTGTGTGAACTATACAGCTATAGATCATATCACAAACTTTGTAAAGTAACGTCTATAGAGACGCCTTTGAATCAAGATAGACAGTTTATTAACTGGACCAGTGATTTTAGCGATTTTTTTCCTGCTGGCTTAAAATAAATATTCTTTTTGATATACTGTGTTTGTGATGGCTAATCTAATGGTTTGGTTGGCCGTCAACTTTATATTGTCGAATAAAGACTTCACAGACTACTGGGTATGAAATGGGAATGATTTCGACACACGCCACCAGGAAGCCTTCAACCTATTAATTACATATTAATGTGTTTTTCTCACTTGGGTGAATAATCCGGTCATAAAAGTGATTTTTAAAAAGTTGTACTTAGATGTTTTCAAACTACATATTGATAAGAAAGATGTTTGACTTAAAATGGTACACATTTTCGCTAATGTGTTTTATAAACACTTTACAAAACACATTAGGAAATTGATCATAACAAATCTAGCAGGGAGGGCAGTTCTCAACAGAAACAGTCTAGCATGAAGGGCAATATGTTGAGTTTTACACAAGATGTAAATATCGACCCTACCCGTATTCCTTCATTTTTAGGCAATTATTTCAACAACCCTACCGGGATCCTTCTTGACCTTTCAATGTTTCAATCATAAGTTCACAATTCTAGGATTTATAAATAGGCGAAAGTAAGATCAATTGAATTATGTTCCAAATTAAATATATTTTTCCCATTCAGATATATGCAATAAGCCAATATCGCACAGATTGATTCTCAATCATTTCTGGGAACTCTGTAGAACATAAACATGTTCATGTAGATCAATTAAATTAATGGCACTCACTGTACTCCATTCTAATTATCGTCAAGCTGTTGCATTAATGTTCTCGTGCATGTGTATTACTGTTTTGTGCAGACTGACTAGGTCTGTCTTGCCTGATCAATATACCAGGTATTAATTACAAGATCAGTGGTATTTATTACCATAGTTTAATAATAGAGTACAGTACAGTACAGTATAGTATAATTATAATAAAGGGGGTCTGCATGGTACTCAGTGTATGGGACTAGGAAGATGTAACTTGTTGTACACGCATATAAAAAATTGTAACGCAGACAGGCATTGCATTTACAGTTGACACCTTCAAAAGAGATAAAATAAAATTATAGTCCAGTCAGGATAAAAACACAGTGACGCAGTGGAACAATCCACTAGTACGGTGTAAAAACAAGGATTAAAGCTGTTATACCAACAGTTCAGTACCAAACTAAACTCTACCTGTTTAAGCAATGGTTTTAATCTTTTGGGTATACATTAACGATGACGTCACTGTCAGAATACCCTAACTGGACTATAGTTACAAAATTGTTTATTAATGATTGTTTGTTAATTGTCTCTTGTTTGATTCCAGATGTTTCATTCGGTGATGTGCCAGGATGCCACACAGTTACCGAGGTTAAACCTTACATCAGTAGTGTGTTACTATGGTAAACATTACTCAACCTTCATCTTCCATACCAAACTACAAGAATGGGTCTACTTTGATGACGCCACTGTTAGACAAGTAAGTAGAAATATTAAATACAATTTAATTTGAGCCAATATTGACAGGTCAGTTTTGAGGTTCACAACATACTGTAATAAAAACTGGTATATTGCACACACATTTTAATGGTTTATCAACCTAGAATCTTAACCAAAATGTAGTCCTGTCCTTTGCACAAATGTAGACATTTTGCAGGTCTCATAATGGACAAATCAGAATTTTTATTTCACAAATTTGCAAATTTACATGCATGCAATCTGAAGGTGTGTGCAATATATGGGTTTTTATGGTAATTTTGGTTAGTGTGGAAGCTTGAATCTTGTATATAGTGCTGTTTAGAGTAGATCTAGTCGAGTTATAACTAGTGTGAGAAATAGGTCATTAAAAAGGGAAATTGCAATTTAGTTGCTACACTACAGACTGACAAAACCACTCTTTATCAAAACTCAAGTACATGTATCTATCTAATTTATGCAAAAACATGCACAGGAAATAAAATAAAATTGTGTTAAAACTTGAGCAATGCAAAACTGGTTTTATCACCCGGATTTCACTTACCCTCAGGTAGCTTGTTTTATTTATCCATTTGAAAATCATTCATAATTCTTTCCTTTGGCACAACAAGGTTGTATCTTATAAGGACATTGTATACTATTTATAGAGAGATACAACCTTGTTGCGCCAAAGGGACTAATTGGCTTGATTACCTTCTGTAATTGCCTCTGATTGTTTCGATTTTAGTCTTTATTTGTTTTGTGGTTCGGGAAAATTAAATAAAAAACAAAGATAAAAGCTTGAATAAAGATTGCGAGTACCGGTAACTGAAAAAATGTCATAATGTGTGGGAAAAAGTTGTACATGTGAAATTTAATGAATGAACATAGTTTGTGTGGTATTGACATTGTAGTAAGGATTTAATCCAACTGTGAATATACAATATACATTTGTCACCAACAACGCTCTGAATTCATGATTCAGGTTTTAAAATTATTTATAAATTTGTTGGTGGGACTGAGAGCAATTTGTCTTGTTTGGGAAGTTTATTTTTTGTTCTTTCCCCATTGCGAGTTAGCGGTATTAAATAGGTGTCAACATGCCTCCTGCCGTGCTGGTGTTTGTGTTCAATGATTGGACACCAGTCATACCCTGTTACTGACCACCCACTTGATCTTATTAAATACCATTTTAAGCCATATTCTCATGTTGACCCGTGGCAAGCATTCTATATGGGAATCAGATATCAATTTATAGGATAATTAAACCTGGTTGGAACATTTGTCATTCCAATAAAAAATCACCAGGATAGGATATTCCCTGGGTAATGAAACCTGTAGTTGCCGTAGCAACATAATTAAAACATTTTCTCATGCGAAAAATCATGGCAATGTCAGCACAGAACTAATCAAGGGCATAAAACAAACTTTCTAGTACCAATACTAGTAAAACTGTAAAATGTTGACCAGGTGAAACATAAAACCATATTAGGGATGCAGTGCTTTCATGTTTCCATATTTGGAATACATTGTCTCCATATAAGGGTTCTTTGTTTCCCACTTGCACCATTATTACCTGTGATATTCTTCAATGTCGCAGCTACCTGAAAACCCAATTAGCACAGGAAATGTTTGCATTCAGTTCATGATATGATAATTACGTTTCGGTGACAGTGTTGTCGTAAAATCGTTTTTACAGACTGAGGAAATGTTGTAATTTCATTACCTTCTTTTATGGGTGGATGTATAAAATCACTGTGAAAGATATTGACGGAGATTAAAATATTTTTAATTTAAAATCAAATAAAATTTGAGTATGGGTCCCTTTGATAGCAGGAAATCTTTTCTTATGCATTGAAAAAACTGGGATGGTACCTCTGACAGGAAGTCTATGTGTGAACATGGATTATAGCTCAGTGCCGGCTAGTACCTTACTTTCACTCGTTCCTGTGAGCTTGAAGGGGTTATATGACATTTCATGTACTAAAAGTGAGGATTTGTTTTATCGGTCGTATTAGTGATTAAATTAATTTTGTATAGCATTTTATGTAATTGAAAAAAGGATTTGCTTTATTGTTTGTTTTTGTCAGATACTTTAATTTAGCACAAGGTTCAAGTGCTTAAAGTTAGGATTTGTTTTATCCCCCATATTAGTTAAATTAGTTTATATTTGTTAATATAGTTAATCATACTTTAATCACAAGTGGATTATTATTAATGAGTTTGTGTTTTATGGTGTTACACTGTTAACAATGAGATTAAATAAAGTTAAACGAGATTATTTCATTAAGCTGAGGGGACTATAAGTTAAATCTTGTAGGTATAAATCAAGAGAATTTAAAAACAGATTTAACTTAATTATTGTTTTTAATGACGTACCAGTAAATTTAATTGCTACGGTAATTGGCAATTTGCACATATTTTCTGTGTTAAGTAATTAGCGCTATGATGTAGTTTTACTATTTATAAGCATCATTTGGTTTAGTTTTTAAGATGTGAAATTTTGTGTGACGATGCGTTTACCTTTGTGTGATTTTACCGAGGACAATTTGCCTCTCTGATAGCAAGTTTTACTGTCACGATCAACTGTTTGTGTATTGGATAGTCCACCTGTGTAAATTTGGCAGCTGGCCAATTTCGCTTGCTGCCCGGGGCGGTTTACTATAAAAGTCATGTGACACGTGTGTAAACGGGACTGCTTTGGATTGAAATAAATGCTGTATGATAGCGATAAACTTAACTGTCCCCAGCCTCCAACTGGACATTTAATTGTAAATGACAAAAAGTTTAAAAACTTGACCTGACGCTATGCATTGAAGGTTGTTTTTGCACGCACATCTTGCCTCGCCCCGGTGAGCATCTAGGTGAAACTCTAGACATGTATACGGACCGGGCGCCAAATTGTAGTGATTACTCGAGCAGAAAGATTGTACGTTAGGTTACCTGCCTCATTTATTATACAAATTGAATCTTTCTGATAAGACACCTATAAGGGAAGTTATATTTACACATGGTCACATTTGATAATAGCAACCCGCAAGGTAAACTTGGGATATAGTTTAGACTTGAACTTTATTCAATATGCATAAAATTAGCATTTTGACAAAACAGATTGAATCAAAATTGCTCATTTAAGGCAAATCCTATCAAAATTGCTCATTTAAGGCAAATCCTATCACGGATATAATCACTTTATTTACAACCCCCACCATGAGTATGTTTGGTTTAATGATTCCATAAAAGTCTTCAGTTTGGTTTGTACGACCCTAGTAAAGCTCATAATGATATGCATTATCAGACATGAAAATGTGTGGTATGTTTTTATGACAATATTTTATCCACATTTTATACAGAATCATGAATTCCACTGTGGTCAAGTTGTCCGTTCTCATATAGTTTTATCTACTGTATAAAGAGCCTCATAAAATGCTGGGCTAGCATGGAATGATTTTAATATTTGATTACCCCCGCAATGGTGTCGGAAATGGCCGCTAGCTCAGGTTGATAAATGACAGGGAGAGCTCTGGACAGTGAATGAATGGCTCGACCTTAATATGACTTATACGCCTGTATTGTTACCATTGTGGCAGCTAAGCCGCAAGTTATTAATAAAATATTACAATATACTTGGAAGTAATAAATTAATACTGGCACGTGGCCTTTTCTCCTTAATGTAAACAAGTGTTATATGTTTAATAGATTATCTCTATTATCCATAATAAGTGTGCTGACTTTTCAAAAATGTTTCAGTATGTTTTGTTATTTTTTATTGAGTTGTATTTAGAAATCAAAATAGTACTTTTAAGTTTATATAAAGTAAGTCATGTCTTACCTAAAGAAATTGACTATAGTTCAAAAGAATAGTTGCACATCAGACAGGAAATGGAGTTCTTAACAATAATTGTAAAATATGAAATGTACAAAAAAGAACAAAATTCTAGCCCATTCAAAATGACATAATGAAATTTGATTTGATGATGTCAAAGTTGTTTATGTGTATTGAATCATTTGAAAATTACCTCTGATTTATGCTGTCTATTTTGTTTAAGGAGTACCGTATTACATTAATAACATTTATTTCCTTGTCCGTGTAGGTTAAAATGACTGTAATTATGCTCAAATGTCTCATAAATATTTAGAATGTAGTATATACAGAAGAATGTGTGTAGTAACATTATCGTCATACAAAATACATCTTTAACACCGATCCCTTGTAGTATGAATAACATTACAGACCATCCATGCTTGAATACTATTATATACTATATAGTAAACTTAAAGTGAAAATTGTATATTCATGTTTTATAGTGTCCACAGCCACAGTCTGGTAGTTTGTTGATGAAATAATATTGTTTGTTTTTCGGCTTCACGTCTGTCTCCAATTTCGTTGTATTTTGTCGGCAGATGTTCTTTTTGTACCAGTGTGCATGGTTTTGGATTTAAACTTTTTGACAGTAATTGTCTACCTTAAAACATTTTTTGTACATTTAAGGTAGAACGCTTACTTAAAATTTAAGTGGTAGAATATTGAAGATTAATGGTACATCAGTATTTAGATGAAAAAAAATGCGGACATTTGCAGCACGATAATTTATTCTCAAGCTTATATTTAAATCTTACTGGTTGCCATGTTTTTATGTAACATGTCTTGTAAATGTCAGTTATTCGTGAGTTACAATTTATTTTATTTTTCTAATTTCAGGTTGGTAAAAAGTGGGAGCAAGTTGTTGAGCGTATTATAAGAAGTCGTTATCAACCCCTTTTATTGATCTACACGAACACGAATGCTCAGCCTGTACCTACAGAAACAGCCCCTAGTACCCGGGTTATGGCCCCTGGTTTTTCTATGACACAAGGAAAAGGTGGGTTTTATATGATTCTTGATATACATTCTTATCTTTTAAACAAACAAATATATGAAAGTGACCACAGTTTTACAAGTAAGTGAATGTCAATGCGGACAAAGATAGAACAGCATTGCTTTTAGACCGCAAAATACAATAAATGACATTAATGATAGGGACTAATACTGGCTTAAAACTTGGTGTCCAATCCTATTGAAATATACAGTTTACAGTTTTATTGGTATAATCGGCATGTGAAATGCCTTTGACCATATATTGAAATATAAAAGAACCAGTATTTATATAAGATATATTTAGGAGATACTATTATGTACATAAAGGCTGAGTCTGTCTGACCATACAGTGTTCTCCCGGCTCTCATGATCTATATAGGTAATCATTTATAGTTTTATTACTACTTGTCATCTACTCACATGTCTATAACGAGGTGGTCGTTTTTTGGTCATTTGACTGTATATATTGTTTGATGTGATCATTTTATGACAATTTGTGGTCCTTCCTGTGGTATATAGGACAGTATAAGCTTCTTCTATTGATAATAAGTGCATTGTTTGCTATGCTGGATTATTATTTCATTGAGTGACAGTTTTGACATGTTTTACGTTTTACGCCATTGGAATTGATGTAAAGGTGTTAAGTTATTGACTGATCCTGTATTTTAGGTCAAGAACAAAACAAAGAGCGACCAACGTTGCCGGAGAAGACACAGGCTGCTCCTAGAGTTCCTTCTGTAAAGCCTGATCTGAACCAAGCTGGTGAGACCAGAGAGAAGGAACCGTTAGAAAGGACTTCAAGCTTTGAGCATCGTCGTCAGTCAAGTTTTATGCTTGCAGTAACCAAACAGAAGAATTCAAATAAGGAAGAATCCATATATGCTGTGCCTCATAACAATACCAAAGTGATGAACTCTCAGAAAGATCTCAGTGACCCTAGACATGGTTATGTAAAGCAGACGTCTGCTGGATACCTAGCTGATATCCAGGACGGACCAGAGGACCCTGATAGTTATAACTACACATTGTCAAATAGTGATCAGTATCGTCGACCAGGACTTAATGTATCTGAACCTAATCACAGAATAGCTGTGACTCAGAACTTTTCTAGAGGTAATGAGCAGCAACGGAAGGACAGCTTTAAGAAAGGAAAGTCGAAAGTTGGAGCAGACGTCATTCGGTACCATGTGGATGGCACCAGAAGATCATCACAGTCCTCGGAATCCGACGCCAACTCTCCTGTGAATGAAGTACCAAGTGGTCTCCCTGTTCAAAGTAATAAGCCAGCTTTACCAGTGAAACCTAAAAATATTCGATCTCAGAGTATAGATGACGGTAAGACTGATATGTCTGATGGTAGCAATAAACTGTCTCATAAAGTGATCAAACCTATGCCTTCAAGTCTTCCTGTTAACAGTGACAGCGTTACACGTGCTCACACTCCTGTGCAATCAGGTTTGGCAACTCTTCCGCGGAATAAAAAATCTAGCAATAACTCATCGAGCAATATTACATCATCATCGGTATCATCGTCGTCATTGACAACCATGTCACATGCTCAATCTCGAGCAGGATCTCAACATTCGGCAGCTAACTCACAATATCATCAAGAAGCCCCGCCTCCACCTTACGATGCACACGCCAATCATCCCGTTGTTTCTGGTTATCAGAACTGTCTCACATATCAGAATGTTATAGACAATGAAATGCATTCACGCCAGAGTTCTAACAGTAGTATACTGAGTACAGGAACGGTCGTAGAATGTCCCGTGTCGGACGGATCTCATACTAGACAAATGTCAACAGCCAGTCAAGATACATTGACTGATAAACCCAAAGAGCAGAGAAGTAAAAGTAAGAAAAAGGATAAAGAAGAAAGGAAAAGAGACGAAAGTCGACATCGAAAGGAAGAAAAGAAAGGGAAAAGGAAAGAGAAGAGTTCTAAGTCTGACAAGCCTCCACCAGTGCCTGACAAGAAGGGACATGGAGGACCTGACGAAGGTTTCTCCGAGGAGAAGTATTACATTGACAGACGTATGGTGGAAAGTGTGCTAAGTGCCCAGAAACTTCAACGATCAGGTTCATGTTTGAGTCAGACAAGTACGAGTAGTATGGAGTCAGCTGACAGCTACAACAGAACTAAAGGAATGACCCCGAAAGATAACCTATCCAGTGAGATCCCTTTCGATGCAGCTTCCCTGGATTCACACAAGGATTCAGGGTACGCAAGCAGTGATAGGAACAGCTCCAGTTCTACAGGCAGCATCACTATGAATCCGTATGAACAATACTTTCTCTCCCGTAGTATGATCCCGCCAAAAACCATCAATCAACAAGCGGCAGAAAATATGCGTAAACTCATGGATCAGGGTCCAGGATTGAACGGTTTAGAATATACTCAAGAAAAGGATCTCAAGGGGCTGGTGACCAATCCTAACGAATATTATAATCAGAATTATACTGTAGGTCATGTTGCTGGTAGTTCAGTTAACCCCAAATCTGGCAGCCCCATGCAGCCCCCTAAGGATCTCATGTCGCTGCCGAAAACTGAAAGGGATCAGCACCTGTTTGATGCTCTCAGTGGACGATCTAAAGCCGTTCTGCCACCTCAGGTACCCAACAAGTCGGGACACCAGTATGAGGGACAGGGACTTGGACAGGGGCATGGTGGAGTAAATCACCCGGGTTACCCAAGTGACAAAGGTCAGTACTTTTGTACTATTCAAGTGTAATTATAGGGAGAAATATTGTTCTGTGATGGATGTCTGGGTAGATGTCACAAAGTTATGGCCCTTTGTTTGAGATGGATGTTTTTATGTCAAAAACCATTCTAGTTTATTATAAAATACAAAATGTAATATGATATTGAATTATAGTTCATAAATTTATAAATCAAAACTGTACAATTTCTTGATAATAAGTGTACTTGGCACATTATGTTGATGAAATACCTACTGCCTTCCAAACATTCAGACCAAAGTCTTTACTTTCACTGAAAATAGATAATAACAGACAATTGTTGTTGATTGCTTATAGGAGAGTGCATTAGGATTGTCAATTTTAGTAATTTTGGGAAACTTTTAATTAGTGAATTCCTGGTCTATTTATTTTATGTATCTATCTAAATGCATGATTCATTTGTATCTATAGTCTATAGTCTGTACCGTTAAAATAATTATGTATAATGCTTATTTTGTTAATTGTAAATTAATGTTAATTGTATGTTCTAGTTCTTTGGCCAATATGTTCTGGCTTCAAATTGTGCTGAAATTGTTTATCCAATAACTATGCATGTGATAAATGCTTAATTGTGGCAAAAATGTTACCAAAAAGTATAGAAAAAACTGAATAAAACTATAGAAAAACTATCTAGCTGTTTTAGTTACAAAATATTTTAAATACAATTTGAGTGATAATTACTGTTCGGTTCTGTTGAAATGTCTTAAATTTCTCCACATTAAAATACAAGCTAAAAATAAAAAGTTATTACCCTTGTTTATGTAGTCATGACATTAATTTAAAACAAAATGATAAGAATTTTGTCATTGTTGATTTATATGCTGAATATTTCTGCTAAAAGTAAGTTAGTGTTGCGTCAATGATATTAATGAATTAATTTACGTCAGTTTGGTTCTGATGTCCGAGACTATACATGTAGATAATATAAACTTTTTGTTTACTTATTTCTCACCTGATCTAATAAGATTTACACCTTATCTGTATGCTTAGTTTGGATATCATAGCCCATCTTTTGTATGATAGTATCATGGATAATTAGTAAAATTGAAGGGTTGAAATATTTGTGGTTTAGATGTATTCATATAAATTATAGATAGGGTGCGGTCATCTGTAAAAATCCTATATTGTCAGTCATGGTACGCAGCAGGCGGGGAATACGTATGACCTTATAAGTACATCAGCTACGATTTAAAATAACATACCATACATGATGGTTAAATAGTTCCGTAAACTTACGTATTGTGTCTTGATGACCATAGGCAACTGTATCTTTAAAAAAAATACGTAAAAAATTTGTAAAAATTACTTACGATGAGGTCTACTAGATCTAATATATAAATATTTTTATTAAAAAATGTTTTTTTTACAATTATGCAGTTTAAACTGTGTATCTGACACTAAAAATGAATATATAATATTATGTTCTTATATACCAGTGAAAATAGGTATTTCCACCTTAAAACTGTAACCACCTTAAACCTATATGAGGTACTAATAAGTGAACCACCTTAAACCTAAATGAGGTACTAAAGAGTGACAGCAGGGCTAGCCTAACTGACTTGATGTAAATAACCCGATGTTTCAGTTCTGTTGTTACATTATATAAGTATGGTAAAAATCTTATATTAATATTGATAATAAATTTGATCGTTTTTAAGTCAATATAATGATTAAGGTCAATATTATGACTCTTCAAGGGTCATTCAGGGGAAACCTTCATTCAATGAGTTTAAAAAAACAAAACTGTCTTTAGTGTAAGCTTAAAATGGAAACTTTTAGTATAGTTTTACCATGTAGGGCATAAGTTTCTACACATGGTTAAATGGCATTGAAATACTTCATTTATATTTAATAATGAGAAATATTGTTAGGCAAATTACACACAACAACACGACTAAACACTTTGTTTCTATGAATAGTGACACTAGTTATGATTTCTTTATATATTTATTGATCCTTGTCTATTGTGATCATTGTTTAAAATTACCAGCCTGAAATTCGCAACAAACTAAAAATATCATAAGACATAAGTGTCAAGGGTCGCATTCCAGTCTATGATTAGCATTGTCATGTCTCTGTGTGCTATTGTATACATGATACCGTGGAATGTACACAGAGGCGTGAAACTAATCAAGACAATACAATATATAGACAATTAGCAACTAGTTAGTAGCAATTTGTTAAATACGATTCGGTCTAGTCCCTTTGCTTAAGAATAACGTAGATTATCAGTTCTGATTTTAAAACAATTTTAGGCGTACTTCTTTATGCGGCACATGCGATTTGGCAATATTTCATAATTTTGTTGTCTTTTCTATTGAATTGAAAACCTCTTATTGTTCATGTTTGTGTTTGTGTGTTTCTGTGTGATTACAATAGGAAGATACTGAACTTTAGGAGTGCTATTGTTCATTTCGGATGTATTGTGACAAAGCTATTGTCTGTTTTGGATGTTTTGTGACAAACTTTATGATGGAAACTTTGTATTGTATTTGACTTATTTATGACGTTTGTATGACACGTACAAACAAACATGAATCCGTACCTAGTTGAAGTGGTCCAGCCATACCTGTACCTAAGTGATGTCTATGGTATGACTATACATTTGGAATAAAACTTATCTGGCACTTAATACACAAAGCACATTCTGATGTTTATTCAAATTTTATTGCACTATTTATTTTATTTCATTAAAATTGCCCTTTCTTTTGCTATGTAAATTGGAGATAAGTTGACATTGCTATGGCTGTAAGCAGTTCAACTGGAGTTACACAGAATCCAGGTATTGAGGGCTCAGTGCAAATTATGGTACAGGCCTTCATATTGTTGTAGTTACCATAGATTTGCACTGAGCCCTTGATATATTGGCTGAAATCATTTACAGTTTTATCTGATGCTGTATTTTCCCATGATTCTATATGGTCTGTTATTTCCCTATACAGGTTTGACCCAGCAGCCTACAGACACTTATGGTCCACCTATTCAACATGCAGCTATCAGAAATCTGGAGCCATCCAAACCATCATACCATGAAGGTAATAAACATTATCATTTTATCCTTCCCATGTACCATAGTTGTACATGAATGGCCATTTTAACCTTTGTCTGATTGAATATTTGTTTAATTAGTGTTAGTTATGTAGATCCTGGTAGTCTACCTTATTGTCTGAAAGGATAATATTCTTTCTTTTCTGAGAAAGAGTTATAACTGCTTGGTGTGTTATCAATCATAAGTGGCCTTAGCTGCTAAAAGTAATATGAATGATAGGCAATAGCAACAACAATCTTATGAGGTATTGTAATAATTCATTGAATAGAATTGAATTAAAAAAATTTACATTTCATGTCTTGGTTGACCTAACATTTCTGTTTGGGTTGATAGTAAATATTTCTACTCAAATCATTGCAGGAGTGCAAGGTGGTAATGAACAGTTCATGAACTTCTGTCAGAAAGCTGAGGATTTCATGGACAGCTGTGTACTAGCTGAGACATCAGAACAGTACGGACAAGCGCTAGGATTCTGTCAGCAAGCTATTGATCACCTGAAGACTGCCATGAGAATGCCAAGTCTCAGTCAGTCATTGTACACAATGGCTCAGAAGAAATCTAACTCATGTGTGATTAAGTTTCGTAGCTTACAGAAACGATTGATGTCGCGACAGGAATCTAACAACTCGTCTAACAGTAGTGACAGTGGATGTGTACAAGATTTCAGGTATGGATGCTGTTATCATATATACATACCATCAAACTTGTAATATTTGTGGGAGATTAAATTTTGTGATCAAATCAACCAAAAAAAAACCAACAAAAACAGACCGCAAAAACTGATCCCATCAATTTTCCTTTGGAAATAAGTTTCCCTTCTAGTCCAGGAATTACCAAATCCAGAAAATTGCCATCTTATCAAAATCCAGAAAATTAAATACACATGAAAAAGGAGCTATTTACTGCAATATTCTTTCAACATGTATTGTATGATTGATGTAAATATTGTTTATATAATTTCATCAGCAATTATGCATGTAATAAAGTATAATGTGACGTTTTGCACTGAATATTTCATGATCGACTGCTGTAATAATTGATCAATATGATATATATAATCTGTTTATTGGATTTTGATAATATGTGATAAAAAATAATATATAATTTGACATAACAGCTGATGGTATTACTTCCAAGTTGATATCATCAGGACATAAAAGAAGCTCATTACTTTGTTAATTGAGTAATCAATCAATGTATTGAATGTTATGATTTCAGAGGTCAACAGAAGGGGTCTCATTTGGCCGTACCTCACAATGGTGTGAAACCTCCATCCCGGTCCAGTTCTCAGAATTCTATGGACAGTCTAGGCAGCTCTTGTCGAAGCTCTACACCAGTGTTTGATAAAGTTATCCGACCATCAACGGATGAGAGAGTTCCGCCTGTGGATCCTCATATGCCGCATGCAATGTATCAGAACTCTAATCGTGACCGAAGTTTTGAGACCAACCTTCCTGATTCGAATATGCATAATGCAGATCTGTATGGAACTCTCCCGAGACGTAAAACACAGAAATCTCAGGAGCATATTCGGCAGTCTGGGAGTCAGCAGCATGAGGCTGACGTGTACAATGACTTTATTGAAAATCAGAGACGGCAAAGTGGCAATCATAGTCGGACTAGTTCTGGAGCAAGGACTCCAGTAAATGATGTAGATTACCCTATGAATTATCCTGTGAACTCTGAACAACCTTATCACCATGGTGATAATAGATCTCATTATAGTGCTAATAGTGCCTTCCAGACTGGTCATCATCCAGGCATCAAACCTATACCAGTGGCACCACCAAAAATAGGGAACCAGTCACATCATACTGAGGTTGGTAACCAGTCTAAATGCAACCAACTTCCTGTATCTACTGGACAACAACATCGCCAGGCAACCAGTCAGAATGTCAGCCATACTCCATGCCATCAGTACAGCCAGTGGAATGTTGGTGGCGCCTTTCATGGTGATTTAATCAGCAGTCCACCCGTAGCTAGGCTTAACTTGTATGGCTCTCTTCCCAGCCATGTAAGAAGGGGTAACAATGTGGCCAATATGCACAAAGTCTCTACTGGCACTATACTCACAGCTTACTCCAAACAGCTTGAAACCACCCATGCTAACCTGTGTGAGTCTGTAGTACCAGAAACCATGGTAACCATGGACCGTTACCGGCCTAGTGTTCGGTCGCCACAGAAACGCAGACAGCTAGATCGCAGTGCTTCTTTTACATTTCATTCCAGACCTTCTTCATTTTTACAAACGAAATTAAACCAAGGTACTCACTTGTTCAGACTTGTTGAGGAAATTAATTATATTAGCTTTAAATTTTAATAATAGTAGGTGTTTTTAAAGTTATTAAATTATGACAATTTTCCTCTGTAAATATAATATGGTTAAATAACCTTTATAAAGTAGGCAATTTCTTCATAATTATACATTTTATTAAGGATTTAAATCATATTACTTGTTGATTAAGTGTTTTATTATATTTCAAATTATTTACTGAAATCTAATTAGGTATATAATTATGATTAACCTATTTAGTAAAATACGATAGTGAAGTGTACAATTATCCTTAATTGATAAATGATCTATAAATAGAAAGTTTTCACAAGAAATCGGCAGATCAAATTTCTTTTCCACAGTTTCACAAAGAAAATCGAGTAAAATTTGCTGATTCATTTTAAACCTATAATTTTTGCATGCATCATTGGTTCTGTAGTAGGAAGATTGCGTATTATATACAACACAACCGTATTGTAGTAAATAACACACTTATTTAATTTTACGTTTAACAGAAAATTCAATGACAGCGGTAAAATAAATTGTCCTCAAATTTATTGACTTAAGTGACAAAGATGTTTACTTTGAAATCTCTTTTTATGAAATTTTGCTTCTTCTGACTCCATGAATCACTCGAAACTAGTTTTGTTAAACAAATTGCTTGTCACATTAAATAGGCGTCCCTTAGGGAACGTATTGTTCAACTTTATCTGGTGCAAGTTATGAGGTTAATATTGGTAGAAAATGAGCCTGTACTGGTTAGACTAAGTTTTAAGGTCATCATTATGAAATAAAATATCCAATAATTAAGGGGGACCTTTTTGTGTTCGTTGGCTACAGTAAATTTTATATAGACTGGTGTAAGTACTTCATGGTGGTTTTTATTGCAACGAAATTTTTGATACTATATTAAACCAGTCTACAAACATTTCCTACTGCAATGATAATGATACATAGAAAAAAGTTGTGTAGGTTTTTTTATATACTTTAGATAAAAAATAGTCCACTTGAAAGAACAAACTTACTTTGTGTGAAATTCAGTAATAATATCAGTTCAGCCTTCACTGAATAATCATATATGGGATGGTGTTAGCGTGATTCAATATTCATACTAGGAACAACACACTATTTAAACTGCTGCTATTTGAAAATAAGGTATTTATGCTCGCCCAAATGGGTTATCCCGGTGTTGAGGGGAAATAAATCAAACTTTTCAATAAGCTATCAGTTGTGTTAAACATTAACATGAAGTAGAGTAAAACTGACTATTTGTGCTAGTAGTACAGAGGTAATACAGTAGAAATTAATTGAACATATTTTCTTGTTTTAGATTCTAGCAACTTTCCATGTAGTTATCATTTAATTGACTCAAAACGTAATGGAAAAGTAAGTATGGACACTGTGTGTGAATTTGTGGGGGACATTTCCGTGCAAACACTGTCAATGTTTCTTATCTGTTCTGCTTTGTGTTTGAACTTTGAAGTTACTTGGTAAATCCTTTATTGTTTTAGTAAGCTAAACAAAGTGGATGGGGGTGGTGGTTCACTGTGCATTTCATGTTTGTGATCATGTCAACATGAAAATGTCACATAGGTCTCTGTATTTTGTTTGTGGCTGATAGTTGATGAGACCCAGGTTTGTTTAGATAATTACGGGGAAATTCTCAGGTTTCTAGACACTTTGTATTTTATTGTTGATCACTACAATGGTATTTCATGGCTATTTGACTGCACATTAGTTTGCTCTTTTGATGATAACAATATACACTGTACGGGGTACCCGGTAGTTGCAATTTGTGCACGTTTATGTCTAGTTTGTCTACATTGAGATAAGGCAGACACTATTACACAAACACGCCTCATGTTGTTACTGGATTGAAGGAAATCAGCACAAGTTTTGTCAACAATTGAATTCATTTAGAACTGCACAATAAACATAATATTGTCCTCAAACACTTAATATAAAAGACTCTCATAGAATAAAGTTATCATAAAATACCTGTTACAGTTAGATAAAATTGTAAAGAGAATACTGTCCTGTCAGATAATAGTTAAAAATACTTAAGAACAGTATCTCTCAACCGAAGTAGATGGAAATGTCACTATCATGTCACTATTATTGAGGCTCACAGGTAAGACTGGCTCTGCCAACTGTGTTGCCTCATTAAATAAAGTCTTTATTATTATTATTATTATTATGTTCATAATGTCCTATAGCAAGAAAACTGTAAAAGAAGTCACCTGGAATAGTTGTCCGAGTCACTGTGGTAACTGGAATCACACATACTGCCGCCCACTGTGTAAGCTTGTGCATTTAGCAAAACATTAACAAGCTTTGCTTATACCTATCATAACTGGAGCTTGTCTTTAGAAATCTTCTAACTGCGCACTCATTAGCTGTTACTCTTGCTGGCTGTTACTTTGGCTAGCTCTAACTCTGGGTAGCTGTTATTCTAGCTGGCTGTTACTATGGCTGGCTGTTATATTTGCTAGCTGTCACTTTGGCTGACTGTTACTCTGGCTAGCTGTTACACTGGCTGGCTGTTACATTTGCTAACTGTCATTATGACTAGCTCTCACTTTGGCTAGCTGTTGCTCTGGCTAGCTGTTGCACTATGTAGATACAGGGAGTGTTTTTTACTTATTCTTTTTCTTCAGTAGTGAATTTGTTAAAAGTTTTGATATTAATTTCATACTTTCATTCATTTAATATTTCATAGTTGTTCATCAATATAACTAGTAGTTACCACTACTAACACTTCAATTTATTTAGATTTAATTCTTAATAAACTTTCTTCACTACTTAATTAGTTGTAAATATATATTAATTTTTATAAGTAATTGTCTGTTTCTTAAATGTGCATATCATTTAAGATAATTTCTGTCTTATTTTATTCTGCTTTTATAAAGATCATCTTAAAGAAAGTTGCATTATAATACTATTTTATTAATTTTCTGCACAGAATTATAATTATGTAACAGGTTTTAATTGTTTTACTCTTCAACATTGAACAAGTGTTCATGATATTCTGTTTTGTCTTTTCAGAGTCAACCAGATTTGAGGAAATTATTGGAAGAGTCGGTTAACGTCCCGCAGCGACCTTTGACACCACAAGTATTATGTTCAGAATCTAATGAAGCTGACGAGGGCCGGTCAGTGAGTGTTAGGGCATTGACATCTAGGTTTGAAACAGCCAATGTTTCAGGTGAACATAGAACTGAGGATCCAAGGAGTAAAAATGTTCCGACCAACAACTTCAGCAACACCCCTCATCCACATTTAACTCATAATATCAGTGTACCGACAAACTTACAACAACATGCATGTGTTCCCTTACAACGTCAGCGGAGTAAATCCGAGTCAGAGTCGCTTGCCCAGCAACCTCCGAGACCTAAATCAGTCCTGGCAAAAAAGAGTAAAGGTAGTGATAGGATGAATAAACCACGTAAATCTGTGACATTCTCTGATAGTATTTGTTTAGTTGCTGCGGCTAATGGCTACGGCATTGTGGGTACCGGTGATCATGTGACACACCCCGGGTATCAGAGTGATGAAGAATGTAGGCGGAGTCAGAAAGTGGGAGATATTGACAGTTCAAGTTCTAACTCACCTGTGGAAATCGTCGGAGAAGGGGCGTGTACCCTTTGTCATAAAAAAGGAGTAGAAGTTGGTCATACTTACTGTATTAATTGTTCTAATTATTTGAATAGGTTTACGCCTAGATGAGGAACATATTTAGATTTAGTTCATTGTTAGTATTGTTTTGTTTTGTCTGATTTGTGTTTTGCATACTTATATTAAATGTCTCAACTGCGCTTGTGGCAAAATTCTGGCACTTACTACAGGAATTGTAGCTAATTTGTTCGTGATTCCGACTACATCACTGGTGTAGCCTGAATCAAACGAGTGTCCCAGTATTTTGTCACAAATGTAGTGTTTTAACTGCCATATATTGTTTTTGATAACTTACATAATTGATTATTGTTGATGTACTTTTTGTTTAATGCTGGGCAGGTTCCATAAAAACTGTTACATGTTGCATTTTAAGACTAAAACATTTTTTATGTTTCGTGTTTTACTACCATTCCAAACATTTAGTGTGTTGTAACCTTTCATTCCGATCATTTAGTGTCCTGTAACCTATCATTCCAATTGTTACTACAGTCAGGAATTCTTTTGTGTTCGAATATTTTAAGAATCCATTATAATTTTACAGCAACATTTTATTCTGTTATTAAGTATTAGTCATTTTATTTGCATTTTAGCATGAACATTATGTGCATTTTGTTCTTAAAACTGTTGAAAATTCATGAACTCATGATGAATTTTATAAAAAAAATCTTTTATGAAAATTATTTGCTAGTCAGATGATTCGATTATTTTTTTTTAAAAAATGATTGAAATCCCTGTGTACACAGTTTCGTGAATTTATATGATACACAAATATGTAATTATGAACAATTTCCATGAACATTCCAATATTTTAAGCCATGGGTAACTGTTCCATTCGAAGAAAGAAAATTGAAAAGAAAAAATGTAAAATTTATTTACTGAAATATATATTTTACATTGTTTTTCTTTATCTTTCAATGACACAGTTACCTGTGGTTTATTTAAGTTCCTGTATTGCAATATCTTATTCCATGCGAAGTCTTACAGAAAGTTCAATGTGTAAATTTCTTTAGCTCCACTGGATTTTCACTATTTACTGATATGCACAACAACATGTACTAATGTTATGTTATTTTTTTAGCATTTATTACATTTTAATTGATGTATATTTTATTTTTGTGTATTTGTATAATAATTATGTTTCAAGCTGTGATATGTTTTCATCTCATCAGAATTGATTGCTTTAATGATCGAATGATTCTACTAGCTATCCTATAATCATGCAGAAACACAGCTTATACTACATACGTGTAGTTTACATTTAATTAATGCAATTAAATTTTTCATTTCAGCAATAATACATGAGTAATGCTTTAAACAGTTTTCTGTACGAATTTGAAGCTAACTCATTAGTGAAATCAGGTCCGAATATTTTATCTATTTTAATTGTTGGTTTTGCATATCTATTCTTGACCAGTAATTTGTTGATGATTTTCTTTGGTGACTAGAACAGTAACTGTTGTAAAGACTCTAACAGTAATACAAAACTGCACAATATGTGTTTATCAAACTTCATCTGAGAATTTAATTTCAACAGTTAATTTTAATAGAAAAATAAAGAGAATAATTGTACAGTTCTTATTGAATTGTTTGGTATCTGAATATTATCTTGATTCGACCAATATTGTTTGCTAGGTATATTTTTGTATATGACACAAATGTTAGCATGTTGAATATTTTATGTCATATTATTGTTGTTAATGAACTATATTATGTTGTTTATATGTCCCTTTTCATGTTGTATATAATATTGCCATAGTTACGACGATATTTCAACATTCCAAAATCTATAGTAGAGAAACTCGGGATCTCTATTGTCCGTACCAGATATATACGACATATCAGTTTGTTATATTATATGCATGTGACTCTCATATCAAGATATTTGTTATATATATATTGTACAGATTAAAACATATCATTCATAGTAATAGTGAATATATATATACATATATACTATGTACATTCTCATATTTGTGTACATAATTATATTGATGAACAATTGTGAATTTATATATTTTTGTTGTTATCGGAAAATATTGATTGATGATAAAAAATGACAACAAATGAAATGAATAAAAATAAATAAAAGATAGAAATATATTATGTGTATTATGTCATTATTCAGCTTGACTTTTCGAAGAAAACGTGAAGTGATCGTCTGATTTTGTTAAGTTATAGTCATTTTCTCAAACACTATTCTGTTGAAACTTGATGTAATCATTCACCATCACAAGAGGAGTCCATACTGACGAGGCTGCTAGCCCTGTGATCTATATTTATTGAGTTATCTGTCCTTGTTACTAAGAGAAAGTCTCACTTGTAGGCGGTGCTCTTGTTTGCATCAGACATACTTCAAGAAGGTATCCTGTGAATGCACATACAAAGTGCTGAGCAGACGTCGGGCTTTAATGGAATCTGATGTATAGCAAGAATTTAATTGCCCAATGAAATGATTTTGGTTTGTAAAAACACTGAAAATATTGCACATGTTTGATTAGCTTGATACTTAAACAAAACTTTACAACAAACAAATGGATGGAGAAAAAGAGGGAAAAAAACCAAATGGATGGAGTATATTCATTTATTAATTTCAAATATCTGATCAACTCAGTTGATATAGAAAAAGATCCGGCAGAGAAGGCAGCAATCAAGAGAAACTGCCAAGCACGAAATGTGCAAAAAGAAAAACAAAAAGAAAAGACACAGACAACGGGCATACACCACATTGCTGCAACACAGAAGAGTTTGACTGCCACTTACAAGGTCTAAGATCAATCCTCAAGTTAGGCTGGTCATGCTCTTCCATACAGGTCAAAGCACTTTAGACCTGGTTGAGATTTATTGTCTTCCACAAAATTAGTGCTGCAGGCAGACATATTGATTTCAAGATGGATGAATGTCACAAAGTTGGTCCACACAAAAGTCTATTCGGAGTGCAAAGTAACTTGACATGAAAACTTGGTACCCAGCCTATTGTCAGGAAATTTGATCATTTTTGCAAGAGTTAAAGCCCTTGGTAAGAGAAATGTGGTTTTTTTGTCACCATATAAAACCCATAAACAGCAACTATTTAAACAGACAGGTATTTCCATATACAATACAATATACTGTAAAATCATTAATTTCCAAGGGGGATTAAATTTGTGGATTTCGTGGTTCACCTTCTACCATGAAATTAAATCCAATCGAACAATAACTTTTGACCCTTGTATTTTCATTACCTGAAATGCAATATTCACAAATTAACTGCCTATCGAAATGGTCTTATTTACCAAAGCCGAAATTAAATGGTTTTACAGTAACTGTTACATGATGTATTACTAACAGACGAATACAACAGAGCATACCAGTTTATGCTTAACTGCATTTTTTATATACTTTTTTTTAAAAATCCATAATACATGTTTTAATTACTGAACTGGAAAGATGTCAAAGCTGGTAAATTTAAAACTTGTGGAAAACTCATATTATTACCAATTTAAATTAAGTATGCATCAAGGGTTTTCTAAGATGATATTTTATACATCAAAGTGTAAAGGAATATTTTTGTATCATATTTATATCCTTGGAGTCCTAGGAGACCTTGGGAGCTGCCTCGATGCTATAACCCATAATATGTAATCACCTATATGCATCCCAGCCATCCCTTAGCTAATCCATGTCTAGGTGAAGAATACTGTGATGTACATCATGGGTTTGACGTAATGATTGTACATGTCATATGGAATGTTTTACATCTTCTACCAGCTTCAACATGTTCTACTGTAGCAGGTAATACAGGGGCCTAATTCATCAATGTTGTAAGACTGAAACTCAGACTTACCAGTAGACTTACAATTAACAACATTTATAATCACTGCCGTTTCTTTGCATTTCTATTTAACCATGTAAATGTTTGTCTGATCTTCTGTTGTTACCCACTGAACATGTATAGTACTCATTTATATCAAAATCAGTAGATTTATAACATCATGTCTGATTTTTATACTAATAATGTTTGCGAATATGGCCCCTGGCCTGGTAATAAGCAATCAGTCTCAAGCTTGAAAATCCCTCTTTCAAAACCTTTTCAATACAGACAAAGAATGAAATTTTGGATTCAAAACCTGAAATCTGATAAAAGCCTGAAAAATATGTTATGTACCATTAATATTACACAAATATTGTCAACCTCAGAAACTGAATTTCGCAGCATATTCTGACTTAACCAGTTACTGATAATTATACTGAACTTTATTCTAACCAATAAAGTAACCTGATCCTCAAACTTCTATTAAATAATTCAACATCTCAATTATTTTGCAAATATTAATAACCCTGGTTGTATTTGTTGGTAGCAGGCCATATCATGAAGTAGCTTGAGGTGTAGCTAAAAGGACCAATATTGCACAATTTGCATTTGGAAATTGATATTGGTATATCCAACAAACCTTGTCATATATTCATGCACAAAGGTTAGTAACCATATTATGGAATTCTCTCAGCCAATCAAAATCATGTGACTACCAGCCAGGCAGTTTTCAGTACATGGATGGTTAAGTTGAGTGATGTCTTCTCTGTCTTTATTATAATATACACTACCCAAAAGTTCTAACCCGCCACCTTACATTTTTCGTCATCACTTTTTTATTAAAGTACGTAGCCTCATGACATGTTACATACCAATACTTAAATCAAAGATGCAGTTAATTATTAATTTATTTTGGACGACAAACGGTTATGTTCACTGTCACATGCGTGTTATGTAATGAGGTATTTTTTACCAATTCACAAAAAAAACCAAAATGTTTGTGAAATCGTGCAGAAATCAGCGTATGGAAAGCACGATGTCATAAACATTTTGGCCTAATTGATCCCTGCCCTAGACAAAAAACACGTTAGATGCCGTGATTGACTCCAGACGAACTCAGTTGAAGAGTAACAAACTTCGAACAAAATAAGAAAAAGGCCTTGTCAAATAGGTTGATTTTGCAAAATCACTCTTGTATCTCCAACCGAAGTTTGATGTTTAGAAAAAACGAACATAACCACCAAAACTACAAAAACAATCACAAATATAAAAAATAAGTTTGTGAAATTAAAAAACTAAGGGCCGCAACTCTACTCGAGCTCATAACCTTCCGACAGGTCTGTCGTGTTCTTTGTGTGCCAAACTCAGCATGTTAGGTGTTTTTCGCGTAGGAAATTCATGATTTTTATCAAAACCGTTCATAAACACGTGCTTTTCGTTGCGTATTTCTTACACATGCTATATTACGTAACAGGTCTAACACGGTGAATTCAACCGCAAATTGGCCAAAAATCAACACATCATTGTCTTTAATACATCTTTATACGTCTGTATGTGAATTTTCATGCTAATAAATCCATAATTAAAAAAGTATTTTAAAAAAAGAAACATTGACACCTACGAATTGTGTTCAAGTGATTTTTCGAAATCCCTTGAGTTATCCCCTCGAATAAATTTAAGAATAAAAAGTGTTTTTCAAGATAAGCAGTCATCAACAATGCAGAATTCGTTCATGCCCACGTAAATTTTGGTGCACACGCAACGCACGTGCAAAAATGCGTTATTACGCAATACGCTGAATGCACTGAGTTTAGCCACAATATCGCCAAAACAAATTAATGATCAACTGCAACTACTTAACATGTATCGGTATGTGAAATTTCACATGAATATATCAATTTTTGACTCTATAGGAATGAAATATATAAGTGGCGAGTTAGCACTTTTGGGTAGTGTACATGGATACTGCACAATGCACAAACAAACCCATACAGAATCTGTGACAATGCCTAGCCACCCACACAAAAGACAAACATAAACATCACAATCCAGTGCAAGCATATACAACATCATTGCCTATTCTAGGTCATATTTAGTGGTATGCATAAATGAATAATAAAATAAATTAATAAATATAATTTGACAGCTATGTTTATTTTCGTCATTTTAATTTTATTATTTTCCGGGATGGAGGGGGCATTTCCTGTGTACCAGAAATCATACAAGTCTCTAGATGTATTAAACATTCCATGAATTCATTAGCTTACCAATTTTTACCAAGTTAACGAAATCCAGGATGCAAATGTTCAAATGAATGCAAAGATTTTTTCAATGCATGTAGTTGAATTCAGAAAGCTGTCAATTATTCAGGTGTTATATACATGGGCTGGATCATTTTAACCAGTTTCCTTGGACATTACCCTAACAAGTAGGCTACTAACATATATATATACTCTTCCACAAGAAAGTGGCAACTTCATCCACATGTGGATGAAAAATCAATACTGTCATCTGTGGCAACAAGGAATCAAACTTAGGTTACAATTCCAATGCATTTACCTCTGGATCTTGACTGTGGTTATTTAAGCTCACAAACAACAGTGTTTATATATTGAGAATGTAGCCATACCTGCCAAGCTAGTTAAATCCAAAATAGGAGTGATAAAGCAAAAATGTTACAAGAAATACTAAAATGTCTTTTTAAAAGAGGGGATTTTAGATGCATACCAAGGAAGGTATCAATTCTAGTTGTTATAAATATGGGACATAAGATCATAAAATGAATCAAATGTACCTTTGTTCAAAGTGAGGTGAACTTGGAAAACTAGAAATTAACAACGAAAATAGGAGTAACTCCACTTCAATAGGACTACTTGGCAGGTATGACGGTAGCTGAGCTATTTATGGTCTAACAAGATCCCTACTCAATACCTGGAAGAAGACACCTTGTCTAATTAACCTAATAATCCACTGGATCTATTGTAATAACTTGGGAGTTAAGCCAGCAATAGCCAATCTTAAAGCAAACTCTTCCATGATTGATCTTGTCAAATTTACCATGTACCTGGTACCTGGTATGTAAGAGATAATGCAATTCAATACCAAAAATAACTACAGGTTTCATTTATTTATCAACAATGTATGTACAGTTTTAACAGTAACAAAATAATTATACAAGGATTAAGAAAATATGATTATAATTATAAATACATGCTTGGCATGCATCATTGAGTTTCCAATAAGGCTATCATATATTATCAGTGGCTTAGCATGAGAAGGTCGTAAGTACAAAATCAATATTTCGAGAAACAAGAAAAAAATGTCCTAAAATTACTCTTTACTTATTGTAAAACAAGCTGTTTTAACTTCAGTTTGGTCAACATGTCAATTTCCAATTTTTATGAAAATTGGCTCATAATAAGGGCTTTGTGGTGATGATTTTAAATAGGTGTCAGTATTATAAGGTCGTAGGTACTCATGACCTTCTCATTCCAAGCCAGCGATATGGAATGTAGTTTGTATTAGGGTACATAAAATTTTACTATTAGTTACAATAATAACTACACATAGTCAATCTGTGTTAAAAGCCAATGACCACATCAAATGTTACTGCTTAAAGCAGGGTGGTTGTTCAATACAGGTGAATTATATATCATTCTCACATATCGGAATTTTGTTTGTTTGGTTGCGATCAACTAAGACAGTTGTAAGTGCTTGAGCATTTTGTTTTCTCCCTGCCAGGTCGACCAATGATCTCTGCTGAAATATGGCAAGCATATTAATGCCTTCACCAGGATTTGAAGCCAGATCGCCAGATTAGTCCGCAAGCGCCCTAACAACTGAGGCACACTCCAACCAGAATGATGGATGCTTAATTAAGGTGACCACAGACACAGTGTTGATGGTTTTCTAGTATAGCTTGGCGAATTTGACACAAACCTGACATTAATGCATGAATATATTACAAGGTTCTATCAATATATCAATTTCCGCAAGCATATCGTGCAATACGGGAATTTCAATTTAGTGTTTGTATGACATCTCAAGGGTCTTCGTGATGCTCCCTGATTATGAAAACATACAACTGGGGTTATAAATACAGACAATATATCAACTGTTAAATTATGCTCACCAAAAGGTCAGGTTCATGTCAAATTTGCCAAGCTATACATAAATTTAGTCAAACAAATAATTACGTACATACTCAAATACAAAAACAGATTCCCAGTCACAATTTCGCAAATGCTAGTCCTTGCATATCGACGGTGCCAAACCAAAACCCTGTAACTCAATTTTGGCGCGAAAACTTGTTTTGCAGCCTCCGCATCTGCTTCACATCCCAGGCATTTCTGTCTTGTTGCTATTTAAATAGCCAATCACGTTACTTAGATGGCGACAAGACAGAAATGTGCGGTACGTCTATGAGATGCGGATGCTGCAGAAAAGGTTTTCGCGCCAAAATTGAGTTACAGGGTTTTGGTTTGGCACCGTTGATATACTTTAAAGACAATCACACTACATTTACACTTCGGTGTCTTTATTGATAGTCTAAAGACAATTGTATGAATGACAGGCATATATGCCCTTTTCTTGAATAAACTATAATGTATTTTAAGACAATGTAAATCACAGATTTTTGGTGGTCATATACCAGTAGTCATGCCTATAAACACAAGCAAACAATGTCAGAAATCACAAAGGTTTGGCCATATCCGGACACTGTTTCTGTAGCACATCAAATATAGCTTTGGTCATGTCTGGCATCCCTGCTAGATTCTTAAACACCCCCTCGGCTCCCTCTCTGTAAAAATATAATACTATGGTTAATCATTATACACCAATTCACATAATAATTTATGAAATATACAGAATAGTTTTAAGGTACATTTTGTATAACTGAGGCACGGTGGTCCAGTGGTAAGACGCTTGACTCCTGATTGAGAGGTCCCGGGTTCGATTCTCGGCCGGGAAACTTGGTCATTTCAAAAATTTAGTGTTTCCCATCCAACTAGAGATGATCCTGGTAGAAAACCCAGGGGTAGTCTCTCGTGTATCAGTGCTTTACACCTGGCACGTTAAAGAACACAGGAATCTATTTGAAACGAGCTAGGGTATCGCACCCGGGTTCCTTGTATCTCACCTCTGCCTCTAAACATTTGTGATAATGCCCCAGAGTGGGCCCTGCAAATTACACGGAAGGAAGGAAAGAAAGAGACAGTTAATTTTTCTGCCTAAATGGCCAATGACCTACGATGTCGAGGGGACAGAAAGTTGTGTGATACAAGTACAAGGAATCCAGGATCACAAACACACAGCATTAGTATTTTGAAAATTGAAATGAGCTTTAAGACAAATTTTAATGATAATCCAGTAATTAATTTACAATGGCCATACTGTAAAATGCGAAATTTTAGCGATTGATTTCTAAAGTTTTAAAATAGAGAACACTTACTTCAGAATTACAAATTTGCAAAATCTAAACCTAACAAAAATGACAGATATTACAGTCATTAAGCATATACTTACATGAGTAACTCGCGTATTGTAGCATCTGTATGGTTGACGAGAAGTTGGAAGATTGCACGGAAACCGTGTCTCGATATTCTCACATCTGTATGACACATACACTTATTGATGAGAAATTTCAATGCCGTACCCTATAATTTAATAAAAATTATGTCCCCTATAATATTGTAAAGCAGAACAGATATAATGTTATTTGTCACTAATTTTCTGGCATCCAATTTGATTTGTTTAAGCTTGTTGTCCATTTAAATACATACCACCTAGAAAGTAAGACCACTTCAATAATAAATCTAGTAGTTTTAGTATTTTTTTAAACTACTGTTTTGTAATTCAATGAACCTCAATATTAAGATGATCAGTTTTCAAGCTTTATAATGAAGGCCTAAAGAAAGCAGAGTAATGGACATGTTAAGCTGCAATGGATATGATGTTACGAAAGCTGGTCCCCAGTTTTTCTACAGATGTCACAGCAAACACGGATAACAGTTCCTGTGATGTCATATATCGACGGTGACAAACCAAATCCCTGTAACTCAATTTTGGCGCGAAAACTTTTTTTGCAGCATCCGCATCTGCTAGACGTCCCGCGCATTTCTGTCTTGTCGCCATTTAAATATCCAATCGCGTTACTTAAATGGCGACAAGACAGAAATGCGCGGGACGTCTAGCAGATGCGGATGCTGCAAAAAAGTTTTTGCGCCAAGATTCAGTTACTGGGATTTGGTTTGGCACCACCCATATGTTGCAGCCAAACATGCTCCCCACACTACCTTCTCTTTATACATTGGGTACTCTCAGATAATTTAAAACCAAGTTCTGATGGTTTTACTGTATTTCAATAAAACTGTCAAATAATTGGGAATTTTTTCAACAACAACACGTATTCTGTAGAATTATTATTATTATAGTAACGGTTTGGCCAAGGCCTTCTTCAGAATGAACAATGGACGATCACGTCCGTACTGGCTATATCTGACTTTTTTTTTTTTAATAAAACTGTCACACATTGTAAGTTATGATATGACACGTATCATGATGCTTATATATATCAGATATCTGCAACATCAGGTTAACTTGTAATGATTGATGGTACAGATTATACTGGTGTAACACGTGCTTGTATTGTTCATGTAATTAATACATCTCGTCCTATATGTTTTTGCAAATATTGATAAAAAAGATACGGTACATTCTGTTTTATGTACTTCAGAATAATCGTACACAAACATTTGTTTAAAAATATTGAACAATAGATACCAAGTATCATCCAACATCTAACCATGGTATAAGGGAAACAACTCTGTCATATATAGGATCCTTTATGAGTTGTCTTTGGAGATCAACATTTCTTAAACAAGTCTTGAAAACAAAGGTTACTGGCGAGCTTAATAATTTGTTTTTGCGATAAGTTTAAGAAATGTTGATCTTAAAGACAACGAGTGACAGATACTTTTTATCCCATTATGATAGATACCAAATCAAAATAATGTCAGAAATAACAAATTTAAACCGACAATGTTATGTTTTTGCGCTGAAAAGCTAATGACATCACTTTTTGTAATGTTGGAGAACATTGTTCCATCATTTGTTATCACATGCAATATCACATTATTTATGTGATAAGAAGTCATCTACAGCTAGTGTAAGGGAGAGAACTAAGTATACTTACAAGTTGGTTTGCATTTTGTGGAAATTTAGCAAAGTTAGCAATTCCTCTTGTAACATTGACGATCACGTCAGTGCTGGCTATATCTGACTTCAATATTCTCACCATACACTCCATACAATCTGTCAGGGAATTCTGAAATAACACATACACTATATTATCAGGGGTTCTACTGAAGTATACTACCCAATCCTAACAAGAGCACTGCCTGCATGTACTGGATGCTCAACTTCCTCATTTTGATAGTACCGGGTAACAAGGGTAAATAACTCAATAAATAAAGTAGTGACTAGCCTTGCCAGAATGAACTCCTCTTGTGATGGCGAATAACTATGCTTAGTTTCAAGTAGATACCTTTGATAGTCTTTCACAAAATGACTCTGAATGCACAAGAAGGTGCACAATAAGACACTGACAATCCCCTCACGACAATAGCTTTTTTTTCTATGAAAAGTCAAGTTAAAAATAAGATGCAAATCTGTTTCGGTTGCCATTAGCACAAACGCCTGCATCACAATTATGTTCAAACATTGTAATCTGCTAAAATTCAGCTGATGGAACTTCAAATGACCATAAATAATTTTGTCAAGTCTTTGAATTTTTTCACCAAACAACTTTCGGTTTTTTTGCATGAAAGCTTATTCTTTTTAGCAAATGCAGTTTTTGAGATCATTCCTGAATAGAAGGACCCTGAATATACTTCTAGGGATGTAACAATAGGATCAAACATAAATCTGTGAATTTCAATAGGATGACAGCCCCTATAAACATGACCTCTATTTTTGACATATTTTTTCATTGGAGATTTTAATTTTGTGGTTAATGTCATCTACAAAATCAATGAAATAAAATTCTCCACAAATATTGCTGATTTAGTTTAAAATATTTTTTTAGACGATTGTGAAACAAGTTTTTCCAACATATATTAATCACTCTCGACACCTCATTCCTGATGTTATACATGATCATACATGAGAGAATAGAAGCCAGTTTCCCTTATTGTATGCTGAGCATCTAGCAAGACAATTTCCGGTACCATTTTTATTTTGTCTGGGATCGAACCCGGGACCCCCCGTGCTCAAAGCGGACACTCTACCACTAAGCTATCGAGGATGATTTAACCGTACCTGGTCCTCACTACTGGTAGCTAGATTAGCAACGAGACATGCAGCATTTACCAACACTTGCATGTTAAATGTTTCTGTTTCCAGGGCGGTCTTGATTGGTTTACCCGAAGAAAAATCCTCCTGAAAACAACCACAACAAAATTATCATATCGATGGCTTAGAACCAGAAGGTCGTAACTCCTACTATAACTTATAAGACTCATACATATTTGAAATCTGCTTCACAAGGCGCTTCTTATGAGCCTATTTTCATGAAAATCTGAAATTGTCAAGTTTTAAAAATGTGTTTCCCATAGGTAAAGAGTAAAATGTTTTCTCTTGTTTTCTCAATACATGTATATCGATTTGGTAGTTACGACCTTCTGGTTCTAAGCCAGCGATATACATAATGAACTGGCATATGTAAAATCATGTCATACGTGGCTACTTGACATCTAACTCATAGAGCCCATTGCCTGACCAAAAGGCTATCAAATAGCCTTATTGAGCGCTTAACAAGGTCTATGGCATTCAGTGAACAGTGCTCGGCGATGACAAACGATTGCCAGGTAATGTTTTATCAAAGCACCTACGGAAAAAATCACAAACTACAATTTACAATGCACAGTGGCTAGCACACAACTAAACGAGAAAATGCCATACAGCCGTCAAAAAGTAGAAAACAACTGAACAGCCAACACACCTGTATGATTCTATGTTTGTTCCAGTCACTGCCCATAGATAGATAATTCAAACATCTCAAGGCCACAGCTTGCATCTAGAATAAAACATCATCAAATACATTGTATTACATTATCACAAATATATATACATATCTATAATTTATCCATCAATGATCAGGCCATGTACCCTTCAATCACCATTTCAACACAACATTTACCAATGACCCCGACTTGCAGGGAATAGTATGTGATATAGAGAATCCTCGTGCTCTTTCCAAATACACAACTCCGTTCTTTAAAATGTAGCTTTTTCATAGAATTCTGAATTATAATACAACTATTAATACAAATGTCTTCTTTTTTAAATTTAATAAGTTTGAATTCTCATTGACAGTATTTCCAATCATATAGAGACTATACTACTCAGTACTGGGCCAACCAGCAATTTTCTGGAACTACCCTCATATATAGCAGAGCAAGGGAGTTATACTAGGACAGGTATCATTTAAGCTAGCTTATGAAACTGAAGGGTCATTTTGATACTTCCGACTACATTTTACCATTTTACAGGCAAAATACCCATGACTTTAATATGAGAAAATGAGCATTCAAACCAAAATATTGACATTAAAAAAAATGTGGCTTCTTGGAAATTTAAAGGTTAAAGCCCCTACACCAGATTTAAATGAACCCTTGACTTTGGTCTGACGCATGAACTGCAACCTGTCCGTTCCTGAGAAGGTCACTCAAAACTATTCAGCTTACGAGGATAATATCTGACCATCTAACCACACAGAGTTTAAACAACAAATCCTATTGAATAAGATCTATAATGAAATACAGGATTTCTTGATACAACACACCTACCTGGGGACTATCTGTAGCAGTGAGACGTAGTAACCTCTGTAAGGCAACCTTGTCCCCGTCTATAATACTGCTATGTGTGGAGGAATCCTCGACTAGTACACTTAATGTACTCACAGACAACAGGGATACGGTATCACTGTCGTTACAACATAACTTCAATATTACTGGAAGACAATCACACTCCTGTACTGTAAAAACACAACAAAATATAGTAATTATTTTAAATATATATGTTCCACTAGGGACAGCAGCATTTTTCCTCGATTACCTAGTGGTTGAGAGTTCAATTCCACATGGGTTCTATCCCAGGCAGCGTCATATCAAAGACGAAATAAAAATGGTACCAGAAATTCCCTTGCTTGCCGCTCAGCATATTAGGGAAACTGGCTTCTCTTCTCCCATACCCTCCTGGTGATGGATAACATCAGGCACGAGGTATCGGCAGTGGTTAATAGAAGTTGGAAAAACTTGTTTCACAATTGACCTTAATAAATTAGTATAAACTAGCAGGTTTTCTGTGATATGGAGATCATAAAGAGAATAATAGGTTAGTGTCATGAATGAATGAGTAAGTTTGTCTTGCACGTGGGAGGACTTTATGGGGCAGGGCGTGACATGATATAGCAAAGTTTATCAGGCACCCTGTTATCAGGCCAATTTTGCTGGAAGTGATTGGATAAATTGTCATATTATTCTGATTCTACATGTACAGTACTTTCAAAGTTAATCGAGAATGGGTGTCAATATACTGTCGTCTGGCAGGTAATCTATGGTGATATAGGTTTGACTGGGTCTAAGCTATATACACGAGCTAAAGGTATTCAATGCTATTCTTTTGAATGGGATAGTTCCCTCGTAAGTATAACTTATTGAATCCAGTATAAATGAACCAGCATTTACCTGGAACTAACCAAGTAGGGGAGATAAACCAGTACTATTTTAGCGACTTTTACTTTCCAGCCTGGGATCGAACCAGAGACCTCTCACACTCGAAGCTGACGCTCAACCACAAAGCAATCATAAAAAATATTAATCATTCATATACAGATAAATCATTTCGCTAGAAGTTAGAATCAAATTGGTACACATCATAAACCGAGACTTATTATAATAAAACTTGCATCTAATGAATATCAAAATAACAAATAGGACAAGGATGGTAGCACTCAATAGAAACTGCAGTTTGAAAATGGCACAAAAAAGGAAAATCACAGATTGCGAAGGACTGGTCACAAGGATATCCATTAAAATGTTAAGTCAAAACGTTATTTATGTTTCAAATAACAGTTTTCAAATAAATGTAGCTAGAATTAATTAGTCTGCTGTAGTTGAAGCAGGTGGTCTCTAGGTTGGTTATTAAAGTATTGATGATAAAAACATACTGTGAAAGACAAACCCAGCATATTTAATATAGCTATATATCATACAGAGGTTACGTAATCCATTCTGATGCAATACTTGATAATGTGTATACAAAAATAAACATCTGACACACAATCTGTGGTGACACATACTTTCAGACAATTAACATATTTGATTGTATATATAATAAGGTGGTCTACCCTTCTTTTCACAGACCTATAATATAACACGGGGATAACTGTGGGGGGATAAACTGACCCTTTCACCGGGTTTAGTATGGGTCGAGCTACACAAAGTTTCGCAAAATTTCAGCAGAAAGCTAACTGGCAAATAAAGGGTATGCTCGGCATTTGTTTTTACTGGTATTACCTTTATTAAGATATGTTGATGATTTACAGTAGATACATAATGTGCTGATACCGTCCAGTAGAACTTGTTCCCTGTCTGCCGGTACCTTGTCTAATACCCTGCAATCACAGAGGTACAAATATAGGTAGCATTCAATACAATAATAACAAGTAACAAAACGTATATGAGTACAACCTCTCCAGGGTGTCCCTCTGTAGAGCAACAACCTCTGAATAACAATACAGTACAACCTTTCCTGGGTGCCCCTCTGTAGAGCAACAACCTCTGTATAACAATACAGTACAACCTCTCCAGGGTGCCCCTCTGTAGAGCAACAACCTCTGTAGAGCAACAACCTCTGTAGAGCAACAACCTCAGTAGAGCAACAACCTCTGTAGAGCAACAACCTCTGTAGAGCAACAACCTCTGTAGAGCAACAACCTCTGTATAACAATACAGTACAACCTCTCCAGGGTGCCCCTCTGTAGAGCAACAACCTCTGTATAACAATACGGTACAACCTCTCCAGGGTGTCCCTCTGTAGAGCAACAACCTCTGTAGAGCAACAACCTCTGTAGAGCAACAACCTCTGTATAACAATACGGTACAACCTCTCCAGGGTGTCCCTCAGTAGAGCAACAACCTCTGTATAACAATAGGGTAAAACCTCTCAAGGACAGCCCCCTGTAGAGCAAAAACCTGTGAATAACAATACGGTACAACCTTTCCAGGGTGTCCCTCTGTAGAGTAACAACCTGTGAATAACAATACAGTACAACCTTTCCAGGACAGTCCTCTGTAGAGCAACAACCTCTGAATAACAACATCTTCAAAATCTCTCTTAATTGTTATTTACTATGAATTTAACCTCTGAATAATAGTTTAATGTCATATGCCTGCATGTGTGATATTGTCAACCCAAGGGTGACATACGCAGGCATGTGTGATATTGTCAACCCAAGGGTGACATATGCAGGCATGTGTGATATTGTCAACCCAAGGGTGACATATGCAGGCATGTGTGATATTGTCAACCCAAGGGTGACATATGCAGGCATGTGTGATATTGTCAACCCAAGGGTGACATATGCAGGCATGTGTGATATTGTCAACCGAGGGTAACATTTTGTGTCGTGGGTTGACCATATCAATGTGACACATGCAGGCATATTATGATATCAAAATATATAGATATTTATTTTATTTTACTGAACAATACTAGTACACTGCTACGGTTATGATACAGTAAAAATTACTTGGCCACCAGGCAACTGCTTTTCCTCCAAATTGTTACATTGTATGTAGCATAGAGTATATTCTAAAAGCCGTCGATTATATGTAGAAAATTCAACCAATATATGTTATGGAAAATTGACTATGCAATTGAGTTATATCTATCATATATTATGAAGTTGTAGATTATATGTAACATAGAGTATATGTCAGATGTAGCATAGAGTATATGTCAGGGGTTGAAGAATATATGTAGCATTAAGTATATGTCAGGGGTTGTAGATTATATGTAGCATAGAGTATATGTCAGGGGTTGTAGATTATATGAAGCATAGAGTATATGTCAGGGGTTGTAGATTATATGTAGCATAGAGTATATGTCAGGGGTTGTAGATTATATGTAACATAGAGTATATGTCAGGGGTTGTAGATTATATGTAGCATAGAGTATATGTCAGGGGTTGTAGATTATATGTAGCATAGAGTATATGTCAGGGGTTGTAGATTATATGTAGCATACAGTGTATGTCAGAAGTTGTAGATTATATGTAGCATAGAGTATATGTCAGGGGTTGTAGATTATATGTAGCATACAGTGTATGTCAGAAGTTGTAGATTATATGTAACATATAGTATATGTCAGGGGTTGTAGATTATATGTAGCATAGAGTATATGCCAGGGAGTGTAGATTACATGTAGCATAGAGTATATGCCAGGGAGTGTAGATTATATGTAACATAGAGTATATGTCAGGGACTGTAGATTATATGTAGCATAGAGTATATGCCAGGGGTTGTAGATTATATGTAACATACAGTGTATGTCAGAAGTTGTAGATTATATGTAGCATAGAGTATGTGTCAGGGGTTGAAGAATATATGTAGCATAGAGTATATGTCAGGGGTTGTAGATTATATGTAGCATAGAGTATATGCCAGGGGTTGTAGATTATATGTAACATACAGTGTATGTCAGAAGTTGTAGATTATATGTAGCATAGAGTATGTGTCAGGGGTTGAAGAATATATGTAGCATAGAGTATATGCCAGGGAGTGTAGATTATATGTAGCATAGAGTATATGTCAGGGGTTGTAGATTATATGTAACATAGAGTATATGCCAGGCGTTGTAGATTATATGTAACATAGAGTATATGTCAGGGGTTGAAGAATATATGTAGCATAGAGTATATGTCAGGGGTTGTAGATTATATGTAGCATACAGTGTATGTCAGAAGTTGTAGAATATATGTAGCATAGAGTATGTGTCAGGGGTTGTAGAATATAGTTAGCAAATAGTATATGTCAAGGGTTGTATATGTAACATACAGTATATGTCAGGGACTGAAGATTATATGTAGCATAGAGTATATGCCAGGGAGTGTAGATTACATGTAGCATAGAGTATATGCCAGGGAGTGTAGATTATATGTAACATAGAGTATATGTCAGGGACTGTAGATTATATGTAGCATAGAGTATATGCCAGGGAGTGTAGATTATATGTAGCATAGAGTATATGTCAGGGACTGTAGATTATATGTAGCATAGAGTATATGTCAGGGACTGTAGATCATATGTAGCATAGAGTATATGCCAGGGATTGTAGATTATATGTAACATAGAGTATATCAGGGACTGTAGATTATATGTAACATAGAGCATATGTCAGGGGTTGTAGATTATATGTAACATATAGTATATGACAGGGGTTGTAGATTATATGTAGCATAGAGTATATGTCAGGGGCTGTAGATTATATGTAGCATAGAGTATATGTCAGGGGCTGTAGATTATATGTAGCATAGAGTATATGTCAGGGGCTGTAGATTATATGTAACATAGAGTATATGTCAGGGGCTGTAGATTATATGTAGCATAGAGTATATGTTAGGGGCTGTAGATTATATGTAACATATAGTATATGTCAGGGGCTGTAGATTATATGTAACATAGAGCATATGTCAGGGGTTGTAGATTATATGTAACATATAGTATATGACAGGGGTTGTAGATTATATGTAGCATAGAGTATATGACAGGGGTTGTAGATTATATGTAACATATAGTATATGACAGGGGCTGTAGATTATATGTAGCATAGAGTGTATGTCAGGGGTTGTAGATTATATGTAGCATAGAGTATATGTCAGGGTGCAAATTATATGTAGCATAGAGTAAATGTCAGGGATTGTAGATTATATGAAGCATAGAGTATATGTGAGGGGTTGTAGATTATATGTAGCATAGAGTATATGTCAGGGGTTGTAGATTATATGTAACATAGAGTATATGACAGGGGTTGTAGATTAAATGTAACATAGAGTATATGTCAGGGGTTGTAGATTAAATGCAGCATAGAGTGTATGTCAGGGATTGTAGATTATATGTAGCATAGAGTATATGTCAGGGGCTGTAGATTATATGTAGCATAGAGTATATGACAGGAGTTGTAGATTAAATGCAGCATAGAGTGTATGTCAGGGACTGTAGATTATATGTAGCATATAGTATATTACAGGGGTTGTAGATTATATGCAGCAGAGTATATGACAGGGGTTATAAATTATATGTAACATAGAGTATACGTCAGGTGTTGTAGAATATAGTTAGCAAATAGTATGTCAAGGGTTGTATATTATATGTAACAAATAGTATGTGTCAGGGGTTGTAGATTATATGTAACATATAGTATATGTCAGGTACAGTAGATTATATGTAGCTTAGAGTAACTGGCGTAACACAGAGTATATGTCAGGGGTTGTAGATTATATGTAGCATAGAGTAACTGGCGTAGCTTAGAGTATATGTCAGGGGTTGTAGATTATATGTAACATAGAGTAACTGGCGTAGCTTAGAGTATATGTCAGGGGTTGTAGATTATATGTAACATAGAGTAACTGGCGTAGCTTAGAGTATATGTCAGGGGTAGTAGATTATATGTAGCATAGAGTAACTGGCGTAGCTTAGAGTATATGTCAGGGGTTGTAGATTATATGTAGCATAGAGTAACTGGCATAGCTTAAAGTATATGTCAGGGGTTGAAAATTATATGTAGCATAGAGTAAATGTCAGGGATTGTAGATTATATGTAGCATAGATTATATGTCAGGGGTTGTAGATTATATGAAGCATAGAGTATATGTGAGGGGTTGTAGATTATATGTAACATAGAGTATATGTCAGGGGTTGTAGATTATATGTAGCATAGAGTATATGTCAGGGGTTGCAAATTATATGTAGCATAGAGTAACTGGCATAGCTTAAAGTATATGTCAGGGGTTGAAAATTATATGTAGCATAGAGTAAATGTCAGGGATTGTAGATTATATGAAGCATAGAGTATATGTGAGGGGTTGTAGATTATATGTAGCATAGCGTATATGTCAGGGGTTGTAGATTATATGTAGCATAGAGTATATGTCAAGGATTGTAGATTATATGTAGCACAGAGTATATGTGAGGGGTTGTAGATTATATGTAACATAGAGTATTTGTCAGGGGTTGTATATTATATGTAGCATGGATTATATGTCAGGAGTTTATATGTAGATTGTTATGTACATTGGACTTACTGTCGTATGGCTCGTATAACTCCAGATTGGACCATATAACTCTGTACAGGTTCATATGTCGATAGTGTGTGGAAAGCACTGATAACATGGGACTGAATATATTATATTAATGATATTTATTGTTTATTACAATCAATGCAATAAATGTGATACAAACAGATAGATATAATAATTTGCTTCCTCAAAATATGGAAAGAACAATTTATTTTAATATAGGCATGATATAAGACCAATGGACAACATATGGTAACCTTGACCTTTGGCCTACTGAGTTCAAAATTAATAGGGATCATCTACTGTTGCTGGCTAACCTTCATGTAAAGTTGAAGATCCAAGCCAAAGTGTTCTTGAGTTATTGAATGGAAAGCATTTGGTCTACCAACCGACAGACACATATGTTCAAAGCAACAATCAATCTCATTTAAATCAGACCAATATAAGCTCCACTACTTCACACTGATCTGACCGTACTCTGAATGTGGTCATGTTGATGGGAAGTTTACATCATCCAATCAAATTGCTACATTCACAACTCTGGAAGTGCAGAGAATACTCTGCTGTAGTTTACAGTGAGAGAAATGTCAGTGTACATAGAGACAGACTGAGTTCAACTCTCTATACTTATAGGTGAATAGCAATACTACAACATGCACTAGAGGTCATTTGAACATGACCTCTTATGTAGTGTTCTCAGATCTAACTAACAGTTCAACATAATGGAGCAAATGTTAGGATCTGATTATAATGAGATTGAGCTATAATATACCCCCTAATTAAAGATTGGGGGGGGGGCATAATAACAGACATTTTTTCAATATCTAGCAGACAAAGAAAACATAAATTTTAATTGGTCTCAACACCATACATGACACAAAACTACAAACTCAGTTTAAGTTAGCGTTGGCGAGTACGCATTTATTCGTGCTACGTGTGACAATGCATAGTTCAAATATGTATTTTCAACAGAGTACATTCATAAGGTCTATGAATTTACATGAGTACTCAAACGTTCATTATCATATAATATTCAGTATAAAATGCAATACGGCATGACCATGCGATAAAATGGATCAGGTGAAAACCAGAGATAAACTTTTGTAAGAAAAATACTCTGGAAACTGTTTCCATTCTATCGCAGCCGAATGTAATATGATTTTAACAGTATAACGTCATAATGATTATACAAATGACAATAATTTTAACATACATGCATCTAGACATTTCACTTGGCATGTTACTAATAACCCTCAATAAAAAACAACCATTATAATCAAACGATCTTAAAAATAAGACCACGATACATAGGCTCATGTATTTCTGTTCGATGTCGAACACATCTAGATTCTAAGATCAGCTCCTCTGATAAAGCGGAAAAATAAGTTTGCAGTAAAATATATATATAATTATATGTTTCAACTTGTCTTTGAAAATTGAATTTGAAAATTGGAGATGTAACACGAACGAATAGCTCGCTAGAAGTAACCGCTCCGGTGATTTACATCACCTTTTATACCCACAAAACTTGACCAAAACCAGTTTTGGCCACGCCCGTGTTGAGACAGTGGTTCTCGGCTATACGGTGTAACGCAGAGAACAATATGTCTCAACACCATACATGACACAAAACTACAAACTCAGTTTAAGTTAGCGTTGGCGAGTACGCATTTATAGAATGTTACAAAGTATAGAAGAAGAGCATCCCAAATTCAATTTTCACTGTCATTTTATAATTATAAACCTAAATTTTTGGTTATATTAAGCTTCTTTGCCATTGAATCAACTATGTAACCATCTTTGGCTTGGTCGGTTTTCCAACGACCGTGCCGTTTCAAACATCTGTCCGAAACCCCCGCACAGTTTGCGGCAGAAGTTGCTCCACTTGCGCGCAACGAATGCGTTCCCAGTTTTAAATTTGGAGCAACCATTTTTAGCTTTGAAACAATACATTCTTTTGCTCGAGTATAGCTTAACTGTTTATTAGTTTTAATCAAGATACGTTTTCCCCTTAATGTTTGAATAGGTCGAAATAAGTACTGCTCTAATGCCACGGAGAGACCTGCGGAGTGCATGTAATTTTGCACCATGATATATGGGCAAGCATTTGAAGAACCTTTGGCTATAATAACATCTTTCCCTTCCCTATATATATCTGTTTTGCTACTCTTAATCCTGATCATCAAATGATCTATGTTGAAAGTGAGATCATTACAATTCAATGAACTTAACTCGCTGAAACGAAGAAAACCTGCATAACATAACAAAATCATAGATAAATCTCTGAGATTTACCAAAGTCATATCTCGCTCAAACAGTGAACACAATGATTTTAACATACTGGAGTCAATAACGTCTTTCTTTATGACGGGCTTAGAACGCAACCTTTTTGCAGCATCAACAAGATGTTTGACGATTGAATTGTCCGTGGGATCTTCTAAACCATGAATTGAATGCATCCATTTGATGGAATATAGCGCTGACGTCACTACGCTTACGGATTTTCCTTCGTCTAGAATATGTGTCAGATCCAGGGACACGCACATTGGAGATGCCGGTTTTGCTGATAATGATTTATTTTCACAGAACTTTTGGAAACTTTTAAAATACCCACTGTACTTCTTTACTGTCGTGTCTGCTCTGGATTGTACAATGTAACTAGCCATATGGTCAATGCAGGAATCTTGTTTGTTCATATCGATTCCTTCTCTCGCCAAACTTGCGTGAATGGTATCTTTTAAGTCAATACCTGTTGAAAATTTATAATAAGAATATAACATGCCTAGCATATATAACATACATACATGAATCTGGATATAGTTACGTTTGTAGTAACTACATTATGTCTAAGCTAAATGAAGCACTTTGTTTGTACGTGCAAAACAAATCCTTAACGCTATCATATTAAAAGATAATGGATCAAATGCAAAAATTCCATTATTTCCTCTACCCGTACATACAGCACCTGTTTTCGGCAAAACCCTGTAGTCAACAATATAAGACATAAATTGACCGAATTCGTTACATACAAGAGGCCAAAAAGGTGCCGATTTCCACTGAGGTATCACCATTGAACAGGTGGCGCGTTCGTTTTATATTTTGTTCAAACAATCTACAACAAGCCTGGGTGGCGGTACTAACCAGTTATTTTCACCCTGCCAACAGTGGTCGAAAGCATTTATACCTTCCGTGTAGGGCACCCACCATTTTGAATTGAATCGGCTACAATTATTGTTATAATTTGATGCAAAACGATCTATAGTATGACAACCCCATAATTCACTCAAAAACATAAATACACGTTTTGATATGTACCAATCATCACTATCTTTACATCTACTCAAGTGATCAGCGAGCTCGTTTTCGGCTCTTGGGATCCACTCTGGACATAAAACAATGTCATGTTGTTTACACAAATCGTTAATATCTGTAGCCAAATATTGTAAAACTGGTTTATTGCTACCATTGGTTATGACGGATTTTACGTTTTTGTTATCCGAGTATACCTTTATTGATTTTCCTACCAAATCATTCGCATGTGACTTAATCAACCTTCTTACAGCCTCAGTTTCTCTCCAAGTAGAACTTTGTAAACGTTCTTCGGTACTCCAAGTACCAGTTACCTCATTTGTAACATCTCCAGAACTACATGTTCTATTACCTGATTTAATTATTGGTATCACCTCAGAGCCTAGTGTACTATACACGTACTCTGTATCCACCCTATTGTACATCAAACGCTTGGCATCATGACAGCTCACTTCCGGGAGCATATCTTTGCCATCTTTTCTCTCGTCAAACGAGAGGCTCACTTCCGGGAGCACTATGTTTAACATGCCCACTTCCGGGGGACTTTCATCTACATACTTTGAACTTAAGTTGTCTGCATCCACATCTGGCATGAGTTCGTATACTAAATGCCCACCATAACCGTCACCACTGGCGTCACAATACAGCGAATATTCGCATGTTTCCGAACGACGTAACGGTCTGCCTTCATTGTTCATGTTTCGAACGTTACATTTCCAATACTTAAGTTCCTGTAATGCGCTATCAGTAATTTTGACTGGAGCGTTCCAACTAGCTCTTGCAAGTATACATTTGTACAAGTTTCTGGTTCTCATTCTAACAACATTACCAAGAACAAACTGCAATGAAATAATTTGCCCAACAATTGATGCTAAAAATCTTACTGGCACCATACAGAATTTATCCAATATTACATGCTGGATTGCAGAAATGATAGAAGATTCTAACCTATCTATTCTTTCGTTTGTAATAAACAGCCTATTTGCATAAAAATCTAGAATGTTCCCCAACCATGTTACTTTTTTGATTGGCTCCCAAGAACACTTGTCGTCTGCTAATAAAAACCCAAAATCTACCAAAGACATTTTTACAAAATCGCTGCTAACTATAGCCTGCTCGTATGAGTTATGACCTCCGATGCCATCATCTAAATACATTACAACTTTATGACCGTATGATCTGATATATGTAACCACGACTCGTAAAACCTTAGTAAAAATGTGTCCCGCTGAAGATAAACCGAACGGCAGGGAGTTAAACACGAAATACTTAAGAACTCCGTCTATAACCCAACAAAAAACCTAAAAATGTTTTATGCTCATTACAAATATCAATGTGATGATAAGCACCTTTAAGATCGAATGTAAAGCAAAATGAGCCGGGAAGAAACATTTCTCCTGCAACTTTAATGTCCTCAAATTTTACCTTAAACAAATGTATATGTGAATTAATATGCCTACAGTCCAGGACCAGTCTGGGCTTGCCTTTCCTATTGTATGCCACGGTCAATGGGTTTACTACTAAAGGTTTATTCGTAACTTCTGAAACAATCCCTTTTTGTACCAATGCCTTAATTTCCGATTCAACGAAAATTGGACTATCCCGTGAAGATTTATTGTTTTTCATCATCGATTCTTTGGGATATGTTTTAAATGGAATTTTATATCCACCCTTAATTACATCTAAGATAAAATCTCCGGCTACCTGATTCCATTTTTCGGTATGTTCCTTCAACCTACCTACTGGAGAAACAACAATTGTGTTACCTTGTGTCTTTTCCGAGACTAATTGTTCTGGTTCCAAACAACCATTGGCTTTACCCTGTACCTTATCGCTATGCGAAGAGTACTTACTCGTGCATGCTACTTTAGACATGTTATAAACCACGTGTCTATACGTGTTACCGTCCTGCTCTTCCGCAGCCATCTCTGAACTAAGAGACTTACTTAAAATATAAGTATCAATACTTATCTTGTTATAAGATTTTACTTCTGGGCATTCTTTTCGCCAGTGCCCCGATTTTCCACAAGCAAAGCATGATCCTGGTTTAACAGTTGGCGTATGTGACGTGCTCGGTACTGCTATGGGATTCTGAGTTCTACCCTGTGGTCTCTTGTATGGGACAGGTCTAGCCGATTTTCCTCTTTTGGCTTTTTCGGTCTTCACCTTTTTACTTGCTCGAGCTTCGGCCTTGTAAATCTTTCTTTCGTCGTCGGAGTCGTCCGCCAACGGATTTGACTCGTATTCTCCGACCACTCGCCACCCCAATTCACTTGAATCTGCGATTTTTATGAGTTTTTGTCGATATACGACCATCTCTTTTGCTGAAAATATTTTAAATAACAATTGTTAATTCAATTGCTGAAAAAACATAATATAAGTAACCGGACTTCCAATTAATATGTTAGAGCGTTCAACATTCCTTACAACTGGTAAAACACATTGTGTACCGACCATACGCATCATTTGCACCGGTCCATAGTTCAAAATTACAAAAAGCATGCATACACAAGGCATGTACCTTTATGCATTAGCTCTACTTATGTTGTCATAAATATTGTAACGGTAAATATAAAGTACATTTATCGGTGTTTATAGTACAGTACCATTAAACTTCGTACATACTTGAAAACTAAAACCTTGTACAAATAAAGCATGTGTGCATATTTACTGCGATAGTCATTTTCTATCCTATACAAAACGACTTTTGCACTCGCTCAATGTCGTTTAGTAATCTGTGTTTCACAAAAAACACTGCCTACACCTTTACAACACAACCGTATTATCACTAAATTGTGAGCACGTGCTTTCGTAACGCTATCGTCAAACTTGTTTGAACAACGAAATCCGCTCATTCGGGCGCACGTGTTTCAAACCCGTTAAATACAAACAATGAAATAAGTCGTGAAAACATACATACCTTTCACGTTACATTTTAAAATATACATAAAATGTTTTCATGAAGTATCGATACTGTTATGATATACATGTATATACAATATAAAATACATGTAATGTTTTTGCTTAGCATTTTTAATTCATTTTGGCATATTACTTAACGAATTGCTGTTTAGAAAAAACGACAAACATAAATACCTTCTTCTATCTTAGCCTGACACTTCGTAGTGTCGCCCGTTAGTTGTTCAGCTTCCTCTAATTTAATGTGAAGTTTTTGATTGAACTTATGTTGTTCTTCATTACTTTTGCGTTTAAATTTATGAGTATCTACTGCCATCATGTGGCTTATTTTTGTCAACTGACTAGAATTATTAGAGTCACTTATCTTTGAAAACATCACGCCGATTTCTTTGAGCATATCTTCTTTATGCGCGCTCAGTGACGACTGTACCCTATCGTTGATATATTCCTCCATGTTGGGTGCACCCGGTGCTTCATCCATTGCCACGTGAAAATTGGAGATGTAACACGAACGAATAGCTCGCTAGAAGTAACCGCTCCGGTGATTTACATCACCTTTTATACCCACAAAACTTGACCAAAACCAGTTTTGGCCACGCCCGTGTTGAGACAGTGGTTCTCGGCTATACGGTGTAACGCAGAGAACAATATAAAACTACTGTGTGTGTCATAAAAAGATGCTACAAAAAGTCAAGAAGACTCAACCCTGAGTTTAAGACCACCTCTGCACTAAGATCAATATTCCTAAACCTTTTTCTAAATAGACCAACAATTTTATACCCATCAGTCTCATTTTGGGGAGACCACCAGTTGTTGTTTGCAAGGGATGGTCTATTCAAACAGGTATAGTAGTATATTTACCAGGATGTCCATGTTGATAGGGTCTGAATGTATCTTACTGAGTGCCAGTAATGTATGGTACCCACCAAACTGAAATATCTGTAACAAATAATGGAATTACACCAAATTAACAGCAGATCAGACAATGTCAAACTTATACATAGACCATCCACTTTGATGTAAGAGAGCTCTCCAGTTCTGCCAAATGCAGCACCACACCAGTTGTTATAATTGGTACCATTATATGTTCCCTTGTCTGACTCACCACAGCAAATAAGGATATAGTTGAATGTAACTGCTGGTCTGCCCAATGTCTTGATAATGTGACTGGCTAGTCCCATATCACAGAAATACTAGTGGGACTTAAAATAGCATTTTTAAACTATCATTAAGAGACATGATTTTTCCAGCTTGTTTTTGTGAAATGTTTTACATTAAAACATGACATCTTTGTTAACCCTTTATGCCATAGATCAAATCTCACATCCATAGATGTACCATGTCCATTACCAAGTCGTTGGCATAGAATGTGAAGGTCATAAGTGCCTCTTACAACCTTTAAGAATAATGCATATTTGAAATCTACATCATAGGGCGCTTTTTATTAGCCTATTTACATGAAAATCAGAACTTGTCATGTTGACTAAACTGAAGTTGAAAAGGCTTGTTTTACCATAAGAGTGATTGTCAAACAGTTTTCTTGTTTTCTCAAAATATTAATTTTGCAGTTATGACCTTCTCATTCTAAGCCAGCCAATTAGTTTCCAATAATGAATAACAAGGGGAGATAATCCAATCACAAGAATGGACTTAACAAGACAAAGATAAGATAATCTTTATTAACATCGGTAATGTTTAACATAATAACATAAGCTTGAAGCTGGTATCCGACATAAACATTGACTATCCAATAACATACAAACAAACAATCTATAAAAGAAAAGAAGATTAAACATATACACCATATCAAGGGAGATCAATAATCCTTGTTTTTTTTTGTATATTACTTAACTTACGTTTGGTAACACTGTACAATCCTTACACATGTCTGCTAACTCCTTCGCTGCTTGTAACTGCATTGCCTGTGTACAAACAATGAAAAAACAAATAATACATTTTGGAATCACCAATGCAATGCTAATCCATAGAATATAAGTCAGAAAATACAATCCATTTGCATGTATGTATACACTGTGTAACAGCTACGGCAGTGGTTCAATTGTTATCGTGCTGGATTTTTTACTTCACTAGGGTTTGATTCCTAGTCGAAGCGGGTTATATCACTCAACTACAATTTTAGAAAAATGTCAATTGTCCCCAAATAAAGAAAAGTTGCTATGCCTCGTGAAAGGGTAAGCTCAGGGTTCTCATTACCGTAAGGTTAAACCTACCAAGCCGAAATGCTTAACTAACAGGCCTGAAAGAGTTGTTAGTGCTACCATTTTCTTAAAATTTTGTAAACATTTCATATTTTCAGCCGGCCCAAAATGATTTGAGTACCGGTAGTTGTGTTGTGGTGTTTCAGATTTCTGTGCTCGGCTTGTTAGGTTGAGTGCAACCTTCCCTGTCTGATTTTCTCATATCTTTTTTTAAGCAGTCTATTTGGCCTGTATTCTGCTATTATTGAGAACCCTGAAGCTAGAAGCTGAGAACTGATTCAGATACACTCAGAGGCTCGTACGGAAGATTGGGCAAATGGCTCGTAGGGAAGATTGGGCAAATGGCTCGTAGGGAAGATTGGGCAAATGGCTCGTAGGGAAGATTGGGCAAATGGCTCGTAGGGAAGATTGGGCAAATGCCTAACTACGTTGCCTCTATAAATAAAGTCTTTATTATTATTATTATTATTATACTCAAGGAAAAGCTGTTGAGTGAGAAACAGGGCTAAACATGAATAAAAGTGTGTAACTTACAGGTTGATGAGACTTTGATCTTGTTACAGCAGCTGTTATATATTTACATGATTCACACACTTTCTCTGGTTCATCAATACCTAACTGTGGCAATGGTATCTACAATAATAAGGATAGTGTGTTCATCAATACCTAACTGTGGCAATGGTATCTACAATAATAAGGATAGTGTGTTCATCAATACCTAACTGTGGCAACGGTATCTACAATAACAAGGATAGTGGGTTCATCTATGCCTAACTGTGGTAACGGTATCTACAATATCAAGGATAGCCTATGTTATTAGCCATTCTGTTGAAACATTGCGAGCATATCTGTGCCTCAACTCAGATTTGAACCAGGGTCGCCAGATTAGCTGGTATGTGCGACACACAAGTTATAAATTCTACATTATAACATCACATGCTTTATTTACTTGATAGCCATATATGACATCAGAGGGTAACTTATAGCTGGGTTGAATCTAGAACCTAAAAAATAAACTACTTAAAACAAGGAGCTTTATTCAGCAACACTACAAGACTGATCCAGGATCTTTTGTAGTTATAATGAAACAAGTGACCACAAAGTTTGGTTAATGTGTATATCAGGCACGAATCTCTCTAAGCATCTCATGTAGAAATCTCATTTCAAATTGAGATTTTGCTCAAATCAGAGTCTGGATTTGAGATAAATTCAAAGTTCAAGCATGATGAATGTTCATCTTATAAATTCAGAATAACGTTTTGTTTTTCATAATTCCAGTTTGGAGTCAAATCTCTCAAGGAAATTAACTTAAAGATAATGCCAATATTTGAGATAAGACTTAGCTCAGATTGAGATGTTTCGGGAGATTGGGGCCTGCTGATATACTCAACGATTTTTTTACAAAAGTGGTTTTAAAAGAGTGAATGATAGGGCCGAATTTAAAATATTCTTGGTTTCCCCATCCCGACCCTGGCAGATTTAGAATGGGTAGGTAGGTAGGGTAAAAATTTTTTTGGAATTGTTTCAGTATGATAGTTAATGGTCTAGACATACAAATAATGAAATTTAGAATTAACTCTAAGGTGAAAACCAACTAAAATTTAATAGTACATGTAAGAAAGAAGCTAGCAAGATATAATTTTCACTTCCAATTTTTAATAGAAAAAAATATTATTTCAATATGTGCAATAAAATATTTTGGGTAGGGCCCTTTTTAATCGGGTAGGTAGTGAATGGGGAAACAGACAATATTTTATTTTAGGCCTAGGAGGTCACCTTTTCATTACAACACTTGTTACATACAACCAGTCCACATTGTCTGCAATGATGTCTTCTCTTTAATCCACCAAATTTACACTTACATAATGGACAGGTGATTGCTTCCTGGTCCGGTTGCCAACTGTAATATATAATAACTTAATAAGATAATGTAAAATCATTTAATTTCGATGGGATGAAATTCGTTGTTTTGGTAAAAAAGACCATTTCGATGAGACGTTAATTCATGGATTTTGCGTTTCAGGTAATAAATACAAGGGTCAAAATGATTGTTAGATGGGATTTAATTTTGTGGTTAAAGGGGAACAACGAAATCCACAAAATTAAATCCCCCACGAAAATTAATGATTTTTCAGTAGTACAAATAATCAGTATACATGTACAATGTATTTGACTAACATATCAAACGTTCATCTAAAGTAAGAAGACTTTACCGGTAGTAAAATACCTAGGGTCCATAATTCTTAATATGACACAGTGAAAATCTCCTCTCTTAATGTCATCTAAACATTGAGATTGTAAATATGTCAAAGTTAGAAGAAATTCCTCTCAACACTTGTAGTGGAACACTGTGGATAAAACCTACATCCTACATAATTACTCCATGCATTTACCAAAAAAAAATTTAAATTCTAGTATGAAGTAGGTCAAAACTAATTCAATGGATTAAGGTGCCAACTGCATGGTGTGTACTGTACATAATTTAGAGATGGAACCGAATATTCAAAAATTGAACGAATATTTGCATCCAATTTCTATATTCGAATATTCGTAAAAAAAAATTTTTGGGGGTAAATTTCACCGAAAATTGGTACATGTATGTAAATTTTAATTATTTTCGTATGCTGTTAATAGCAATATAATGTAGGATATATATAATCAAGTCCCTAATTGACATATAGGTCATAATTACATTCTAGTACATGTACCTTCTTTTAGCTAAGATGAAATTGGTATTTTCCAGCACATTGTCATTCCCTTCAATTACAGCTGGTTGGAAATGTATTCCTTCCATAGAAATCCTGCGACTTATCATCTCTGCAATCATAATAACAACTTAATTAATGGAAAACAACATACTAGTAATTTATAGTCGGTTTGATACTAAGTTCTATGTAAGCCCCTACCTTGTATCTCAGGAAGGTATAATTATTATAATGCAAACATAGAATGTTCATGTGTCAACTCCCTGCAGATTTTTTCATGCTTTGGTGGTCTAATTACTCATACTTGAGCCAAACATTTTGTCATTATCCCCACAGTGGGAGAAATAGTCTACCACTTTTAAATGTGTATCTGCTTTTTTGTGGCGACTAAATTCCCTGATACTGAGATCGAGTATCAAGCCAAAGTGTATTTCCAGTGACCCATAATCATAAGGGGTGTAAAATTCTCGCATGATGGAAAAAGTCGTCTTTTAAAAGTCCTGTGTATGCTTCCCTCTCTCATCTTGGGCAACATACTGATAGGTGCATAATAACATACTGATAGGTGCATAATAACATACTGATAGGTGCATAATAACATACTGATAGGTGCATAATAACATACTGATAGGTGCATAATAACATACTGATAGGTGCATAATAACATACTGATAGGTGCATAATAACATACTGATAGGTGCATAATAACGTGATGCACTTAGTATATTGGTTCTAACAGCAGACTCAGAGCAGACATGTACACATTTTACTCATGGCTCACATCTAACTAGCAACAACATTAATATTACAGCTAATATTTAAGAAGACAAAAACATTCAAATTCTGCGGAAGGGCGGGGACTTTATTTTTTAAACCCTGGGGTAAAATCCCTGACCGCAGGACCATGTAAAAGGTAAAACCCTCAAATAAATTGCCCACACACTCAACCAGGGAAATAGTCAGGAAGATAAAAACACGGGACAGTTCTCCAGGTATTGCACACCCTTCCCCGGGTTTGGGGAGGGCATCCCCGGGGTTTGGAGAGGGGGCAAGATTTCAATTGACTAGAGCATTAGAAACTGTACCTGCTGTTTCTTGATTCAACACTGGATGTTCCAAGCTGCTCTTTCTAATCAGTCATTCACTGATTCAGTGTTATTTACATTGCAGAATATGATTTCACTGACAGGATCAATTTGCACTTCTAGTGCAATTAAATGATGTAGATCGTACTTCGATGACAAGATCCAGCCTTGCACTACACGATGCTAGTAAAGTTACAAGATGTCACAATCATACAAGTGATTATAATCATGATTAAAGATAAGATGTTTCTGTTGACATTTCCCGCGATATGTCACGCCCACTTTTGTGCTCCGTAAGAATCGATGTACTGTGATATTTACTCATTAAACCTGTTGCAGTGATCTCCCTTTGACCATAATAATTAGTATCAACAAAATGTTTTTTATGGCATTTTGAATGTTACCACCTTGAAAGGGGAGATTTCACATATTTCTAATAAATCGTGCTGTATGGGCGTTAAGTAGGTTTACACATAAACTAGGTATGTTTTTATCTAATAACATCCGGTGCAACAACATCAGTGTGCATGTTGCTGAGATATTACCGGTACACTGTGGTGTATACATGTTATGTCTGAGCTGCATGATTTAATAGGTTTTTACACTGTCTGCGCATTAGTTGTTAACTTTGAAGCTGGAAACATGTTATTAAGTTGTTGATATTAGATTGGAAGATACCTACTGCTTCGTGACTGTAAGCAGACGTGTTAAGACTGCAAGTCACGCAATCATGATTGTAATTTGAATTGAAGTTTCTTGTACGAGTGCATGTTATATTGATTCCAGGTGAGCACAAATATTTACATGTGGAAAGAGCTGAGCTGAATGGAGAATTCTTGTGAAAATCAAACAAATCAAATAGCATCGTTATTACATAATCCATAAACCACAGTGGATGATTGACTCAGTGTTGAGATTATCCAATGCTCCAAGGTTGAAATCCTTCCTATATATACAGTCCAGTTAGGATAAAAATCCAGTGACACAGTGGAACAGTCCATTAGTATGGTGTAAATACAAGTATATAAGCTTATACCAACTGTTCAATACCAAACTCAAGTCTACCTGTTTAAGCAATGGTTTTAATTTTTTGGGTATACATTAACGATGACGTCACTGTCAGAATATCCTAACTGGACAATACACACTTCATTTCCATAACCAGATACACACATCCTTTGTTAGTCCTAAGTGTTTTGGTTTCACTTATTTATTGTACTGGTACTCAATATTTCATTTTCAGCTTGTCAAGTTCAGCAAGCTTTTAACTATACACCTCAATATTGATGGTTTAAAGGTTATCATACTGTTAGCAGAATGAGCCACAGAAATCCCCACCACTGAATAAGTACTGGTTAGAAATGTATCTGTAGGCAGGCGTCCGGTAGGAAGCATCCGCTGAGAATTACAAGAGCTTCATAAGTCATTAAATTAAAGACAAACACGAAAGTAAAGACTTTCGTTTTTGATAATTACAAGGGCAGACAACTCAATAAATGTAGATCACATCCTCGCAGGATTATTAGCCTTGTCAGTATGGACTCCTCTTGTGGTGGTGAATAACTATGCAAAGTTTTCAAATGGATACTTTCGATAGTCTTTGAGAAAAGGATTCTGACAATAACGTTAACCAACACACACAAATCTGCCACGACAATGGCTCAACTGTTTTCTTTGAAAAGTCAAGCTAGTTAGTTTGTTTATTAAAATGTACTTCTCTCATTCATAATGTTCAAACAGTCACAAATAGTAACGGTAGGTGTTTTTTGCTTATTCTGGTTCGACAGCATTTCTCATTCACCAAGTCAGTTTTCGTAGATTGTATCTCAACCAGTACTGACTAACCCTTTCAGCTCTCACTACCAGCAACTTTTACATTGAAAAATCAACATACGTGTTGAATTTTCATTGGGCCATGAGTATGAACAGGTATTGACTGTGAATCAAATACCATGCAAATAATACACAACAAAACACTGATGAAGAAAAAAGTATAATATTTAATTCAACACGGAAAATTTATGAATAAGAGTACATGCATGATTTACAACAATTGACAAGGTTCACGGTAGACATATAATGGAAAAATTGAATAATTCTAAATGAATAAGGAAAGTTACATAGTATTCTTTGCATTACAATCAAGAAACTATCCACAAGGCTGAAGTGTACAGAGTACATTATTGCAAATTATAAAAATAAAGTACATTGTCAATATAATACAAGAGGAAAGCATAAAGACGTCTATGAGCAACCACGTATTTAGTGTGAGTTAAAAACCAGGAATCCTTTCAATGGCTGCAAACAGAAGTATGAAAAGATCACATTTGAAATACAAAACTGATGGATTTTGAAACAGGAATAAATTTAAAGAAGGTATTCACTGTGCAATTAAGATTAAAAATTTTAGTGCTCATACATCTTTCATATACCGTACTTCAATGTGTTCAATATTTCTCCTCGCTAAGACGTACCATCGAGTGTGAAGAGTGTTTTAGTATACATGTATCAAATTTTAAAGCTGACAACTTTTACAACTTATACCATTTTTTAAACAAACAAAATCATATAATAATAAATAGAAAGCAAAGAAAATATATAAATAAATTCATACCTGTAATTAAGGTTTATATAATACGACTGTTTGACACAGCACACATTCATTCAAGATTTGTTTGAAATATATCACATACATACACATATAGTCGCCTTTCTATCATACGGGAAGTAAAACTTTCGACTGAGAATAACTTTCAATGAAGATGCAAACTAATGTCTTAAAATTACGATTAAAATCCATGTGGGCAGGTCAACAATTCGCACATAGGTTATATACTATGATATCTTAAGGTGTCATCGACTGTTGCTGACCAACCCCAGTGTAAAGTTTGTGGAGCCAAGGTCCAAGCATTGCCCTAGTTATTGGTCAAGAAACGTTTGATCTATGGACAGACACAAACCAAAGACTGACTGCCATGTCTGCAAAGCAACACACCCCTCATTAAAGATATAGGGCATAATTACTGCAATAAAATATGGCTATACTCATTTTAAATAGAACGAGGCTCTTATTACTTCAATGTATTAGGCATACAACCTACAGAAGAGTGACCGTACTTAACTAGATCGCCATGTTCAGTATTGTTCAGTTGTTCAGTTTACAAAGGTTACACATTAAGTGGAATGTTCTACACCAAGCCTAACAAGATAAATCAATAACTACAAAATATACATACAAGCTGTAGTGGATTCTTGCACCAATTTGTTAATAAATAAAACACTCTATTTTAATACATAAAACTACCGGTATGTTTAAAACTTCAATCAGAAATACTAGCAAAAAGCCAATAGCCACAGACATGCTTTCAAATAAACAACCATTGTAATGGATTGTATAGAAATATAGCTTGATAGATTTTTTAGCTGACTTAATTTTTCCGAGCTTAAATTTTATCTATTTCAACATCAAACGGCCTACACATTTCATCAAGCTAGTACACAATTCGTGACTTGTAAACGATGTACCGGCAGTATCAATGTGACAACAATGAGTGACTAGCAATGTTTGTTAAATCCAAAACAGCTTCATGTTTAAACAGTAGAATTGTTACCCAAACAAGACTACAAGTAAAGAATGCAAGGTATACTAGTAGTAAAAATTGAAACCATATATTTATCATTCTTCTATTATTCTGGTACAACCAACATTGATGTAAAATTAAAGCAGTCCTAGGATAAGGGTATCAAAGAATGTACTAATTACAATATCAAAATGTCAGTTTATCCCATGTTATCCCTTGTTTCTATGCTTGCCCTTCATCAACGTTAACTGATAGATAATTAGATTGTGTTCAACATTATAATGAAACATACCCGCATAAAAGTTAAACAAGCCAACAAACTTTTACTGGATTTTAAAGAAAGCTGCCTAAGAATGAGTTTAATTACCATTCCTATGAGGGTAAAGAGTGTCGAACAATTTAAGGTACTTAAATTTAGATGTCATTTCAATTAGCAACACCTACACTTCTACAAAAACCTTTTATTGCCAAATGAGAAACAACTACCTGTACATATTTAGTTGGATAATGCTATTAGTGTAGCAAATTTATATATATATATATATAAATAGGAAACATTCAACCAAATAATAATCAAATTATAAAAATAATCTGGTAATAAAAATGTCAATCTATAAAATCGTATTATTATGCTTTTTGTTCAAATTGTGTCATTCAATTTCTGATATAGTTACCCTGTCAGAAAAGCAAACAATTACATGAAATTCTGCTGCGGGTTATCCAAAACAGTACATATGGGTACAATGTACATAGAAATGAAACATTACTGCAGGTACTCAGTACTATGCCATTGAGTAACAGATAACATTACAAATGGGGGACACATAAATGTTGCTCACAGAAACCAGACTTTAAACAATTAATTTTGAAATTTTCCACAAGAAATCACACACTCACATATAAAAGTATGCTGCTCCAACATACAGAGGTATGCGGCTCAAACATACGGCAGTATGCGGCTCCAACATACAGAAGTATGCGACTCAAACATACAGAAGTATGCGGCTCAAACATACAGAGGTATGCGGCTCCAACATACGGAGGTATGCGGCTCCAACATACGGAGGTATGAGGCTCAAACATACGGCAGTATGCAGCTCCAACAAACGGAGGTATGCGGCTCCAACATACGGCAGTATGCGGCTCCAACATACGGAGGTATGCGGCTCCAACATACGGCAGTATGCTGCTCCAACATACGGAGGTATGCGGCTCCAACACGGACATACCCGGTACACAAGCGTACATACATACATACACACATATCACCTCTCAGTACAGGAATAAAACAGGCATGTCAAAAACAGGAAATTGTACACACCTAATATACATATAACAACAACGTAGCAATAAAGTTTATATTATATTATATATGTATATATATATATCTATATACTATTCTCAGCATGAAAATATAAAGAAAAAAATGCTTCATCTGTCAATAAAGGAAGAATTTTAAAATTCAACAAAGGAGCACATTAACTATGTAATAACGGTACATATTGCACTTTAGTTCCGCATTTTATCATTGGAAAATACATGTACAACAGTATACTAGCAAATAGACGGTAAAAACAGTGACATAATTTATAGTTCATGTTTTCCAAATCATATATTCAAACAATACAAGTCGCTGGTATACCATTAACAAGCAAATTTAGGTGTCAGTGGGACTATATATATATATCCAGAGAAATCTGCAATATCGTAACATGACCATAATAATGGAAATATTACTCAAGCTTATAATTGAGATAATTTGTCCGTTTGGCTCAACAATGTTGTATCTTACTATGTAATGTACCATGAGATACAACCCTGTTGCACCGAAGGGACAAATTCTGAACTCTATAAATAAGAACTATTAGAGAAAGAATACTGAAGTGTTGAAGGTCTTAAACTGCCCTTAATCAGCTCCCTTAAGTAAGACTACATGAGTTATGCAGTCAGAGAGACAAAATCTGGGGTCTACTTTTGAGTAACATGTAACAAAGCTCATGATGGATTTAAATAATGGTTTAAATAATAATAAATGAAATCAACAAACAATAATATATTTATAACATAAGCTCAACACATGAATGAGATTAGTGATATGCTGAATTCATTCCCTATACATATAAACTGTAAATTATCAATAGGAGCACAATTTACAAAATGGGAGAAATATAACAAAGGAAATCATCAACAAACAATGTAGCAAGGTAACATAGCAAGTTCTAAGGATCACGATTTCATCAGTAGAATTTCAATCAATGAACAGCAAGTCATAATTTGATCAACTATTAGTCAATCCGGATTTGTTTAAATTCTGGTCAGTAAGGACCTGATAGACTTCCAGTCAGTCATAATTTAATCGAGTACTGGTCAGTCAATATTTCATAGACTACCAGTCAGTCCAAATTTTATCAATTACTGGCAAGTCAAGACCTCAGACAACCGGTCATTCAAAATTTGATAAAGAGAATATTTCATAGGGTCAGACAATATTTCATAGACTACCGCTGAGTCAAAATTTGATCAAGGACTGTTTAGTCAATATTTCATAGACTACCAGTCAATTACAATTTGATCGAGGACTGTTCAGTCAATATTTCATAGACTACCAGTCAGTAAAGATTTGACTGAATACTAGTTAGTCACAATTTGATCAATGTAAGTATGATAATTAATGCAATCAATGAACACATGAGGAGAGTTACAGCGTGTAACCGGCCCTCAGAATGTAGTGAACATATAAATTATATGATAAACCTATTTTGTTACTTATATATAATATATGTATGACACGCCTATTTTTAATGTAAACATGTTTATGTATTTTTATGAAATGACTGATACCCGGTAGTTTCAGACTAAGGCATTTTTAATCACCTTTTGTGTATAAAAACTTTGTTCAAATGGCAATATTTACTGAAGTATACATTTGTACATAAATATTTGCCATTATAAATTGCTGTGGCTTCAACGAATAACACAGCTTTCAAATGAAAACAAACATCATAATAAAAACGTATTGATCAAACTATTGTAAATATATTTTTGCAATAAAAAACCAAAATGACCCCCATAATGTACATAAAACTATACATGGTATATCCAATCATGGGACTATGAGTAATAAAATGATGACAAAGAAACTGGCCAGAAATATATCATACACTCTAACAAGTCAGGCAAAGTTCTACATCTCCTTGTTTTTAAGTTTATAAGATTTTTGCATTCACAATGAGGGAAAAGAAATATCACAAGAAGGCTGACATTGAATAAGCAACCTAATGCCTCCTAAGGGGCTCGTTTATTTTCAATTCCTAATCACCAGAAAGCATTTTCTTAATAAAATCTTGTAAACCGAAAAACATGAATCTGTCTATGCAATACTAGTACCAGCAATGGATCAGTTGATATTGTATTCAATATATCACTTGTTGAATATACTATAAAGACTGCGACAAGCCATCCCAGTCACCTTGTTAGCAAATAATCTTTAAATTTTGTACATAATAAAAACATTATTATGACGACGGCTCTCTATAACTTCTCTTGCAATAAGTATGAGTGTTTTTTTTTTTAGAGATGTATATCAACATTTTGTACTATAAACAAGCAGTAGTTACAAATGCAGATAATAGGTCTAAAGGAAAGCAGATTTCAAGCCTAATAGTTTTGCTATTGCACAAACACTTTACATGAGGTTAATTTATATCAATGACAGAATTTTTAAGTAGTTCCTTCAACTAAGGATGAACCCCTGAATTCAGATACTTGTGACGTTAGCAGAAGCATTGTTTTAATGAAATCAACAATTCAATGGCTCACGTTTCATACAATATTCTGAGGGCTCCGTGCAAAACTGTGGTAAGTACATACCACAGTTTTACACTGCGCCTTCAATTAAGTTTGAAATGAAAACCTATCCATTCAACGTGACAGACAAGAACTGTTTCAATCTAATCAACATTGCAATATATTTTAAGTAGATCAACAGTGGATAAACGGAGGTTTATTCTTTTTTCACACATTTTTCCGATAATAATAAACTCTAAAAATATTTCTGACCAGGGCTTTGCAATTATTGTAGAGAATTGTTTGTATGTAAAGAAACATGTACAGTATCACAGTCAGTAACCAGGTGCATACTGGAAACATACATCTATCTATCCAACCAAACTACATCGCGATCAATGAACTGTTCTATACAAAGATTCGTCCTCCAGTTAAGGGTATTATGTTACATATGGGAAAAACATAAACAGATCATTCTCTATGTCTAACAAACAACATATAAGCACATACGTAACTTTGTATTTTGTTCAATGATATCATGTCAACATGTTACATTCATGCCGACATACTTGGATAATTATCTCAGGCAACCAATCAATAGCCTATCACACCCCACGATCCTTCTGTCATACCCTTGATGTTAACTATTGCAGTAACAATAGGCTGTAAGCAGAGCATAGCCTTTATTTGCCAGTCAGCTTTCTGTATATGTAACAATAGGTTGTATGACGAGCATAGCCTTTTTTGACAGTCAGCTTTCTGCTGAAATATGGCAGGCATGCGAGTGCCTCCACCCAGATTTGAACACAGGTCCCTGGTTTAGGCGATAAGTGCACTAACACTTGGGCTACGGAGGCACACATGTAATGAAGTTTCAGAACAGCCATTTTCTCATACATTAACTGATAGGACGGGAAGAGTAATGAGTTATGTTCCCTATCAACGTGTTGTGTCACTCTCGGGGCCAATCATGTTTCTATAAGCAAACTGTCATGGCATTGTATAAGTGACTGGCCGTCACAGATCACAGTTTTAACAAACATTCTTTGGAAAAAATACAAGTAATTGATACAGTGTCATCCTTAAAATGTCATCCAATGAGTGGCTACATAGATAACAACATTCAATTGATTTTTGGGGGAAGGCAGGATCTAAGTGAAAAAAAAATGTAAGAAAAACACACGAAAAAATTCACCATACTAAGCATGTCACAAACAGCCAAACTCTAGGTTGCTTTCAAGAGTGTGGTTGAAAAAAAAACATGTTTCGTATAAAAAGTCAAGACATACTTTCTGAAAGTTCACAAGTTAAAAATGACTTATTTGCCCTTGGCTGCCATAATGTATGTTCTGACTGCTGATCTTTCTATGTATAGACGTAATCTCGCTGTCACGTCATCCTCCCTATATACAAGGTAGCAGCAGGGCCGTCCTCGAGAGTCACTCAACATGTACACATCCAGGGGGGACATCACACGTGAATCCTGGTCACCTTAGGCAACCATACACAGCTACCAGCACGCAATACACATACAGTCACTTAATAAAACGCTGTCCAAATAACGGAAAACACTGAACCAACAATAACAAAGTAGAAAAATATCAACTTTGACTAGATGAAAGTCAACTTTGTAGATCATATACAAGGTCAATCAATAGATACACCATGAATGTCCATATACATGGTAGAGTACATACGTTAAGACATCCCAGAAATGATGTTACATACACAAACACTACTAGGCAATAACTCCGTATTCAGCAGAATTGGTATAATATACTCCCTGCAACTAGCAGAGCAGTACAAGGCTCTCTCCTGAGGTGAAAACAAAATCTCGTCTAGACTTTGAACTAAGCCACCCACAGTGTAATACGAATGTTCATACGTGGCAAGGTGGACACCCACACACCTCGTCCATACAGCTCCTGCATTCGAGTATCAGTATATAAACTCAACACTGTTCACAATGGTAATTAGCTCACTGTCATGTATGCGTTGTTAACTTAGGGAAGAGCCTACACAATCTATTGTTTACGAGTGCTCTCCTAGCTTTTGGTAGAATTATTCACTGACACTTCCTTACGTGGCGGCATTCGTTCATTTATTTTGTCTAGAGATTTCGCTTCATCAAAGCCACTTATTTTGTGTGATGGATTGAATCCACCAAGTGCTGAAAAATATAGAAATATCATTGTACATTAACGCATTAAATCATGATTTTAAAGAAAAATTAAATTGTAAATACCAGGTGCCGACTCGGCATTATTGTAATGGCATGGCTAATATTTTGTGGCAAGTTATTTCAAAATCTACAATTAGCTTGGCTATTTTGACCTGAACCTGACCTTTATGCAAGAATATATTACAACGTTCTTGCTTTGAATATATCAATTTCCGCAAGCAAATCGTGCAATATCGGTATTCAAGATTTGTGTTTGTGTTACATCTAGAGTGTCTTTGTGATACTCCCCAATTATGAAAACTTACAATCGGTGTTGTAAACGTAGGCAATATATCGACTGTTAAATTACGCTAATCAAAAGGTCAGGCTCGTGTCAAATTGGCCAAGCTATACCACCATGGCATTTAAGTTTGTGCAAAATCGAACAAGAAGCAGTGACAGGCACCCATATTTGAAGTTAACTGCAATATATGCTCAATTACGCTATGTGGGAGACATAATGAGTTCAAAGTTCTATGTAACTTGTCTAAACCTAGACAGATTATAGCAGATCTTGAATTTGAGCTTTATTTTATAATCCTATGTTTGTGTGCATAATATAGAACAAATCCCTCAATCATTCCCAACATCAAATACAAATTATTGTCACACCAGCGACAAGTGAGGGGTAACGCTATTCAGCTTGACCATCATGGTGTTTAATTGAACCATGTTACAATGTACAAAAATGCACACAATTTAACACTTAATGCTGAATGGCATTTATCCTAATGCCTTTCTCAAATTGCGTAAGGAATGTTAAAGTCGAATCCCATAATAAAATCAATAGCAATGCATTTAAATTTGTTTTTGATGGCGAAGAAGGCTGTCAAGGGATTTATAAATAACAGTTCAGCAATCTTCAAAGGGTGAATGCCTGGGAAAACTTCCATTTTACCGCAGCAACATATACACCATACCAACTATTACAATTGGCAAAGTTACGTTAGCAATAGAATGAGAAGAACTCATGACAAAATGTTGGCACTAACCACTGCCCACGCATATATGTAAATGTAAGTTATGTGCCAAGATTGAAAGTATTTTGCTATAGTAAATACATTCAACTAAGTTTATTAAAGCACACTAACGGATACCAGAAATAGAATTTACATTATATTCATCTATAATGAAGTTGAGAGTATTGATCAGGGGTGGTATTCAATATTGATCTTATTTATTTAGAGAATAAAAATAGCCAATCACATCACCTGTTACTGACCCCGAATTTAATATGGTGTGATCTGATTGGATGTCCTTACCCTTAAGTCAAGTAAGATCAATACCTTTCATCAAAATAACTTTTATTTGCATCTAAAATCATAGCTCTTTCAGGATGGATATATCTGGAATTCCGGATAAATTGAATTCCGGATAAATCAGGAATATTGATATCCCTGTCATACATGAAGGTTTGGACCACATTAACATCATCATTCATTTCAATGTTAAATGATAATGGGATGGACAGGCATATATCTATGGAGTAAAAGATATTTTATACACCTGAGTAATTTACATACGACCAACCTAGCTCATCAGACGCCAAATATATAGCTCAGTGCAAAACTATGGTAACTACAATGATTTATAGAGGCACATACCATAGTTTTGCACTAAGCCCTCTAAATGTAAATTGAGTACATTCACCAATGAAAAGTTTTAATTTAGATCTTAAACCATCCATGTTCTCTATAACATTGCATATGTCATAATGCAATGGATTTGTTTAATAACCTTTGACAAAACCATAGGCAGTCAATGGAAGGAGCAATCTTTACACAGGCGTCTTGTCAATTTATATAGAATACACTGAACTTTCATGTGTATCATAAAGTCCAAGTACAGGTAACTGTATCGTTGAAAACGAAAATAGATTTTTTTTTTACAAAAAATGTTTTTTGTTGTTTTTTTTTGTTTTGTTTTTTTCGTTTTCAATGATACAGTTACCTGTGTATTAAAGCAGAAAGAAGTTGTAACAAATTTGTTATAAAATCTGAGTAGATATACAAACCACTATTGAGTGTATCTTTGCCTCCAGATAGTGCTCCAAGGGGTAGTAGACCATTAGGGGTAAGACCCTTCAACTGCAGTACACTCTCACTCTCTTCTCTGAAATCATACAACATATCACAATCATAAGACTATAAAATCATTAATTTTCATGGTGGATAAGTTTCGTGGATTTCGTGGTTCACCTTCAACCATGAAAATCAAATCCCATCAAACAATTATTTTGACTCTAGTATTTATTACCTAAAATGAATAATCCATGAAATAACGTCCCATCAAAATGGTCTTTTTTACCAAAACTACAAAATTTTATCCCATCGAAATTAAATGATATTACAGTATTATAGTATGCAAACACAAGTCGATGAAATCAGCACTTGTCTGTTGGCCAGGACAAATAATTGGTGCTTGGGGCAGGTAACTTGTGCAGTAATTACGCATAGAGCATACAGGAAACCTATTAAGTATTGACGATACGGGCAAGTAGCTTAAAATCCTAAATTAATAGACAGCAAGCGTAGCTCATCATTATCAAGAAGAAGGTTTTTGACACGAACATGTCTGCCACAAAGGGTCGTCTCTCCTGAACATATCATCAGATGATCTGACTTTAAATGCCTGACAACATGCACTACTACACTTGGTACCAACTATTCATGCAAAGTTTCATTGACATCCGACCAGTAGTTTTAAAAGAACAATCATGGACAAACTTTGTGACATCCAACACAAAATCAATATATCTCCTGCACTCTACGTGGGAGACATCATTATAATATGATGAAGCCTTCTATGGAAATACTGGGCAAGTCAAAATATATTGGGTGGGTTAAAGCCAATACAAATTCACCCAAAATCATGTACCTCAACTTAGAACCAGACTAGATCCAGACTGACTCATTGACTACAGAAAGAATGCTATACAGAATGACACATATGCCTTACAGATGCCTTACTCTAACACCACTACAAACACAAACGAACCAGATACACTAGTACAGAACCATTAGCACCTGCCTTGAACTGCTTACACACGCAATCAACCATATTGTCATGAAATCAAATTTGCCTATGATTGGCTTGCAAATCATGGTATGAAAAGAGAGAATACGGCCAAGGTTGCTGGTATATTACACACACATACATTATTCAACAGATAGAGTAGATCAATATTTCAATCCATGCATCTTGTTATCAAACCTACCAAGGGAATAGGTTTCCTAGAGATGACAATGTATATTCAAACTTTACCCATATTCAAACACACAGCCATTGTTCATAGCAAAATGACAATTACCACTAATCACCATTGATTATGAAAAACAAACCAATAAATTCCTAGTCGACAAATACGCTTAGTTTCTTTTTTCACAGTCGCCCGATATTCCCAATTGTTCGGAAGCTTTAATGTAAATAAGCTAACCCAAAACAAGCATAGAAAATGACAATCATTCACAGTTTGGTATTGATTACAATTTGTAAACACGCTCAGCGGAATATTTGAAAGATTTATGAAAGTCTATCTCCCGGACCATTATTGTATATGAAAAGCAACAACATGCGACTCCCACCGGGGCAGTTTCTGTGTATCAACATATAAACCTCTGAATTTTACTATCATATTACAATATGGCGAGTATCCAGGGATATCGTTTGGTGAGGCAGCTATCGACCTCTCTCTCTGAGTCAGATATATACCACAGTATTACAGCACTGCACCGATAATGATTTCATAAAGTGGTAGGTAGTGCAACACAAACACACACATCGTCGGATGTAAGCAGTTTACATTGTGGAGATTTCCCTGTCACATTCCTAATGCTCAGCTGTCAAACTGAATTCAATCATAGCCGGCAATATAACCAAATATTGAGACATTCACTTTGCTTACACCAGCCCGAGGTAAAGTAACAAGTTCCAAGTTCTGACAGCCAGAGTCTGGGTCACCTAACAAAATCCAATAGAAAATTGAATTATTACCACATAACTGAGTTCTACTAATACAGAACTTATAACCCAGGTATTCGGTGCAACTTAACAAACAGTGACTCTTCTCAACAGAACAAAATCCCATTAAATACAAATTGCAAATATCATTTACAGAATAACTACATACTTGTGACTTGAAATCAACAAATTTCAGACAGACAGGCGGAAGTATAAATGGAAAACATGACAAAACAAAGTCCCCACTTTGAATTCAAAGGCATCAATTCTGACAGCAATTGTAGCATATAAATTCCACCAGGCCAAAAGATAGCACTTTCCATGTCTGATTGCTCTTTGCATTTCATAACGTTTGCCGTGGTAAGCATTTAAAGCAGGAAATTAAGATCAATGAATATTGATTGAAGCTGCATCAGATCTTTGTTAATATCTAATGTCAACAGGCAATGGTTATATCATGGATTCATTCCAGGAAATCATCACAATGCAATCAACCAATTATACAGATATTTCAAGTACTGCATGTGTAAATGCTTGTAAATTCATTTGAAGAATCTGCATTTTTTTCATGCCAATTAATGAATATGACGTCTCGATGCAGGAATTCTAGGGTTGCATGTCCTAAATGATAAAATGTTCATTGCATGAAAATATTTACACATACAGTACAAAGGTTACATTAATTCTTCCAAAATGAATGCAAGGCTAATGCTGCACCACATAACAAGCCTAAACCTCCAATGGATGCAAGACTAATTCTACACAACATAACAAGTCTAAATCTCCACTGGTTGCAAGACTAATTCTGCACAACATAACAAGCCTAAACCTCCAGTGAATGTAAGACTAATTCTGCACAACATAACAAGCCTAAACATCCAATGGATGCAAGACTAATTCTGCACCACATAACAAGTCTAAATCTCCACTGGTTGCAAGACTAATTCTGCACAACATAACAAGCCTAAACCTCCAGTGAATGTAAGACTAATTCTGCACAACATAACAAGCCTAAACCTCCAGTGAATGTAAGACTAATTCTACACAACATAACAAGTCTAAATCTCCAGTGGATGCAAGACTAATTCTGTACAACATAACAAGCCTAAACCTCCAATGGATGCAAGACTAATTCTGCACAACATAACAAGCCTAAACCTCCAGTGGATGCAAGACTAATTCTGTACAACATAACAAGCCTAAACCTCCAGTGGATGCAAGACTAATTCTGTACAACATAACAAGCCTAAACGCCCAGTGGATGCAAGACAAATTCTGTACAACATAACAAGCCTAAACGCCCAGTGGATGCAAGACAAATTCTGTACAACATAACAAGCCTAAACGCCCAGTGGATGCATGACTAATTCTTAGTGATGGCAATCGGTTCCATTTTTACAATCGATTATTGGTTACAATCGGAAAGCCCTAATCGATTAGACATCGGTTGCATAATCGGTTGAACACCTCTGCTGGTAATAAGCCTGGTCTGGTCGAATGCAGCATGTGTGTATCACTGTATGTCACTACTTTTTAGGTGTTCACCATGTCCCATTTAATGATTCAGTGTCAACTAGTGAGTGTGTCACAGAAATGTGTTGATTGCTAATCATGTTTAGATTTTTTGAGAATAATGACCAAATACTTTATATTCAATAACTCACTGTATCATTCAAATACTGTTAGCGCTACAAATTGAAATTCCCATTAAATCAGCAATAGTTCATCTTGTAACAATCATGCTGAATAACTTCTAGTGAGTTGCTTATATTGTATCAGCCAAATGCTGGACTAGAACCCACGATCCCCTGTCTGTAAGTCAGGCAATCTACTAACTGAGCTAACTGTGCTACTGACACATGAATCATAACAATAACAAATGAACTTATCAGGGAGGGACAAGGTCCAACTACTCACACGTTAACAAAACACTCTGAAAATACTTGAAAAAGTAGTTGAACACAGCAATTTCCAGCATTCTTTTTCTTCTTCTTCCAATTTACGTGACCACAATCAATAAGCTGATTTTTCTGTCACAACGGTCATCCTAGTTTACTTTTAGATTTAATTCTTCACTTTCCTAGCTGTCTAACTATAATAAACAATGTTTTAAAACAGACAATTATGTTATTTTAATAAAAATAAAAAGAATAATTGAAAGAAAAAAACTTATAGTATTTGTTGTTTTATTGTCCGAATCTGATTTTATCCGGATACTACTCAAGTTCCTAAAATAATGAATTGCTTTGGACATAAACTGGTGTATTTCTAGCCATAAATTTACCTCTAATTATTGTTTAACAGGTAATTACCATTTATGATATGTCTATTGATAGCTATTAAACATATTTTATATCCTCAACTCATTCCATAGAAATGTGTATAATTAGACCGTGACCAACTCTCCAGACTCGTCTGCTCTTTTGTTTACCTTCTAAAGTTTAAAACCACGATGATAAATGGGTCAATTAAGATGTTTTTCACACTGTTACATAATTAGTTTGGATTTAATTGGATTAAAGGTCTGCTATAGGTTTGTATAGCTCGGGGCAATTAATGATTTTATGACCGCTGGTGTGTAAGAAGATAACTCGATCTACTCCAGTTTGACTGTTAGTTGAAAGTTTATGACACATCCGATCTTTATTCAGACCTTGATTACGTAATTTGGGGGTCAATACAGGACACACTTTCTTTTATTGATGAAGGGGCACCGGTTATCGAGTTTCCAATTAACATCCGACGCGCGTGTAAACAATTTACAAACCGGTCTGTGTCGCTTATACCATTGAAATTTAATAAAGAAAATACGATTTCTGCGAGGATAATACCTTTTAGCCAATGTTTTCGCCAATTTACAAAAGTTATAGCCAATTTAGCAAATCTTTAGCAAATGGCTAAATTGGCTCCGCGGTATATTGGTTTGTCAGCCATTTGTAATTTAGTTAAACAGAGTAGCGTCCCTTGTAAGTTTGTAGCGAAATGGACGAAATGGAATTGAAAGAAACGGAAAGAGACACGAAAAAACACGAAATAACCATTCCGATCGTCGATTATGGAGCACCGTAATCGATTGTCGCCGATCAGGGGCTTTTCCGATCAACTTTCGACTATAGTCGATCATCGGCCCATCACTACTAATTCTGCACACCATAACAAGCCTAAACGCCCAGTGGATGCAAGACTAATTCTGCACAACATAACAAGCCTAAACATCCAATGGATGCAAGACTAATTCTGCACAACATAACAAGCCCAAACCTCCAGTAGATGCAAGATTAATTCTGCACAACATAACAAGCCTAAACCTCCAGTAGATGCAAGATTAATTCTGCACACCATAACAAGCCTAAACCTCCAGTAGATGCAAGATTAATTCTGTACAACATAACAAGCCCAAACCTCCAGTAGATGCAAGATTAATTCTGTACAACATAACAAGCCCAAACCTCCAGTAGCTGCAAGACTAATGGATGCAAGACTAATTCTGTACAACATAACAAGCCCAAACCTCCAGTAGATGCAAGATTAATTCTGTACAACATAACAAGCCCAAACCTCCAGTAGCTGCAAGACTAATGGATGCAAGATTAATTCTGTACAACATAACAAGCCCAAACCTCCAGTAGATGCAAGATTAATTCTGCACAACATACCAAGCCTAAACCTCCAGTAGATGCAAGACTAATTCTGCACAACATAACAAGCCTAAACCTCCAGTAGATGCAAGATTAATTCTGCACAACATAACAAGCCTAAACCTCTACTGGATGCAAGATTAATTCTGCACAACATAACAAGCCTAAACCTCCAGTAGATGCAAGACTAATTCTGCACAACATAACAAGCCTTAACCTCTACTGGATGCAAGATTAATTCTGTACAACATAACAAGTCAAACCTCCAATGGATGCAAGACTAATTCTACACAACATAACAAGCCTAAACCTCAAATGGATGTAAGATTAATTCTGCACAACATAACAAGCCTAAACCTCTACTTGATGCAAGGCTTGTTCTGAACAAACTGAAACCTCCAGTTAATGGAAAGTTAATTCTGTACAAGCAGATTTGTTATTGTGCAGAGTAATTTAAATAATACCAAGGGCAAAGTATAACATTAACAACATGTTATTGGGAACTTTGAATGCATTTTGATTGATTAAACACTATTTTGATAATTAGTTCAAGCCTTACATTCCAAGCTAGATGAACACAGGTCCTCCAATTAGACTTTGATTTTTTTGGTTTTTAACAATGTTAACATGTTGGCAGCTGAAAGTCAACACGTTCTAGTCAATTCTGCGTAAATAACTTTGGAGCAGTTTGGCTTATGTATACAGTTACATCATGTCAGCTTCCATCAGCACTGCCATAAAAACATACAAAATTTTCACGAATTGTTGGTGGGGAATTTTCACATATAGTTGTTGGTGCTGAGTGAGTTTAGAAAATAAAAATGCAAAACTTTGGCAATATAACAACAAAAATACAAACCGCAGTACAGTGAAGACTCTTGCCATTTTGCCAATGGCACGTATTTTGTTTCGTATAACCTCTTTTCTAGCTGCTACTGCTCCACCTGTGAAAAACAAGATAAAAATATTCACTTTCATTATGATTAAAAAATTCAATCAATATATACATGTACATGTTTATTTTACAATATTGTATAAAGCTAACAAAAGTAAATCAATACTAATTGTATGAAATGATTCCCGCAGGGTAATTTACAAATGGAACAATATTACTGGATACCACCGGCTACATTAATATTGGCACTTTCTCCGCATTACTATTACATCAATAACAAAAGCACTGTATATAACCCGGTATTCAGTAAGTATGAAATGTGAGCAAGTCACAGTGAAACATAACCACTCGTCATTTCAGAATCAGTATACATTACTTTTTGAAAGTAACTATTTCATTTATCCGAGTGAGAAATGTAACAAAATTGTTAATTTTAACTTCTATTAATTTACAAAAGAATGCATTCAACAAAATTGCTACTTTAAGTTTCATCAATTTACAAATTATTATTTCTAACTTCTTTTCCATTTACAAAAGATTCAACAAAATTGCAATATTTAACTTCATCACTTCATAAAATAGTTCAATTTACTAAGTCAATCTTTTAATTTACAAAATAATACAGTTAACAAAATTGTTGTTCTTAACTTTCATCAATTTACAAAAGAACACAGTTAACAAAATTGTTATTTTTAATTTCCATTAACTTTACAAAACACTGGTTTCAGGGTTAAGTTTACAATTTGTGCACATAAAACATTATAGTTTTGACACAAAAAACTAAAAGTTGGCATGAATAGTGGAGGGGGGAGGGGTGTTGTGAGATCAATGCATATGAAAAATTGGGTGTTTTGTTAAGAATCAGTACGGCAGATGAACGATGTGTAACATTTAGTACTTGGGTTATTAGATTTGCTGTACATAGAGTTAACAGTGATACCTGTCAGGTTAGTCGATCAATACATGATAACTAACGTCATAATTGATAGCAACATGGCCTGTCCATCACTAATGACTCGTCATTACAACGCTACATTTTACAGTCCAATTATCAGTTCATTGTATTGTATTCATATAGATTTGTACATATATACTTTGTTTGTGTGCAAATACGGTACAGTATGGTCACTGGTCATGTAACAATAAAAATTTTTACCCAGTGTAAAAAATGGAACCTATTAGATTAAAATCACAAATATGCTTGACTCCCAATGAGACCGTAAAAATCTCCATTGCATCGAAGCCGTGCTGGACAGCATGCTGCCTGATCAAACAGTATAAAGTCCATATTAACATGGTGCAAGTGAATGACTCAGTCAATCAGTATATGGGAATGTTCATTGCTGGGAGTGTAACATGGGTATGACCCATGGACATGAAGATGAAACAGTAGGTCTCATCATTACTGATCTGTGTCATAATCTATACATCAAAGGGTTGTTACAGCAATTAATGGAATGTCATGTTAAGATTGAATGCAGACATTTCTCTGTTCTGCAGGTATTTAACTTGTCCAGACTGATCTTCTATAGGTTTATAATGGGTCAACACTGATCAAAGGTGAAACAGGCACAATTATAGAGTATGGTCGTTGTTTTTCCACTTTTCCTCATATCATGTCACGAAATCAACCACTGGAGTCGGCCATGGTTATAATTGCATAGGAACATTTATACAATTATATCCCTAGTTTGGGTAAACTAACTGGCAATTATCCGCATATTTAACTGGCAATTATCGGTATATTAGGCTAAAGTATACAACTGATCTACAATAATAAATCTACTCATTAGTACAATATGAGAGCTCGATATTCTAATATAGAAAGACTTGTGAATATTCACTGTAATATTCTAAAATAGGAAGACTTGCCAATGTTTGTTGTTATATTCTAATACATGACTTGCCAATGCTAGCTGAAGTAATTCTACGATTTACTCAAAACACATCATATATATTCCTTAGATTGTGTGCATGTAATGACAATTTAAATCATACAAGACTGATCAGCATGATACTTATAAGCCTATCCGGCTTCGTACGGAGCTAAATCTTTAAGAGGATTGCTTCAGTTTAAATTACGTCAAATGCTGATATTTTTTGCTTAATTGGCATATATGTTCCAGTAAGTTTTACCAAGGGAGCCATGTTTTGCCAACATCGACAGACTATTCCTAACATAGTTAGTCTTAACAAGAACTGCGGAATGATAAACAATCTATAACGTATATGGTAATGGTAAGCCTATAGGGGTTGACTACAACAGCTGCCGTTTCCTGTGGCAGCATGTCATTATATCCTATCCTATCAGTATTATACACAAGTCAATTGCATGCTTCATGGATGAAGGTATAAAAGCAGGGGAAAAAATCAATTTCCCCCAGCAGCAAACTTGTCAATGAGCTTCTATGCTTCATTCAGTACATTCATTATATACCGAGTGATATGATTATATGATTCAACATGTCAAAACTAGGCAATATTCAATATTGGTGCCCAGGAAAGTTGAGTAAAATTAATTATTTTGTACAGGTGCAACACTACACCACTTCCTACTGTAGTACACTCAACCGCTTTAAAAACGCACCACATATGAAATATCGGTTTAAGTGATGAAAACGTCAATTTATGGTTATTTATTTTCTGATTAATAATCTTCAGTCTATATGCAACGAAGTGTGTGATTTTCATGCCATTATTACCAGTTTAAAATGAATTATGATATAGATAACACTGAGACCCATGAAAGTGAAAGTCACAATTTCAAAAGCAAGTATAAGAGCCCGATACATTGATGCACGCACGTGGTATCTCCTCCTAAAGCATAATATCAATTACGTTATAGGATAGAATTATGTTCGACGTGATGTTTCCCACCATTCAATCAAAGCTTGACTTGAATTATAAATGTTATGTGGCTATGGCTGTCTGGCTAATACCATAAGACCGAGTGCCGTTTAGATATGCGCATTGTGTGAACCTAAGATGGATTCAAGCCTTATTTAAACTTGAAGTCTTGGTTATGAGCATCAGACTGTCAGGAAATATCCCGTGGTGCTTCTATGGCACCCCAAATCAACACTATGAAGGAGTTTGAAGACAAAAAGTTGGGACTTTAGGCTCTTAAAAGGGAGAAAACTCATTTAAATTGTACTAAAATAATTTTCATTTTTATTGACAATTATGAAAGAAATAATTATGAAAATGCAATATTGTACTTTTGGCTTGTTGATTGACAGCCGGCATTATTTTTACACTGTGTGCAGCCATGCAGAACCAATTACAGTGACACAACCTTTGTCATGTTTCCTCCTAGCTCGGACTCAATACCTTTAGCTGGTTTCATCCAGGTCGGTATTTGGCTGTGCCATACGCTAGAATTCGATGTTCTAAGCCCACATGTATTGTATGGTGGCAACTGAACCGCCATGCTAAGGCACCGAGGCTCTTTTCAGTTGGAAGCGAAGGGGCAATCACCGAGAACAAATATTCGAGTTATTCGCAGCAAAAAACTACCATTAGAATATATTGTTAATGTTGTTTTTTCAATGTGTAAACCAACAGCGTACAGTTTAAAAGTAATATTGACCACACAGGTCGACGCGCTCGAGCTGCACGCGCAAAACATGCTAAATCAAAAAAGTTCTCTGGGTGGGGTATTCCGAATGAAAAATAAATCGTTTTCTTTAATTAGGTCAAGCTTATGAACTGAACAAACCCTGTTAACTATTAACTTTGGCAAAAAATGTATTTTGACAAAATTTGATAATTTTCAATAGTGGTGCGTTTTTAAAGCGGTTGAGTGTACTCGACCTATTGTTAATCATATACAGGTGTATTTAAAACATAGTCAAGATATCATATTACAAAGTTAGCAGCTTTTTCGACCTTATTATTGCTGCACAATCAATACATGACAAATATATATCATTTATCATTTATTTGTATTTCCCAGAAATTGTCTCCCTTTTATAGAAATTGTCTGACTTTGTATACAAATTAAATAATCGCCCTTTGCATGGAAACAATTTCACTTCGAAGTTTGTATAAAAAGTACCCCCCCCCCTTGGCATAAAATTTGTTTCCCTTTTTTTTTTTTGATTTTTAAAGAAAAGAAAGTCATAGAAGCTCACCGAGGGTTATAACTTACAATAGTACATATTATAGTAATAATGGGGCATTGATGTCTGATGAATGTCAGCTATGGTATTTGTGAATGACTACACACAACATGAACAAGTCGTGCGATGATGAGCAGCCTGGTTCACTCTACACTGCAGCCAAAACATCACATATTATCTATACAGAACAAACTAGTGTAGGTTCGGCCCAGTGTCTGGACCTGTGCATCTCGGCCCTATGTCTGGGCCTGTGAGTGCATCTCGCGGGCAGTTTTAATAACACATATAGCTACTTTAATCATGTCTACAATAAAGCCTCAATGTACGGAGACACTGGCAAACTGCTATAGCAGATTATAATACATTATACATGTATACAATTACACACTCATGCTAACCAATTCTGATTTTACTAGAAACAAGTGCAAAAATCTAAATATATACATAAATATAGAATCTATAAAAGAGAATCTATAAAAGAGCATTGTGCAAAAAGTAAGCAAAATGTAAGATTTCTGTCTAACAATCTATAAATCATGGGGCGAGGAGATTTTAGAACAGTACATTTTTCTCAAAATGAAAGTTAAACGAAACATTCACAATACATCAAAAATTATATCACCTACTGGGGAGAGGAATGAAAAGATTCTGCAAATACTCTATAAATAATGGGACTCCTACTAAGGAATTATGAAAAAGATCTTGAAAAATTGTACAAACAGATAAAATTAGAAAATTCACTGCAGGTATTAGAACAGTACACGTTAAAATGAAGAGAAACTTGTGCATATTAACATCAATATCAGCCACACACGCCAACTGATGAAAAAGGGGTCAGTATTTGAAAAGGGGTCAGTACGTGGTAAGAGTGACACACTATGCCATTCTTGTGTTTGTGTTAAAAGTTGATAGATTACAGTCAAGAAGACAGCAGCTAAAACCGTTTGAATGAAACCATGAAATAAACACATGTCAGAGACAGCAAACCACAATATAGAGGTTAGTTTGCAATGAACTGCCATTGATTGATTAAGGCTTAGCAACCTATACTTTATGATAAATGCGAGAACAGTTTAGTAGCAAATATCATCTAGGTACACACAAGTTTATACCTCTCGAAGGCTTCACTGCAAAAATAGCAGAAACAAAGAGCCATTTAAAAAGATTGTGTGTGCAATAGTATAAATTAATTTGGTGTAAAATTGGTATACAAACGTATATATTACGTAATGTCACATAGACATAACAAATGCCCTTCAAATATTTTGAACATGTTATGTAATATGTATAAATAAATGCATTAAAGTTATGTCTGATTTCTAAGTGACAAATAACACTATTTGAGTGCACCATGGTGTCTTGAAAGAAAACAATTTTTTAGAAAGAGAATGAAATAATAGTTTAAGGCAGTGTATTAACTAGAGGGTGGTATTGCAAACTGAAATCTAAAGGCAATAATTGCATTGAGAATTGTAGGGAATTATACAAGTGCAGTAAGATGCAGCCAGGATAAGAGAACGGATAACAAATGCCAGCAATATACTGCCGAGGTCTTGGTAAAAGTTCATATACATATAGGATTGATAAATAAGTCATTAAAGCATACTGTCACACCATAGCAAGATGATATACCTTGCTACAGAGGCAAGCAAGATGGAGTACTTGCTACCAGGCTCCGCGAAAAGTTTTCAAGGATGTCAGTTCACATTGGTAAAATGAGTGAATGTTCCTCTTTGTCAAATAGAAAAATACGGAATTTTCTGTCCGTCCAAATCAAAATTTGTCAGTTAGGACTGGAGCAGGAATGTTTTTCGCGAAGCCTGCGCTACATGGCAATATTCACCAGTAAATACTGGAAGAATGATTTCAATGTTGTGGGTGTTACAAGAGGAACTCGGCAGATAGTGAGGGCATTTTATACAAGATTTGCTGATTATTAAACTTTGCTGAAGCATTTATTTGCAGGATTGTTTTATAAAGCAGAGGAGAAGCAACAAAGTAACTCTTCTAATTAAACTTTCACATTTCACACCAAAGTTTACAAAAGTATTGATCAATTAATGCGGTTGTGTTTCCTGCAAATTTACTGAGTAAAGAACATAACTACCACACCAAAGAGGACAGAATTTCCATTTAATCAACCAAAATGTAAAAATCTTCATTTCTTCAAAGAAAGTTTTCTATTTCAACCACATGACCAAGTACATAGCAGTCAGATTCAGAAATCCAGATTCAGCTATTGTGACTTGAATTTCCTACAAACTTTTGTTATATAATCCTATCATTTGATATGTTACTCCACTTTCAAAGACATATAAAAACTTGAACTTCAAGGCTCTTAATTTGTAGGGAACATTGATGGGGGGGAGATAGTTTACACCAGTACAGAATTGATGTGATCAAAAACAGTTCTTCCAGTCAAGTTGAGATACAGCAAAACAGGCAAGTATGGAAATAATATTATTTTTAACGGTCATCAGATTTAACCTAAGATAGTAACCTATTGACTGTAGATGACTTGCCGCAGCTCCATGACCCAATGGGGGCAAGTACAAAATATGAATACTAGGACATGAGTTATTTGGACTAGGCAGAAATCTATACCATATTTTGGTTGGGAGTTCAATACATGTCTTAGAGCAAGTAGTAAGAAAAATAATAATTCATAAACGAATAAGTAGAACTTTCAGGAGATAAATAAGCACTAGCAAGTATCTCAAAGCAAAACATTTTGGCAATATCCATAGAAGGTATTTTGTTTAGATTGTCAGTAGCCAGAAGTTGCGGAAAATATGGAAATATTCTATCTGATGTTTTAAATTTAGATGAAATACATTTTTTAACTATTTATTATGCTGTACATAAATTGACAGCCACTGATGCATTTTAAGGTACTAATGATTATGTTTTTATTATTTTTTGAGAAAAAATGTTTTAAGATCTATGACAATTTTGAATGGCAGGGCATTTGTAATGATTTGGGTTACAAACAAACAGAAGCATCTACGAAACAGTCTGAAACTCACATAAAACACAAGACAATTGCACACACTGAAAATCATAAAACTGGAAACAAACTGCTTGTTATATTACAGGCTAAACGTTCAAGACAGTCACATAAGAGAGCAAAATGAGCAGCACTGCGCAGGCATGATGGGGGGGGGATAAACTATACATGTATATAATGTACACATATATATATATATAATTATATACTGGTATATAAATGTAAGTGTATCAGTACAGTATAATGCAATATGTATCGGTAGAATTTCTATAAAGTAGTAGTAGGGGGAATATAAATGAATGAGGGGGGGGGGGGGGCGGAGATCATCCGAGCCAAGGCAACACATTACGATCAGATGTCATCCAGACTTTGTAAATAAACAGCCAGTGTTTACCTAGAACAGACCACTCTAGTTGGATACATAGTAATCAAAGCAAACCAAATACCATATTTTTTTGCGTTCTTACCAAAATCAAAAAAATTGTGGAGACGCAGACAAAATTATTTTTCACCAAAAAATTATGCAGTATGTCTAGACCGGTATGAGTGACATTGTGTTGCAAAGCAAAGCCAAATGGCATATTTTTTCTGTGTACTTTCCAAAATCGAAAAATTTGTGGGCTGATGCGCGTAAATTTATTTTTCATCAAAAAATTATGTAGTATGTTTTGACCGGTACGCTGATCAGTGACATTGTGTTGCCTTGACTATCAAGATCTCGTAAACTAGAGTCTATGAAGATGGAGGTGCAAGCAGGCTACACAGCCATACCGTCAGGGCGAAGGATGCCATCCACTTACCATTGCGAGACCCTAAGGAAAATGCATGCATAAGAACATTGTAAAGCACTGTGCTGTACAGTATGTGCCCAAAAATAAAGATACCAAAGCATTCGGTACTAACATGTCAAGATTGTAGCGCTATATATATATTTATAGATTCTAGATCAAGACAAAAATCATAAATTAAATCATAGGCACTATTGGTGGATGAAAACTAAGACCTTAGATCAATGTATACAATAACAAATTTCGCAGATCTGATGTCAAATAATGGCAAACAGTGGTAAGTGCATGATATTAATGTGATACATTTGACAGAACCATTTCAAATATACAGGAAATAATCAGATTTCAAAAAGAAACTCAAGAATCTAAACTTGTTATTTGTCAATAGAATGATGTGCTAAACTTGAAAGCATCTTCAGAACTAGAAGTTAGAAGACTTTGTGGAGTATGCTCAGTACATTTACTACAAGGTCAACTAAACTGAGAAGGGGCCAAGAGAGCCCTTCGCACGCATGGGTTCAAGAGAGCCCTTTGTCCCCATGGGTCCAAGAGAGCCCTTCACTCACATGGTGTCAAGGTGGCCCTTTAATACTCAAACAAGTCATCTACATGGGACCAAGATGGCCCTTGAATGTTCACACAGGTCACCTACAGGACTATGATGGCCCTTAATGCTAATTAGATATGAGTCTAAAGAGTGCCAATATGGCCCTTAATCTCTCACAAGAGCCATCTAAGCAGGACCAGGACAGCCCTCAATCGCTCGCGTGTATGTCATTAACGTAAACTAATCATGATGTAGCAATGTCAGTGAATACCATGGAAACAATTATTCAATATGGTTGGGTCTACCAGTTTCCACTTATTTGAATTTCAGTCTAGACATGCCTTAACAACCAGTATTGAAAATCAAATGAAAATAATCAAGGCAGTTTAATTTCCATAGACTCATCTGATTTTATGTACAGTAGTTTCCGAAGCTGATCCAGAGTTCAGTAACTGAGAGCTGAGAGTTCAGTAACGGTATGTGATAGTTAAGTAACATAGTAACTGTTGGTAATAATGTAGTTAAATAGTAAGTCCTACCACCTTGCACCTGGTGTGTACTGATGGGCTTGTAGGACAACAGGCATCCCTAAATCTGCCAGCACACCACAAAGCACCGGGTACTAAGGGTGTCATATATTGCAAACAAATGAAGAAAAAGATGAAATTGATAAGATAATGCAATGGTGTAAGGTACCAATAAATATATACAATATTTGTTTTCAACTTAATCTATACCGATTCATAAATTGTGTGTGTTGTGTTTGTTTGAAAGTAACAGCAAAGAATAAAAGTATGCTATAGCTTGACCATACGCAAAATCAAATGAATAAAGCTAAAATAATTTAATAAAAAATAATTTAACCTAAATCGAACGAAAGGAACTTAAAGATACACTTTATACAGCCTTGTTCATGCTATGCATGTTATGTTAGCGCTACTATGGAGGCTGGTGTACACGGAAACATTTAATACAATATATATAGCATACCTGCCAAGTACTCCTATTTAAGTGGAGTAACTCCGATTTTCGTAAATAAATTTTGGTTTTCTTAGTTCACCTACCATTGCACGAAGTTATATTTGATCCTTTTTATGATCTTTTGTCCCATATTTAAAACAACTTGAATCAATACCTTCCTTGTTTATACATCTTAATCCCTTTTAAATCACATTTAAGTGCATCTTGTGACATGCTTCGCTTTATGACTCCTATTCTGAATTTAACTAACTTGGCAGGTATGTATATAGCCACCAAATTTACCATGAAGGTAATTGCAGGTAATACGCGTACTATAGAGGTCAACTGTAAAAATATACAAAGAATGCATAGGAAAAAATATAGAGAAAAATTTCATTCACAAAAAACATACTAATGATTCGCAATACAGTATTATATCTACTAATAGCATTAACAAGCAATTTAAATAAACTTAACCAACTAGGAACTGTTGCTTTATTTTTAAGTCACCCTCGAACCCATACAGTAAATAAGGTCTAGTCAGCGATTGTTTAAATTTCTGAATAGATTGAATTGGATTGTTAGTTCATGCAGGAGAAAAAATTGTAGTTAGTACTGGTAATGTCTCGATAATTTAAATCCTCGATAAAATTCCAACATAGGCCAATACTAGAAATATAGGTCATACAAAATATTAAGTAATCTACAGTAGAAAGGCCTCCGTATCATAGATAGAAGAAACACAAACAGGAGTATAATGACTCTATATAAAGGATTTGAACTGCTTCATAATGAAAGTTTGTAAAACAGGAAGAGAAATGCTGCTGGAAATTAACCTCATAAACACCAGACAGGCACATAGCATTGAACTATGGCATAATTCCCAATCCTGAAAATGAGTCTCAAATCAGAATTTCTGGATTATTCCAAAATTGTAGGACCCCTGATTGTAGTTTCCATATACACAAACATAATACAAGAAAGTGTCCCCGTAGATGATGGAGAGACAAGTGTCCCCGTAGATGATGGAGAGACAAGTGTCCCCGTAGATGATGGAGAGACAAGTGTCCACGTAGATGATGGAGAGACAAGTGTCCCCGTAGATGATGGAGAGACAAGTGTCCCCGTAGATGATGGAGAGACAAGTGTCCACGTAGATGATGGAGAGACAAGTGTCCCCGTAGATGATGGAGAGACAAGTGTCCCCGTAGATGATGGAGAGACAAGTGTCCCCGTAGATGATGGAGAGACAAGTGTCCCCGTAGATGATGGAGAGACAAGTGTCCCCGTAGATGATGGAGAGACAAGTGTCCCCGTAGATGATAGGAAGACAAGTGTCCCCGTAGATGATGGAGAGACAAGTGTCCCCGTAGATGATGGAGAGACAAGTGTCCCCGTAGATGATGGAGAGACAAGTGTCCACGTAGATGATGGAGAGACAAGTGTCCCCGTAGATGATGGAGAGACAAGTGTCCCCGTAGATGATGGAGAGACAAGTGTCCACGTAGATGATGGAGAGACAAGTGTCCCCGTAGATGATGGAGAGACAAGTGTCCCCGTAGATGATGGAGAGACAAGTAACATTGTAGCTTTGATATACAGAACATAATACAAGAGGTATACTAGTATATACCATACCCAGACCACTCACATTATAGACACGAGTCATAAAATCATGAGATCGGAGAGTTACATTATAGACCTGAGTCATAAAATCATGAGATCAGAGAGTTATCTGACACAGTGGGACTGATAGATACAGACAGAGAGACGGAGAGAGAGACAAGTATACACACACAGACCAATCACTCTTAATATAATAAAGTATAGACATTCATGAGAGAAATAAGCTTGGGGACAAAAAATACAAAGCTTTGTCTGTAAAAAATCTATTCCAGTGATGGTAGACTCTACCCAAACCATTCACTGTCTGTATAGAAGAAATATACAAGCTTTCAATCAGATTGAGCAAGAGAATGCTTGACCCTCGTAGAGAACGAATGTTTAGCAGCTTATAGTTAAAGATGGATAGGAATCCAAGGAATCCCGGCAATCTGCAATATTCAGATTTTGTTCTTGAGAATCAGGTAAAGTAAAATCAACTCAGATGTACTATTAGTGCCGAATGCAAAGCATAGCTTTTATTTTCCAGTCAGCTTTCTGCTGAAAAATGGCAGGCATACAAGTGCCTCCGCCCGTATTTGAACCAAAGTCGACAGACTATAGACGGCAAGCATGCTAACAACTGAGCTAAAGAGGCACACAGTATTACAGCATAAAACTAAGACATATAACCTAGCAATCAATAATCAGCAACATTTAAAATCAAAATTTTCATATCAACAGCATAATACAAACTGAAATCCGCAGATCAGACAAATTTTTAATCAAGCCTGTCAGAATTCTTGACAAATTTCTATCAATTCCTTAATTCATCTCTCCTTTTTGTCCATTTTTCAAGGATTTGGGAAGTTTTCTTACAGATCATAGATTTGCAAGTCAGGGAAATCAATAAGTGATCAATGTAGGAGAGATAATGGCATAACAACTATCTTGAAATGAATAAAATGAATCATTATATACTCCTTCAAATATCTTGAAATCTCTATCATTTTAAACGATTATAAAATTATGTAAATATTGGCAGCTGAGGAATCCACATTCCTGAAGCATTTTCCAAGAAAAACCAGTTATGAAATATGATCTGAATACATCATTAATGAGTTCTCTAAGCCAATTCCAAAACTGTGTAAGTAGGTGAACGAACCAATAAAATGTTCCTCATCATTTATACCACTAGTTCATTATAACTTAAATATTTGGAATTACAAAGACTGGAAGAAAACCATTTCAATATCAAAATGCTGAGCAAAGCCTTTATTTGCTTCATTTCTACTAAAATATGTTCCCCATCGGAATTTGAACCCGGTCTCCGGATAAGATACAAGCACACTAAACCATAGAGCTATGGGGGGGGGGGGCACATTTAATATCACATATTTACATAACGAAATTTAATATAGACTTTTACATAGTTGTCTAGTCTATGAACCTCCAACATCATTTAGGAAATACCATGTATAACTTCAAATACTTGAGTACAAGTTGGCAGCAGACAAATTTCCCCAAGCAATTGATTAGGCCATAGTTTTTTATCACAAGGTTTTAATGTTAGAAAATTTTGAAAATGGATGGAATGGGAAAATAACTAGAGGTCCTTTCAGAACCCTAGGTCATCACTAGCCATTGTACGACAGGGTTCAATATTCCATAAACAATTCTTAAACACAAACTCAAAGACTTTTCAAGGTGGTTTTTTTTCAAGGTAAAAACTTGTATTTTCAGGAAATTTCCCCCCAAAATTGTTGAATTTTGACAGTTTGTTCTGGATAAACATGAAATTTTTGTCACCACAACCACTTGTTTCATTATTTTTCCATCCTCCCCACCCGAAAGCAAATTATTTTCAGAAAAAAAACCTGTGAACCTAAAAACGGATATTTTTGGCCTCACATAGAGATTGCTTGATCCGCCTACACCATGTATTTCTACACCTACATCAATATAGCAGATCTCACTACCAGCTCTCACTACCAAAATAAATGATGAATAACTGCAGTACAATCTTCAGTGGAGTCAATCAGCTCTCTAGACTGTTGTTGCCAATATAACAAGGCAAGGTGTGAAATATTTCTTAAAAAACAATTTCTTCAGCAGAATATTATGTTAAGATACCTTCCTTCAGCAACAAAAATCGAGCCAGGCATGTGGTTATATACTTAACATAGAGAAAACAAAACATAGACAATATTCACAATAACTGGATAAGGATTTTAACATTCGGAAAAGGAATTTGTGAACTACACCACCTAGACATGAAAGGGCCGTAAAAATGTATGTCAAGGCTGAGGAATACAACAAGGAAGGACATTTTCTATGTCAATAACTCTCAGCAAACCGAAAGTTGTTCCACACTGCAGTACTTTCACAGAGGGTAGACTACAAATAACAGTCAGCAGGGATACAGACTAGCAGGGGCCCAGTAGCCCACGGCCCCTAGATTTTTCAAGAAATTCCCTATATACACCTATACAATAATCAAAGAAAGTACTATGTTGGGCTACCAAGTTGAAAATGTCAGTCTTTATCCCTGGTCAGGTACTTCATATTTTAGCAACAATAGTTCGGTCATACACTGTATGCAACCTTCTCTCATCAAGATGTTCAAGTAACTGCTTTATTTCGAAGGAGAACACATCCTAGATCAAAGCCCATGACTACAACAACTGCAGCTGCAGAGCCTAAAACTTGTTGGGGTCAAGGACCACTATGTACCAGTAGCAAATAAATGATAGGACACACACAAGGTAAATGTGCTCATAAACTAGGAGCAGCCTCATAATTTTGTCAAATGGATGGCTCATAAAATAGAGAGGGGGAGTCATAGTTTGACATATTAACTCTGTAACTTCCAATATATCTAGCTATATCATGTAGGAATAAATCATTCAGATGATGCAGTACATTTCTTCTGCCATTCCCTCCAAGATGCATTACATTTCTTTTTTATCACAAAAATCTAGAACTGAAGTTCCGACATAAAAACCAAACCAATTTAACCGGAAAATTAATCATTAAGCTTGCATTTTAAGTGGCATTTGAGTCCCCATCAATTATGGCGTGTCCCACTCAATGGTTTGGTGTAGCCCTAACCTGTGAACGTTTCCATCGTTATTGACAACATTTATGCAGCAACAAAAACACTTTAAGCTCTCGATATTGCGCAATTTCTGGGAGACTTCCATCCATCAAGTCCCGTATCTTTATATGACAAATTAAGGTCAGCAAGACCAGTCAAATTTTCTTGCAAGATTGGAAGGAAAGAATGATTCCTCAAGACTCATTTATCAGATGGAGGAATACCGGAGCAAATTAACACAAGGGAGATGCTTTAAGTTTAAACAGAAAAGATTCCTGCAGTCTCTGGACAACTTGTATCAAAGAGCTGAATAGTATACATACTACCGTACAGAAAGCAGGAAGAAATGAGAAAGAAAATAACGCAGTATGCAGGAAGCAAAGTATGCATGTACTGATTCTGTACAATATGCCAAGAATTCATCCATCAGTATATGAACGGGTATCTTCTTTCTGACAGTCATGTTTTTGTCGTCAATTACCTCCGTACAAAAATGTGACTGGTGAAGGATGGTACCCCACACATCATTATATCCAAGGTGGATTACACAGCATGCCTAGTAAGATTCATTCAAAGTGGCCACCAAGATCATATACTGCCCCAGAGCTTTAACCACAAACTGACTTTGAACTGTACTACCCCCAGAGCACAAACACTGCAAATACTGCACAAACAATAAAATGCTGGACCTCAAACTTTCCACTGTCCCTATAACTCAAACCACACCCTGTTCTTAGATAACAAACTGTACACTGCCCCTGTAGTTCAAACCATGCCCTGCCTGTAGGGCTCAAACCATAAACTGCCCCAAGAGCTAAAACTATATACTGCCCAAGAGCTAAAATCATGCCTTGCCCATAGAGCTTAAACCATACACTACATGCCTCACAGAGCACAAAACTTAAACCACAAGACTGGTTCCAAACATACGGAGAAATGACAATAAAAAAATTAACATCATATTTTGAAAATTTATCTGTGTTTCCTCCCAAGCAAACAATTTTAATTTCTTGAAAGCAAACAATCAACTTTGCAGAGAATCTATATTTTCAACAGCTGAAAATAATTACGAAATGAACATTCACTCTAGGAGACATTTTAATTGTTACCTCGGAACACCATGGCAACTGGAATAAGGTGGATTAAGTAGGCAATAACCAACTTGGAGGGAATTCAGTCCCAAATGATTTCCAACATGATTAATTCAATGGTTTCAGGAGAAAGCTTGTCAGAAGCAATTGACACAGAATGACACCAAACCAGTAATCATATTCTGCTCATGTAGGATTACACAAACACATTTCTACCGCTATTGAAGAGTGAAGACTTTGCCAACAAATTAATTGACAAACAACAACAACTACAAATAGATCAAATCGTAAGTACTTAGTCTGGGGAGAGGCCTTGATCAATATGAATTAAAAACGTTTAACCATGAGATCTGCATGACCAGGATAATGGTTTAATGTCCTTTATCCTACAGTCGGTAAAAACACACCAAGCCTGTTTATGTATAAACACACCGAACTGAAGCCAAGGCCAATTATGAAGCCAAGGCCAATTTATGAATTGTATAGCGAGGGTCTAGTATTTCTAATGCCAATGATCTTTATCTTGTAGCCTACTTTAATCATAGTTGACATAATGCACAATACGCACAATAATATTGCAATACAATTACCAGATATATTCTGAATGATTATTATTATTTCTCCAGTCTGGAAACACGTTTTTATACCTCTACACATCAGCATACCATTCAACCATTCACTATCTACAGTATGACAAAGATACAATCTACAGTACTGCTAAACTGTCCATGCCACAGGGAACGTCCAAGAAATATACCCTCTCCAGGGCATCCAGGAAAAATGTCTTCCAGTGGGAGTGTCTATTTAGTCCAGCACAAATATCAACCATATTGAATGTCCAGGAAATTATCTACCAAAGCTGAGTGTCGAGGAAAGCCCCCAGAAGTACTGGCTTCCATAGTACAGCATTCATACCAACATTGACGTTAAAGCAGATACAGCAGAAACATTATGTCTGGCCACAAGATGGCAAAAAAATTTCCATGGAAGGTATCCAACACGAGACAATTACCGGTTTTCACCATCAGAGACGCCATCGACTGTCATAATGGAAACACACAAAGGGGCAGAGAAACAATGCAGGCAGTACTCATGCCAGCCAAATAGAAATATAATGTCTATCAACTCAACCACAGGAATTTCAAAGCAATTATTACATTATGATTTTGGCTTAGTTTTAGAACTAAACATTATATGTTTTGGCTTGCATTCATAACTGAAAGATTTCTACACGTACCAAGGCGTACATATTATAAGAAGAAAGGAAATACACTGCAGCATCTATAACTGACATTGCTATTGTATTCTGTCATCAATCATTTTCGACAGAGAAATTCACCACTAGACCATGTACATGACTGGATACAAATCCTTTTTCAGACAATGCCAAAAGACCATGTTAGGTTATGATTTAAATACATACAAGCCTGTATCAGACACTGCCAATGAACTGTGGTATGTAATAACTTATAATATACATACAAGCCCGAATCAGATATTGCCAATCGACCATTGTAGGTCAATATACAAATTCCTATCTTAGATACTGCCAATGGTAGGCTGCATATATCAGGCACGGCCAATGAGAGGTAAACAGATCAGACAAACTCTCTGGAGATTTCATTTTGGAAAGCCCTGGTGTTCCATTATACATATATAGGTGAATTAGCTAAGCTTAAAACCTCATATATAGAAAGTAATTCTGAGATGCCACTGACAATTTCTGATCAATATAAGGCAACTTAATCTAGCTGTTTTGCTTGAAAATATCATGTATGGATATGTTCAAATTAACAAGATAGTCACTACAAGAAGAAAATGTGTAGCCAATTTAAACGGTAATTGGTAAGCAAAAATTGTCGTTTAATATCTGCAGCAAAACAGGCAGTGATAGTAAAATTGTGTGGAAGTCATGCTCCAGAAAATAAAAAGCAGAAACAAAATGTTTTTAGTGAATTAATTGTGAATAAACTCAACAAAACCACAACATTTAGAAACGGTACTGTTCTTTAAAATGATACATCAGTAGATGCAAGTAAAGCAAGAACACCATTACCAAGGCTGTTAATGACTACATATATGTATAACAATGCACATAAGAGAAGAAACTGAAATAGTAGCGGAAAATAAGAAACTATTCTATAGTAAGTTAAAACTTGACAGAAGTTAATCGTAGCAAAGAGTGCCTTTTAAAAACAGAGATTACTTGGAACAATACAGAAGCTACGGAAAAGGACGAAAAAACGTAAACCAGATCGATTTAAAGAAATCAAAATCATCTACGACTTGTTAATAAGATAATTTATTAACTAATATATGGTACATTTTATTAAGGGAAAGTAAAACTGGATTTTGAAGCAAACGGTTGAAAAACACTGCATACTAGCTACAACAAGTAAGAAACAAAGTAAACATTGTCAAAAAGCATGGCCAATTGGTTGTTGTTCAAACAAAAACAAATCTACGGAAAACTAAAAAGAAAATGCAACAAATCAGGCACAAATTGGCACAAAATTTGCTATGGAAATAGAAGAATTTCCCACTAATCGACAGCCGACTCACAATACCAGAGAGAAGAAGGATGAAGAATTTGTTTTAAAAAATCATGCAGAAGAAGTGTATAAAAAGTCCCCTACCATCGAGTGGATCGGCTGTAGTTGTTTGTGAAAAGAACAATATATATATCATACATATACAATCTCAAATCTTTGTGCATATTATCATCAGACACATATGTGAAATTCATCAATGCCTTAACAGTTTCAGTGCATAATGCATTTAAGACACACTTCTGTAACACCATCTGTGATTGGACGAAAATTTATAAAAATTTACATAGAAGTGCTGCTGAACCAATCAAATTGAAGTTAACTTATTCACTCAATGATAACAAGGTAATAATAAATGTTTCCGTATTTGGGTCAGGCATTAAAACTTTATAAAAATAATCATACGGCTGGGTCAACAAATATATGTGGTTAAATTATATAGTATATTCATATCAGAGGCACATCCCCTACGAGGCAGACAGGTTCATTTCATGAATATAAAATTGATTACTGAACATTTGATATAACTACCATGTACATTGAGGACAACAGGCAGAGCTAATCTTGAAAGCAAAGAAATACAAACTAGAAGCTCCTTACACATGCACTTGGACACACTATATATGAATTTTGGCCAAAAATAACGTCACAATAGTTTCTCTTTTGAAAGAAATCGTAGGCATGCAATCAGCCAACCGGTACACAAACAAGCAAACTGATAAAGAAAACAGTATATGGACACTCCTGATCAGAATTTGTCATATATTGAGAAAAGTCGCACGGCTATATATCGGTAAATGACAAGACAATTGGTTTAGTGTTAGTAACTAGGGACAGTTAACTAACATAAAAGCGCTTCAACTAGCAGTCAATGACCAAAGAATATTCAAGACTCATTTTTTACAATTCAACCAAGAAAAGTAATAGTTGCACCAGTTTATTTAACTGTCAAAGTTTAAAGTACTAATAATACGGACAAAACTTGAATTGTTTCCAATCAGACTTTAAAACTCTGTCAAATGTAGTAAATTGTGAATACGAGAACATAGAAGATTTTGTCTCTTTTTTTTTTTGTCTTCTTTACACACCTTAGTGCAACACCACAACGGAAGCTATGACATGTACACAAATATCTAAAATATTCAAATATATAATATACATATACGTATAAGAAATGTACATCGATATGTGAAATACAGAACATTTATATCAGTATGCTTTTTAACAATTTTTCCATCGGCCAATATCCAAATACGATTCATGTGCAGCATACATTCATAAAATCCCATGAAAGAAAACACTGACAATTTTGGAAAGGAACAAATACAAGTTGTATACATATGCAGGACGGTTACAAAAGTGAGCCTACCTTCAAATGTGTCGTCGATATCGTTCATCAACTCGTCGTCTGAGCAAATATTCAATACATTTACAAGCATCTCTGTGACTGAAAATAGAGCAAATATTCATAAATTGAGTAAATATTCATAAATAGAGCAAGTATTCATAAATAGAGCAAGTATTCATAAATAGAGCAAGTATTCGTTAATTGAGTAAATATTCATAAATAGAGCAAGTATTCATAAATTGAGTAAATATTCATAAATAGAGCAAGTATTCATAAATAGAGCAAATATTCATAAATTGAGTAAATATTCATAAATAGAGCAAGTATTCATAAATAGAGCAAGTATTCATAAATAGAGCAAGTATTCGTAAATAGAGCAAGTATTCGTAAATTGAGCTGATATTCACAATGGACGGAAGTTACTCAAGTAATCAAAACAAGAGGGTCACTGCTACTCGAGTGCTCACCCCAGAAAACACTTAGTAACCTCTTTATGGAATAACTTCTAGAGCGTTAACAACTTGTTTCTTGGATATAGTGACCAAGTTTCAGACCAACTTTCAAACAGATTAAGACACCCAGTGCTTCCTCTGGCTTATATGTTTCTTGCGCCACCACTTCCGCCAAATGAAAAAAGTTGTCGCCACTTATGCGCCACTTTGACCAAAATTGAAATGATGTAAATGATGGACTAAATCTTGTATTTGTATTTGTAATTTTTGTATATATTTCTGTTTTATGTGTATTTTGATGTGTCCATGGTAATGCCTTAATTGCATTACTTATGTTCCTCTTCAGTGTGAACTTAGAAGTCATCATTGTTACAAATATATTTACAGCATTATTATAACAATTTATTTTTATTTTCTATGTTATTGACAATATGCTAACCATTCATCAGAGAATAGCATGCTTACAGCAGTGTCCGATAAATTTCTAATCTGTTAAACTGTTCATATACATTGTGGGCTTTCCCTTGCACCAGGCACAATTAATAAATACTTTATTCATATAATATTCTTATAACTGAAGCTAAACTTATAATTGTGCTGGCTGACATTTTAATATCATAAGGCCTAGTAAAAATAATGTATTGCTAACATTTCAGTCCAGACTGTAGGCCTATGTGTATAACTATATTAAACTGTGTGCAAGTTTGACTCAAATTTCATGCATCCAGTGCTTTGATTCAGTATGCATATGAATGTCAGTCAGAGCAGAGTTACCTCCCTTGTGGTCCATGCTACATATTTGCCACCATAATGGAGATTTGAAAGAAAAAACTGTCTAGGAAGGGTAAAGAAACACACCTGTTGCTAATCAAACATCTGTTGATATGTATTGTAATGTTTCTGTTGACTACTGCCATGTCAAATTCTTATTGTTGTAACAAAATCGTATGTGAAGGTCGCAAAAACATATGACATTTCAAATTGTCGACATTTTGAGAGATTTATAATGGTAAATTCCTTTTACTAAGACATGTTTATGTCTTGCAATGTTCAAGTCTTTAATTAATGCATTCCAATACAGCTTTTACGGTCCACAGAGTTCATAACCAATTTTGTTGACATCACGGTCGTATTTCATGTGGTCATTTCATGTGAAATTCCGGAATGTAAGTACGGCCGAAAACAGTCTTTAACATCAACCCGACACGCATTTAAAACAAATTGTCGGCAAATTTTAATATCTTTGATGGGATTAACTGATAGCAGCTCTAATTGATTGTTTATTGCAGTCTTCAGTATACATGACTGTATATTGTTGTCTTATCGAAAAAATGGCCGATTTTTTTGTTTGTCGCCAAATTGAATTATCTTGCGCCAAATTTTCATTTCTTGCGCAAATGGCGCCATTGGCGAACGCCAGCGGGAGCACTGACACCAATGGTGTATTAACAAATTGTTGACAACAAATTTGGCTTTACTGGCTTCTTAAATACTGTCCATACCGTACAGACAATCTTATTCTAAAGCCAAACAGTTAAGGCAGCCTCGCCTAGTCACCAATGCAGGAGTGAGACATAGAACAAACCCATCCACAAAGTATGACGAGGGCTCAATGCAAAACTATAGTACATGCCTACATAAATGGAGTTACCCTAAAGTTACCATAGTTTTTCACTGAGCCCTAGAATTTAGCTCAGCTGCTATCATGCCAATCAAATACCATACAAAGATCTAACCATTCTCCTGCGAGAAACTTAATGCTATTGTCTCTGCCTTATTAAGTATACTAAAGTCAATGAGAGTGTAGCCAAGCAATGGCAAGTTGATTCTAGATGGAAGGATAGACACCTAGAGGCAAGCTGGTGCTCTTATAATATTAAATCGAGACTATTCTATAGAGAGAGGGAGAGAGTGTGAGAGAGAGGGAGACTGAGCGAGTGAAGAGAAAAACTAGGCCATCATGTCTACCAGTAATCTGTATTGATTTACCCTCAGAACCTTACAGGACTGCAACAACACAATATGAATGTAAATCATCAAGCAATACTACTTGATACATCAAATTTCCTCACTATTTCGTGATTTAATTGTAGATAAATCTCCAGTAAGTCTTGGGAATGGACAAATCTAGACAATGAGTATGCTTATTACATGAGCTAAATGAGAGAAAATTAATACTTAAATCGATGAATATGAGCTAGGGACCATAATAAACATGTTAATCAGTTGTTAATCCAACCAGATCATATAAATCGTAATTCCCTTGATAGTCAAATGTCAGTTGTCAAAACAAAGCAAGCGCTTTTATGAGATCGGAATATTCATGCAACACCCACTATCATCGGGAAATATCAATATCAAAGAAAAACAAACTTCCACATTATTTCCAGGGAGACTTGCAGATATGAATGTTAATATAGCTGGAATATTTCTGCAGTGGGAGTGTGGGGGGGGGTAATTAATTCAATTTTCAGTTTATTTCCTCACAGTCTGGTTTTGTACTAACTGATGAATATAAAGGTTGCCTTGAAACTTTTATATTCAGGAAGCAATATTGCAGTCAAAGATGGTTAATATTTTTCATTAAAGTTAAACAGCTATAGGAATTCAGGATAGTTCGAGTCCATTACAATACATGCCATTTTCTAGCCATTGACCTACTTCATTTATTATTAATACTGTTCCAATTCTAATATTCTGGTTGGCCATTTTAATAGACTTTTATTCATATTTTTGAGATTTTTGAGGTGAGCAGGGGGGGGGGGGATTATTGAATGCTAGTCTTGAAGCTTCATACTCCAAGGGTGGTATTCAATATTGATCTTATTTAGTTTGAGAATAAGAACGACCAATCATATTACCATTTAATGACCAAGAATTTAATATGGTGTGATCTGATTGGTTGACCTTATCCTAAAATCAAGTAAGATCAATATTAAACACCAACCTTGGCTGATTTCAACTGTGTACATGAAGTAGCATATATAGCATAATTCTGTCTCAGTGACACAGTAATATCCACCACTGTGCTCGACATATATAGCCACATTCAAATGCCATTCATGAAATTAGGTCATCAAACAATATATATAGAAACATAAATCCTCGACCAGCTGCTACACACCCAGGGATACAGTAGGACAACATTGCCTTCCTGTTGTATAGCTACAATAGCAGATCAGATACCATCAGGCATTGAGAATCTAGAATTTATAGTATCTAATTACAGATTAAATGTCTAACAACAATTGTCTGGATAGGCTATATCTGATTACTAATCAGTAATATTACATAGATAGTCATCGTCAATAACAGTAAACAACGTGTTCGTGAAACCAATATTAAAATCAGTGGTTTTACTGGGGTTTAATGCCCAGAAAACAAGTTTGAAGTCGGCTTTGGGTACAGTTACCACACATCCCTACACCTTATCTAGGTTTCAAACATTACTTTTTGTTAAAATTCTAATGAGGAAACTTTAAATGACCATAACTTTGTCATTTCTTTGAATTTTAACTTTTATTTTGTACAGAAAAGATCATTTAAGTGTACAGTTGTCATTGTGACCTACATATTTGACCTGTTGACCTCAAAAGCTGGAGAAATAATCAATGGTAGTCCTGAGTGGTATCAAGTTATAGATTCACTATCATGTGACCCAACAACCAACCTAACAAACATGCAAGGCAAAATTACTGCACATTCCGAGAATTGGGAAACAATATTAGTTTCTTCAGATACTTAATTTAATAATGTATCGGGATAATATCATTTACCCAAAATCAACAGGCAAAGCATCTATTAAGAGACATTTAATCAACCTTAGCATCATATTGGCACCGAGAATGTTTCCCCGAAAATCAATTTTGACGAGAGAAGGTTTCCATGTTACGAGGGAAGCTTAGACAATCGTTAATCATCCTACACTCCAGTAATCTCTAACTCCCCCACTACTTTGGCATGAATATAAACAAGACGTAACATTTTCCCCGGGACAACAATATATATGTACAATGTAGCAAAACTTTGGATCAATTCATACAGAAAATCCATACAAATAAATCCATACTGCTTATATTAATTTTGTTAGGTGCTGGTCGGCTAAAGATTTCCTTCACAAAAAACATTTATCTGAATACAATACTGATTTATCATCTAGACAAAAGTCCTATGAGAATGGGGAATCACTTAAATTCAATCATAAGTAGGTTCCGAATGAGACATCCTGATGCTATCTGATCCTAGGTCCCGATATTTACCCGGACAAGGAGCCGACTTCCATCTTTTTCATAACAAGACATTGAATAACAGACCAGACTGAAACTATCTATTTTCTATAAAAAAAAACTTAACTGTATTGCCTCAAGGAGAAGAATAAGACACCAGCTCTGTATTTGACATAGGTTAAACAAATCTATAACCCCCACCACCAAATATTTGGTGAGGGCATAAAAATGAGATTTACATCAGCGGTTTGCATTTGATGCAAACTTCGGGCAAGATGGCTGTTTCCTGATTAGCCATTCTAAGAATTGAAAGAAGTCTAGAGCTGTGTATAGGATGCATCAAATTTATGGTTATGATTCTGTGTTGATAGGTTTGGGCAATACATTGAAATAGTCTAGTAACGTCATTGAATAACAATACAATGGCTAGAGCACAACAGTGGAATGGTGTTTCTTCTTTTAACATACACTTACTCTTATACTCTTACTGCTTACCCAACTATATATAATATTACAATAGGAGACTTTATATAGTGTGAACTAATTAGTAAGACTGGTCATTTGAGACATGAATTTGATCCAACACATGTATTGTATCTACATGGTTATCATGTAAAGACAAAAGTGGTAAGAAAATATCAGCCTAGAAATCGAACCTAGATCACAGGGTTACACATGTTAAGTAAGCACACAAGATCAGTGGTGGCTGAGGAAGAGGGTCATATAATAGGTATAACGTTCAAGAAGTAAATTAATATGTAAGCAAATATGGACCTACCTTTTTCTCCTACAAATGGTAATGACCAAGTAAATACATCCATAAAATTTGGCAACCAATACGGGTGAGGAGAACAGTTGAACTGTCGAATGTTCATCACATTGTTTTCATATTTTAATATAGCAGCTGAAAAAGGAAAAACATTTATATGTCATAAGTCCAGAAATGGTAAATAATACATGAAGCATCAGTTTTGTGTGGTGCAATGGTGTGTGCTTGTAGTCAGTGAAATTTCTTTTTTGTGAGTCGCCTTTTGTGTTCACCTTTTTGTGCAATTTGCGCTTGGCTGTATCCACGTCAATAGAATGCTGCCATCCCTGTCTGATTAGTTCTAGACGTTTTGCACAATCAATAAATTATTAACTATCAATGTTACAACAGGCGACAAAATTCGTCAACCATTCTTACGTATGCCTATTTCACAGGTTTGAGGAATAAATTATCACATATCAAAATCTGGAGAACAATGAGGCATAGAACAATTAACACAAACATGACTCTACTTGTTAGCACCTTCAAGATGTACTAGCAGATGGCTTCCTTCATGGCAAACTACCAGTTGTTATAAGGCATGGAACTTATTTACTCTTTGAGACACTTTTCATGGTATTTTTTAATTTTTCTTACTGCAGATCTATCAGCTAGTCAAACATTTTTTGTCGAGGAGTGTTGGGTGTGAATAACGGGAAAACATTATTTTTAAGGGGGAATTTGGGAGATTTTCTGCCAAACTATTGCTATTGAACCCTAGAGAATGGCACATAATTCCATTCACACAAATTGGACTGCATTGAAAACACAAGATAGCTTGTGTCAGTTCCAGATCTGATCAGCACTAGCCTGTAACTTACGTAAATAGAACACCCATCATAACAATAGCATACATTGACCAACTAGCCAGCATTCATATCCCGTGTCGTAGCACAGAGCGACACAGAGCACCACTACTTGGATACACAAGTTAATCAACAGGAAACCTAGTGTACCATCATACAGAAGGAGTGTAGACAACCATGGCTTAAAATTGTTCAGAATTAAATCTTCCAGGACAGAATCCAATCCTACAGACGTAAGGTGGCATTTATGAAACAATAGCTAACATAGGCCACAAGATTACAAATGAGATTTTTATTTGAGAATCTCGAAGAAAAGAATTAAAACAGATTATTACGCTCAAGCAGACAAAAGCACAGGGGAGATATTCAACATCCACCATTGTCAGTCATGTGTAGAAAACTTCATTAACCGAAGACAAACTTTATTCCACTGACAACTCAAATTCGCTTTCACTAATCAAGTTTAATATGTGAAGGAAAGATATTGATTAGACGTTTCTCCCAGAAGGAATTGAATCTGTGATGCAACACTAATACAAAGATTCAGAAAGCCATTATAATCAATTGCCCTTCATAAAGAACCGACGACAAGATGCACATTAACCAGCATCACCAGAAAGTCTGCATGTTCCAACGTGTATCAATCATGGACAGCTAAGACAAGCATAAAACAATAATAGAGGAAAATCACTACAAAACAATAATAGAGAAAAATCGCTACAATTGATTTTGTTAGTTTGTTACTCGGGTTTAACACCATCACCCTTCCACAAAGTACTAGTAACTTCTCCACATGCGGAGAAAATCAGAAACATTGTCAAATTTTATTGAAATGATATAGCCTGCAGACCTGAATTACAGGGTAACAACTGCAGGGCACTAGCCATTTAACAATTAACAACTGCACCTTGGAACCATAAACAAGGAAAAAACAAGAAAGGACAATCCTCTTTTTTCATACAGCATGTCATTATTAGACATTTAAATCAAAAAGACAATTTAAGCAAAACCAGTCAGACATTGATATTAGAAACGCGAGAGTATTGTATTAACACACGCAAAAAAAACCTTATAGACAGAGCCGAGGGCATTAACACCAGCAGAAAGCAAGCTTTCAGACATAACTGCCACACTGAATATCCAGCTAGACCATTTATCGTAGGAAATGTGCAGGTTTTCTAACATTTGCTACCATGGTTGTTTAGTTCAATCAGCCACAAGGACTACCCTGTAATGTCTTTATATTCCACTCCTGTCTACTTTCCGGCATAGCAGTGACCTGACATTAATCATACCAACTCCCAAGGTTGCCCTTTCTTGCACTTAACACAAATGATAGCAGAACAAAGATAAATGCAGAACAACCCAATACTACTGTGAGGACAATGACTGGTAAAGCTTACATTTTAATCTATCAGGACCCTTAGTAAACTTTAGGGACTGGGCCAGGGGCTCTCAGGTAGGGTAAATTTGCATTGTTTTGAAGAAAAGAGATATATTGTCCGTTTCAACTATTTTATAATACAAAATGTACCATGATGTCTCTTTATAGCTTTATAGCACATAGTCTTCACTCTTTACCAGTTAAGAGGAGCCTTCAACAAAGCTGCAAACCTAAGCTTGAAGGCCAAAATGTCTGGTTAAGAAATTGTTGTGGGTTTTCTGATCTATGTTTGCTTTCAGCAGTTCTAGTGAGAGAGCAGACCAGAAACATTTGGTAACTTCCACAATACATTCAATGGTTTAAGCTGGTCTTCACAGGGCAGTTGTATAAGTCAGTTTTTTCATGTTATAATGAAATATTGTTGCCAATTTCAAGTCCTTGAATTCTTAGCATCAGGCTACATTAGTGAATGGCACAGGAGGCATTGGTGTAAGAGTTAAAGAGTTGACAGACATTAAACAATTCAAACAGCACATCCGGCACACTGACAACCAAACAACCTTAATATACAAAATGTTTATAGTACCTTTATTATTATAAACATCTAAATAATTAGGTGCAGAGAAGATAGTTATCAATGACGGAAATCCAGTAGTCTGACTTTTTCTGTACATTCTGTACCTGTAAGTATAAAACAAGAACGCTTGATAAGGTATAAATCCTACAGAGACGCCATACAATGTAAAGTCATAAAGTGTAATTTTGACAATATTTATAAATGGACACCACATACAATATTACGCTTGTTTTAACAAATTGTAAAATAGTACTATTAGCTTGGTTTTTTTTTAATTTTGGTTTGAAATAAGTCAAATAACCAAGATGTTCAAATAATGCATTTGAAAATGATTATTGGTGTGGCACTGTGCTCAAGTATGTAACAACTTTACAACAGATAAAGATGTCTTAAGTTACAAGCCTGCAGGGACACTTAGACATTTTTGAAATGCTTTCAGTGTTTCCCATCCATTTGAGATGCACTGGTTCGATACCAATACAATGGACTGACCTTCAAAAAATGCTGACTGACCTAAATACAGAATGGACTGACTGATATATGATGACTTAAGACCCACACCCAAAAGACTTGCAAAAACAACTGCCAACTTTCACAGTTCCAGTGCAAACATTATGTATAGACAAACAGTTATCACTGAAGTTCACTGTTTCACATAAAAAATAATGTTAATATTTACCCTGCATCCTGTGCTTCATGGGCTCGTATAATTGATAATAAATTATTCTGTTGTAAGAAATCACAACAAGCTGCATAGCTGAAACAAACAATCATTGATGTTAGATATATATATGTATAAACAAACGCCAGAGATTCTACTGAAACATAATGTCCAATCCTGAAAATAGCATTAAAGTTTGTTTCAGGTGCCATAAATCGCTATAACATTACAAATGGACTCACTAGACCAGTTGCAGTCTGATTAAATGTGTTTCAATACTTGAATGGAAACTATGAGGTCTACCTACTGACCGACTGACCCGATATTATGAGTAAATTGTCCAATGAATAAACATGTGAAAGCCTTATAAACATGGCAGTGCTATCTCAGCTCTGGTGTGATGTCAAACAGTAGCTTGTGGAACACATAACGTAAAATTATCTATCCAATGAACAAATGGTAAAACAAAATCTTTAACGAAGCGATAAATAAGTGCCCGTCAATTATAATTCTTTATACACTGGATTCTTACCTATAAAAGTATGAGCAACCTCTAACACTGTTATGTGTAAAATGTTCTGTCGTTTTTTCATTTCCAAAATCTTCTAAAGGGTCTGACCAGAGTAAATCACACATAGGGCCGAATGCTGGAGGCTCTTTAAATCTATCCAACTGAAAACAAAACAAAAACATAACTGTAACCAGATGACAAAAACATTCGGTAATTTCATGGCGCAAATCCAAATAATTAAACTGAAGTGATATTGTTTCTTTCTCTCTCTCTAAAAACGCAGTGTAGCCGTCTGAAACGACTAATTACATTTGATTCCAGAAGAAAAACTTGTTAGTTTCAGTCCTAATTTTAAATTGAAAGCAGCTAATTTCGGCCATAAAAAGAAGTGAGAATTTTGAGATCCTAATTAACGATTATGACACAGAAATTTGAATTGATAATTTGATTACAAAACAGATTGGCATCATTAACTGTGATGTTTAAACAAACATATCACTGGCTCAGTGTAAGTTAACTGTAACTATATTCCTAAATCCTGATCCTAAGTTGTCAACAGTGGGAGTTTATTATTTCTCAGTACACAGACATTAGAAATGGACTATTTCATAGTATTATCAAGCAATTTCCCAACGAAGCAAGCTACTAACCCCCCCCCCCCCCCCCCGCTCCACTGTTCAAAACAGCAGCATCAAGCTAAACAGTGTTTCTTCCCGAGCGCGTTTTTGCGTTTTTGGCGCACGTATTTCATCTTTGACGCAATGAAATTCAGCCTGTGCATTTTCCGTGACGCAGGGTTTTATTCGTCGTCGAATTATTCAAAAACGGTCATACGGCTTTTAGTCGTTTTCGATCAATCAGTAGACGCCTGTTCGCATTCATTATAAAGTTTATTGAACGGTCTTCATTTAAACATTCTGCGGCGCTAAATACATCGACGATTTTCATTCAGAATAAACAATTAGAGGCCATACCAATGCCAGTTTTATTCATGTAATGTGTTAATTACGTCAATTATTACAAGTTCGAAAGGAAAATCGCCGCTCCGCGCAAATCGTTTTTTTTTACTTTTTAATAGCCCCTGCTAAGACCCGCAAATTGCAACATATGTAGCCGTTATATAAACACCCGTTCCGAACTGATTTGGACTTTAGTACCTACCGAACAACATTGCCCTGGTAGTCATTCAATTTTAAGGTATGAGATAATGACCCCCTAAAATTTCTAATGACCCCCAAATTCTGATTCAGGGGGTCATGTTTGACCCCCAAAAAATCAGAGCTGGAAGAAACACTGCTAAATATTGCCATTAGTGAAATTATGAATTCAGGGACAACATGTATGCTCTATGTCATTGATAACAACCCAAATCAAGTTGTAACACATTCTCTTTTTTACTAAATCACACTAAATATTAAACTTCTTCAACATAATGCAGGAGTGCACCCCCCCCCCCATCAAATAAACAGCTTTGATACATTTTTGGGGGTAACAAATCTTTATCCTAAGATATTGAGAAAATAAGTCTAAAATCTGTCCGTTCATGATTGGGAGAAACAATTAACCCCCCCCATCCCCCTTCTTACAGTTTGTTAAATACATTGACTTAAATATTTCATTATTTGTAGGGGGGAAGACATTGCTATCATAAATTGATTACATTGAGACTACATCATTCACATGATTATGACCGATTCCCAGGCCATTAATAACAAGACATAATGATAATCACAGTAGGGGATTACTGGATTCTCGAGGCTTAAATCTGAAGCAATCACTTTGGTCTTAATCATAAAAAGTCTCTGCAGCCTGGCAAAGGGAATTCTCAATCCAATTTTCCGAGGACAAAATCAATTGAATAATTATCTCAAGCAATCAGAGTACCATCATATATTCACTTTCAAACATCAGGGGTAAATATTGTTACAGTGATAAGCATGCCCGCCATCAGGCTTTCCTGGAATCTTTATGACTCCCACATGGAGTTCAAGCAAGTAAACCAAGTAAAATTTGACTTGGAATAAAATAACGAGAATTAGGTCGTATCAAGTGCAGAGAATTAAGTCCTATAAATGTGGGGAATCAAAGTCATCATTAAGAATAATGTCATCACCATACATAAGTGCTGCTATCTGTCTGTGACAGAACAGATCAATCAATAGATATCTATACGCTAAATTGTCTTATATACAAGCTTACACCAAGCTGCCTATCACATACAATGGATATTTTTTATGTAACAAAAACTGCCGATTAGACAATTATTCAGCATCCGCTGACACTAGTGCAAATATACAGCAGAAACATATCAATGTCTTTTTCAATCTATCATTCTAGTCTATGGGACATTTTGGTTATATGTATGCTAGACTATGGCAGAAGTCTTTCATACTCATAAACGAGGAGCAAGTGAAAAGGGAGGGCCCTGACCAAGTTTATATAGCCATTTTAATCTGTTTGAAGACAGAAGCCAGACAAACAAGTTCATTATTGTATAAGAATGGGAGAATTATAATTATGGGATCAAAGTTAAACCACTGGGTGTGAAAGGGTCATAACTGAACCTGGACCTCATAAGAACCAGATGTGTTTATACTGGAAGAGGCCAAAGCCCAACCTTGAGGTAAAAAGAGGGTCCTAAGTTAAGCCTGATAATTCCCTTAGCCTAAGGGCTAGTAGCGATGAGGTAGACTAGAAAGAGGTCAAAATGAACGAGGTCAAAACTAAACCTATGAGTATTAATTACAAGGGCCAAGAATGAAAGGAGCAAAAGAAGGTGGGGGATAATTCACACCCTATATTGATAGTGCACAAACCAGAAGGCAGATTGAAATCATCAAAAGTTACGAACTGATCACTTAGATTACACAAGTTACCACTTAATTAACATAATCTTCACATCAATTCAACTTCAGTCATCAAGTTTCAATATATCCGGATATTAAAAGGAAATTAGACTTTTATGAGAAGATCTATAGCCCTCACTGTATACTATACAACCACTACACGAATACTGCTGCGCATTTATAAAATCAAATCAAGATGTATTCAGAATCTTTATTACAATCTTTTTACAGAGGTTCAAGTTTTAAACATATTGGGAGGGGTGTATATGGGCGGTAACCGATATATATGCATATATTATCATAATATATCAATATGCAGTGTCACCCGATTAACTTTTTTATATCAAAGTACTTTAAACTTGCCTTAGGTATTTTTCTATTGACATTTAATTGAGAATGTCTATCAACCATATAGAAACCGGCATTACTTTTATTAATAAAAATGTAAAAGGAAGCAAATAAAGTGCTCATTTGTTTTCAGCATATAAACTTTTTAAGATTATCTTATAACTTAATCAATACCCTTGCTTCATCTCGGCTTCTAAGTGACTTCAAAGTGCCTCCTATTTACACATGGGTTAGAAAAAGAACATATCAAGCAAACAAACACTGTCAATACGGCAAATACTCTGAATACATAGCCAAGCATTGTTTGTATAACAGTCGCATATCTTGATAGAGGCGTCAAGGCTGTCTTCCTGACATGAGCAGCAACTGTTATCAGTAGGTATGACAGTAGCACAACAGTTGTTCAGCAATAAAAAAATCTGGGGGGAAAAAATGTCCACAAAAATATGTGTGTGCATTTCGGAAAATAAGAATAACTAGAAGAGTGTGTTGTTACCTTTCTGATATCTTCTAAATTGTGTATTTCTGGGGAGAGTCCACCATGTACACACAGGAATTGTTGATTCATTAAAGCTGATAGTGGCAGGCAGTCAAATGCATCCATGCATGCATCATAGACTCGCTCTGAGTACTTTATTTTGCCTGCAAAAATAGCATGAAAATCAATTGTTATATAATGAACTACAGGACTAAGTGAATGGACAGGTAAGATCTAAGAATGATAAACTCTTTGATCAGCTCAGGACAATAAACTTCATAAAAACTTCCAAGAATGTCCCCCCCCGCCCCCTCCGGATAAAAACAATCCATATAACTTTCTTGATCCATTTGTACTTGCCAAAAGCAAGCACCATTACAATATTTCAATTCTCATGCCTACAGTAATACTAGTATAGGTAAGGTAAACCTGCCAACACGTACCCTCCCCTCTCCTCTCCACACTGTGTGAACATAGCCATGCTATAGCCATGCTATCAATTATATACAAGGCATACTTTCAACATATAATTGTTCAAATACTTGATAATTATTTCCCCATATTTTTGGTACCTGTACATTGAAATCATAAAACACTCACTCAAACGGTCATAATACAGCTACAGAGTACAACAAGTTGGAAGATTTACAAAACAGAGAGAATCTGCATAGCACTGCATACAGGTTTTTAAATCATCTAAATTGAAAAACTATCCACTTCATACTGGCTTTTAAATCATCTAAATTGAAAACTATCAGTGAACCTTTTGGTATAATAACATAAAGTAATAACTAAAACCGACTGTGATGGTACATTAAATCATCAGTGCTTGAAATGTACAAATGTACGCCAAGATGTATTGCATTATGCTAAGATAAACATAACGTAGAAAATGAGAAATTGGCACGACTCCCCGGCATCCGAATTCCGGCAGTACTTTTTAGTGGAAGTGCAACATAACTCAACAAATGCTCCACATTACTGACAAAAGAAATCAGTAAATGATATACTTACATTCCTGTTTGAATGTGAAATATTCTGTTAAATGACGACATTCATGGTTACCCCTCAATAGAAAGAATGTGTTTGGATAGAGGATTTTCAAAGCCCACAGGTAAAGTACACACTGAAATATGTCAGAAAGAACATCATATTATACAGGCATACTTCTCCTCTATCTTCTCACACCATCAATGAATATACATGAGTATACATGTATGTATGAGGGGTGCTCAAAAAGTTACTGAAAAAAATCAACCAAAAATTCCGCCATGGCCTTAAAGGCGAATGCCAATTTCAATGACTGGATTTTGAAAATAATTTTCAATACAGCAATCTATGAGCTGACACAAGTTTAAGCAATATAGCCATTATGGTACTTGGTTTCACAGAAATATTCCAGGAACATTTTTATCACCCCTCATGTATACATAGCATATAGCATACAATAAACCATGCTCTGTGAATTTGGCATTTACAGCAAGCATAAGTTCATGACCTTATAATAACAATGAAAATGTTTTCACCTCACCACAAAAATTAGTTTCATTTCAAATGACATCAATTTGAAGAAAATTTGGAAGCATATTTGCAATCATCAAAAAAATGTATGCATTTTAAAGATAAAAAGTTTATGAAAAGATATTAAGTTTATGACTTCGGAAATTTCCAAACAACATTATGGTATCACTGCCCCAAGACCAACTGACAGTGCTGCTCAGCAGTTAAAGGATATGGAAACTAATACTTTATGCTAAGTGATATCAAGTCTGAAATGTCAGCGAGTATCAAGTTATTTGTATTTTGTTCCGAATATAAAGATCACAAATTGGTACATATATCCAAATCTTTGTTATAATCGGAAAATATTTATATTGATACATTGAAGTAACGAAAGAAATATATTTTAACACCTCAAGCACCTCAAGCAATAACGATTGAATCAATATAAAATATAGTGCCAGGCCGTATCAATCGCTTTAACATACATTTTGATTGGGTTATTACAGTAGCCTACACTAATGGATGCTGATGACGATGGTGTATACTAATGTGGGATGCGACAATGATCAGCTGTATAGGTATCAGTTAAATATCATGGTACCTGCTTTTAACAAGTTGTATGTTTTTAATCCACAAATAAATGAGAGACCATGATTGAATTCAATTGTGCAAATTTATTCACGAAAAGTGATATTGTGTGATAAAAGCGAATAGTATATTTTAGGCATCAATATACAAGCTATTGCAGTTCTATCATAGTTTAGTCAAGTCCGGAAGAACTGTAATCCAGTAGTTTTTCTATTTATCAAATACACAGTAACAAGTATGGAAACTGTTCAACTTCATGCTTTTATTTTTTTAGGCAGTAAAAGTGAAACTAGGACATGGTCAAGAATGAGGACATCGAAAATGGTTTATTTCATTGTGTCTGAAAGTAATCAAAACGCCATTTATAAAAAATACATGTAATCAAAGTAACCTAGTTTCTGTGAGTGCATGATTTACCTACACATGTTTAATCATCACTTCAGGGGAAAAACAAGCAGCTCAACAACTTAAATCATGAGAAAACATTCTCACTGTACTCTCATAATCATGTAACAGGCTGTTCTGTTGCTTCAAACAGGTAATAGCCTAATCGCAACAAAAAAATACAAGTTATAAACATAACATATTATCTTGTTTACAGCCTGCAAACAGATCCTGTTACAAGATGCCTACTACCGTACCTACTAAATCATCCACTTCTCATCATGTAGAAATATTGTAATTTAAATAGGTCAAACATCAAGCCAGATCGTATTCAGTTTAACATACATAACATACAAAACACAAACGCGGAATGAGATAAGAATGAGCTGGTATTTACTGATCTGTATCTCTATCTGTAATTGTTTCAGTAAAACCAATATCAAAACCTGATATAACTATCACAAAAACAGATAACCTAGTTTTTACATTTTTATAATTTATTTATACATACACCACCCTCATGAAAACTACGCAGTGTTTCACTGTTTGCTACCAGAGTGATGAGTCACTGATTCCCAGGCAAAGCTATGTTATTAAATTAATGATAGACCGATGTCTGGAGTTAACATGAAAGTGGTTTATAAGCCTCCATAATATTCTTTCTCTTATATTATGAAAATATTATTGATATTTAATGGGTATTTGACCTATATTTGTAGATGTAATTACTAGTTAAGACTTTCTAGGTCAGGCCTAAAGAGCATGCCACAGGTGACAGATATTATTTATATTATTATATAGCGGTCACACCTGTAACTGAAATTGACCTTAATATCAGAATCCAGATGCATTTCTTAGTTTATTGCGGCTTTGTTGTTGTTAGCGTTTGACAGAGACAGAGACGGTCATAAGAGTCATAAGTGCATGGTCATCTGGTTTTCCCCTGCATAATTCATTAAGTGGCAACTGACCTACGACATGGGAGAGGAGAGACGAAAACTTTATCTGAGATACAAGATATCCTAGCTCTATCCAAATAGACTCCTTGGTCATGTTGTAAGTTTTTTCCTTTTCTGCGAAATTAATACTTATGAAATTAATACTTATCCCAGACAAGTAATTGTCGATTCAGGCAAGTAACTTTTGCAATCAATAAATAATTTTTGTAATTATGCATAGAGTCTATATATGTAAAGTATTCTTTTGAGCTGATTCAGGCAGTAGTGAAGTAGTTTCAAATCCTAATTTCACAAACTGACATTTTCAATTATTGAATCTTGCAAGGTTTGGTAAGTGCACTGTGTAAGATTAGGTATATATCCAAACCGATCAGACAGGGGGATCATGGATTAAAATTACATTGCATGTTATCTTCAAGAAATTAGTTTCAGTGCCCCATCTCACTGCAAATTGAATTTTAAATTGTGTTCACTCACAAAATACTTAAGCCTAACAAACACAAATTGAATATAAATTATTTCATTTCAAATGGAATGTTTACAAATTAAAAATGATACCATTTGTATACAACACATGTAATTTATTCAAACTAATATAATTTATTAAAATAACTGAACTAAACATGCAAATTCTGACAAACATGCGAACCTAGATCATTTTCAAGTAACAAAACTTATGTCTTAATTTCAAAGTCCTAGACAAACTTACAAGTTACAATTTAAGCCAACATGCAAACCACAGTAAGTCAAGCCTAACCCACTGTCAATTTGACAATCATAAAAGCAGAAAGACATATCGAATCGAAGAAAATTTACGATTTCAGAAGACAGGTCAGCTTTCCATAGAAATGAATACAAAGAATTATGACAATATCTGAGATGAGATTTAGCTCCCATTGAAATGTTTCCAGCTATCAGGGCCAATGCTTGGTTTCAATCATCTGATCATATTCACAGGTCTGAATGAGTTCTTAGTTTCTTTTATTTGGATAAGACAATCAATCAAGTACATAGCATTAGTGCACCAGTCAGTTGCATCCACCATAAAACATTATCAGCGAAATAATGAGCTTTGCACTATTGTTGGTATTGCAATGCAGGTGCATTGTTTCTTTGAATGAAACCTCTTTCACAGTGAAAAATACTAATGCACCAGTCAGTTGCATCCACGTCCGCACCTCTGGAATCACTGGCAAATAGCTGGGGAAACGGTCGTGTTTTTACCTTCGGACTTCCCCGTACTGACAGGAATTGTTTCTACTAACCAACACCCTGGGGATGGCCGTGGAATCTGGATGCATCATAACATGCAGGGAATTCTACTAGAGCATTATGTCCAATCCTAAAAACAAGTTGCAAATCTGTTCTGGATGCCATTTATAAGCACACATCGTACACCTTAACTAGGTTTCAAACATGGTTTTATAGTTAACATGTAGACTAAGAAACTTCAAATGACCATAACCTTGTCAATTCTTTGCACCAAATAACTTTTTATTTTGTTCAGAAAAGATCATTCTATCTCATGCAGCAAATCCGGATTTCCGGATTATTGCTGAATGATAGAACCCCTGAACATGAGAATGGTTGAAGGAACATAGGGTTACATACCTCTATACTGAAGTATCCTCTATCTACATAGTCACCTAGGAAGAGGTAGCGTGTGGTTGCTGGAGGGCCTCCCACCTCAAACAGTTTCATCAAATCATAAAACTGGCCGTGAATATCACCACATACTGAAACATAGAATTAAAGCATAAATTAATTATATAGGTATAGTCGATTCAATAAGTAGTATAGTCGATTCAATAAGTGGTATATTCGATTCAATAAGTGGTATAGTCGATTCAATAAGTGGTATAGTCGATTCAATAAGTGGTATAGTCGATTCAATAAGTGGTATAGTCGATTCAATAAGTAATACTAAATAAAGGAACTATCCCATCACAAAGAATAGCAAGGACTACAGTTAACTAACCTCAGTTAAACCAAATAAACAGTTTACCTGACGGACAAGGTTATTTTTATAATCGTTGTCATTAGTGATCCGACGATAGTCGCCGACAATCGAACTATCGTCGCTGTAAGATCGAAGTCGCCGACTATCGATAGTGAATTGGAACAATCGATAGTCGCCAGTAATTGACTGCCACGTGAAGTGGTCGGTGGCAATTGAAAATAAGAACCATTTCCCCTAATTTTAGATAAACATATCAATCATTTACTTGTATGGATCATTTTAATGGAATCAATATGCGTTGCGCTTGCGTATGCCTCATAGACCACACCGCCATTGCTTGTTTGTTTATGTTTTGACGCACGCGCGAGAATCTTATAGAATCGCTAAATCACAATTTTTACAAGGAGTATATCCACAATCCTTAAATAAACCCCGCCTCCAAGCCCTATATATTTCTATTGGGAGGCGGAGTCTACGGCTACTAGAACGATTTACCGCACATCGATTTGTAGTGAGTTTCTGAAGCGAGAAAAAATAAATCCAATTACCGTATATTTAGATTCGTATTTCTGCTTTAGAGCAATAATGAGCGGCGACAATTACATCATAAGTTCATGCAAGTATCTAAAATAACATAATTTGATATTTTAGACGTTATTTGGCAACCGGAATTGTGCCATTTCCGATTGTCATATATTTTCGCGACCTTATTTTGTAAATCGAAAGTATAGCAATACTGTTCATCTTAACCCACCCAGAATTGTTTATTTACACAATATACACGTATTTATTTGTTGTTTTCTGGTCTTCTGGAGCTATATAGGAAAATGCTTTAATAATAACTTTTCTTTATTTGATGAAATATTACAAGAAGGCTTCATTCGTGTACTAATTATTTACATGACACATTTATACATAATCTAACATTTATAACACAAGCTGAAGCTAAAAGCAATGATCACAATATCATTATTGTTTAATTTGAAAAGAACAGTTTATTACCATAAATAGTTTCAACCTTTTAACATCCACACATTAGGCCATCCTCAAGTAGAGTTCTACTCTATGTTTTAGAAAATGATCAATCAATATTGACTTTAACTGTTTATAAGGGTCCTGTGACTGGGGTCACACCCGGGTAACCACTGCAGTCAATTATTTTGGTTCATTGCTCATAGTCTTAGGAACATGAGGCAAATGAATTCTCTATTTCGACTGGAAAAACTATGCAGTCAATGTTCATTCGAGTTTTCGATAGCACAATCGATTGTACAATCGATAGTGAAATGAAAATTCGATTCGATTATCGATAGTGCTTTTGGTCCGATTTTGGAACACTAGTTGTCATTTAATTTTGAACAGACTGTACAGTACAGAAACACAATTTCTGGCCGACATATTATAAGACACAGCAACACCCACCATACATGGCACAAATAACCCTGACTTGTCATGTATACAGCTTTAATTAGACAGATTGAGGCAGAAATTATTAATTTATTAGCCATTAATGTCCTAGGTCAACATAAAGTACATATCAAACAACAATATTATTATCTGAATGTTTATTTACGTTTACACCTGATATATGCGGAGCAGCCAATGGTTAGTGTGAAAGAAACCATGAGTGTCATTTGTTATTGACTTAAGAAGTGCATGGGATTTTTAAATATAAATCTTAATCTGACAGGGCTCTAATCTAGCCAGTGATTATGACGAAGTAGTCGACAGTACTAGTGCATAAAAACAGATTGTTTGTTTACATGTATGTCATTGAACCATTGATTTCTTTTTATTTAATATTTAAACTATATTTGTATTCAAACTGGTTCAGTTTGAGAAAAATAGCCGGTGGAAATCCCTGAGTAGCTAGTGAAATTAAGGAACCACCAGGGCTCGTGGAGAGCTCAGCTTAATGATAATCACTCCAAAAGTTCCATTCTCAAATAAATTAATGATTATATACTCAGTGAAAAGCTAAAATATTGTTTTAATACTTCAATTCAATTGATTTATTATTATAATACAGCAGTTTTCAAATAAACTTCATTAAAGTACTAAAATTTGACACTTGGACTTGTACCTGATCAAAACCTTTCAGCAAGTGAAGCGAACAAATCAATGATCAGATTGGTGTAAATGAAGCAATGATACCACACAGGAAATATAACCCTAAACTAACATTGATCTGTTTACATACATATTGAACAAATTGAGACCAACCACACAGACAGGTCTTTTATGAAAACAAAACCACACTTTTTCACCCAACGAAAAATAACGGAGGTAAAGGTGCAAAAGCAAATCTGCAATAGAGGTGACCATAATCAAGCAAACAACTGTCTTGAGCAACCAATACTTAGAACTGTATTCCAAATAGCCATTGAAATCAAAACTTTCCATAAGCAGAGCCGTACATTCGATACAGTTGAGATATTAGCACTAACATTCTCAGGTCTTGTCCTGTTGTCCAAAATTGTTGTTCCAAACAATAGATGTTTGTAGGAATTATGTATTGTACACCACATTTCCTGGTCCTGATTAAAAAGTAAGCCCATTCATGGGTCATTTCTACTGTATGAATTATTGATGTAAGGAATCGTATTTAATTTGATTTACTAGAATGAGACACTGGCTAGTGGTCATAATTCAAACTTGGAAGGACACCTGCCAGACAGACCTGGCCTTCTGATAAGTCTGGAAATATGACTCGGGTTGACCAATTTTCAATCAGAATCAGTTTCAAAGTCTGGCAATTCCATCTCATTATTCTTATCTCAGTCTTGGTCTAACAGATCTTCCTATGTACCCAGAAGTTTCAGCCTTGTCTGTCCAAATGCCTGACATGATTCTCAAATTAACTAGTCCATGGCCACTTCAAAAAGGTGCCATTTCTTTTTTTACGGGGTCCATGGCTTTGTGAGAAATCCTGAATTTTTACAATTTATTTTTTATGTAATATAACCATTGGGCGCTGTTAATGGTATTGACGATTGATTTTTCGTTCAGCTCTGGGGTCCACATTTTGTACGGTGTTAAGACTGCGAGACAAGTAAACTAACTCAATCAGAGAATATTAGATTGCTGTCAAAGAGAGGAATGTGATAAGCTATGTCTGTAGAGACTGAGAGTTCAATCTAAGATAATTCAACGACCAGACTGCAATACATCAAGCATGGACAGAAGCTAGACAGATGACCATATTCATAACAGACAAAATATTTGTGATTCATATCATGTTTCTTGATACGTGGACAAGTTTCCACCAAGGAAAATTGCAGACATAGTCAAATATAAGTATTCAACAGCAAGAACCCGCACATCGTCAGTGCAATAAACATGTACAATACAGTAGACAGAAATCTACAAGAATATTGCGACATTTATGGATATCGAAAGCTTGTTTTGTAAATTTAAACTTTATATTTTGACAATGGATTAAAATCAATGACTATGAAATTCAATTGTAACCTTAAATGTTATGTACAACATAATTTAGTAAATTAAAGTTCGACAATTTCTAAATGTGTACAAAATAAGATTTTAGAGTTTATAAATAATAAAGATTTAAACAATCTTTTTTCATGTAAGCTCTCGGTACAATTTTGTAAGCTTATTTGTACATTAAAATTGACAAAGTGAGAAGCCACACTGAGTTCCACTGTCCTGTACACTATTGAAAAAGTCACTGTATGTCAAACCAAGTCTTGTTATCACAATTTCTTATTCAGTGCCCTTCAGCTAAAGTTAAAAGGTTTGAACTTTCATCATAATTTATTGACATTGTCACTTTTACTAGGCCAGGAAGAGATTGTAAACATTGCAAGACTTCTAAAGATTCCTTCAATGCTATATTCAACATTAGGCTTTTGTCAATATAAAGACCCAATGTAGAGATAAACAATTAGTCAGGTAAATATTATTGCAATAAATCATACACAAAGAAGAGCAGAGACGTATATTATATATTGGTATAAACTATAGAAAAATTTATAGTCAAGTTTTTGTAAGCACATAAATAAATTAACAATATTGACGATAACACCAACATGGACCAACTTGAAAGGTATAAATATCTTCTCAGTGACACCTTTATAACTGTCATTATACATGACAAGTTGAAGTGGGTTCCATGGGTGAAAGTTTAAAATATTCAAAATACTGAAAACTGCTTATCAACATACAGAACAAGATCATTTGCTTATAAATAGATTTCATAGAGCAGTTATTTGTCAAAATACTGAAATCAGTATTGAGACTGAAAACTTTCACCCATGGGGTTCAATTTGGGTTAATTTTGATAAGTTTTGTGTTTTATTGCCTTTACTGATTGCCCCAGTTAGCACTTCTTAGCACCCCTGGTTCATGCAAACATGCGCCAATGTCAAGACGCAAGTGTTATACACAGAACCTCAGTTTTAAAGTCAAACAAAATAATTTTACCAACCTGTGACTGGTGCCTCAATGTCAATCATGGTTTTCTCTTGACGTAACAAAGCTGCACCTTCATTAATTACTCGTAGTGCAACATCTTCAGTAACTTTGCCTTCCAAAATGAAATGTTGTTTCAGTACATCAGGGCGAGGTTTTCCTTTTGCATCAAATACCTCATTCATAGTAAGTCTGTGACTAGGTGGAAATGGCACACCTGAAAGATGATGCAAACAATGAATAAAATATACTAACACAACATAATACAAGACTGCTTTCAGTAAAAGCCTTGTCCATAACAAATAGCTAAGTCATTCAAGGACCATAATTCTGTTGAAATGTTTGATAATGTTACACAGCTAAGCTTTGATAATGTATTGTGTTTATGATGGTAAACAAGTATGGCAAGTTTGAAAGCAATGCATTTGATGGACTCAAATATATTTGTGTTTCACCATTTTTGTAATAGACAAACGAAACGAACCAACAGGTACATGGAACATATCAAGATTGTCTGGACTTGTCCATCGGATCAGTGAAATTTCGGGATAACTTGTAAGAAACATATAATCAGATTCAGAATATCACATGGAAATAGGTTACAATGAAAACTCTGAAAGTCATACAATATCACCCATCCTTAATCTGTAACTGAATTAAAAGATCCCAAATTGAGAATATTAATTTAACTATGGCTGAAAATTGGTAAATAAAGCCAGAGTATTATTCCCTCAGGGTCTCTTAACTAGTTCTTAAATGTTGAAATTAAATACTGTGCAGATCTCATTTCTGCCACTGGCAGTATCTTGATGAATAAGTTATTAAGTTGGACACAAGTCTTGAAGTGTCAGTCTAAGAAGATGAAAAAGTGCATGCCTGAATGATGGTTAGTTCAGGTTGATTTGATAAGAATTTTGCATCCACAAGAGCTGCATCAGGGTACATTAATATGAGTATCAAGTTAACTGACCAGTGCTTTGCTGTTATGGAAAAACTACTTGAGCAAACAACAGTGAAATTTATGCTTTTCTTTTTTATGCTTTTCTTTAAGTATTTACAATATTTAAACTAATTTAGTCCAATCCACCCACGCATATTACTGAGCCAGAGCAGTTAACTCCCTTGGCCTAAGTTAGACTAAGTAGTAATTTAGGTAATTAGAACAACAGCCTTTATACTGTAAGTGGAAATTAAGAGTGACCCATCCTGATCTAATGGCTACCTTGAAATTTTTTGTGAAAGAAGATAAAAGAAACAACAGTTTCTGTGAAAGGAGCTAAATCATTGTGTGTTAAGTTTTGTATTAACACTTTTGAACCTTCATGGTCAGATTGAACTGTACAAGCATATATTCTAAATTAAGAGCAAAGAGAACCTGCTACAATTGTAACAAATTGACTTGCATAATTTATTTGAAGAAAATAAGCAAGGCATTAAGGTATAACAAGCTTATGGAGAATGATGGTGAGATTATCAATCAATCTGTGTATCTGAGTACCTGCTTTCAGCTGATAACAAAACTATGAACTTGTTCCTGAGAAAAATGTTGAACTTTCCTTTAGATGATGTGCTAAACACCTGAGAATGTTCAACTGTACAATTATTGTCATTTATCGAATACATACCAAACAAATTTTATTAAATGAACCCAATGTGCCACATTTAACTCAATAATTGTTTTTCAGTGACTTAAGCATGGAAAAAATTGTCAGACCTGTTTCTTATCAATCTTTTGTCTTAGAAAAGAACTGGTGACAATGAACTCATTGTGCACACAAACGGCGATAGTTAAACCATGCAATGAAGCTACATAATAAGCTTGTCAGTCTAAGACAATGACCTGCATGAGAGCAAGGGGCCAAAAAACTCTCATGAATAAATTGCTCAAGGTGTTCTGGGTGCATATAGGTAGTTCTAAGACATCTTTATCTAACTTGCGCCAATTAACAAGATGACATTTGACATTCATGAGACTCATTGAGAAGACAGTAAATGGCGCAATTGATTACTAAATTTGCGCATCCAGATACCTTAAGCAGGAAGGACAACACGTCCATTGTAGAAATATCCATTTGAAGCAGAGACTTAGTCACTTACATCAATTTGCCCAACTGGCAAACTTGGCAGTCTTAAGGACTAGTAATGTCTGATACAGAGTGTGTGTTTGAGTAAACAGTACCATGCCAGGTATACTTTCTTCCAAACTTCAACAGAAGTTCAACTTATAAAGTAATATACACAGTCTCTTTTCAATCACCACTGCCTGGTGCCAGGTGTCTGTCATGGGCCAGGCAGACTTAAAATCAATAAAAAAGACAAGATTAGTGAAACTAGGAAGCCAGGTGTGTTAGTAACTATTAGTAACCCTAGCTCTTTTAGACAAGATAGATTTATAACTTTATTCTAAGACATGCCCTGAGAACAGCGCCTTAATAAACGGCAGGACTACTTCTGGGTTGTCCAGAAATGACCTCTCAATCAGTAGTCAAGAGCTTAATCTACTCATCCACAATGCCACACAAAGTCGGGGTTGACACTTTTTTTGTCACTGGTCCGACAGTAAACAAGCATTAAATTTGTTAAGACAGTTACTGGTCCTTCATAGTTTCACTGGCCCCGGACCAGGGCACTGTTTTATCAAAGGACTTACGAACATTTTAAACTTGCGCTCAAATTTAAACACCTTATAATGCATTTACATCTGCAAATGATGGAAATATATTGTTTAAAATCATTAACTGATTTAATTAACTGATGATTTTACCTATCACTTTACCAGAATTTGAAGCAGTTACATAATTATAAAGGATTCAAATTTGAACATAAGTTTACGATTACCGTAAATGCTTTGATAAAACAGTGCCCTGGGGACCAGAGTTAGTGTTTAGCCCTGAAAGTTACTTTAACTAAGGCCAAGACAAAATAATGTTGTGGTTCAGGTTACGGGCCCAAAACAATTAGGGTAGGTAGGTAGGGGAAACATTTTATTTTTTAATATTATTTTATTTAGTTTTTGTCAATACTTACTTACGATTGTTTTCTTTTGGCTTCTACTTTTCGATAAAATGTTGTAGGGTAGCAGCAAAATAATAGGGTAGGTAGGGAACCTTAACCACAACATTATTTTGTTTTGGCCTAATGGTGACAGATCTATGGTCTTTGACACCTCAAGAGCTTGTGATGATGTCTACAGTCTAACAACTTGCCAACTTATACTGAATGAGATTTATATTTCCTGCAGAAGTTATGTGTCCAAAACGATAAATTTCTTGTACTGGACAACTGGACAAGTGCAAATTTTGAGACAGCGATGCCCGAAGTTCCCTTCCCAAGAAAATATGCACCAGACAATTGAAACCACAGCCCTTCATACCCTGACAATACAAAGGGCGGGGATATCCTGGGAATAGTCCTAAGTTTTTACCTTTCCAATGACCCCAAAACTGTCTGAAGGGGCCTTTGGTCCTTGCCAAAACAGCGAGTGAGTACATGGAACCGGGACTATAATCTATATTTCAGTGGTTTAGCCCGAACCCAAACCCCCCAGAAATGTCAAACTAAGATTGGTCTGTAAATTATGTCAACCGGAGAAGCGCATGAATAATGAACATGGGGCAAATATTACACATATATATATACCCAAGTAAACCAATCTGAGTTCGCCACTATTAGTCAAACAATCTCGACCTAGTGAGTAAGCGTCACTAAGGTCAAGACCCAAAGTGCAAAAAACCAGGTAGAAAACACGCAGATGATAAAGTTTAATTTTAAGTCCGATTTTGATGTTTTTCGGCAATGCACATACATACTATGTATAAAAAAGACGAATGCCATCGAATACCTGGTTAAATGGTTCGTTATTATCCGTTAATCGATAAATAAGTCGGCACACACGCACCTTGCAAAAAAACCTTCATGTACACAATCCACTGTGTGTAATCATGCGCCAACGTGCCGAGTCTAAAAGACCGTTTTTCGTACTTTCCCGGAATTCATTGGTTAACATTATATGAGTCGTTAAAGTGCATAAAAAGTCCAAACTCTTCTTGTTTTTGTTTGTTTATCAATATTTAACAGTTTTTATAAAAAATCATCTCTATTCATCAACAAATGTTCGTTTACTTTCAGTTTTTTTGTTTCAAGCGGGCGCCGGAAGTGTATTATTTCACGTGTACTACGGTCCAGTTCAGTGAAAATCAAGCGCGCCAAAAATAACAAATTTTCGGGAAACCCCTCCCAGAATCCTTTCATTTGCGTATTCTGATTGGTCGATAGCTGGAACACCGATTTTTACAACAACAACATTGAATAGAATAGAACATAACGAGAGCAAAACTGCAACATCGCCGTGTTAAACTTGTCGGATAAACAAATCGCTGTGTGTTTTAGGAATATTTTTGGTTCATATAGCAAACAAAAGGTTCATTCTTCCGGGATGTGTTATAAATTTCACGGAGGTTGGTAGTTTTCGTTAATTTTTTGAGTTTCAAAAGTTGCGCGCAGATTCTCGTCGCAAAATCTGCATTGAAAAGTGACACAATAGTTCGTGTCTCCGTGGAAGAAAGCCACCGGAGACACGAAATCTTGTCTACGCCACTATCAAAATACAGAAGACCAAAACAAAACCTGGAAAATTTGGATGGCTCTTGACTGACCATCACAAACATTCATTTGATACAAAAACACAACAACTAAATTTGACATTTCATATCATAGAATGATTCAAACGTTCAATGAACAGCACAGGGAACATTGGACAGTGCTGACAAATGGCACTTTCCCATTCAATTAATTAGATATATTTATGCAACTTTGACGTTTCCGGTTTGTTGTCAAATGTCAAACGCTAAACCGAGGTTAGTGCAACAACCAGAGCTCACGGAGAGGTGTCAAAGTTGTTTATAACGAATTCTGAATGTAAGCTCAGTTTGCTTAATCACTATCACAAGCTAGAATGCTATGACACCCCGTTGCCAAATACGGAATTTAGTACACAGTCATAGACTATGGCCGACATCCAATATGGCGTATCTTTCAAGTAGCGAATAAACAAACAACTGCGATCACTTACTTTTCACAACCCTATCGGTCGTAGAGAGCTTGCCGTCGGGCGCAGCCATCTTCAAATTCTATATATCACTTTAAAATTGTCAAACACAGGCGATTGCTCGCCGTTACAATGATACAAGCGGATTTTCACTACGTTAGATTATCCGATTGAAAGATGGCGTTGGCAACATCTTATTTGCATACGAAATGACTTTCTGCGCATAGCTTTGCGCAACATTGCCAACGCCTGGGGAAGCCGTTGAAAATCAATAGTCGTCCACAGAGCAGAACAAATTTATTGGATGCTAATGTTTCTCCGTTGTCCTCCCAGTCTCTGAAATTGTGATGAAAATTTTGATCACAGTACTGTCGCATAAGACCCAAATAATATAGCGGTCTCTTATAGAATCTCTCCGCAAACAGCTTGCTCTCCGAGTACAGGGTGCCGTACAGTGATATTCTGGTGCGGATATTGATGGTTATGTTATGGGGAAAGAAATTATGATAGATGTTGATCTAGACCGGAATCAATAACTTAGAAAGCAGCAAAATTTCTATCCAACACTGAACAAAATGCCTTGCATAGAACTGCGAGAATTAACACTTGAAATATTGTTTAAGCGATCAGTGTTTATGATGCGCAAAATGAGAAAGTACATCAAAAGCAGGCGGTGAGAAATAGGCCACCAGACGCTTTTGGAATTCCGCCCAAATACCAGCCGAGATACTGATGTAAACAAACAGCGCAATTCGGCGGGGGTGTTACGAGCGGATTGATCGATAAACGCGGGGCGGCCCTAGTCGGGGAATGTGAGGTAGATCTAATAGGCATGTATACATGTATAATTATAGTCTTGTACTAAACCAGTGTTACCACATGGATCTATCTAATTGGTCTGTAAAATGAGTATGTACAGCCAGGAACAGTCTCTTCTAATCCTGGTACAGCCTTATGCCTGTTTAATAAGTTCATTGTTTTAATCAATGTATGATAAGGAATATCATTATTTAGGCGATTGGTTTACTGGCATAACTGAACGATGGCAGCAGTACTTTTGTCAAACCCTATTAAAATGACCTGCATGACGTAGCCCGGGCCTAAATGAATGTCGTGGAATTACAGCATTTTCCTGAAATATTAATTAACAGAAAGACAAAAGTGATATATCGTAGGTTAACTACCTATGAGGCGTTCTCTAGGCAAACCCGTTACCGGGCTTATTGACTAAATTACGAAAATCATGATAATAAATAGTTAGAAAGACGAGACTCTTATGAACACTTTCTGAAAATTTGAACGAATTATTACATAAATTAACTAAGTTATAGACTTTGGAAACTAACCACTCCCGCCAAGTTTTTGAGTGACGTCGCAAACGTCATTAGAGCGTTATTTAACCATCATTTCATAAACCCAGTATTTGATGAATTATTGACGTAAACTTTTCAAATTTTTGTCACTTTTTAAAATAATATTCTAATTTTGATAAACACGACAAAATTGTGAGTGTTTGCTTAAAGGGAAAAATAGCTGCTATTTTTAACCACTAAATCCTTGTTTTTATTTAGACCTATTTCTAAACATTATTGAATAATTACCATTGTTATGTCAATAAGCCCGGTTTTCCTGGAGAACGGCTCATATATTTTGGACCTACATGACTGTGTACGCGGTAACAAACTGTCCCTATGTACGCCCGTGTACACGTATAATCGTCTTGTCACGCTAAAATGAACAGTACCGTGCCACACGTGAACGTCTAACCAGGACAACTCGCACGCAAAATAGAGCTGGTTTGGCATTCCCTGAGAAAAATAGGGCCTACTAGCAGATTGTTGACACAGGCCTACATGTGCCTCTGTAGCTCAGTGGTTAGTGCGCTTGTCGTCTAATCTGGTGACCCGGGTCAGGAACGTAGCTTGCCATACGCAAATACGCACGTGCGTACGCTGTTTGAAAAACGGACAAAATTTAAGTGATAGAAAATGCAATGCCTAACCCGGGTGAGGCACATTTTCCATGTGATAAAATGTAATTTGTAAAGAAAACTATTAAAAGCACCATCGGTAATTAATGTTTTTACTTGCTCGCTTCGATCGCGCAATGCATTTATTGTTGTATAGTATCAAGCAGAGATTCGTTATGTGTGATCTATCATGGGCATACATACGTTCATGTGTCTATGGATACATGTAGGTGAGTCAGCAAAGTTCCTCACTATATGACATTGTATTTACTATTAACGTATTAATGTATGTGTGTGCTAAGCCACTCAGGTATATTGTGTTTTTACCATACTCTTGTGTGAGCACTGAGTCACATCCTCCGTTAGAAGTATGGATAATTTTAAATGCCCCCTCCATTAAACCCTTTCATCTTCTGCACTTTTGCGACCATCGATGTGGTGGTGACAATGCAACACGGGCGAGCTTGTGCTGAAAAGACGATAAAAACACACAATCTACAATGCTCCAATTGGGATGACCAAGGAATGTCCCGGATAGGCACTTCAGTGCAATGGAATACTTCGGACGAAAGACAGGGATAATTTTGGATCAACACAGTATGTGCCCGTGTGTTCAGTGTAACAGCCGTGCGAGAACTTGGGACAGTCGTACCTCTGCCGTCATGCTCGTTGATATAACGGGGTCTGACGTATGTCCCCGGACTGTCGAAATAGCACGACAAGGTACGGACGACTCTGGTTAGTCCATACAGATATAAAAATAAACTTAATATCCACATTGACCGGGGAAATTTTTTCTTCGAACCAATACCTCGGGGACAATATTAAGTTGTGAGGTGCCGGAAAATACCGGAGATCTTACCATCAGCTGTCCCCACAGGCCGTGGAAGGGCGGGGGTTTTGACACCCCTAAAGTAAAAATCCCGGCGATGTGGAAGCCGTGGATGCAACTGACTAGTGCCTTATAAGGTATCAATTTATAGGCATTTTAACGCTGCAAATTAAGCTTAAGCCACTTAAATAAAGAAGTGCCCATTAGTTTGATATACTAAACTAGGTCTACTAGAGCATAAAACGAAATCATATGTTTTAATTTTAAAAAAAAATCAGAGTTTATCATGCCATATATGCCATAAGAGGTCCTGTAGCTGGACCTTCTCTCAGAAGCGGATTTGTGAGTATTTGTGAGTAATAGTATAATTATTATTACACTATAATATGGTCTGAAACTGCGCCAGAATGCACGTACGGCTTCGTTGAAATAAAAAAAATCACGGGGGAGCATGCCCCGGACCCCTAAAAATTCTACATTCATCATGTGCGTACACTGAAAATATGCCCAGCTACGTCCCTGTGGGTTCAAATTCGGGTGGAGGCACATATATACATTTCATATATATTTCTGCCCTATTTTAGCAGAGGCTGGTTGGCAAATAAAGACTATGCTAGATAGACTCGACATTAAATAACTCTCCGTTGGAGACCTACATCCCTAGCAAACAAATTTTCCCTTTCTCAAATAACCCCACTGCAATGATTAAGGGATGCAACCAGATATTTTTCGTGGAGCGTTGTCCTGATCAGACCGTAAAAAGCTAACCATTGGCCGTGCAAAGTAGTTTAAAATATATGGGATAACTACTTTTTGCCAATCTTCCGCTACACCCGAAAATGAGGAACAAAATATTCACTATGTGACATCCAAGCAAACGTACTCTAACGTTATCATAATAATAATGATAGTTGATATGATTTAAGTGCAAGTCCGAAGCTAGATTTCGCGCGTGGACGACGCAAGACGCGGGACGACGCGTCAACCAGACGAAGACAAGTAACGAGTGGTGGAAATGGTAGATTGAACTGAAGTAACAACTTTAACTATTAAATAAGAAAAGCAGTAGATATAATGTATGGTTGGGGGTTGGATAGCTTCAAGATGGCACAGTATAGGCAAGTATAAACAAGAACAAAAGCGAACTAGCGATAGTTGGACATTAGTTTATTAACATTTGAGTGTTTTTGCGGTCTCTAACCATGCATAAATATCGCCGATTTCGATTTCACTGCATTTATTTATCCTCGCCACCGGATAATCCATATGGGCGAGGCCCCCCAGAAGAGTTTTAGTACTTTTAGTTATTTTTTAGGGGATAGTGCATGATTCAGAAGATACTCCAATTCCAGTAGCATCCCTGGTTCTTTTATATGCCAGATGTAAAGCACCCATACATGGGACCTCGGTTTTAAGTCTCATCCGAAATACTATTAGTAATTCTAGTTGGCCAGCCCGGGATTCGAACCCATTACCATGAGATCAGTAGTGACTACTAATCTCGCGCTCTACCGACTGAGCTAAGCGGACTGGTTATCGCCAAAACACCAGCTTTTATAAGTACACAGGTGCGCTTTGTACCAGACTGACATAGGCTACTTTCAAGCACAGGTTACACCTCGGACATTTCTAAGACGAATCATCCTTCCGGATTCATCACGGAAAGACCCAAGTATTTACGATGGAGGTTACAGTATCATTGGAAAAGAAATTAAAAAAAAATGAAATTGAAAAAAATGGGAAAATTTGTTTTTTTCTCGAAATTTAGGTTCTCATAATGAGAAATATAAATTTAATAAAAAAAATTTCGTTTTACTCTTTTGTCAATGATACAGCTACATGTGCTTACAAGTACATTGTATGTGCATAATGACTAGTATGAGCGTAAGATATATACAAATGTAAACGATAAATATGATATTAATGGCATTTTCATTATGCACATGAAACGCTGATCGAAAAATATTATAAATTGTATAATATCATAGTCGTGTTCCTTGCAATGTCAATTACTAGTGAGTTCATTTATGTCACATTCAGGTAAATTGCACTTACACACACTTCTAACGCAACGCCTATTGTTTGCAAGATTTCTCGACCATTGATTAAGAATTTGATTTCGAATAAACTTATACTCGTTGAATGACTCCTATATTTTTTTGTTTTGATAAGACAAATAAACGATGAAAATAAAACAAAATAATAATCGTCACTTTTATTTTAAAATGAAAAGTCATAAAATTGTGACACCATGTAAAATACTGCCTGGTGGAGCTGTTGCTCACATAGCACGCACAACACAGTAGATTAACACCATACGAAAGATGCCACTATCATAAGCGTCTTACGATTTTGTATTACTAAGAATTATTTGAAACGAGCTATGTATGCGACCGATGAGACGACAACCGGCCCCGCAGTAGTTACACGAACTGGCCCTCGTCGTGGCATTTTGAACGTTGTTCAAGCAGTGATCGGGAAATATGAACTTTCGATGTTGCAAAGGTATAAATACGAGATCATAAACGTTGTAAAAGGACATGCTAAATAACAAAGAATGTTATTTTGGAACAATTCATTGTCAAAATTACGAGCCTCACTAGAATTCATCTACAAAAAGTGATTTTAGTGTCCGACAACTAATGTTTTGACTGTTGGTCGTATGTTTTTGTGGCGTACGTTATTGGTACCAGCGTCATATATCCCCTAAATAAATGCCAATATCGCAATTACGTAACTAATCAAGTATACGTTAAGCATATCTCGTGTCTACGCTAACCGTCCGTTTCATATAAATTTTATAAATGTATCCGTTGTTTTGGTAACATTTTTCATTATTAGTGTTATAGAGGTTAAGTTGATATTCCGCGTAGTATATGAGTAGCCCTACGTATCAACCAGAGTGCTAAATACACACTGTTTTTAAATATTTCTCATGGCATATTTTTGTGACTTTTCAATTTCCAGTGATGTTTATTAATTTGAATTTTTGTTAGCTTGCAATAATTTGATTTTAATAATAATTCACAGAAACATCAATTAAATATGTATTCAACTATTTAAGCAAATGCTTAAAGCAGAAAGTTTGAAGCAGACCCCTTCATAAATAACCGGTTAATCCTGCACACAATATAGGAGTTGCGTTAAGAGTGTAATCGTGTATGTAAGTGTAATATCCACAGCATCATTGTCCTACCTTGACATACATATCAATATAGCTGGATACAAATTTAACACTTATGTGTCTATATCAGGAAATGACATTTCAGTGAAGAGTGAACTTTTTTCTTTCTCTCAGCGTTCAATATTTCTAGCTATGACATTTGCAAGTGCACATCGTATTTTAATTAAATTTGTGGTATGCTGGCACACCTGGCAACCATAGTCTCAATAATGCTATTTAATTAAATATAAGTCACACTTTTTATTGTATCATCAAGATGTTAGACTGAGATCGAGGTGATCCGCATGTGAAAACCACTTGTTACTATTTATAGATTATAGATTTGTAGATTACGACATTCTTATTCTAAGCCAACAGAAACAATATCAAGAAGTATAACGACAACAATCTGTTGAATTATAATTACTTTTTAATAGACCTTTCCATGCTTTCTCTTGCTGAACAAACTACAAAAATAATGAACAATACAAGAACATCTAAGTTAACTTAAGTTCAATAACGCGCTGGGATTACCAAATTTAGTCGGAAATATTTGATTAATTTATTTCTATAGTTGCCATATTAGATCACGTATTTCATGTCTGGTTAGAACTGATGCGACCGGTTTGTCAGCCGCAAGCTAATTAAAGAATGGTTACCGTAGGCCCATCCGTGGCAGGCGCCAAGGGTTTCTGGAGGTATTGTGCGCACGAAAAATAGATGTCTCATAAGTCAAATTGGCTGGCCAATTCAATAGGGGTGACACTATAATAAACAAACACTCTACCTTTTACTTAACCTTATAAACCTTAATGCGGCGTTTCCACCTGGGTTCTATTCACTATCTTTTTTCAACAGTTTTGGGTGATGTCAAAAGGTTACACCCAAGTTGTTTTCTTTCCTGTTTGGTTGTTCGTATTTGGTCGTTCATCAATTAATTTCTATTCTCGCTGCTATGCCAAAGTGCTTTGGTTCTGTTAGCGTTTGTTTGCCCTAGTACTAGTGCATGCATATGTGTGAACAATCGCCATATCGGTATACATACATTTCTGAGAATAAAATCCTTATACTAAATATGCAATCGCATTTTATTGATACTTCATTCGGCCTTTTCATGTTGATCTTGTCCATTTCTTAGTCTCCGTCATTTTATTGACACTATTCAATTATGAAGTCAGGAGCGACGTACACGATCTTCTTCAAAGTATGCGATGGCGTATTCAAGTCCGTGCTCGTTAAAATATCAAAGATCTAAAAATACATCTTTGTATTTTTAGATCTTTAAATAAATATGAATATGTATTTCCGTTGCAGCTATTTTAGCACAAACCGTGAGAGCATCTATCTAATAATATCTTGATCAACATTGTTTACAGCTTTTAAAATAGCCAAGACGTTTTATTGTAATTCCTCTTAAGAAACATCAAAACCTGACATAGTAGGTTGATTAGAATGATCGAATCGATGGCTTAGAATTAGAAGGTCGTAAGTGCCACTAACGACCTTTTAAGACTCATACATATTTAGAATAAGCATCACAAGGCGCTTCTTATGATTTTCATAAAAATCTGAACTTGTTATGTTGACCAAAATGAAGTTGTAAAAGTTTGTTTTATCAAAAGTAAAGAGACTTTTTCCGTATTTTCTCAAAATATCGATTTGGTAGTTACAACTTTCTAATTCTAAGCCATCGAAATGATGCAGATATTTCGAGAGACCAACCTAAGCAATCGGAAATCCTCGGCGTTTATCTAATGAAAATGCGCATTTCTCAATTACGAAAATGCCCGAGTTGTTACGATTGACTACATGCATTGCCCTTCTTCTTCTACCGATTATGAACTTCATCCCTCTCTGGGACAGTGTCGTTGTATGTCATTGAAATCAAAACAAGTTTAAATATGCGTTTATTTTGTTGTGGAGTATAGGCTTATAATTAAAATTATATACATGTACATGTACTATTCACTTAAAGCATTTCTACCTGACAACATTGTACTTTCCTGACGTACTGGTAACTGATATCAATATCCCCTGTCAATGTACTGAGAAAAACAAGGATTGTATTACATTACATAGCTACCACAAATGTGGTCGTATTCTAAACATCAAGTTTCTTTTATATAAACTTGTTATATTGACACTTCTAAATATTCGTTCATATTGCATAATGAGGGGGACATTTGTGTACCAAGAAGGTGTGGCAATCGGGTGCCTTGGTGACTCTAAAACCATTCGGTGCCTTGAGTACTCACAACCATCGGACGCCTTGGTGACTCACACTCATCGGGTACATTGGTGGTTCACAACCATCGGGTACATTGGTGACGCACAACCATCGGGTAGCTTGGTGACTCACAACCGTCGGGTACATTGGTGACGCACAACCATCGGGTAGCTTGGTGACTCACAACCATCTGGTACATTGATGGGTCATAACCATCGGATATATTGGTGACGCACAACCATCGGGTAGCTTGGTGACTCACAACCATCGGGTAGCTTGGTGACTCACAACCATCGCGTGTCGTGGTGACTCACAACCATCGGGTACATTGATGGCTCACAACCATCGAGTACATTGGGGATTCGCAAACACTGGTTACATTCGTAGCTCACAACCATAAAGTGCAGTGGTGGCTCAAAATCATCGGTTATATTGGTGGCTCACAACCATCGGGTACATTGGTGGTTCACAACCATCGGGTACATTGGTGACTCACAATCATCGGGCACATTGGTGACTCACAACCATAAAGTGCAGTGGTGGCTCACAACCATCGGGTACATTGGTGGTTCACAACCATCGGGTACATCGGTGGTTCACAACCATAAAGTGCAGTGGTGGCTCACAACCATCGGGTACATTGGTGGGTCACAATCATCGGGTACATTGGTGACTCACAACCATAAAGTGCAGTGGTGGCTCACAACCATCGGGTACATTGGTGGTTCACAACCATCGGGTACATCGGTGGTTCACAACCATAAAGTGCAGTGGTGGCTCACAACCATCGGGTACATTGGTGGCTCACAACCATCGGGTACATTGGTGGGTCACAACCATCGGGCAGCTTGGTGGATCACAACCATCGGTACATTGGTGATTCACAACCATCGGGTACATTGGTGGGTCACAACCATCGGGTACAGTGGTAGCTCACAACCATCGGGTACATTGGTGATTCACAACCATCGGGCAGCTTGGTGGGTCACAACCATCGGGTACATTGGTGAATCACAACCATCGGGTACATTGGTGACACACAACCATCGGGTACATTGGTGGGTCTTACCATCGGATACATTGGTGATTCACAACCATCGGGTACATTGGTGGGTCACAACCATCTGGTACATTGGTGGGTCACAACCATCGGTTACATTGGTGGCTCACAACCATCTGGTACATTGGTGTGTCACAACCATCGGTTACATTGGAAGCTCACAACCATCGCGTGTCGTGGTGACTCACTACCATCGGGTACATTGGTGGCTCACAACCATCGCGTGTCGTGGTGACTCACAACCATCGGGTACATTGGTGGCTCACAACCATCGGGTACATTGGTGGTTCACACCCATCGGATGAACATCACATTCATGGAACGGGCACTTTGTTCGCTCACATTATGTCTGATCATGACCTGTTGATATATTGTCGGCTCGCAACCATTAGATGTTATGGCGACCACACACACCCGTTCAGTATTCCTGTTTATAACCGTATAACCAATAAGCGTCAGAGCAACCGTATACCTGTTCATATATTTTATGTTCAAATTATTGTTTCTTAGATATTGTTAGGCGACGACTACGTGACCCAAAGAAGTCGTCATACCCCAGACACCTTCATGACAATTAAATTTGTTCCAGTTGTGGTCATGTCGGTAATGGATACTGTATAAAATATTCATTAATAGTAATAACAATGTCTTGAAAGTCTTGTGCAAGAGATGTCGCTATGCGACGGGTCACTGAAATAAAAACGAGATATTTTGAGACACGATTTAGTCATTAAAGGTAAATTGCAGTAAATTAAAAAAGAAATTCACACATTTCTTTCTGAAAATATTTCCCTCGCAGTCGGAAGTCATTGGCCAAAATGGCAGCGACACCAAGCACTTCAAGTCAAGTCAAATTCACGAAACGCAGACAACTACAAAATGTGTGGGCGACGCGCGTCAACTCTTAGTCCCTTGAAGTTGGTAGATTTACTGGAAGATACGTGTAGAAGGGTAGAGCGTATCCGGTATTTGTCAATAATGTTTAATCTCACCAATCATCCTATCTTATACAACTCTCTGCTTCTTTGTGTCCGGTCTTCTATCTTCCAGGTTTGGATACATTGTAGTTGAATACACGAACATTTGACCCGTCAATTTTCATATACTTTATTTAATTTCCTGTCTGACATGAGCTCTCTTGACATGTTATATATGGTATGTCTACGTTCTATATTGGTGCGTAGGTGTTTACTTGCCTTTGTCGAATCTGTTGGGAACGTACTCATAGACACAAATTGGCTTCTGGCTTCCATAGTGTTACGAAATGACTGAGGAGTTCATAATAACCCGGAAGTTTCCGTGAAGATTAACAACCGGGAAAATAGTGCAAATATGATTGATTTCTTCACATAGTACCCCAAGTTTGTCAAAATTACAAGCCTGACTAGAATTCAACTACAAAAAGCCATTTGAATTTACGACAACTAATGTTATGACTGCTGGTTGTATGGCTTTGTGGCGTACGTTATTGGTACCAGCGTATTATATCCCCTCAATGAATGCAAACATCGCAAACATGCAACTAATCAAGTTTACGTTAAGCATGTCTCGTGTCTATGCTAACCGTTGGTTTCATGTATAAATGTGTGAGTTGTTTTGGTAACATTTTTCATTAATATTAGTGTTATCGATGTTGACATTCCACGTTGAATATGAGTAGCCCTATGTATTAACCACTGCTATGTTAACATGTTTAAGCAGCTGTCAACTACTCCCATTGTGTGAGACCCAGTAGAAAAAGGTCGTCCATCTTCGGAGATGAAGGGATATAGTAAATCCCCATTATGTCGAGGACAAATCGGAACAGGCGAATCGTCGAAATTGAGAGGGAGCTCGACATATCTGTGCAATACATGTAATTAGTATACAACAATTAAAGCAGGGCAGGACTTTGAAATGTGCTCGAAATAAGCAGCAGGGTACTCGTTATATCGAAGCTCGTCTGAACGAAGTTAAACTGCATTATCATGACAGGTCAGTTGTATGATCAAACTAGTGTCGTTTGGCCTGGAGCATTCTCACGTGTGCAAATAGCTTTTTCTGTTGCTGTTGCTGTTGCAAGGATAGACAATACATGTATTGGCAATTTTGTGTAGCATAAACACTTACAACCGTTTACAGGGCAAAGCAATTCCTCAAAAGGCATTCCAGTACAACGTATCTACTTATCAATACGCTATGTATTATCATAAAGTTCCAGCCATGACATATTATGCCAAGTCATCAATAAAATATAATGATGATACATTCTATATAAAATGGTTTGTTCGGTATTCTGGGACAACCCACGTATATTTTCATTTTCACTGACACACAAAGACCAACCAACAGACTTGGCTTGTGCAAAGCAATCTTATCCCCCACATCTTCTCTTGAGGCAATGGTTACCGCGTCATTTGATTTCACACCGCAAGCTTAACCAATCAAATCCAAACAAATTTGAAAAACTCGGGAAGAAAAGGCTCTCGGTTTGTTATCGATGAATTCGAGATGAATATCACATGGCGGTAAGATCACATAGACTGGATCTGATTAGAACTGCGAGGACAGTTTCAGATTTTAGAGCATAGTATTATAAAAGCATGGAAATCAAATACTACGGAAACGAAAGCACAAATAATGCAATGAAATATCAATAAAATAACGTGTCTGCATAATTCAGTTCTTTTCATACTGATGCGTTTTAAAGTCCACTGAGTGTGTGGATTTATTTTTTATTCAATACAATGTACCTTTAATGAATAAATTGTGTCTACGAATATCTTGCTTTTAGTTGTTCAATGAACCGTCGCCTAGCGACATTTCTTGCACACGACTTTCAAGACGTTATTATTATAAATGAATATTTTATATAGTATCCATTATCGACATGGCCACAAATGGTACAAATTTAATTGTCACGAAGGTGTCTGGGGTATGCTGACTTCTTTGAGTTATGTAGTCGTCGCCTGACAATATTTCTGAAATGAGAATTTGAACCTAAAATATATGGACAGGTATACGGTTGCTGTGATGTGCAATGGTTAAACGGTTATAAGCCGGAATACTAAAGGGATGGGTGTGGTCGCCATAACATCCAATAATTGAGAGCCGACATTATATAGACAGGTTGTATTCAGACATAATGTAGCAACCCAAGTGCCCGTTTCTTGAATGTGATGTACACCCGATGGTTGTGAATCACCAATTTACCCGATGGCTCTGAATCACCAATGTACCCGATGTTTGTGAACCACCAATGTACCCGATGGCTGTGAATCACCAATGTACCCGATGGCTGGGAACCACCAATGTACGCTATGGTTGTGAGTTACCAATGTACCCGATGGCTCTGAATCACCAATGTACCCGATGGTTGTGAACCACCAATGTACGCTATGGTTGTGAGTCACCAATGTACCCGATGGTTGTGAACCACCAATTTACCCGATGGCTCTGAATCACCAATGTACCCGATGGTTGTGAACCACCAATGTACCCGATGGTTGTGAGTCACCAATTTACCCGCTGGCTCTGAATCACCAATTTACCCGATGGTTGTGAGTCACCAATGTACCCGATGGTTGTGAACCACCAATGTACCCGATGGCTCTGAATCACCAATGTACCCGATGGCTGTGAATCACCAATGTACCCTATGGCTGTGAATCACCAATGTACCCTATGGCTGTGAATCACCAATGTACCCGATGGCTGTGAACCACCAATTTACCCGATGGCTCTGAATCACCAATGTACCCGATGTTTGTGAACCACCAATGTACCCGATGGTTGTGAACCATCAATGCACCCGATGGTTGTGAACCACCAATGTACCCGATGTTTGTGACCCACCAATGTGTCCGATGGCTGTGAACCATCAATGTATCCGATGTCTGTGAATCACCAATGTACCCCATGGCTCTGAATCACCAATGTACCCTATGGCTGTGAATCACCAATGTACCCGATGGTTGTGAACCACAAATGTACCCTATGGCTATGAACCACCAATGTACCCGATGGCTGTGAACCACCAATGTACCCTATGGTTGTGAACCACCAATGTACCCGATGGTTGTGAATCACCAATGTACCCGATGGCTGTGAACCACCAATGTACCCGATGGTTGTTACCCACCAATGTACCCGATGGTTGTGAACCATCAATGATTGTGACCCACCACGACATCTGATGGTTGTGAGTCCCCGTTTGTTGGGGTTCATCAAGGCACCCTATGGTTGTGAACCACCAATGTACCATATGGTTGTGAACCACCAATGTACCCGATGGCTGTGAACCACCAATGTACCCGATGGTTGTGAACCACCAATGTACCCTATGGTTGTGAACCACCAATGTACCCTATGGTTGTGAACCACCGATGTACCCGATGGCTGGGAACCACCAATGTACCCGATGGTTGTGAACCACCAATGTACCCGATGGTTGTGAACCACCAATGTACCCTATGGTTGTGAACCACCAATGTACCCTATGGTTGTGAACCAACAATGTACCCGATGGCTGGGAACCACCAATGTACCCGATGGTTGTGAGTCACCAATGTACCCGATGGCTGTGAAAATACCAATGTACCCGATGGCTGTGACCCACCAATGTACCCTATGGTTGTGAACCACCAATGTACCCGATGGCTGTGAACCACCAATGTACGCGATGGTTGTGCAATGTACCCTATGGCTGTGAATCACCAATGTACCCGATGGCTGTGAACCACCAATGTACCCGATGGTTGTTACCCACCAATGTACCCGATGGTTGTGAACCATCAATGATTGTGACCCACCACGACATCTGATGGTTGTGAGTCCCCGTTTGTTGGGGTTCATCAAGGCACCCGATGGTTGTGAACCATCAATGTACCCGGATAATGTAGATGTAGGCCATGCAGACGAGAGTATAAAACACGCCGCTAGGTCCCTATCTTGGGGTTGACAGAGGGCTCAGATTCCCAAAGTAACCAAAATAGCAGTATGCAATTTGCGACTTTGGATGGGTTCGAGGCTATTTTTGGCCATCCTTTCAGTCACACGAAAGGGGCCTAGCGACGGTCGTGTTCGACTCCCATGAGCCTGACCTTTATCTACATACTCGGTCTTCCGGGGTCACATAGCCTGGTTTGGGCTCTGTTCGGTCCCGAAACCGGCCTAAAACGCAACGTTTAATACTCTGATATTATTGGCACCAAGGGGTCAGGCCCCCTAGCCCCTATCAGCCACAAGATTGGAACGTGTGGGGGTCTCGTTCGGCTCTCATGAGCATACACTACGTCTGTATAACCGGTATTTTGGCGTGAAAAAGTGTGGTTTGGGCTGTACACGTGCTCGAACCCATCCAAAGTCGCCCATTGCACACCGCTTCTGTGGCTACTTTGGGGGTCTGGCCCCTCTTTCAGCTCCAAGATAGGGGCCTAGCGACGGTTTATCAGCCTGACCTACATATACATATTCGGCCGTCCGGGGACAAAGAGCCTGATTGCCTCAGTACGCTCCTTTTTATCAAACCAAGTCTGATTGTTTGCTAGGAAATGCAGTGGTGAAAATTACGTTTACACCGTTTAAGAGCGACTGCGACAATCGAGCGATATTTGCTCGATATATTGTCGCGCCTCGCTTCGTGTATCGCGCTATTATCGCCCGTGGCTTCGAGTGTCGTGTCTCGTGGTTTAAAAATTGTATGCGACTGCGACAATCGAGCGATATAATATCGTGCCTCGCTTCGAGTGTCGCCTGATTCTCGCGTGTCGCTTCGTGTATCGCTTCGCATCTCGTGCCTCGACCTAGGAACGCGAGACACGAGAATGACGCGACACACGAAGCCAGGCGCGATATTTCAGCGCGAGACACGAAGCGACATGTGCGAATCGCGCGACACACGAAGCGAGACACGATATTTTACCGCGAAATCTCGTGGTTTTAGATACTGAGACAGAACGAGATCTCGTGTTTGAACATCTCGCTTCGTGTATCGCCCGATTGTCGCTTGTCGCTTCGTGTTTCGCGCAATTATCGCCCCTCGCCCTCTTTATACGAGGCATGAAAATTCATATTGCACTAACCGGATTCCGTATCTTCCAGCTTTGAAGACAAGTTCAATTGTTCAAATTGAATTTGCCAGTCAATTGAGAAAACCCCCGCGACAAAAAGCGCTAACTGTCTTATTCACAATTATCGTCTTATATCAGATATACAGATCGATTTCTTCCTAAAATCTATGTCTCATCTTGTTTTGGGCTTCAAGTATCATACTCGTTCATGAATTTAGATTGTTCTACACCTCATACACCTCTTTCAAATTCTAAAGTCACTAAGGCGATTACGTCCGTCACACAAAGCGGTACCGACGTAATGCGAAGAATTGCTTTGATTTATCATAAACCAAATTTTCATCTATCTACGAGATATTTTTAATGTTCGAATTTTTAAATCCACGGGTCATTGTTCAAATTGTATTAAAATTACAACTTTACACCACCTTCAGTCATTTTCTCTTCTTTGAATATGGGAATACGCCTGACACCAAATCGAAGGTCATGTATCCGAAAAGACAAACTTGCACAATCCCTGAAATTGGTTTATATACCAATTAGAATAATCTGATAACAAGTCCATTATGAAGGATTACTAATTTATCAACTGGGTTTCTGACTTACCATTTCTCGTCATTAATAAGTAAATTATGAAAAAAAATGTTAAGAATAGGACTCTCGGGATGACTCTAAACCGTATGATTGTTTGATCTGGTGAAATGTGATTTACTCTTAGGCTGTCGTGGACGATACTTACTATTATAACTGTGTATTTTATGTTACGCGAATCTTGGTGTTACCCCTTTCGACGATAGTAACCACTCGGGTCTTTCCGTGATGAATCCGGAAGCTCCGATCAATCGTCTTAGAATTGTCTGAGGTGCGCCGATTGCACTTACGAGTATATTCCATATACGGTACCATACTTTCAACAGGTTCTCCTTTTCAAGATTGATTTCTAACCTACAATATCATACCACAATGGTGACGAGGAATTAGGTACCGAGGACAATTTGTATAAGTTAAAGAAACAATTTCACAATTTACCTTAACTACTTGTTTCTTTGAATTAACATAAAAATGAATTGTATGTCACCTTAGTGGATTATAGTTATAATGGAAGAAATGCTAAATGCTATAAAGGATAGATGTGCACAAGGGTTGTGCTGGTGGCAATGGTCATGTATGTAATTTGTCACGGTTGTACATCCAAACATACACATACAAATGTGAACTGGATATGGCTTTCCCACAGACAATGCCAATGATACGCAGTGAGAGGTCCCGGGGGTACCGTATATTTCAATAATTCATGATCGTGTACTGGGGTTATATTGTCCAAATAATGTTGGGAAAATTGATACACTATTTCCCACTACTAATATCATAAACTAAATCCCCTCTATACAATCATCCCACTTTATGACAGATATTACATTGTTTCAACACGACAATTTTAGTCTCGCTAGTTAATTATAGTTAAACAGAAAATTGTGTCAATAGTCAGTGTGCTGAAATGAGACAGTTCTGATACTGTACGAGACAAGGTCCTGGGAATGTGTTCTACTGATACCATTTTGTACTTAGTTAGGTTAGTACGATAGTGTGGAAACTTAAGTCGATTATGAACAAGGGACAATGTAAGATGTAGGTATATAGGTTATATTCGACCCCTCATTCCTGATGACACGAGTATATGGTATGAAAGGCGTTTCTTAAGTAGCATCTTGAGCCAGACATACCATATCCAAAGACTGTCGTTCTTTGATAAGATGCTGTGGCGATTGCTGTTGAAGGCCTTAGCGTTATTTTCTACTCGTGAAGGTCGATTGTTTTGACCCTGTATTTCTTCTCGAGTTCTTGGCCAACTCATAGTGTCACTGTGATTGCTAAAGTACAATTAGAAAACTCATTTAAGTAAACTTGAACAAAGGACTAAATTGACACTACTTACATTCTACTTGATTATCGATACAAGTAATTAGTCCAGTCATTGAAGCTAAAAAATATGGTCAACCTCAAACAAATTGCAAAACAGAGTTTCTTTGCATTTTCATCATCTACAGACTATTATCGACTACAGACAAAACGTCAAATATGCGAGTTCAGTGGGGAATATACAAAAAAATCGACATGTTTAAGGTCACTTTTGGTAGCAATTTTAGCATTTTCCTTATTTCATACTACATGGGAAATTTTAAGTTCTAATAATTCCCGTGAAAGTCGTTAAATATTTACTAATTGCACCTTAAAGCTTATATTTTCTGAAAGATACAACCTTCTTCTATCGAATACAAATATTGATTTTATCATCAGACAATTTACTTTACATATATATGCCAGTCTACGTGTTGGTATACTACCCATTCAAATGTCGACAAAATGACTCAAAATAGCACTTGGAAGGGGAAACAAAAGTTTTGTTCATTTCTTTAATATTAATCCAATTTGTTTAAAATTTACACATATCATGTGTTGTATACATGTGTGTCTTATGGAAAAAGGATATTTGTGTTTGGACAGTATACAATACAGACAATTTACAAAATGTACACGAATCTATCGATTCTGGAGAAATAGTGATTGTTCTCTTTGTCTGTTCGTCCACAATTGCATTTGTACTCACAATTTTGACTCTATGATTATGAAACTTGGTCAGAGTGATCATCTGAACAAAATTTAGGCCAAGGAAGAAAATGGATGATTAAGGGTAAAAAACTAGGTCACTAGGTCAAAGTGTTGCAAAACCTTGTGTAGTCGCTAGAGGTCATAATGTTGACCTTATATTTATGAAACTTGGCAACAATAATAATATCAACAAAATATAGGTCAAAGTTATAAATTGGGTCATCCGGGGTCAAAAAGTAGGTCGCTAGTTAAAATAAAAGGTAAACGTTGTGTAGGTACAAAATTCACAATTTTGGTCTAATATTTATGCAACTTGGTCACAATGCTCATATCAAAACATCTAAGACAAGTATGTTATTGAGTTATTTGGGTCAAAATTAGGTCAATAGGTTAAAATAATTAATGAAACTTTTTGGCGCATGAAGGTTTTTCTATTATTTGACCTAGTGACCTACCTAGTTTTAACTCATGATAAGTAAATATTGAATTTGACCTACATTTTGTCTTCATGATTCATGTGACATAGTTTCATAAAGATTAGGTAAAAAGGGTGCATTCTAAAGATTTGTTCTATAATTTGGCCTAGTGACCTAGTTTTTAACTCCGGTTAATCCAATTTCATACATGACCTTGACTTTTGTAAGGTGATCATTGTTACTAAACTACATAAGTGTAAGGTCAAAATTGCGACCCCTGGTGACTATATCTTGTTTTTTCTATGTTTTGACATAGTGACCTAGATTTTGGCTCCGGTTATTTATTTTATCTAGATTAGCTTACGATGATCATTGTTGCCAAGTTTAATAAAAATCAGACCAAAATTGCGACCTGTAAGCACGATGTAAAAATAAGTTACTAGTGCAAGTCAAGATTTATTCACATCAAAAGTGACAAATATCGCGAAAACATGTGACAATTGAATATATTTGTAAATATTTCAAAAAGTCCCACAAATATTCAATTAGGACATTTTGTACATTGCTAAGGATAGCTTTACGCACCATATAAACACAAAACTGTTTGTTTTGCAATTAGTTTGAGGTTAAAAGTTAAAATGACTGGACTAAATATAAAGCTGACAATTTAAATCGAGACAAATTTTAATCTCTGGAATTGTCTAAAACACGTGTATGCTTATAAATAATTTCACAGTTAATTGCCATGAATATGATTAATACAAAACAAGCCTGCGATATATTGGTTTCTAATCAAATGGCATAATCTGATCGCTTGATTCTCACTATTATGTGCGATTTGAAGTCAATGACATGACTACTTGTTCCGATGTTGAATAATACAATAATATTGTAAAGGCATGAATATTAAATTATAAATGGCGGATTAGTTTTCATTGATCACGCGGATGATCTCAATCACGCTATTGAATACCCACAATTTATCCACAAGTTTTCTGTATCCTGTATACTGCATAAATACTTTTTGTAAAGTGAACTAAAAACAACAACAACGAACCTTTTTGTACACACTCTGTCGATATTAGCTTTTTTGTTACCTGCACTGTGCCATTTTACAGTTTTGGTTATCATTGAATTAACAGTTTTACCGTTTGATTAGTGTATGGTTTGCTGGCTTAGAAAGATAAGATCGTAAGAAAACGTCTGAAAATCGCTTCACTTATGGAAAACCAGCTTTTGGAACTTCAGTTTGGTCACCATGACAAGTTCCGATTTTCATAAGAAGCGCCTAGTGATACAGGTTTCAAATATGTATGCGTCTTATAAGGTAGTAAGTACCTACCATTGACTTAACCGGGTTTAACCGATTTGGTAACCTTTGAGTTACTGGCTTTTACCGATTTGGTTACCTTTGAGTTACTGTCTTTTACCGATTTGGTTACCTTTGAATTACTGGTTTTTACCGATTTGGTTACCTTTCAGTTACTGGCTTTTACCGATTTGGTTACCTTTGAGTTACTGGTTTTTACCGATTTGGTTACCTTTGAGTTACTGTCATTTATCGATTTTGGTTACCTTTAAGTTACTGGCTTTTACCGATTTGGTAACCATTGAATTACTGGTTTAACCGATTTGATTACCTTTGAGTTACTGGCTTTTACCGATTTGGTTACCTTAAAGTTACTGGCTTTTAACAATTTTGGTTACCTTTGAGTTACTGGCTTTTACCGATTTGGTAACCATTGAGTTACTGGTTTTACCGATTTGGTTACTTGAACGACGCTGTTTATCTATACGTTGGTGCATTATCGAAAGCATTGTCTTGTGACGCATAACTCTCATAATGTTTATGATATCAGAACATTTAACTATTATATGCCAACGTAACCTCCTGTTATCAGGTACTCTGTGTTAACCAATGAAAAGTGTGCGCGGGTGATAATTGATATATGTTTTATTGATTGGTTATTATATCCCATCTGCGGACTGCACGAAACCAACCTGTCACTGGAACCAATTTACCCATAAAACAATCGCTGTATCTTCTCCTCTCAAATTATATTCATATTTCATCTGGTTGCATTGAATTATTTATGAAATGGTTTGTCTCACTGCAACTTGAGTATTCATGCACCATCAGGCTGTGGTTCTGGAGTAAGAAAATACAACAAACAAATTTGAGTACCTCGTTACTGTAGTTCTTAAAGATTTCGGTTGAATTATGTGAAATAAATATTGAGAAGGCTTCGCGAAACAATAGTGTGCACTTCATATCCGCGTAAAATATGGAACGCCTTGGTGATCTTAACATACCTTAGCTACACACCCGACCGTAAGCGAATGTAGGCTAAAATGGCAATATGCTACTTTTAAAGGTCGCCCGAAATGATCATGTTACAGTGAGCCTAGCGTGACTAACTTTATTTAGAAAAGAAGATTTTTTTTGTCTATTTAGAGCACTAACCTGTCCTCTTTGCTAAATATGCTCCGTTTTTATAAAACGATTTTTCGCAGGGACTTGTACGCTATGGATAATCTCAGTTTTGGAAAACTTGTGGTCAAATCCTTCTTTAAAGTTTGCTACCTTGAAACCTGCACACGACCTTGGTCATGTGATATTCTAAATAGTCTTGGATGATAGTGACACATCTGAATTGGGACCATCGTCGGATACCCACAGTCGTTGCCTCCGCTCCGCTCCGTACTGTGGGTATCCGAAGATGAATTGGGACATGAAGACTAGTAATCTAAATTGCTTGCCGTAAGCCTCCAGTCAGTAGACGAAACCTGTTGGTGGTGTTTTCTGTAAATTGCCAAACTTTAAAGTATTTTTTATTGCTAATTAGCTATCAACTGTTATATTAAATATATCTTATGTCGATTCTAACAAAGTCATTTTAATTGTTTAATATTCGAAATACTGAAGGGTGTGCATAATATTGAGTTGCATTTCCCATACATTTTCATTAATTAATGATTTTACTAGATTTAAGATTAACTTCTTGTGTTTGTGTTGGAAGGGACAGTTTCCTCAACGTTAATGACAACATGGTATTCCTACGCACGAGTCACGTTTTCACCAAATTACCCATTGCAGGAAATATGTGATCCTGCATTAGTTCAAGAAGTTTATTATTCATCAACAACCAAAAAAATACTCATCAGATTGAACGAGACAGCCTCGAGGTTTCTGAGCATGATAACTCTAATTTATTTAAGAATGAAGAATTCCCCCTTCAGAGTTTTGAGAGTTTTTGTGGTAAAGGCAAAGTTGTATTTCCTTATAAAAGCAATTACTTAAGTGTCATATTGGTTCTATGGATTTGCAGGTCTAACACATTCTCTTAAAGCGGCATCTTTTCATGACATAAAATCGGGAGTTTGTTACTACAAGTGAAAGGTCTTGAAGAACTTATTGCTTAACTCTTTAATAATGAAAGCATTGCACGTGTCTTGTTATTGTTTTGTAGAAGCTATAACTTGTTGATTCGTAAGTTGAAAATCGATGTACTAAACTATTTGAAAGTAATATTTCCATATAAGTAGCCTCATTTTTTTGTAGAGAAACTTTCGAAAGTTTAAGACCTGACACACGCACCCTACAGGTCAGTGATACAACGATATTTCGCACCTTGGAAAAGTATACCCGAGGATCCTGCAACAGGTTTAGATTATGGTGAACCTTTCTGAACCGTAATGTAAATGGTATAGCTATTTGACCTGATCTAGACCTTTATGCATGAATATAGTACAAGATTTTGCTTTGAATATATCCTTATGGTATAATTGGGCAACAGAAACATAACATAGCTTTGGTCTACGCGAAGGAAGGACTCAATAATACCATGAACAATTAACACATCACACTGTTTTATCATTTAATACCCCCGGTTACTATATGTACTTTTGTCAGCATCAATTAAAAATTAAATAAAACCAATATCTACTGGTATATACAAATGTCCTGGTATTTGAGTTCCACAACTGGCATTTGTGTCTATGCTTGTATTTTATCTATAGACTATAATATAATTTGCTTTTAAAAGTACATATAATTATAGGCATCTCTCAGCTTTTAGGACAACGACCTGGCAGAAAGTACGTCTGATTGGTAGTATTGGTTGTAATTTTTCACCTTCGCAATGACATTTCAGTCGGAAATCTCTTTATACAAACGACCAGTTTGTATGTTGGGCCATTTTGCCATTGTTTGTAGGAATATGCTTAGATGTGTGTTTATGAGCGGACTGTGTCACTCGGCTAGCCCAGTTTGTAAACACTCGACGCCCGTGTAGTATAAGTACATCGGACAGACCAAGTTCGCATCCCAGGCTCAGGACGGGTTCTATCATTCCATTAGATTGGTGCTTATTTAGTGATGCATTTAATTCTAAAAACAAAAGCATTTTATTACTTAGCCAGGACAACTGTTTAGCTCAATGATTCGCCATCTATACTATGTCTGAAAAATTGTCAAACAACCGGCGTGGTTATACACTGCTAATAAAAAGCAACGCAAAATATGTATCATTCATTTACTTCTTATATACCCAAACATATCCCACTCACGAAATCTCATTATGTTCTTATTTTCTACTTATAGGTTCAGCGCACACCGTGCTCGCAGATTACTGGAAATTAAAGCTTGGAAAAGAGTTTCAATGGTAAAAAATCTTTATTCAATTATGTCGTAGAAATAAACTTCTCAATTAGTGAACTACCGGTATCTTACCATACTTTGTGTTCTTAACTAGTTGGTCCAGGGTTTGTGTTATAATAAGGGAGTTCATTGTTCCTATGTGACATATTCTATGACACTTGGACGGTAGGAACAAATAATGAACTCGTACCGTTAAGGTAATAAATTGTTGGTGTTGTGGGTTTGAATTTCACCCATCAGGTGAAAGGTACATACTTGTGTATACAGTATTGGGAATAACTTGATTAAAAAGGTACTTACCACTGTGAAGTATATCGTTAGTATCATTTTAGTCACGTGATTCCCCACACTGATATATTCTAATACGACTTTGATGGCGATAAACCCCCTTATCACTTTTTTGTCGTTCGACTTTTATTAATTCCTAATCAGTGAAATTGAAGCATGTATGTTATAGTCATAACATGTGAACAACAGCAAACAATATATAACAATGTATTGTATGTAGCAATAAAACATGTATTTAATTCAAGTATTTTTTGTATTTACCTTCTTGATAAAACCTATCGGCGTTTTTCTAGAACAACTTAAGTTATTAATAATTAGCCTGCATAATGCTTTGATAATAACATGTTTATTTCTGGTTTCCAGCTAGACGATGCTCACAACGTGGTGGAGTACTTAGAGTTAAAATCATCCCCGGTGGTCGTATAGAACTAACTGGTCAGGCCAGGGTTGTTCTGACTGAAATACTGAAGTTATAACAACATCATCCATTTAAACACTACATATTCTGGAACAATCCGCATTATTCGTGATAAGCCAGTATAATGCTTTTGTAACAATATGTTATTTCTGATTTTCAGCTAGACAATGCTCACAACGTGGTGGAGAACTTACAGTGAAAATCATCCCTGGTGGTCGTGTAGAACTAACTGGTCAGGCCAGGGTTGTACTGACTCGGACCTTGAAGATGTAACAACATCATCCATTTAAACACTACACAATGCGCGTATACAGTACATGTTTGAAAACGAACAAACATAATTATTATGTTTCGATATTATCATACACATTGTAATACATTGTATATACTATAAATTCATTACTTTTCGTGGGGGATTAAATTTCATAGATTCCAGGGTTCATCTTCTACCACGAAATTTAATCACATCGAACAATAATTTTGACCCTTGTATTTACCTGAAATAAACAATCCACGAATTTACGACTCATCGAAATGGTCTTTTTTACTTAAACCATGAAAGTTCGTCCCATTTAACAGTATCATGATAAAACTAATACATGTGTTTCTCGCTTTATAATATCGCCACCATTATTAGCTGCGTTTTGGGGTTATTGATTTACTACTAATTTTCAAAAAAGTGAATAACTGCATATTCTATTGTGATGTAGTTTCTGAGAATAACATCAGTTTCTGTATGTGTCAGACGTGAATAACATATCCCTGTGGGAATTGACGATAGTTTACTGCTGAAAGAGGCAGCTGATTTCCTATTGCATGAAAGGTTGAATGGAGGAATGGTGCTTCAATAAGTGAAAGAATGTAAAGTGGGACAAAGGTTTTGTATACACCTGTCAGATTTTCCACAGTATGCGAAAGTAGATTTACATTTTTTTTATATGCGAGGTGACAAAATAAAGAAGGCGTCAGTGATTAGCTATCCCTAACAGTGCATATTAGTATTAAGCCACCAACATTGTCCTCTGGGTAGGGTTCATGATATTACCGCTTTGGTTCCAAAACTGCCCAGAATCCCAGTCCATACCGTCCATACTCTAAGTCCGTGATTTCCATGAACTAACTGACGGTTTCCGTATCACCCAGTCCGTGTGTTCGATGATATCCGTGTTGCAATACCACACAGAGCTGTGTTTTTTTATGTTTGCTTTATTGTATCAAAAGGAAAAATTGAGCGACGTTTTGACCCAAATATGGATTTTTTAAATGTTACAAAAATAATATTAGCAAAGAAAGTGATAATCTTTATCTATTATTTCTCATTTCAACCTAACACATCTTGAACCAACTCTAACTATGGAAACCCTAAATGGACAGGTCATTAAATACACGTACATCAAAATGCCAGTATACACATGTAATAATTATAATAGTAAACAGCAAACCTCCAAGTCAAGACGTTGCTAGAAACCGTAACATCAGCAAAGCACATTGGCATAATTATTCAAAATATTTTCACATGATACACCCACCGTGTCACTTTCAGAGATAAGGCACATCAGATATTTATGCTGAACAGTCAAACCAAGCCGCCACCCACATGTAATAATGTCGATGACAGCAAAGGTTGGTTAGTAAAAGACATTCGTAAAGGACAAAAACAGTGTCTCTCTTAATTACGTCTGCTTTAATGAACTTAAAAATAATCGTCTCAAGAAAAACTTTTTTAACCTTTCAATATCTGTTCTTTCTGAAAATGTTTCCTCGCCGTCAGATTCACTGACCAAAGAGGCAAAGACCACACACTCACGATTGTCTAAGTCAAATTAGACAGCTACAACATGTGTTGGTGACGCGCGTCAAGTCTTCGTGCCCGGAAGTTTGTTGATTTACTGGAAGATAGAAGTAGAAGGGAAGAGAGCATACAGTGATTGTCAATCATGTTTAATGTCATCAATCACCCGATCTTGTACAACTATGTGACCGCCCTTCTATCCGGTTTATAAACATGGTAGTTGAATATGCGTAAATGTGAACCGTCAATTTCCACAGACTTTATTTAATTTTCTGTCTGGCATGAGCTCTCTTGACATGCTATATATGGTATGCCTACGTTCTATATTGGTGCGTAGGTGTTAACTTGCCTTTATCGAATCTGCAGGGAACGTACTCGTAGACACAAATTGGCTTCTGGCTTCCATAGTGGTACGAAATGACTGAGGAGTTTCTAATATTCCGGAAGTTTCGGTGAAACTATCGGGAAAACCGAGTTGCTCATATCGTACCCAAAGTTTGTCAAAATTACGAGCCTCGCTAAAATTCATCTACAAAAAGTGATTTTAATGTACGACAACTAATGTTTTGACTGTTGGTAATATGTTTTTGTGGCGTACGTTATTGGTACCAGCGCGTATTATTAGTATATTCCCTAAATGGATGCCAATATCGCAAGCAAGCAACTAATCAAGTACATGTTAAGTATCTATGTGTCTATGCTAACCGTCGGTTTCATGTACAATTGTATAAATATATCCGTTGTTTTGGTAACATCCTTCATTAACATTGGTGTTATTGATATTATGTTGACATTCCACGTATAATATGAGTACCCGTATGTATCAACCACTGTTATGTAAACATGTTAAAGCAGCTGTCAACTACTTCAACAGTGTGAGACCCAGTAAAACAAGAGTGTCCCACTACGTTGGTAAAAGGATATTATTATGACAGGTCAATTGTACGACCAGACTAGTGTCTTGTGGCCTTGAGCATCCCCACGTGCGCAAATAGTCATTTTCTGTTGCTAATGCAAGGATAGAAATTACATGTACACATGTATTGGCAGTTTGTGTATCATAAACACTTACAACCGTTTACGGTGCCAATCAATTCCTCTTTAGGCATTCCAGTATAATGTATCTACTTATCAATACGCAATGTATCATCATAACTTCCCAGTCATGACAGTTTATGCCAAGTCATCAATAAAATATAATGATGATAAATTCTGTATGAAACGGTGTGTGTTTTTTCACTTTTACTGACACACATAGACCGACTAACAAATTTGAATTGTACAAAGCAATCATACCCCACACCTTCTTGGGGCAATGCTTAACAGCATCATTTGATTTCACACAGTGAGCTTAACAAATCAGTTTCAATCAAATTCGAAGACTCCATGAAGAAAATGTTCTCGGTGAATTCGAGTAGAATATCACATGGCGGTAAGATCACACAGTCTTGATCTGATTAGATCCGCGAGGACAGTTTCAGAAATTAGAGCATAATATTATTGAAGCATGGAAATCAAGTAAACGGAAACGAGAGCACAAATAATGTAATGAAAATATCAAAATGACAGAATGCATTCCCTTCTGTAGCTCTATGGTTAGCGTGCTTGCCGCCTCAACCTGCTATCCGGGTTCACATCCGGTTTAAGACATAAATATGCCGGTCATCTTTGGCAAAAGCTGACTGACAAGTAAAGGCTACGTTCGGCATTGAAGAATAATTAATGCATACACATTTAACATTACTGACAACTAAATATCAACATTTCATAATTTAATTACTTAATTGTATTACTAACTGAACGACCTATGTCAATTGCATTCCCCAATCCGAATGATGAAAGTGCCTTAGACTGCGTTTTAATTTTCTGTTGTAAAATGTAGTTAAACTGCTTTAACTATTCTGGAGATAAAGAATATTGACAGAATGTAGTTATTGTTTTAATCTGATGCAGTTTTAAATCCACAGAGTGTATGCAAAATTTACTACCTTTAATGATGTTGTTGTGTGTCATGGCGACCGTCTCATAAAACATCGCTTTTAGTTCAATGACGCGTCGCCTAATGATATTTCTCGTAATAGAATCATAAAAGAGCTTTCAAGACGTTATGATTGTAAATGAAGACTTTATTTAAGGAAATCCGGGTCTAATAAAGAATCTCCTTTTGAAGAGTTCTCAATTTCAGTAATTTTATGACAAATTGACTGATTTCCTGTAGGTCGTGGGTTCAACCCCCACTAGAGCCAAAATATTTTTTTTCTTTTTTATTTAATGTTTAGTTCTAAGACAATGTTTTGGCTTCGTAACATCACTTTATAGTGTATTTTGGAGAAAAATATTTTTTTTCTATTTTTTTTTCTTTATTTTTTTTAGGAATTAATATGTGGTAAACAGATGAAAATCGGGTTACTAAGGATTTCTGAAATGTATATTTTCAAAACCGCTCGGTTATACCTTTTAAAATTGTGTTAAAACATTACACACACATTGAAGTTATTTTTGAAAAAAATTCAATGGTGCCAATTGTTTTGATCATATTTTATTTCCATTTATCTATAGGGTACTTATTGGCAATATGCAAAAAAATGCCTTAATTTCGAGGAGGGTGGGGTTACATTTTATTTTTATCTACTTCATTATTATACCAAACATCATTTTTACACTTTTGATTGAAGAAATAATCATTATCATTATATTTAAATAGACTTTTGTTAGCTCTTGTGTTATCTGTTGGAGATTTATTTTATTTATCATGCGGTTGCCTCCATTTGTTTGTGCAGTACGTTCTTAGGCTGGGTGTAGGGAAATTAAAATAGCAATTACTCCCTTAAATGACAATACATGTGTTTTAAAATTCACATGCAGTTGTCTTAATGGGTATACAATAGAATAAAAATATTTAAAATGCATTCCTCAAAATTAAAAAAAAAAGTTTTTACACCCGGACATCGTTAATACAAATTTAATTACTGACATGACCAACTGGTACAAATATAATTGTCACGAAGTTGAATTATCGTGAAAAAAGGGACGGAATAAAAGGACCATGTGAATATCAAGAAGGCCAGAAAAAAGCCTGGTAATCCGTATGATATGCAATTATGCAGCATCTTGTGTGCCCTCAGACTACATAGGCGTTCCGTATTGTCCACGTTCTTATTAACATGGATATAAAGTAAATCCTAGAGCATCACATGATATGTTTCTCTAAGCCATCTCTCAATATTTATTTACACATAATTCGACGGAACTTTTTAAGAACTACAGTAAATCAACAAGATACTAATACTAGTATTTATTTGTTGTATTTTCTTACTCCAGAACCACAGCCTGATGGTGCATGAATAATCAAGTTACAGAGAGACAGCCTATTTCATAAATAATTCAATGCTACCAGATGCAATATGAATATTATTTGAGAGGAGAAGATACAGCGATTGTTTTATGGGTAAATTGGTTCCAGTGACAGGATAGTTTCGTGCACTCCACTGGGGTATAATAACCAATCAATAAAACATGTATCAATTATCACCCGCTAACACTTTTCATTGGTTAACACAGAGTACCTGATAACAGGAGGTTACGTAGGCATATAATGGTTGAATGAGTCTGATGTCTTAAAATACAGGTGGATACACGTCACCTGACAATGCATTCGATAATTCACTAACGTGCAGATAAACAACATGGTCCAGAAAACCAAATTGGTAAAATCCAGTCAATCATTGGTTACCAAATGGGTAAAACCCGGTAAATAAATGGTTACCAATTAGGTAAAGCGCATTTAATAAATGGTTACCGAATTTACACAACCCAGTAACTCAAAGGTTACCAAATCGGTGAAAACCAGTAACTCCAAGGTAACCACATCGGTTCAACTCAGACCCTCAATGCTTACCAAATCAATAAAAGCCAATTACCAAATCGGTAAAAACCAGAAACTCAAAGGTTACCAAATCGGTAAGCACGAGTATCGTAAAGGTGACAAAATTAGTACAGTATACCATACGTAACTAAAACGGTACAATTTTTCAGTACAGGTACGAATCGGGAAAGTCCACTAACAAAAATCCGAAAGACTAATAAAACAACTGTATTTTGAACGTTCGTATAACCAAAAATAGCTATACATCAGCCACGACATACACCCAAAACAGAATAAAATAGCCACGAACATATCACAAAACCGGTAATAAACAGGAACAGAACTTTGAAACCTGCATCAATAGGCCATTTTCATGAATATCTGAACTTGTCATGTTGACCAAACTGAAGTTCAAAACGCTGTTTTCCAGAAGTAAAGAATACAGAGTTCTCGGAAATTATTGAGAATCTAACTTAGCATAATTGCACACATTTGAATGGGGAAAAATGTTACATTTGTACATTGTTTACTAGATCTAATTTGTAAAACATAAAATTAGTGAGTTATTTTTGAAATATTTTTTTGTGAAAGGGCATAAAGGGATATTGAATCCAAAATACTCTATTACATATCTGAACATGCCAGTAATAAATTTTCAGCACTTTTTACATGATTAAAAAACATGAACAATTTGGAAAATATTATTATTTGCCCAAAACGACATTTTGTGAAAAAATATACCAAAAATATACCTATTTTGGGGTCATATTGCGATTATTGCCACACTAAGGCCAACTTATGAAGTTCATTACAATTTTATCATTTGTTTATTATGCATTAATATATGGAGAATAAAAACAACAACAAACAGTGCCCAACAACGCATTTTAAAACTTTCCTTAGTGATTTTTTAAACCCAACCCCCATTTTGGGTGGCAGTAATTTGCTGCACCCCATGTACAATTTGCAGCTCCAGTTAGTTTAGAACATGCAATTTTACATTGGATTTACATTTTATGTCAATAAATTGCTCCCAGTGTCAATTATGAACTATCTCTTAATACTTTCATGTTAAATAAAGGTCCTGAATTAGGCATTGTATGCAAAACTGGCAAATTTTACAATTTGTGGCTTAAAATTCCTGTTGCCATGACAACCATTGTCTCGTCTGTACTAAAATCATTGGCAATTCATACAATGGTCTTGGATACCTAACTTATACAAATTAACAGTTGTTTGTTTATCAAATAAAATATTTAAACCAATTTGGAAACACCTTAAAATTCTCAATAATTTCTGGGAACACTATACCTTCCTTTTTTTCTTGACTTTGCAACATCATTGTATTATTCACCATTGAAAACCCGGTCCACCGTTTACTTCAAATTGGGCTCAATAGTGAGAATCAAGCGATCAAATTATGATAAAAAGTATTAGAAACTTATATTTCGCAAATTTGTATTGAATTAATCATATTCATGGCAATTAACTGTGAAATTATTTTTAAGATACACATATTTTAGAAAATTCCAGAGATTGGCGTCTCGGATCAAATTGTTCGCTTTATATTACTTGTATTGCTAATCACTAGCGTGCATTGTTGGTTAACGTTTAAAAATAAAAATTAATGACTTGTTCCATTTTAATTTGTATGTTTGAAGGATAAACTTATGTGTTGGTGTTTGAAAGGCCAGTTTATAATATGTACAGCAATAGCCACAAACATTGTTCCCGTTTCGGTCTCAAGCTGTTCCTTGGTAAACTCCTCTCATACCATATACTTGTATGATCAGGAAATGAGGTATCGTATATAACCTATATAAGTACATCTCGCTTTGGCCCTTGTTCATAGTCGACCTAAATATCCACTAACCAAGTTCAAAATGGTACCAGTATAACACAAACCAGCCCACTCACTCTTGACACAATATTATGTTTAACTTTCAATTAACTTGCGTTCCACGCAAGTTTGCGTGACTAAACTTGTCGTTTAGAAACAATGAAATATCTGTCATAAAGTGGGAGGATTGTATAGAAGGGATTTTGTTGATGATAATATAAGTGGTGAGGAATAGTGTATCAATGTTTGCAGCATTATTTGGACATTATAAACCCAGTACGTGATCATGAATTAATGAATGATAAGGTACCTCCGGGACCACCGACTACGGATTATTTGGAACATTTCATCAACACTTCTATACAGATTGCAGGTGTTCGTACCTGGAATGTTTTTGACGACCTCATACCTCAACTTCGTGACAATTATATTTGTACCAGTTGGTAATGTCGGTAATTAAATGAATATTATATATAAACTCTTCAAAAAAGCATAGTGTCTTGAAAGCTCTTTTAGGATTCTATAACGAGAAATATCATCAGGCGACGCGTAATTGAACTAAATGCGATGTTTTATGAGACGGTCGCCATGACACACAACTACATCATTAAAGGTAGTAAATTTTGCATACACTCTGCGGATTTAAAAAATGCATCAGAATAAATACAATTAAGTAAGAACATTATGAGAAGTTGATATAGTTGTCAGTAATGTTAAATGTGTCTACCTTAATTATTCTTCAATGCCGAACATAGCCTTTATTTGTCAATCAGTTTTTGATAAAGATGACCGGCATATTTATGTCTTAAACCGGATGTGAACCCGGATAGCAGGTTGAGGCGGCAAGCACGCTAACCATAGAGCTACACAAGGGAATGCATTCTGTCATTTTGATATTTTCATTGCATTATTTGTGCTCTCTTTATTGGATTTCCATGCTTTTATTACATTATGCTCTAAATCCTGCAACTGTCCTCGCAGTTCTTATCAGATCAAGTCTATGTGATCTTACCGCCATGTGATATTCATCTCGAATTCATCGAGAACAAACTTGGAGCCATTGCTTCCCCGAAGTCTTCATATTTGTTGTTTGAAATTGATTTGTTAAGCTCGAAGCGTGAAATCAAATGACGCGGTAAGCATTGCCTCAAGAGAAGATGTAGGGGGTGTGATTGCTTAGCACAAGTCAACTTTGTTGGTTGATACATGAGTGTATCAGTGAAAATGACAAAATACAAACCACTTTATACAGAATGTATCATCGTTATATTTTCTTTTGTATATAACTTTTATTCCTCCAATTCTGAAGAGCATAATGCATAACAATATACATTTTTGATGACTTGGCATAAAATGTCAAGGCTGGAAAGTTAAATGATGATACATTGCGTATTGATAAGTAGATACATTATACTGGGATTCCTATAGAGGAATTGATTTGCCCTGTAAACGGTTGTAAGTGTTTATGATACACAAAATTGCCAATACATGTGTACATGTAATTTCTGTCCTTGTGACTTCTGTCCTTGCAACAGAAACAGAAAGTGGCTATTTGTGCACGTGAGGATGCTCAAGGCCACAAGACACTAGTTTGTTCATACATTTGACCTGTCATGATAATACAGTTAAACTTCGTTAAGACGAGCATCTGTTTAACAAGCATCCTGGTTATTTAGAGAAAATTGCAAAGTCCCGTCCTGCTTTAAATGTTGTATACTTATTACATGTATTGCACAGAACTCTCGAGCTCCCTGTTTATTTCGACTATTTGCCTGTCCCGATTTGTCCTCGACATGAAACCGACAGTTAGCATTGAAACGAGACATGCTTAGCATATACATGTAATTGATTCCGATATTGACAGCCGATATTGAGTATCATAATACGTTGGTGCCAATAACGTACACTACAAGACAAAGACAATCGTGTGTTCGTTGTCGCTCCCTTTTTGGTCAGTGACTTCTGACGGCGAGGAAACATTTTCAGAAAGAACAGATATTTAAAGTTTAAAAAAAAAATTCTTGAGACGATTACTTTTAAATTCATCAAAGCAGACGTAATTAAGAGAGACACTAGACAATGTTGTTGTCCCGTATCGACTGTCTTTTACTAACTAACCTTTGTTGTCATCGACATTATTACATGTGGGTGGTGGCTTGGTTTGACTGTTCAGCATGAATATATGATGTGCCTTATGTGTGATGTTGACAAGGTGGTGTTTCATGTCAAATTATTGTGAATAATTATCCCAATGAACTTCGCTGATGTTACGGTTTCTGGCATGTTCTTGAGATGGAGGTTTGCTGTTAATAATAAATGATTATATTGCATGCCTTATCACATTGATTGATTCAATGACCTGTTGTGGTCATGTCGGTAATGGATACTTTATAACATATTCATTTATAATAATAACGTCTTGAAAGTCGTGTGCAAGAAATGTCGCTAGCCGACGGGTTATTGAACTAAAAGCGAGATATTATGAGACACGATTCATTCATTAAGGGTACATTTCAGTAAATTAAAAAAGAAATTCACACATTTCTTTCTGAAAATAATTCCCTCGCAGTCGGAAGTCATTGGCCAAAAAGGCGGCGACACCACGCACTTAGCCAAATTTATGAAACGCAGAAAACTACAAAATATGTGGGCGACGCGCATCAAATCTTAGTTCCCGGAAGTTGGTTGATTATATGGAAGTTACAAGTAGAAGGGTAGAGAGTATCCGGTGTTTGTCAATCATGTTTAATCTCACCAATAACCCTATCTTGTACAACTCTCTGATTATTTGTGTCTGCCCTTCGGTTTAGATCCATTGTAGTTGAATATACGTTAATGTGACCCGTCAATTTCCATAGTCTTTATTTAATTTCCTGTCTGACATGAGCTCTCTTGACATGTTATATATGACATGCTTACGTTTTATATTGGTGCGTAGGTGTTTACTTGCCTTTGTCGAATCTGTAGGGAACGTACTCATAGACACAAATTGACTTCTGGCTTCCATAGTGGTACAAAATGACTGATGTGTTCCTAATTACCCGGAAAGTTTCGGTGAAGACTGACTACCGGGAAAATAGTGTAGATATGATTGTGTTCTTTGCATAGTACCCAAAGTTTGTCAAAATTACGAGCCTGATTAAAATTCATCAACAATAAGCCATTTGAAATTTACGACTAATGTCTTGACTGTTGGCCGTATGGTTATGTCGCGTATGTTATTGGTACCAGTATACTATATACCCTAAACGAATGCAAACATCGCAATCACGCAACTAATCAAGTATACGTTAAGCATGTCTCATGTCTATGCATACCGTCGATTCATATAAATATTATAAATGTAACCGTTGTTTTGGTAACATTTTTCATTAATATTGGTGTTTTAGACGTTAAGTTGACATTCCGCGTAGTATATGAGTAGCCCTACGTATCAACCAGTGATACAATAGAATAGAACATAATGCATTTTATTTCCAATCAATGGGTCATGTACTTGACATATGAATGAATCGCAGGTATAAATGCATCAACATGTAAATTAGGATATTAATGAAAGCAAAGCTTAATTCGTATTCATAGAACACAAATAACATGAGCAGATTAATAAAACACAACATAATTTAAATGTGCAATGTTAACATGTCAACTACTCCCATTCTATTAGAATCAGTAGAACAAGGGCGTCCAACTACGGTGATCAAAGGATATTATCATGACAGGTCAATTGTATGCACAAACTGGTGTCGTTTGGCCTTGAGCATCCTCACGTGCGCAAATATCAAGTTTCTGTTGTTATTGCAAGGACAGAAGTCGCAAGGACAGAAATTACTCGTACATATATTGGCAATTTTGTGTAATCATAAACGCTTACAACCGTTTACGGGCTAAATAAATTCCTCTATAGGAATTCGAGTATAATGTATCTACTTATCAATATGCAATAAATCGCCCTAACTTTCCAGCTATGACATTTTATGCCAAGTCATCAATAAAATATAATGATGATAATGCATTCTATATCAAACGGTTAAGGTTTTGTCATATTCACTGATACACATATACCAACCAACAAATTCGACTTATACAAAGCAAGCTTACGATACCCCACCCCGCATCTTCTCTTGAGGCAATGCTCATCGCATCATTTGATTTCACTCTGCGAGCTTAACAAATCAATTCCATACACATTTGAAAACTTAAGTTTGAATTTGGTTAGGTTAGTAGGATGGTGTGGTAATTTAGGTCGACTACGAAACAAGGTATAAAGCGTGACGTACGTATATAGGTTATATTCGACCCCTCATTCCTGATGGTACGAGTATATGGTATGAAACGAGTTTACCAAGGGGCAACTTGAACCGACATACCGTATCCAAAGAATAACGCACTTTGATAACAGGTCGTGGTGGTTGTTGTTGCACCTTGGTGTGTTACTTATACATATGCAATTGGGGTGTAAGTCCGTCTACTAGTTAAAATGGTCGATTGTTTTTACTCGCATACCCTCTCAATTTCTTGGCCCACTCCGTGTGTCACTGTTATTGCTCAAATGCAATTAGAACACATATTGTTTAAGTAAACTTGAACAAAGGACTAAATTGGCACTACTTACATTCTAATTAATCCTATTCGTACTTCCGGTATCATACAATGTATACAACAATGTACTTCCTTTCAATGTTTCTGTGACTGTGTTCTTGACACACACAGTTCACTCCCTTTTTACAGATCTTAGCTTAGGACCAACATTGCCCTTATTGTCGGAACGGGAACTAGGTTTGTTGCTATTGCTGTACATGTATCATAAACTGACAAAACACCGAGCTTGCCGAGCTTAGCCTTTATTTACTAGTCAGCTTTCTACTGAAATATGGCAGACATATATAACTGTGTGTGCCTCCACCCCGGTTTGAACCCGGGTCGCCTGATTAGGCGGCAAGCGCACCAACCACTGAATTATAGAGGCACACCAAAACACCAGTACATTTTTGTATTTCTTCCGAACATAAAATGGAACATTTAAATGATTATTATTTAACGTTAACAAACAATGCACGTTAGTGTTAAACAAATATCCATGTTCGGACATTGATCGTTGATTGATTATCAATACAAGTAATTAATATAAAGCCGACAATTTGAAACGAGACGCCAATCTCTGGAATTGTCTAAAATACAAGTATGCTTAAAATATTTTACAGTTAATTGCCATGAATATGATTAATTGAATACAACTCTGCGAAATATTAGTTTCTTATACTTTTTATCATAATTTGATCGCTTGATTCTCACTATTGAACGCGATTTGAAATCAACGATGGACCGGTTTTTCGATGTTGAATAATACAATAGTGTTGTAAAGTCATGAATATTAAATTATTATTGACGGATTAGTTTACGATGATCACGCAAATGAACTCAATCACGTTATTGAATACCCACAATTTATTGATATCTAATATATATAACACGCTTTCAGTTTGCTGTATAAATGTATTTTTGTAAATTGGTGATTTTTTTAAAAAACAACGAATTTGTCTTGCAATACCGACGAAAAATACCTTTTTGTATAAACTCTGACGTTACTGTTTTATTGCCCTTTTTATTTTTAGTGACATGTTATTTGCCGTTTTACCGTTTTGGCTATCATTTTTATCGTTTGAATAATATATAGTGCGCTGGCGTAGAATGAGAAGGTCGTAAGTACGAAACCGAAACCGACATTTTGACAAAAACAACTGCAAAGTATCATTCACTTATGGATAAACCAGTTTTTTGAACTTCAGTTTGGACAACATGACAAGTTCCGATTTTCATGAACATATGCTTATAAGAATCGTGGCTGTTTTGTTTCTCCAGTTGTTGTTTTATTAGTGTTTCGATTAATTTTCAGTGAATTTGCCCGTTTCGTACCTGTTAGCTATCGAATTGCACAGTTGTAGTAACGTATGACTACAATTGGGTCACCTTTACGATACTCGAGTTTACCGATTTGGGTCCTTTGAGTTACTGGCTTTTACCGATTTTGATTTGATTACGATTTATTCACTGAATTTAACTGATTTGATTACCTTTGAGTTTTTGGCTTATACAGATTAGGTTACCATTTATTTACTGGGTTAAACCGATTTGGTAACCATTGATTTAGTGGCATTTACCGATTTTGTTGCCTTTGAGTTACCGGCTTTTGCCGATTTGGTTACCGTTGATTTAACTCGGTTTTACCGATTTGATTGCCTTTGAGTTACTGACATTTACCGATTTGGTTACCTTTGAGTTACTCGGTAAGTTACCGATTTAGTTATCCTTGAGGACTAGGGTTTACCGATTTTGCAAACATTCGAGTTACTGGCTTTTACCGATTAGGTTAATATTGAACGATTTGAGTTTACTGAATTGGTAACCTTTGAGTTACTGGTTTTACCGATTTGGTTACCTTTGAATTACTTGATTTAACCGATTTGGTTACGTTTGAGTTACTGGCTTTACCGATTTGGTTACCTTTGATTTTGGTTATATGAATATATGAACGATGTAATTTATCTGTACACTGGTGCACTATCGAATACTTGTACATTTTCATGTCACGTGTTTATGATGTCAGAAACATTAAACCATTATATGCATACGTAACCTCCTGTTATCAGGTACAATAAAAAGTGTGAGCGGGCGATAATTGATACATGTTTTATTGATTGGTTATTATATCCCGGTGGAGTGCACGATACTAACCTGTCACTGGAACCAATTTAACCAATAAAACAATCGCTGTATCTTCTCCTCTCAAATTATACATGTATTCATATTGCATCTGGTTGCATTGAATTATTTATGAGATAGTTTGTCTCTCTGCAACTAGAGTATTCATGCACCATCAGGTTGTGGTCCTTGAGTAAGAAAATACAACACATCAAATTCAGTATCTCCTTGATTTACTGTAGTTCTTAAAGAGTTCAGTTGAATTATGTGTCAATAAATATTGAGAGATGGCTTAGCAAAACAACTTCATGTAATGCTCCATGGTGAACTTTATATCCATATTTATAAGAAAGTGTACAAGGTTGGTCTATGTAGTCTTAGGGTACGCCAGATGCGGCATAAGCCAGATGCGGCATGATTTGCAAATCAAACGGATTACCAGGCTTGAAATTCACATGGTCCATTTATTCCGTTCCTGTGACATAAGTGACTTGTAGCACTGATATGCACCTACGAATGCTACACATCCGACCGAAAGCGAATGTTGACAAAAGACGCGATGTTACAGTGACCCTTGTGTGATTTTTGTAAGAAAAGAAGGTCGAATTTGGGGTCTTATTAGGGAATTAACAGTTTCCCCAACGTAAATAGTATTCCTACGCACGAGTAACATTTTCACCAAATTATCCATTGCAGGAAATATGTGATCCTGCATTAGTTCTAGAAGTGTATTAATTATCGACAACCAAAAACTACTCATCAGATTGAACGAGACTGCCTCAAGGTTTCTGAGCAAGATAACTCTAATTTATTTAAGAATTAAAAATTTCCACTTTGTGAGCGTTTTGAGAGTTTTTGTGGTAAAGGCAAAGCTGTATTTCCTCATTAAAGCAATTATTTAAGTGTCATATTGGTTCTATGGATTTGCAGATCTAGCTCATTCCCTTAAAGCGGCATCTTTTCATGACTTAACATCGGGAGTTTGTTACTACAAGTGAAAGGTCTTGAAGAACTTATTACTAAACTCTTTAATAACGAAAGCATTGCACGTGTCTTGGTTTTGTTTTGTGGAACATTTAATTTGTTTATTCGTTATTTGAAAAATTGATGTACTAAACTATTTGAAAGTAATATTTCTATATAAGTAGCCTCATTTTCTTTTGTAGGGCAACTTTAGAAAGTTTAAGACCTGACAATCGTGCCTTGCATGCCAGTGATGATACCAGCGGCGACATCAAAGGAGTGATCGTGATAATGCAAGGAAACACTGACATCACTGACAGATCGGGAAAGTCGTATGTTTTCTTGTCACGATATTTCGCACATTGGAATGGTATACCCGAGGATCCAGTCACAGGTATAGATTATGATTTACCTGTAAAAAATGACGTCAGACACCCGTAAAACTTGACGTTTGTTACGCAATGTTTTATGCACATTTAGACAGATTTATTAGCTTTATTTTCATACCAAGATCAGTCATCTCCAAGCCAACCGCTGGTAAAATTAAAAACAGTCACCCAATAGGCTTATTTCCCGTGATTCTAACTTGTGACGTTACGTGTATAAGTTTGTGTTGAAAATGTTCTTTTCATTAGAAAAGCATTCAAATAGAATAAAAATATTCTAAAAACCACAATTTTTTGTCTATTTATTGGTAATTTTGTGTCAAAAAAGACAAATGAGCTTTAAAACCCATTCAAATCATCTCTTCGGTTCGACTTTCATCGTATTTGGACAATACAAAACATATGTGTGATTAAGCAATACAATTCAGGCCTAAATGCGCGTTTAGTATCAAATTGCAGGAATATGGCGGCCTTATTTGATGCCATCATGGGTTCTGAAGCGTTGTGAAAGCAGAATTTTGTTAGACATGGAAGTTAGATCATATGACTTACAATGGGGAAAGTTTATATTTGGACGAAGATATGAATAAATCGCCCTCAGCTCTTACGACGTACGTGGCTCCAAGATTTTAAGCGGTCAGTGTAACGATGTCTTTAAAAGCGCTTTGTAGCACTTTCGCTCCTCTATGTTTAAGGATGCACAAGACGCTTAAGTCTGCTAATTGTTCCTGTGTGTATAAGGGATATTCCAACGACACAAAGCGGTGGGTAGCATTTATAGTAAGGTGCTTAGGACAATGGGTTCCAGTATATCTTGGTAGTGAGATAGAGATGGTTTTCCCGATCTGGCCGCTATGGCAGCATTTCCTTGGTATGCCACTTTTCTATCTTCTAACACAGAGTACATACATCATAGTAACTGTGCGTTCACATGGTTCTATATATAACTCACATGTATTGAGAAACCCGTTCTCTGGGCCTGAAAATGTTTAAGTATCGGGGCCTTATGGTTGAACTGGGCAACATAAACATAGCATAGCTTTGACCTACGCGCGGGAAGAACTCAATAATACCATGTACAATAGCACATCGCACTGTTTTATCTTCTAATAACCCCCACACATTTGATTTATTTTTAATACACCAAAAAATAAAAGCAAAAAAATGATCATCTTAATCAAGTATATCTCATTTCAACCCAACACGTCTTGCACCAACTCTAACTCTGGACATTTATGCACCCACTCTAACTATGCAAACCTTAAATTGACAGGTCATTAATTCCAGCAAAATGCCAGGGCGTCCAAAATAATTATAAACAACAAACATCCAACTCAACCCTTGCTAGAAACCGTGACATCAGCAAAGTACATTGGCATAATTATTCAAAATAACTTGGCATGATGCAAGGCATCAGATCAGATATTCATGCTGAACAGTCAAACCAAGCCTCCACCCACATATAATAATGTCGACCACAGCGAAGGTCAGTTAGTAAAAGACCGTCCATATTGGACAACAACATCTCTTCAATACGTTTGGTTGTTTTTAAAATTTACCTTTTCAACAAACCCTTTTTTCAATGATTTATTTTTGTACTTTAAAGTCTGTTCTTTTTTAAAATATTTCCCTCGAAGTCGGAAACATTGACATTCAATTTCAAGAAACACAGACAACTACAAAATATGTTGTTGACAGTGGCAATTCTTATACACCAGAAGTTGGTTTATTTACTGGAAGATACGAGTAGAAGCGTACAGAGTATCCGTTTGTTTGTCAATCATGTTTAATTTCACCGATCTTGTACAACTCTCTGCTTCTTTGTGTCCGCCCTTCCATCTTCCAATTAGGTTTAGATACATTGTAGATGAAAGCACGTACACGTGACCCGTCAATTTCCATAGACTTTATTTAATTTCCTGTCTGACACGAGCTCTCTCTACATGTTATATATGGTATGCCTACGTTTTATATTGGTGCGTAGGTGTTGACTTGCCTTTGTCGAATCTGTAGGGAACGTACTGACTACTCATAGACACAAATTAGCTTCTGGCTTCCATAGTGTTACGAAATAACTGATGTGTTCCTAATAACCCGGAAGTTAAAACTATCAGGAAAACCGTGCAAATATGATCGAGTTGCTCATATCGTACCCAAAGTTTGTCAAAATTACGAGCCTCACTAGATTTCATCTACAAAAAGTGATTTTAGTGTCCGATAACTAATGGTTTGACTTTAAAATGTGCTTCCCTTACGTATTCTTAAATGCCGAACATAGTCTTTATTTGCCAGTCAGGTTTCTGCTAAATATGGCAGACATGTGTGTGCCTCCAAAAGGATTTGAACCCGGATCGCAGGTTGAGGCGGCAATCACGCTAACCACAGAGCAACAGAAGACAACGAGACAATTCTGAAGAGCATAATGCATAATAATATACATTTTTGATGACTTGGCATAAAATGTCAAGGCTGGAAAGTTAAATGATGATACATTGCGTATTGATAAGTAGATACATTATACTGGGATTCCTATAGAGGAATTGATTTGCCCTGTAAACGGTTGTAAGTGTTTATGATACACAAATTGCCAATACATGTGTACATGTCATTTCTGTCCTTGTGACTTCTGTCCTTGCAACAGAAACAGAAAATGGCTATTTGTGCATGTGAGGATGCTCAAAGCCACAAGACAATAGTTTGTTCATATAATTGACCTTTCATGATAATACAGTTAAACTTCGTTAAGACGAGCATCTGTTTAACGAGCACCCTGGTTATTTAGAGAAAATTTCAAAGTCCCGTCCTGCTTTAAATGTTGTATACTTATTACATGTATTGCACAGAACTGTCGAGCTCCCTGTTTATTTCGACGATTTGCCGATCCCGATTTGTCCTCGACATGAAACCGACAGTTAGCATTGAAACGAGACATGCTTAACATATACATGTAATTGATTTCGATATTGACAGCCGATATTGAGTACATGTATTATAATACGTTGGTGCCAATAACGTACGCTACAAGACAAAGACAATCGTGCGTTCGTGGTCGTTTCCTCTTTGGTCAGTGACTTCTGACGGCGAGGAAACATTTTAGGAAAGAACAGATATTTAAAGTTTAAAAAAATATTTCTTGAGACGACTTCTTTTAAAATCACCAAAGCAGACGTAATTAAGAGGGACACTAGACAATGTTGTTGTCCCGTATCGACTGTCTTTTACTAACAAACCTTTGTTGTCATCGACATTATTACATGTGGGTGATGGCTTGGTTTGACTGTTCAGCATGAATATATGATGTGCCTTATGTGTAATGTTGACAAGGTGGGTGTTTCGTGTCAAGTTATTGTGAATAATTATGCCAATGAACTTCGCTGATGTCACGGTTTCTAGCATGTTCTTGAGATGGAGGTTTGCTGTTAATAATAAATGATTATATTGCATGCCTTATCACATTGATTGATTCAATGATCTGTTGCTGTAGGGTTTCCATAGTTAGAGTCGGAGCAAGATTCGTGAAGATGATACATAGAATCCGTCATGAGTTGTCTTAAGCGAGTCTTTTGGTGAGCTTTATAATTTGTTTTCGTGACGAGTTCCAAAAGACAACGAATGACGGATTCTATTGATCACATTACCATAGTACCGCGTCAGAAATAACGAATTTAAGCCGGCGACGTACGTGTTCGCGTATTTGTTATCACACATATTGGAGAACATTGTTGCATCATTTGTTATCACATGTAATATCGCGTTTTTTGTGTGATAAATGAGATATAATTGATCGAGATGATCACTTACTTTGCTAGATCTAATATTGATGTTTATTACATTTACGAGGGTCTCGTAAAAATCAAAATTTGGGTCAAAATGCCGCTAATTGTTCATACTTGTAACTTTCACAATCAAGCAATTGTTTTCGCAGGTTTAGGTGTAATGGAAAAACGGATTTAATCGAACTCGCGGACTGAGATTGTGAAAGAAAGATTCCACGGACTGACGTCCTGTGTGGTATGCAAACCTGTATAAACTTATTTCACGGAATGCACGGACTGGGATTCTGAGAGGTATGAAAACCTGTTAGGATTTCGCGGAATTCACGGACAGCGATTCTGAGCGGTTTTGGAATGTAAGCGGTAAGATAATGAACCCTACCTAGCGAACATTGTTGGAGACTTCATACTAGTATGAATTGTGCGGGTTTGCTAGCAACTTACACCCTCTCAATAGGCTGTGCGTATTGAGCAAGTCTGGCTTCGAAACATCACTATGTTGCTTTTTATTTTGTCACCTCGCACATTCATATACAAAAATGTAGATCTACATTAGTATACTGTGGAAAAGCTGGTTCTTTTATACAGACCCTTTGTCCTACTACACATTTTTACTTATTAAAGCACCATTCCTCCATACAGCATTTCATGCAATAGGCGATCAGCTGCCCCTTTCAGCAGTAAACTATCTTCAAGCCCCACATGGACATGTTACGTCTGAGACATACACAAACTGATGTTATTCTAAGAATCTACATCACAACATAATATGCAGCTATTCGCTTTATTGAATTTAAGTAGTCAATCAATAAAGCAGTCAGTAATGGTGGCGATATTATAAAACGAGAAAACACATGACTGTATTAGTATAATTATGAAATAATACAATTAATTACAATGTGTATGATAATATGAAAACACGTGTTTGTTGTTTTCAAACATGTTCTACTCATGCCCATCATGTAGTGTTTAAATCGATGATGTTGTTATAACTTCAAGGTCCCAGTCAGTCACCCTGGCTTGACCAGTTAGTTCTACACGACCACCGGGGATGATTTTCACTGTAAGTTCTCCACCACGTTGTGAGCATTGTCTAGCTGAAAACCAGAAATAAACATATTGTTACAAAAGCATAATACTGGCTAATCACGAATAATGCGGATTGTTCCAGAATATCTCAAAATTATGCGTAACAGTATGTGTTATTTTACACAAAATAAAACAACCATGTTACAAAAATGGTCAGATATATTTTTATATTTAAAGTATGTAACACAATGTACAGACCATACTTCAAAATAGGAATACGTATATTGTATTGCCATACAAATGCATAATATTGTTATGTTTAGGTGACTGTGGTCACTAATGATTAGCTACCGGTTGGACGAATGCAATATTACATAATAATATGCTTACATTCCATAGTTCATTAAAATGAAAAAACACCACATGCCACTGCCAGGAGCAAAACTGTTATGGATGCTTATTATCTTAAAGTCCTCACCCGATTGTTGGGATTCGTACCCAACAATTTATTACATTAAATGTTACGTTTTTATACAGTGTTCCTAGTGTCATAGAATATGTCAAATAGGTACAATGAACTTCTTAATTATATAACACACATCCTGGCCCGATCTAGTTATTAACGTTTGTATGGTAATATAGTTCACTAATTGAGATGAAATATCTCTACGACATAATTGAAATCCAATTTTCATTAAGATTTTTTACCATAAAACTCATCTTTTCCCAGTTTTAATTTCCAGTAATCAGCGAGCACGGTGTGCGCTGAACCTATAAGTATAGAAAAAGAATATATATTAGAATTTCTAGAGTGGGGTATGTTTTGGTACATAAGAAGTAAATGAATGATATATCGCTGGCTTAGAATGAGACGGTCGTAACGACAAAATCAATATCTTGAGATAACAAGAAAACACTGTCTGACAATCACTCTTTACTTACGGTAAAACTAGCTTTTACAACTTCAGTTTGGTCAACATGACAAGTACCGATTTTCAAGAAAATAAGAAACGCCTGATGACGATATTTTAAATTTGCTTTTGTCCTATCAGGTCGTAAGGCACTTACGACCTTCTCATTCTAAGCCAGCAAGATATTCTGTGTTGCTTTTATAAGCATCGTATAACCATGCCGGGTTTTTTGACAATTTTTTCAGACAAAGTTTAGTACAATGTACAACGAATCTTTGAGCTACACAGTTGTCCTGACCAGTACAATATTTTTTCCAGAGTTAAATTCAGTACTAATTGACCACCAATCTCATGGATTGATAGAACCCGTTCTGAGCCTGGGATTCGAACTTGGTCTGTCCGGTGCCACTATACTACACGAGCTTCGTGAGTTTACAAACTGAGCAAGTCGAATGACATAATCTTTTCATAAACATACAGGCACGTCTTAGCATAATCTTACCAACAATGGCCAAAAATGGCCTTAAATACAAACCGACCGTTTGTATAAAGCGACTTCCGAGGGAAATGTCATTGCGAAGGTGAAAAATTATAACCTTCCATGTCAGCTCGTACAATTACGCCAATAAGACGTTATGTCTGCCAGGTCGTTGTCCTTAAAGCAGATACTTGCCTATAATTATATGTACTTTCAAAAGCAAATTCCAGTATGGTCTACAGATAAAATATAAATATAGACACAGCTGTTAGACGTAGTACTCAAATACCAGCACATTTGTACATGTATATACATTTTTGTAGCAGTAGATCTTCGTTGTATTGAATTTGTAAATTGATGCTGACATATAATACCCGGGGGTAATTTGATGATTAAACAATGTGATGTGCTATTATTGAGTTCTTCCCTCGCGTAGGCCAAATCTCTGTTGTTTTAATGTTGTCCAATTCTACCATAAGCTATACCATTACATAACAGTTCGGAAAGGTTCATTATAATCTATACCTGTTACAGGATCCTCGGGTATACCATTCCAGGGTGCGAAATATCGTGACAGGAAATCATACGGCTTTCCAGATCTGTCAGTGATGTCAGCATTTCCTTGTATTGTCACGATCACTCCTTTGATGTCGCCGCTTGTATCACTAGCCTGCAAGGCCCGTGTGTCAGGTCTTAAACATTCTAAAGTGTCCCTACAATTGAATATGAGGCTACTTATAGCAATATTACTTACAAATAATTAGTACCTCGATTTTTCATCTAACGAATCAACAAAGGCTTTCACAAAACAGGTAAGACACGTGCAATTAGACTTAATGCTGTCTTTATTAAATATTTTAGCAATAAGTTCTACTATTGTGTTAGAAATACTATAGAAATACTATAGAAACACTATGACACTTAAAAGTTATTGCTTTTATAAGGAAATACAGCTTTGTATTTACCACAATAACTCTAAAAACTCTGAAAGTGGTAATACTTGATTCTTAAATAAATTATGGTTATCTTGCTCCCAAACCTTGAGGCTGTCTCGTTCAATCTGATGAGTAGTTTTTTGGTTGTCGATGAATAATACACTTCTTGAACTAATGCAGGATCACATATTTCCTGCAATGGATAATTTGGTGAGAACATGACGCGTGTATAGGAATACTATGTTGTCATTAACGTTGAGGAAGCTGCCCCTTCCAACACAAATACAAGACGTTGAAATTTAATATTGTAAAAGCATTAATTTTCGTGTGGGGATAAAATTTCGTTGATTTCCGACTTGGATAAAGTTTATTAAACAAGATCACCTGGAAACAAAATTTCGTCAAGTAGCTCTTAATATTCAAGAAAATAAATCATCACGAAAATGAATGATTTTACTTTATGTTAATGTAACACAAATTTGTATTCCAATGAAAATAATTATATTTGAAATGTTGCAAAATTTTGCGTATTTTAGTAATTTGAATCTTAAACAATTCAAATTAATATACATGTATTAGCACCTAGATTATCTACATAAGATAGATAAAGTATAACAGTGTGTAGTTTTTTTGGCAAAACTTTGGTCATGCACGGAAAACACCACCTACTAATTTCGTCTACACGACACGCAATCTATGTTTTTGCCATTTTAACCTACATTCGCTTAAAGTCGGGTGTGTAGCACCCGTATATAAGACAGTTAAGGAGTTCCATATCATACGGATATGCACCCTAGAGCTATACATGAAGTTGCTTCGCTAAGCACTGTCTCACTTTTTATTTACACATAATTCAACTGAACTCCTTAAGAACTACAGTAAATCAAGGAGATACAAAAGTTTATGTGTTGTATTTTCTTACTCCAGAACCACTGCCTGATGGTCTATGAATACTCAAGTTGCAGAGAGACAGCCTATTTCATAAATAATTCAATGCATACAGATGCAATATGAATATAATTTGAGAGGAGAAGATGCAGCGATTGTTTTATGGGTAAATTGGTTCCAGTGACAGGTTAGTTTCGTGCACTCCATCGGGATATAATAACCAATCAATAAAACATGTATCAATTATCGCCCGCTCACACTTTATACTGGTTAACAAAGAGTACCTGATAACAGGAGGTTACGTAGGCATATAATGGTTTAATGATTCTGACATCATAAACACGTCACATGAAAATGTACAAGTATTCGATAGTGCAGCAGCATCGTGCATATATTCCTATAATCAAAATCAAAGGTAACCAAATCGGTAAAGCCAGTTACTCAAAGGTTACCAAATCAGTAAACTCAAATCGTTCAATATTAACCTAATCGCTAAAAGCCAGTAACTCGAATGTTCGCAAAATCGGTAAACCCTAGTCCTCAAGTATAACTGAATCGGTAACTTACCCAGTAACTCAAAGGTAACCAAATCGTTAAATGTCAGTAACTCAAAGGCAATCAAATCGTAATAATGTCACTAAATCAATGGTTACCAAATCGGTTAAACCCAGTAAATAAATGGTTACCAAATATGTATAAGCCAAAAACTCAATGGTAATCAAATCGGTAGAATTCAGTAAATAAATCGTAATCAAATCGGTAAAACCCAGTGAATCAATGGTTACAAAATCGGTAAAAGCCAGTAACTCAAAGGACCCGACTCTGTAAACTCGTGTGTCGTAAAGGAGACCCAATTGGTACCATACGTAACTAAAACAGTAAAATTCGATAGTTGAAAGGTACGAAACTAAAAAAAAAACACTGAAAACTAACCGAAACACTAATGAAACAACTACAGAATCAAAACATCGACGATTCTTATAAGCATATATTAATGAAATTCGGAACTTGTTATGTTGTCCAAGCTGGAGTTCAAAAAGCTGGTTTATCCATACGTGAATGATACTTTGCAGTTGATTTCTCAGAATGGTGGTTTTGTACTTACGACCTTCTCATTCTAAGCCAGCGAACTATATTGTTCAAATGATAACCAAAACGGTGAAACGACAAATAACATGTCATAAAAAGGCAACAGAAACAGCAACGTCAGAGTGTATACAAAAAGGTATTTTTTGTGGATATTGCAAGACAACTTCATTGTTGTTGTTTTTTAATTCACTGATTTACAAAAACTTATTCATACAGGAAACAGAAAGCATGTTATGTATTTTAGATATCGATTAATCGTTGGTATTCAATAACGTGATTGAGTTTATCCGCGAGATGAACGAAAAGTACTCCGCCATTAATATTCATGACTTTACAGTATTATTCAACATAGAAAAAAACCCCAAACAAACCCAGTTATATCAATGAATTCAAATCGCGCTCAAAAGTGAGCACCAAGCAATCAAATTATAATATAAACATTAAACAGTTTTAGAAACTAAGAGTTGTATTGAATTAATCATATTCATGGTAATATTAAGTGTGAAATTATTTATAAGCATACACGTATTTCAGTCAATTCCAGAGATTTCTGTCTCGTTTCAAATTGTCGGCTTTATATTACTTGTATTGATAATCAATCAACGATCAATGTTCGAACATGGATATTTATCTGACAATAACGCGTATTGTTTGTTAAGATTAAATAATAATAATTATTGAATGTTCTCGATTGATTTGTATGTTCGGAGGACATACTGATGTGTTGGTGTTTATAATACCAGTTTATAATACATGTACGGCAATAGCCACAAACCTAGTTCCCGTTCCGACTATGACAATGCTGGTCAAAAGCCAATGTCTGAAAAGATGGGGATATACACTGCGTGTGTCAAGGACACAGCCACAGAGACATTGCAGTACAGTGTTGTATATGATACCGGTTGTACGCATAGGATTAGTTAGAATGTAAGTAGTGTCAATTTAGTAATATGTTTTCTTATTACACATTAGCAATCACAGTTATGCACCAAGTTGGCCAACAACTCGAGAAGATATGCAAGGTCAAAATTATTGATCTACACGAGTAGATTACGTCATTAAGGCCTTCAACAGCAATCACCACAACATCTTATCAAATAGCGTCAGTCTTTGGGTACGGTATTTCGTGCTAAAGTTAGTTCTTGTTATATCCTTTCATACTATTTACTTATATCATCAGGAATGAGGGGTCGGAGATTACCTAATAGTATATCATATTATACTGTACCATACTTTTCAACATCTTCTCCTTTTCTATAGTGTTTTCTGACTAAAACTCTTACACTACCATGGCGACGAGGAATTATGTACCGAGTATATTAATATTAACAAAAATGTGTCACCTTAGTGAATTATAATGAAGGAACCGCTAAATGCTATAAAGGATAGGTAAGCACATTGGCAGTGGCAAGGGTCATGTAAGTAGATTGTCATAGTTGTACATCCAAACATACACATGTCAACTGGATATGACTTTCCCACAGACAACGCATATAGGACACGTCCCATCTACGTATCATGTTGATTTACAATCTGTATAGAAATATCGAGAAAATGTTCCCAATGATCCGTAGTCGGCGGTCCCGGGGGTACCTTAATATATTTCAATAATTAATGATCGTGTACATGTACTGGGCTTATATTGTCCAAATTATTATGCAAACATTGATACATTATTCCCCACTACTTTTATCATCATCAACTAAATCCCTCTATACAATCCTCCCAATTTATGACAGATATGACATTGTATCACACGACAAATTTGCGTGGACCGCAAGTTAATTGAAAGTTAAACAGAAAATTGTATCAAGAATCAGTGTGCTGAAATGAGATGGTTCTGGTATTGTACGAGACAAAGGCATGTGAATGATTTCTGCTGATACCATTGTGTACTTGGTGAGGTAAGTAGGATAGTGTGGACATTAAGGTCGACTATGAAATAAGGTCTAAAGCATGATACTAGTACAAAAAAGTATGGGATATTTTACAAAGTAATAATAGTAAGTATCGTCCACGATAGCCTAAGAGAAGATTACATATCCCCGGATCAAACAATCATATGGTTTAGGTTCATCCCGAGAGCCCGATTCTTTACATGCTTTTTCATAATTCACTTATTAATGACCATAAATGGTAAATCGGAAACTCATATGATAAGTGAATAATCATCGTAATGGACGAGTAATCAGATTATTATAACTGTTATTCGAAAAAGTTCAGGGATTGTGAAAGTTCGTCTTTTCGGATACATGACTTTCGTTTTGGTGTCAGGCGTATTTCCCCATTCAAAGAAGTGAAAATGACAGAAAGCGCTGTAAAGTTGTAATTTACAATTTGAACAATGACCCGTGGATTTAAAATTCGAACATTAACTAAAACCTCTCGTTAATAGATGAAAATTTCGTTTATGATGAATCCAAGCAATTCTTCGCATTACGGCCGTACCGCTTTGCGTGACGGACGTAATCGCCTTGGTGACTTTAGAATTTGTAAGCGGTGTATGCGTACGGACTGAAGGCCGGACAATCTAAATACATGAACGAGTATGATACTTGAAGCCCGGAGCAAGTTTAGACATATATTGTAGCAAGAAATCGATCTGTATATATGTTATAAGACCATAATTGTGAATAAGACAGTTAGCGCTTTTTGTCGCGGAGGTTTTCTCAATTGGCTGGCATATTCAATTTGAATAATTGAACCTGTCTTCAAAGCTGGAAGATACGGAATCCGGTTAGTGCCATATGAATTATCATGCCTCGCATCAAGAGGGCGAGGTGCAATAATAGTCCGGCAGCAGAACCTGAACTTTCACTTGAACCTTGCAAAATCTGGCATAGAAAATGTTTTTGGTGATTCTAATAGAGGACACCTTGGAGGTCCTGAAACCAACTGATACGTGTTTGGTATCTTTGGGGAACTCCCTACAAACAAGATGGCGTCCAAGATGGCCGCCAACAATGGTTTTCACTATATATTTAACCATTATTGTTAAACAATAGTTTCAATACTAAAACATCGTATATCTAATTCATAGTTTAATCTAATCATCCATTTGTAGTCCTTATTTGGTATAATTTTGTCATCACTATTCGTAAAAATAGGTAAAAAAA